>CM045578.1:4800000-6000000 GCA_024721215.1 Cheumatopsyche charites
GCGTATGAATAATTCGCACTAGGACCGGTCGCCGGAGTCCTACGTTTAGGTTGAGTGTCGCTCTGAAGGTTATTTGTTTGATTATAGTAATTGGAATTGAAATTCAAGTTTGATTTTATCGTTTAAGTAAGTAAAAAATTAATGTATGTATATCTATTTGTATGTACCTTTTTGAATCTTTAACGGTTTATCTTTTCACAATGAACTTTTTAGGGTTATTTTATGCACGTTTGGGAAAGTTTCTACGTCATTTAATTTTACAATCTACGGGATTTTTATCACTTGATATTTCAATAGAGATCTTTCTGCGAATATATGTCAGAATAACCGTCAAAATAATGCATGATCTAAACGTACAACGTATTAAATAACATTTATACATCAGTTAACTATTGGTTTAAAGTCCGTAGAGTTTCAATCAATATTAGATTAT
Source organism: Cheumatopsyche charites (assembly GCA_024721215.1). NCBI lineage: Eukaryota > Metazoa > Arthropoda > Insecta > Trichoptera > Hydropsychidae > Cheumatopsyche > Cheumatopsyche charites. Next base: position 4,800,434 of record CM045578.1, read on the forward strand.
AAAAATAAGTTATTACTTAAAAAATAAAATCACTCTTTGTATTATATATACACTTAATTGAATTTTTTTAAAGCATATATAAGATTTAATTCAAATAGTCATTTAAATATTGATTTTAATGCGTAAATGTATTAAATGAAATATTGTGAAAATAAGCTGTGTCAGTTTTGAAATATTGAAATATGTTCTATGAATTCGAAGAAATTGAAATGTTATTTAGTTCTTTTTCTATTCTAAATGTGAAATGTTTTTAATATTTTACTCTCGACGTGCGCGTATTTGAACGCGTTTTTCGCAGCAAACAATTTTCCACTTTTGGAAGTTGTTCGCAAATAGCTTGTTTTGAGTGAAAAAAAACTGATGAAAAAATTTACAAGTTTATATTCGACGCTGTTTTCTGGGTCAAATTTTCAAATTTAGAAAACATCCTCTCCGTTGAACGAATATTTCCATATATGATTACATGCTAAAAAAAATGAACACGAAACTATGTTTATAAACGTTTCATACGTAAATTGTTTATTTTCTCACGAAAAAATAAAATACGCAGTAATCTATTTTAAGCTGATGGTAAACATTTTGCATAATCCGATTAAAAATAAAAGTGAAACACGATAACTTAAAGCTGATCCTATTCTATATGTAAATAAAAATGAATACATTTTATTTTATGTGTTCCCAATGTACATCTTAACCGCTTATTTTTTCACAATGAAATTTCCCAAATATATGAAAAGGTTTTAACATTATTGTATTTAACATTTTACAATAGAAAGAAAAAAAACAGTATTGACAGTCATCAATTTGACTCATTTAATTTATGATTTTGTTTTTATGAATTCAAATATAATAATTTATTCAATGCAATTGGATTTCGCATTTTTTTTTCATATATGATTTGCCTATTGTACTTAAATTACTTTACAATATCTCCATTCATGCCTTATAATTTAATTTAAGATTAAAATAAAATTCGAAATTTATACATATATTGAATTTGGTAGCTATTGCCTTTGACAGTTTAACATCTACCGTTCGCCTATAGCTTAATGAAAATTTATAAAAACGCACGCTTAACGCCTGTCATATGACTCTTACCTTATTCCAAGAAAAACTCGATATAATTAAACAAAAAAAAAAACTAAAAATTCTTAAAAAATCCAACCTTTAAATAACACACCAACAACAGGGGATATACGGAGTGGGTTAAAACAACTTCACTAAATCTTAGTGAAAAGTTTGACCGCGTATCGGCCGCAAGAACTCCTCATCGAGCCACCCCCGTTAACCCGTCCGTCTGCGGCTGACCGATCCACTCAAAAACCACCCCCTGAGTGCTTCTCAAATCTTTTGCCAACTACTTTCTTATTCTACCACCGCCGCTAAGTGTACACCGTCGTACACAATAATACTTTTCGGCCGAAGCGACGTACTTACACGTGAGCGAGGGCGGTTCATCGATCGCGATGACTTTTAGGAAATTTAGCACTTTGTTGATAATATCTAGTTTTTTTTTTATGAAACTAGATTCTGTGATCGATATTATGGAGTTTAAGCCGATTGCTAGATTTTGTAATTTCGTTGCATGTGTAATGTTTGCTGAAGCAAAGTTCTCTCTGTGAAATGCTAAGTAATAGAAATTCTGTCGAATGTGAAAATTTAAATATGTGTAAAATTTAAATTCATTCGATTAACCTCAAACAAAAAATATGTGAATAATGTAAAACCTAATATATAAAATTTAGTTTTCGACTTATTGTTTTTTTTAATTTAAGAAAGATTCGATCCAAAAGTTATTCGGTGTTTGATTAAATTCGACGTATCAATATTGTGCAAAAATCTATATTATGGTATTTCAACGAAATAAAGCGATTACAAGTTTTTGTAATATTCGAAAGCTTTCAAATATCATTGTGTGAAAATTAGATTCGTTTTATATGATTAATTCGCACGTTATTAGAAATGAAGTGATTAATCTATTTTCGAATTAATGATGAAATAAATCTTTCATGTCAAACGAAAATTCGAAACGTATTATCGCGAAAACTCATTTATAATTTGAATACATTAGTCGAGTTTGTTTCAAATAAATTAGATTATCACTAAAATGGATTCAATTAAATGAAGATTAAATTTCACGGTATAATTTTCGAAACCATAATTTTCCAATAATATCATAATCCGAATTTCGAACGAATTGAAATTCGAACATTAAAATATTATAAAAACATATATAATAGATTCGGATTAATTTCGATTACATAGGAGAAAATAAGCTCGATAGCTATAAAAAACGATCCACATTTAATCTAAACGATATTCTTGGATAACGTGCGGTATTCTCCAGATGCAACGTTCGATCCACTCCAGTAGCCAATAACTCGAAACTATCCAACTCTCGAAGAAGCCAACGGATGATTGAAGCCAACGTAAGCACATTGAGGATGTTCACACTCGAACACATTCATATTACACACACATATGTATGAAGGAGAGCTTACAGTTTTGAAACATTGTTTCGCAGAAGGCTTACACTGTGCACGATCGGATCCGTTAATCCGTTAACTCGCCGCTCGTTGTCCCCGTTTATAACGCGGCCGCACATTGATAAGTTTCGAATTGAAAACCGATGAGTTTCGATTACTGTCGTCTGTTGGTTATGGTTTAAGAATAAATACACTTTTGTGAGAGATTCTGGACGCTTTTATAAATTTGATAAATCTTGCGTTTTATCGAAAATTTTCTTTGAAGTGATTTTTAGTTACTTTTTCATGTTTTGAAGACAGAAAATATCGATATTTGAAATAATTTCTATTGAAAATTTTGCTTACAATTAAACAAAATCTTGACTCAGAAGAGATTATTGTCGGGTTGGACAAATTTAATATTTTATTCTATAATTAATATTTTCATGCATTGCATAACAGTTTACAAAGAAATTTATTTTTACAAATTTGAATACTGTTGCATAATTGTTTATTTCTAGTTTTCCTCAGATCATTAGTATTTTTTTTACGATAAATGCAACATTTCTCAAATTCATTAAGAAAAGTGTCCAGACTCAAAATCGTTACCGTATTTTTCACTCCACTCAGGTGCTTACTTTCAGACGCATAATTCAAGATTTTTCATTAATTTTCGATAAATTCATACTATATTATCTGACATAAAAATCTTTAATATGCATAATAAAACCGGTCGCGGTGCGAAATTAACCTTTTCACAAAGGACAAATGGGTAGATATCATCGAAAATACGAGTCTACATATAACGAATGCATGCGATGTATGTGTGAACGCTTTTAACGATTCACATCTGTAATTCAAATCCCGTAATTTTAAGGTAGTGTCTAGGGAGCGTTAACATTATCTAAAGAGCTCGTGCCGCTTTGACACTCCATTTTCTCCGGGTACTTAATGAGATAAACTTCCCAGAATGTGATTGTTTAACTACGCACCGTGATTAGTTCTACATCTGACGAAATGAGGCGTCTCCCGTCTCCTTAGAACGAATTAAACATCAAATCTAGCCTCGGTAAAATAATATCCGAGTATAAATTTTCGAATCCGTCTCCGATTTTTAATTTGAGATATCCGAGAGCCTCGGGCGTCGGCACGTGTTTTCGAGAAATCTCATCTTCATCACGGTTGTTTTCCTTATGATATCGAATGATGTAATTAGGCGTTTTCGTTGCGATTCGAAGAGGTTTTGAATATTTTTCGAGGGCTGAGAGTTTTCCGCTTTTACTGTGGTCTGTTCCGCTGTTCCATTAGCGAGCAGCAGTTAAATATTTCCACGTTCCTAGTGGATTTAAAGTCTTTGGCAGCATCGTGCTGCAATCACCATAAAGCCTCAACGAGAAGACTATGTCACGTCTCTCTAGAAATACAATTACACTAATATCATAATTTTTGCATTCTTTCCGATGAATCCTTTCATTCGAAATCACATGAAAAAATAACTAAATCTACTTTGAAAATATGAAATATATTCATCTGTGATAATTAAAAAAATCGTTTCGAAATAGATTACATTATACGTATGTTCAAACTAGTAAATATAATATTATCTCATTATCGTATTAAAGAGATCATATCGTAGTTAATTAATATTTAATATTCATGATTTGGCTTGATATGTTTGTATAATCATTTATGTACGTATATGATACATAATTATTATTGTGTTAGTTATAACGATTAAGATTATATTAAGCAAATATTTATACATACGTATAAAAATACGAAAATCTCAATTTGGAGGATATAATTAATTTATTTTATTTTAACTCTGTTTACTTATTCATCCAATTTATTATTCAAAATCAGCTGACCATTTTAAATTTTGCCCGAAACACAGCGATGGTAAGAACTTATTCAGAGAAACGTGCTTTCATTTATATAGCTTAAGTGCCTTTCAACCTTTATATAAGCTCCGTTTGTAGACTTAATTCTGATAATTATACAATGCATTAGTAAGCAAATTTACAAGAGCTTTTCAACAAACGAAACTTAACATAAGTATCGAAAAACGAAGTTCAAAATTTATTATTGATAACTGAAAGTAGGTTGCAGAATAAAATACAATATTTCAATCAACGGTTATTTTCATAATAAGTTAAATTGAAATTATCTTCGAACCATTTGATTAAATTCAATGGTTTCACCTAAAAACGGATTACTATTTATTCGAAATCTTCAAGAGTGCAAACGTGAACTGGTTCAACTTAACATTTATCTTTGGCGAATGTAAACAAACGCTTAAGTCCCTGGATCTCTTTTCCCATACACAAGAAGAGCACTGGAACCTTTTAAAGAAATGAAAAGTCGTAAAGATCTAATTTTACAACGCACCATCTCTGTAACGAACGTGGCGAAAGACTATCTCGTAATCGGCCGATAAATAAAAGTGCGAACTCTCGTAATAAAATGTACGAGAATTCACTCCCCCGTATATATTAGTACATTTTCAGCAATATAAATCGCTTTGTATTATCAACATTTTAATGGGTGTTCGAAGACGATCTTGATAGCTTTCGTGATTAATTGCGCTTATGAAACTCGCGTTTGTGTTAGCGAAACGTTCGTAATAATGTATTGTATACTCACTATTAAAACGGCGGTTTTCAAACTGTATGATTTATGTGACAGGCTCTATTTACATTCATCATAGATGAAATTCAATTATTTAAAGAAAATTAAGGGAATCGTACGTTTGTATATTCGATTATGCTCTCAGCTTAATGAAGATATTATCGAAATATATCTGTGTATATACTTCATTATAAAATTTAAAAAAATATATGATAATTCAAGCTTTAATTTTTTTATCTTTAGTTACTCAATTGGAGTTTTAAATGAAAAATGTCATTAACGATAAAAATCTTGCGGGGGAAAAACATTAACTAACACTCGCGTTGATTAACTAGCAATTGAAATTTTGAACCTTATACAATCAAAATTCTTCCAAAAATATAAAAATTTTGTAGAAAAGTATTTTTTTTGTTGAACACAAAGAAAACTCTCACTATAGAAACTGCGAGTCATTAAAAATTACTAGAATGGACGACGCAGACTAAAGTTTACAAAACGCTGAGAAAATTATACGTACACACAACAATCGAGAAGGCTCCTTCGATGCAAAAAGGGCCATTTTCCCCGGTTTTATTGTCTCGCGGCTACTGTAGGAAGGTTGCTTGTATTTTTTTGTATATCTGCGAGAGAAAGAGCGACAATATTACACGACGCGAATTAATATCGGGACGGAAAAAACGCGGCCATTTATAACTGTCGAGGAAATTTGCCGCTGATGTTGCCGACGCTAATATTTTTATCTTAATCCAGGCCAAGTCCGTGTCGTCCGTTATTTATTACGAGTGCATAATGAACAATAGTACCGAAGCGGAGAATTTAAAAAGGGACTCCAAAAAAATTAGCTCGGATGAAACTATCGTGCGCTCCGTGCTCAATTTGTCACGGAGCGAGTTTTCGAGTTCAAAATTTTAATGTTACAAATTGATATGGCTGCAATGAAGTTTCTCTACTGTTGTTGTTGTTGTTCTTGTGTTAAATTAAACGATGTCGGGACAAAAAGCAGGAAAAATTATCGCTGTGCAGTGTGTACTGTTTAAGATTCAAAACGGGGCGCCGAGCGCAAGAAAAGTGTCATAATCAGAAGTAACAACTTAAATAACGTAATTTGAACAAGTTCAACACGGGAAAACCTAGATGGCCGTTGTTTGAAATAAACAGGCCGAATTTGCTTTTGAAATAAGGCGACGAGTTAAAGAACGCTTGCGGAACGACGCGAATTCGAAACTACGTACCTAGTTCTCAAGTAGAAAATTTTTAAGTCGTACAAATTTTCGGTCATTTTTTTTCTTTCAAAGCAACTTCGTTGAATGAACTAATTAAAATTTACTTCTGTAATGTTTTAATTGAACAACAAGTCTCTAAAGGCTCCAACGTTGGCTGAAAAGTTTTTCGCAACTTAATAAAACTAAGTAGTTTATTCACTAAGCGAATCTTATTTAGTAAATTTATTCAGGCACAATTGAAAATACACTATAGTAATAACATAAAATATCATTTGTTTTAATATATAATTCAATTAATTCAATATGCCGAATTGAGCTCTTATGTACAAAACTAGAAATAAGCTTTCAGAGCTTAGATCTTTAACTTATTCCATACATCTGTAGCTTATTATAAATAAAATATTAGCAAATAGGAATAATGGAGAGAATTATGGAAATTTTAAAAAACGCATCAAATGCGTTCATCCGTTTTTTCTCGGTTGCTTGCTTTATGGAGCTAGTCGCGTTTAACTTTAATCGACTCAATCGATTTAACATTAAAGAATTAGCTTTTTTTATAAAATTCTATTATATTAATCGAGCTTAAACAATATGCTAAAAAGAAAACTATTATACATAACGATCGTTCGAACAAAACGAAAAATATCATAAAGAGGAAAAAAAAAGTCGCACGACCTACAAGAACTCGTCGGAAGGCGAAACGCAAAGCAAATTCGGTCCGACGGAAGCGAATGTACATAAACGTCGTTCGGAAATTTCACCTGTTGAATATAAATGAGTGCGGGCGGCAAAACGAAGGGCGGGAGCGGAACAGGTCGACGTGGGGCAAAAAAATAAAATGAATTAGCATACCTGCGAGACTGAAACGGAGGGGATGGAAAACTGAAGCTAAAGCCTCCGAGGAAATGGAGGTTGGAGCTGAAGAAGACGGTGAGGGTCGTGTGTGTCTGTGTGTGTCATTCGAGAAGTCCGCGAAATGAAGAAGAATTGGTAAGAAGGCTTAGGCAGTGAGACTTACTCGTGTAATGTAGCGTCGTTTTGAGGGAAGCCTTAATTTTTTATCTGCTATGAAAATTTATCTTATTTGATTTTGAAGAATTTGTATATATTTTATTTGAACATTTTTGATTTTTGGACGGTATTATGAAATCACTTTTTCTATTTTTGATGAAATATTTGAATGAAAATTAATTAGGATTTAAATTTTATAAGTCTGTGCAAATAGTTCTTGAAATTGGTTGAATGTTTGTGTATACGCCGAAACGAATTCGATTGGAAATTTTGCCAACCGAAACGCTTATTAATAAATAATTATTCCTTACGCAAGCAATATTAATGAACTATCTCTATGGAATTATTCGGTACGCTTGTTTGATCTAATATCGAATTATTACTCAACAATGTAAACCACATTCAAAATTCAACAATATTCCATCATATTGCGCAACTGATGGAAAACTAGCGCAAAAAATCAATACCTCGAACCGACTTCGATAGATGTCGCCGTAAAACCGCAACCTCTGAAAAACATTTTCCAGCGTAAAAAACATCACAAAAGTCGAGTTTAATAAAGAGTTATCGAGAAGCGTCACTCGGCCGGCGGATGTTTTACGACTCCGAAAGAACCCTTCATCCCTTCAACGCTTCGAAGGTCGTCTGCTCTGAAGGAATACGACCACCAGCATCCACGAGCCCTACCGCACTGCAATGAGTATAACCTGAGGGATCTTGGAGGAAGACGAGGCCGAGGAAGGGCGGATTATTGCTCGTAACGGCGGACACTAACGCCGGAATTAACGACTCGACAAAAGTTGGGAACGAACGCTAAGTGATAACGTGAAATTACGCCACGAGTAGGAATTACGCGGTCGCTAAACTTTTCTGAAAATGTCTCGAGTTCTTATGGTCGATCTGAACTTGAAAAAAATTAATTAATTAAAAAATTTAAAATTTATCAATCTATTGAAAGTGACCAAAAATTATATTTTAGATAAGAGAATGTATCATGAATTTTCATTTTGTTGTATAACAACTGAAATATCTGATAAATTTCGGAATACACAAGAGAAAATCATTCGTTCATGCGGAAGACGTTCTCGCGTTTGGAAGTTGCGCTTTTCCATTCCACACATTATAGTGTGAATTTGATTTATAAGCTTTTTTCACAGTGCTAAAAAACCAGAATGGCACTCTCAGAGTCCGTCGTGGATAACTATAAAAACTAAGAGTGGACTCGCACTGTATACGGAGTGGAAAAAGTAGAGATTTATCTCTTTTGCAGTGGGATGGAAGAAGCCGAATAACCACCGATGCTAAGATGAAAAGCGTGTCCGATGAAAAATAATTTATCGCTCGTAAACTGAGTACGAAAAAGCACGAAAACAACATTTGGGCTACGCTCCCTTCGGACTATATTGAATTCTTTCTTGCGGTTCGCGTTAAGCAGTTGATTCAATTTCAGATGAACCGTGTTATTCGAAATCTCATCTTCAATCTTATTTTTTATCGCCTTTCTATAATAACATTTATTACGTATATGAAATATTAATAAATTGAATACACTTTATTGAACAATTTATTTAGTGAATAATTCAAAACATATTTGGTACCATTGATCTAATTCCATATTTTCAACTTTAGATCTTTGAAAAATCTGCGGCAATAAGTATAAATCAGCTTCATAAAAAAAATCACGCAATGTTATTAGAGGTAAATGATTATCATTGAAAATGAAACGAATGAAAAATAAATATTTTAGCAGAATTTTAATCTATTAAAGCAGTGAATCAAGTTAAGTTCACTAACCATAGAGTGAGGCCCAATGACAAGCGCAAAGGAACGGACTAGGGACACAACTATACAAAAGAGGGTAATAGCCATATAAGCGTCCCTAGTTTGATCTGTTCTACTCGGAAGTGGACATTGAGCATTATAGTCAGTCATTCAACTACGAATTGTCAAGACATCCGTATCTGTTTCTCGGATATTCACGATTTAACTATCTGATTAGTTAACTAACTCATCGAATAGATCAACCCTAAATAAATCAGCCCTAATACAAAACACCTCCGCTGAATTTCCTATTGGGTCGTCGAACTCGCACTCACTTCCTCGCTCCGTACGCAAAGTCAACCGACATCGTTGCACGGTAATATCGTTGCTGGCAGATTAACGCGAGCACTTAGTGGTTTATGGGTGTTTAGACGAGACGAGTTTGCGCCCGGAGGCTCGGTTATACGAATCGAAACCGAGCCGAGCGTATTAGCCGTGGTCTTAAGACGCAGATTAAGACGGCTGATATAATCCGTGACACACTTGTACTCCAAACGAAACTTTTTGTCACGCAAATACGCACCGAAATCGAATCTTTCGATGACAAAGGATCGTTCGATACGTCGACTTTGAATGGTTTCGATTTATGAACGATCTGTGTTTAGTTTAGTTGTCGTCGATAGTTGAGAAATTTCGATTTGTTGTGTTTGAGTTTTTTGATTGAATTGTTGTTTGGGGTTTTTCATTTGAGGGTTCGATCTTTGAAATGAAATAGGATTAGTCGTATAAATGATTTATGTAGGTATCTAATCACAATTGTTTTTTATTTTTTATTTAATTAATTAATTTGATTGAGTTATAGTTTCAATTTGATTTAGCTGTAATGATATGGCCGTAATTAACTAATTAATTAATCATCTATGTTCAAGGAATGGTAACAATGAAAAGTTCTACATATGTACGTATAGTAGATATTCAATTATTTGATGTATCGAAAATTTTCAGGTACATTTTCTTAAGCAATGTTTTTGAGTGGAATGATTAAATTTTTATTGAGCTCGTTTGTAATTAAAAATACATTGAAAAGTTTTTTTAATTCTAAAATTAGTTTTAAGAAAAAATACGAAAACTCTCTAAATTAAGTACACGACGATGTGCAATCTCGGACGAAATAACTCATTACGACTTTTAAAAAAGCGCGAATCGCACAAACACCAATCAAAAGACGCAAAATAAGCAGAAGAAGAAAACGTTAAAAACTCGTCTCTTTCGCCTTCTGCAACAAGCGAAACAAATTTCGCCCCGATTCCAAAGAAATTCAAATTAGCCCGCCACCTGCCCGACTCGAAAAATTGAAAAACGCACGCACACACACACACACACACCCTACGAAAAGCGAGTCTAAAACGGGAAAAATAAAATAAAATAAAATAAACGCCGAACGGAAAGCGAAAGGAGCCTGCGACCCCGAAGTTAGTCGAGTTTTATGAAAATCTCGTTAATGCGAGCGACTGTCTTTTGTCAAGTTTAATAAATGGAATTAGCCCAGAGCAGCGGAGACACGGAAGAGATATAGAAGAGAAGGGAAAGAGGATGACTTTCCACCGACCGGACCGTTTCCCAATTTCGATCCGATGTGCTGCTAAATAGCTTCTTATCCGATCCGAGGCCGAGACGTTCAATTCGAATTAGGTATGCCGGGAGCGATTTGAGGAAGGTTTTATATAGTAGATGGTCGGTTGCCACTGTTACTGTTGTCTTCGTTGCATGCCCTTTTCGGTATCTTTAGGTCTTTGAGTTGGGGTTGTAGAAGATCGGCTGTTAGATATGTCTATGATTGTTTTTGTTTTTTTGACTATTTTTCGGAGTTGTGTCTCAGAATTGAGATTTTTTTCATACGTACTTAAATTGTGTTTTATCATTTTAAGGTTGAATCGATTTGGAAGTTTTTTTCATCATTTTTTTATAAAATACATCATTAAGGTTCGCTTAGACTTCAAACTTTCTAGTGGCCAATAGCTGAGTATGACACTTTTTTCATTACGATATCGTTGAAATCGTACTTATTGTTAGATACATGCATATATTCCCATACTGATTAACAATAAGATCTCAATGGCTATGAGTTAATTCGGGCACTTATTTATATTGGAATTATAATCTTTGTAATGTATGCACTTTTATACTATTAAAAACACCCGACTTAACTGAAATATGAGTTAAAGTATGGTGCTGTAAAATATTATCTAATATGTTCACATATCCAGTATACGTTTATGTGAATATTTTTTATTCGAGTATCATCTCAATGATTCTGCAGTATTTTGCGCTATCATCGGATATATACGCTAAAAAATAAACGTTGGCAATAAACACTATTATTATGAACAGTTAATGAGGCATGACTTGTGCCCAACGAAGCAGCATCTTCCCAAAGACGACACAAGAAGGAGGCTTTTTTCTTAAGCAACAGGCTGGACTTGAGCCAACGGCAATTAATCATCCGCGAAAAGAAATTTAATAAAAATAACAAAAAAAAAACGTACACAAAATAGCCTATCATCGTATATCATACTGGTACAGTTTTATTGTTCGCTCGCCATATAATTCAATACGCTCTATTACACAAAATCGCATATTTCATAAGATTATGGACCAAATACATAGTTATTTTTTGACATAGTAAATAAATCAGATTTAAAAACATTTATCAAATATAAAAGAAAACATAATATTTTCTGGATCTAATAAATGACAAAGGACAAAATAATATCTAAACTGCTATGAAAACGTGAATTGGAACTAGCATCATTGTAGATCTTTTTCTACATCAAAAGTCTGTTATAATTATTCAGGTATAAATAAAGACCACAGTCTATACATTTTCGTCAATTATCTTAGAATATTGCCCAATAGTATGAGTTTAATCATCATCAAAGTTACAATACTTGATGATTTGTAGCTGCCCGTATTTAAATATGATTTTTTTTTACAAACTTTCCGATTTTCATGAAAAAAAAATATATTTCGTCTGAAAAAAAGAAAACCCGCCAAATAAAACTCAAGCTTATAACACGGATATTTCACACCCGACAATAATCTATGTAAAAAAGTCACAGCAACAGCACAGCATTTCCACACATATCCCGTCACGAAGGGCATCCTCGACGAAGGGCGGAAAGTGGGCGGCGACAGTATTTACGGGCGACCCTCGACGCTAGGCCTGCGCCCCTTCAGGTGCTGTTTACAGCCGCCCAGTGTCTTCAACAGCCGCCCACCCTCTGGTCTGCACACCCTCAGGGTTTCCACCCTCGGAAACGTCCGCCCACTCGCTCGAGAGTCCTCCAGGCCTAGGCCGTGAAGGGTTGTTGCATTGTTAAGGAAAAATGCCTTCATCGAAACGGAGGCTTTGTCCGTTTTTCTCTCTTGTATTTTATAAAAAACCGTCGTCTCGATCTCTTTTTTCGGCATTGTTTTCAATTTGCACAAATATTTTACACCTCTTATGTTGTTTTTTTTTTTTTACTCTTTATTCTTCCATTGAATTCGCTCTCCTTTGTGCGGAATTTAATTATTATCTTTCGTCGAGAGGTCGTCTGATTTATGCGATCCGCCATAGCGGATTATTCGATTTTTCGAACGATCGGTTTTCAACTTCGGTTCGATGAATTAATTCGAATATTCTCTTTACGTTATTCGAAACTTGCCAGACGATAGAATCAATTAATAATTAACTTACGAACTTCGATAATTTAATGAGTTACGTTCTAATATTATACACGAATCTGAATCAAATTAACGTTGTTTCGATCACACACTCGCATATGCATACTTTGAAACTTCGAGCTCGTAAACTATTCCCAACTGTTCGAGCAGATTACTTTCGTTATCGAATAAATGAAGCGAAATTTCACATTTAAATGAACTTCGAATGCCTGAAACAGACACTTTTGCAAAGACAATTTATGTAGGTATGTGAAATAATCGTAAAAACGATTTCAATTATGAATATAATTGATTTTATTTTATTATATGTACATATTATATATTTGTAATATAGCCTGTCCTCTTACTTAGAACTGTCACGAAATAGAAACAGATATATTATATTAATCAGTGTGCCTGTCTCTGTTCCGCATTTTAACGATTCATAATGGAAGGATTAACTTTATATTACGATCAATGCCCGAAGCGATGATGATTCTAAAATTGGCTTACCATTGTTGGAAGTCATTATCAAGATTCGATGTGCATTTATAATCGATTTAATTTCTGCATTTTTTATATTATTTTAAGTTAGTTTTCGTTCATTTTTCAAGACAAATTTTGAGAATATTGATTTGGTATTAATGAAGAGAGTACGCTAAAAAGTCTAGTTATGCCTTCCAAAATGGCTAGACAGTTTCATATTGTTGTATTTTTTTTATTTTTTACTTCAAATTAAGTTAAATTTTTAATTTTTCTATGCCATTTTAATTAATATCATAATGAAATCGATCGCAAATGAGCGCATCGGATCATAATCAAACTCTCCAGCAATAGTTAGACAATTTAAAATCGACTTCTTTTCATATATTGACCATAAAATATTCACATTCAAACATCAATAATAACAAAAAAATATCAAATCAATCGAATCAAAACAAAAAATTACACAAATTGAACCCAAAAAAAAAGCAACACTCAACACAAACCGCCCTCCAATTAAACCCAATTCCCACCCCTCAAACTGAAATTTCCCTGTCCTCAAAAACACACCGCAGCAGCCAGAGCTCTAGAGCGGACAATTTCCCTTCTTTTTTCCACATTCCTTTTATTTTGCACGACAACCGGGCATAAACGAGGCCACCGCTGAATGGAGTCGCTCGAGGAGCGAAGGAGAGTTCAGCGCGCATTCATCCGCGAAGCACTCGCGGAAGGCCGGGCGCTAATAGACCCGCGGAAATTACTCGGCATTTGAAATCCAATTATGACGGGACGATGCACCTGTTATGCAGCACCAGAGCTGGTGGTGGAAGCGGACGACGAGGGCCTTTTTCTTGAGGACTTCCACTCGAGGGGGCGGATTAACCGCGGACGGCGTCGCGTCTTCCGAGTGCCGAAACGACAAAGCCATTTATGGACTGTTGTGCGGTTGAGGTATGATGATTGCGATTGTGTTCGACGTCTGGTTTAATTTTGTTATTTTTTTTTTGCATTTTTCTAGTTTGAATAGATTAAATATTAATTCAAATAAAGGAATTCCATGTAAATCTGATGTGATTCTTACTAAGGGCGTGTCCAGACTAGGGCCGGCGGCTTCCAGCGGCAAAATACAGAACATGCTATATATTTTTTATCTTCATTCATTTTATATTTTATCTCAATCTATTCCAATTGAAATCTTATTTTACTTGAATTAAATGAAAATGAAGTGATAATGTATGAAGATATAAAATATATGGCATATTCTGTATTTTGCCGCTGGAAGCCGCCGGCCCTAGTCTGGACACGCCATAACGGTGCATTTTTGAAACATTAAGGTGTTCGTTTTAAATCTCTATTTTTTATCAAATTTCATCAAATCTGAATTCTTAATATGATTAAATTAATCACGTATATCTATTATGAAAATAATCCCACTATCCTGCTTTTTACGTAGATTTAAATCTATGTATTTTTTAGGGTCAGTCTAATTAAATATCAACATTTGAAGAAAATGGGAGTGTCATATTTAGGTAAAATACATTTGATAGAAATCCTATTTTTAAACCATTCAATAAAAATATCAAGTAAATACCTTATCAGAAGTTATACAAAATGCCAAGAGTTTGAATTATTTGTTTTCTTTTTAGCGAACTTAAAAATGTAAAATATGAAAAATTAAGCTCAAACGTGAATTTATGACTGACAATGTAAAAATGAAATCAATTTGATATAAAATATTTCATCTTTATTTATAGAATAATCTCAAATTATTTAACTGAAAAATCTAGCATTGAGTTGAACAAAGTAGATACAGAGCTAAGTGGATAAAATTTCTTAGGTGAAATCGAGAAGATGAAAAATTAATCGACCTGCGAAAACGTTGCAATTTATAGAGATTCGCATTAGACGAAAAACAAAAGCATACCTCTGTTATTTGCATGCGAATACAAGGGGAAATACGACAATTTGTCGGTTGTCTTCTTGGGCCGTTTTTGTGCGACCCTTCCGCGCATTAAGGGCAAATTAACATTGCGCATCCGCGACGCCCTATTTCTTAGATTTATGACGTCGCTTAAATGAAAATATTTGCGGCCGCCGCTCGCGATTTATTAAACGTCACCCCGACGTCGTTTAGTCGACACGCACAAAATTAATTGATTAAGCGCCGAACCCGAAGGGGTTGACGTCGAGACCAACAAGAATAGTTTTCCCTGCAGATTAGATGTTAGTGCGCACCCAAAACAACCGAAGAGACCCAAAATGTACTCAAAATTTGAACGAAATGACGAAGCCTCCATATCAATTAAGAAAAACGACATGTGACTCTAGCCAAGACAGGGCTCGAACCCACACATCCTGAATCGATACGGAATGCACAAACACTTTATACTGCTGCACTATGGGCTTATTAACATTATGACTCTTAAATCAGTCGGATGTGCAGTGGTTTAATCATTTTTGTATGCCTCGTCATTTTAGCATACTCACTATGTCGTGAGAGTCATGTCATGTGTCGTTTTTCTTAATTTATATAGGTTGTTTTTATTAAATATTTCATCCATTTGATTAGAAAAAGTGTTTATATAATATTTTACAAAATGTTTCTTTAAAAATGGATCGACTCACTTAGACGTGTCGAATTAATTCGATCGATTTAATGTCATCCATTGTGTGCGTAAATGCTTAGTACTAGATAAATGTGCCATTTATGGTCAATATAATATGTATATTTATAAAAAATATCGATTTATGTATATATTTATAATAATTGGATAAAAAATACATGTAAATAAAAAAAATATTCAAAACAGAGATTGCTGCAGCCCTGCAGCCCATTTCGACGGACCACCATGTCCGTTTTATGGGAAATTCTAAATAGTGCATAGCATATTTCGCATCACTCGTCATTGGCAGAATATTCGAAAGAAAGAGGCGAGTTTCGTTTCGGGTTTGAAACTAGACGGTCGGTTGGTTTAACGGCGCGTTAAGTACTTCGAACCGTGAGCGCAAATAAACCCGTCGAGCAGTTAAATTTAACTGCTCGGCTAACGCGTGTGATGGTGACGCTTGAAACGAGTGGGACATCTCGATGGAGCGTATTTTCATCTAGACAGGGTTGTATTTTAGTTTAAACTATAGATTTCTTACTTAAACTCAATAATTTTCCGTAAAACTTAATATAAGTATAGCCTAAATTAACACATAATTGTTAGCACATAACTGTGCTATGAATGTTTTATAAAATAAGCGTAGATAATATCGTAAAATAAATCTTGTAATAATATTCTGACCAAGATTGCGTCCGTATATTCAACGGATTGATAACTCTTAAAATCAATTTAATTCGAAATGAAAATCTTATATTTAATAATTTACTAAATTTGCAAACTTACAATATATTGATAATCGATTCATTTTTATAATATTATTACTTCTAAAATATTATCTTTTGAAAATAAAACATTGAAATGCATAGAGTATTCATACTACAATCGCGGATAAGATGATTGATTGATATGATAACGATCAATCTTAAAATGAAACATCGAATGAAATCCACAAGAGACTATTTTCAGGCATGAAAAAACATTATAAACAAAAGTTTTTTTAACAACCATAAAATTATACACCGAAAAATATTTTTTTCAAAATAGCATCCTTGTTCCTGGCCGCTTGCAATTCTCATGAACCGCGTACGCGATGTACGAGCACTCTTAACTCTCGCATGAAATACGACATTCAGAATTAAATATCTGCCATAATATTTTTTAATCGTCTTCTAGTGTAGGACGGATTTAATTTAAAGTCCGCGATATGTTATTTTCGCGTGTTAGCATTCGTGTCTTACACAACGTGTGTTGACGAAGTAACTTTCACGTAATTTCGTACTCTCGGTTCGAATTCAGTTAAGTAAATGTTTCGCTGAAAAAGCTTCACGCTAACGTGTTTATGTTAGGCAGTTCTAAGAAAATATATTTGTGAATGAGATTAAATTATAGTCACACGTCGTAAACTTTCATAAGAACCATCAACAAATGGAAGACTGAAAGCCGAATAACCCTTTTTAGTTGATTAAGCAAAGGGCCGCGAACTCCACGCCTCACCTCATACCCGGTGCACATCAGATTAGATTTCATTACACTAATTGATGACTAAAAATACGTGTACATAAACTCATATTAACGACTCATTAGAACACACTAAATTTTATGTTTTTTTACTGTTTTTTATTATTCTGTTCGCATGTCGGGTCAAATAACGTGAAAATCTAATGCTGGTTTTATACGTTTACGATAACGTTCTGATTTATGTGTCCCGCAATGTTTGTAAGTATATGAATTTACCATTTACGAGTGTAATTTCAATTTTCATTTGTACGCTAAAAGCATGCCCATTAATTTCGAGATATTCATCGATATTTTTTTTAGAATCGTAAAGATTAAAATATTTCGAATTCAGCCATCTGATAAGCGTACTCACTTTTTCAACTAATGTTATCGAGCTGTTATGACTTTCAAATTTCATTGAGACATAAAAAAAATATCCGAAAAGGGGTAAAATAATGAAATTCCCATATATTTTCCCCGAACTAAATTCACAGAGGACATTTCGCTAGACACTTTCAGTACAATAAAACAATCTTTACGCACCATCTATTACAGAAAATAGATTACGATTTTCACAAGCGGACAATAAACGACCTGAACGGAAACGGCCATATAATAGACGACCATACCTTAAACATTAAATTAGTTTCAGTAACGAGCTCGACTATTTTTCCCCTCGGATCGAACCACCCCCGCGATTTCGAAAACGGAAACGGTCACCGGACGAACCGGTAAATAGAACCGGCCCGAACCGGAACCGGAGCCGAAAGATAAAACCCAGAAAATGTACCTACCACTATTGTACCATTTTCGCTTAGAATGTATCCGTTATGTCGTTTAGACTATTCTCAACTTTGCCTTTGCAGAAGTACCTAGTACATATAAAATTATCTACAATATGATTGCTTATTTCGATTATAAGGCGGTATTGCCAATAATATTTCAAATTATTTCGTATTGAATATCATAATATTAAGAAAATCAACGTGTAAATGTACTATCATATTTTCATTTGCAGTTACCAGAATTGAAATACATGCATAGATGAATTAGTTGCGCTTTTACGATAGAGAACTAACTTGACCAAAGTTCTCAGGAATATTAACTTCCTGTCGCTCCATAGAGTTTGAGAGGGAAATTTGTATTTAGCTGCCCAAACAGGTACGTTTCAAAAGAAAAATTGAAATTTTAAAATCGCTTGGAAGACGAGTTATGTAAAGATTAAAATTATGTTAAAAACAAGTGAATTTAAGTTGCTTGTGAATCAAATTAAGTGAATCTTTGACTCGGAGATTAACTGTGTATTAAAGCACGTCCTCACCGAGGCCAAATTATATAATTACACAAAAACTTTATCCTCATACATAATACACTTAATTTTAATATAATACGAATAAAATAAGATTTCATTTGAATAAGATTAAAATAACATATATTTCATTTGAATGTATATTTTCGCCACTAGAATCTGCAGTTTAAATGTGAACACCCGTTTTTGTTGAAGAAATTGAATTTTTTTTTGGAAAACATGCATACTTAAAGAAAATAATTCAATTTTATCCGATTTCAACCAGGAAAAAAAGCTCGAATTCCCATATTTGAGCCAAGTTAACTATTGGTGCGATCATACAAAACTGCTGAAACTTTCACACACTGAAAGACCAAACACGGCGATAAATTAGAAAACAAACGGCCACCGGACGACCATAGAAGGTGGGCCGAGCCGCTTAATGAACCGTGCAAAACAAACGACTCTTGTTTCTTATTAAGTTGACACATGACTTATGCGATGTACTGTACTATGTATATGTACATAATAATATATACGAACTGTTCAATGTTCGGCCTCGCCCGTTTTTCATTCGGCCCCTGCATTGATCTGGCCCTTTCACCTATGTCAGTTCGGAGACGAGGGCCCCTTCTATCGAAGGTCCTTTATTATGTGTGTTTTCCTTTTTTTTTTCTCTTTTTCGGTTTTCTTTCAGTTCGGGTCGACGAGGTCTGGGATAGGACGTGTCCTTCTCTTTTAGCGCCTTGCGGATTTATGCGGCGTTCGTGCTTGATTTATTTCCGAGATGGATCTTTCGAATGATTTTCAACGTGGATAGGTTGTGGGAATTATTTCAATAATAAAATATTAAGTTTGAATGTTATTTATATAAATTAAAATTGATGTATGTTCGCGTATGCTCAATAGACTGGTAATCAGTATCGGCTGTTCTTTTGCTAGTGAAGCTTTTAAGAGTTATAGTATTCATGTCTAAGAAGGTTTCTGCATCGTTATATTTTCCAATCTTAGGTAATTTCTACAGGAGTTACCTTAGTTATAAAAAAGTAGCTATGCTGTAGCAAAAATCATCTACAGTCTACATACGCAACGGGAATGATAACGGGAACGTAAAATACTATACAATTGTTTACAATCGACTTGAAGTCTAAAGAATGTCAAGGAACACCTTGTCATATAAGCTAATATATAAATTACATTTTAACTCAAAAACATATCTATTACATTTTTGGGTTGATTTATACTTTATAATCAAATCAAAGAAAGCTTCATTTAATACCGTTCCACGAGACAACAAACGCATTATTACTTTCGCGAGACAGAACAAATCCCGGAAAGGCACAAATTTAAACCGGGCGACATTATACGGATCGATTTAATTAAAATTCTAAATAAATCGCCTGGGACGAATCCTCAAACGCATATATGGAGTGCCAGCGATCCAGATCCGAGGAATTCTTCAATTACGCTACAAATGAAAACGTTTCCGTCAAGACGGTCATGGGAAACGAGCGAATTGGATCGCGTTAATGTCGCATTATTTTACGCGGACACGGAACGAAGCGAAAGAACGAAAGCCCGAACCAGAAATAAGGGCATGCAAAAATGCCCGTAAAAATTAAAAGGGCCATCGTCGAACGGCCCCAAACAACGCAATAAAAGTCGTCGTTCTCGCGTTCGGAAATGAGAACGAAAGTGAAAACCTCGATTTTTCCCTACCTCCGAAACGGTACGACAGCGCATTTAGATTAACCCCTGATCTACTGGAATGATCTTTTATAATGTTCTTTGTGAATTAAAGAATGTGATATTTTCATTTAGGAAACATTCCAGCTTAATTTTTTTATTTATAGTAGATGTCTACTTTATACAATAAATTAGTCAAACTAAAGATTTTTACAATTACGACATCTTATTTTAATAGCTAATATACATTTTTTTTTAATTCAAACTTATAGAAAGTAATAGTGCATTGAAGGTTAGATACAATTTCTGAAAATTCACAAGCGAGTAGATTTTTATATGGAAAAATGCTTCTTAGTACTAGTAGTGTTTTCTCACATTTTATCATATTATATTTACATATAAGGAAAATGGCTATGTCCTCGTAACTATATGAGACTTCACCATATGTTTCTTAAATTAAATAAATTAAGCAATCCCGCATATTGTGAATATATTTCTCGATATAAAACAATTTATTTATCCAACATTTTGAACCGAAAAAAAATGCGAAATTTCTAATTTCATACAATATTACATTAACTTGTCTGATAATACATATATCTACAAAATTGACCTGACAAAGTTATATCTGATTATATAACTATTCGCATACAAGTTTCATTCGTATCATGCTTTTATTTTATTTTATTTGACACTTTTCCTTGAAAAACTGGATTAAATGTTTACATATTAGCCAGCCGATAGCGCAGCGGTATAAAGCGTTTGTGCATGCCGTGTCGATTCAGCATTCTTGGATGCGTGGGTTCGAGTTCTATCTTGGCGAGTGTCAAAATGTCGTTTTTCTCAATCGATAAAAATTGATATGGAGACACGGTCGTTTCTTTCGAATGTTTGGATTCATTTGATTCGAAAAAAGTGTTAATTTAACGCTTTATGAAACGGCTCCGCAAATGATCATCACCTATACCTTATTTCGATTAAATTCGAATTATTAGTGACACCTATGTGTGCACTTATGTACTTACTCTTAGGAGTCTTGTTCTTCACTATATAAGTGAATGATATTAACTATATAAAGTTATATATGTCATTTATGACAGACATGGTTGTGAATTGGGGCAGGGCCCTGTAGAGAGAAATAAAAAAAAATGGTCAAAGATGTGACCACATTAATTCCGACGAAAAACTTAGTGTAAAAACTTATAACTAATAACATAAAAATATATTTTTAAAGTGTTCCTTACTATTTATCGAATATCAAAAAAATCTCATCATTGATATTGAATCTTTATAGTAAGAGGGTTAAACACCGCTTAGGAGACTACCACAGCAGATACGGTCACAAACGCAATTTCTTTGTGCGAAATCCGTAACAGATTTGCCATTCTGCAAATCGCGCGACCGACCTGTCCCGCCCCGCGTTCCCCTCTTGGATCGCACCCTTCGCTCCCGTTGTCGAAATCCTTTGAACCGTGAAAGGCATTCGTTCCAGATTTTAATTAATTATATCGATCACTTTGAAAATAAGAGGAGTGTCCCGCCCACCGGGACCGCCTTCACCTCTCCTCCTCGTGTCCCGGCAATTTATATTGTTTGCAGGGTGTACGGAATCGTGTTTACCCCTATCGGATCGCTTTATCTCCTTTCACTTTGGGCGCGATTGATTAAGGGCGCAAATAATTGCAATTAAAAATAAATATCGATACATTTCCGATATGTGATATCGCGCGAGTTTGATCGAAAGTCATAGTGGTTGACTTGAATGAAAATCGATTTATGTCTGTTTTTGTTCGAGATTTCGAGAAGCTTTCCAGAGTTATTGTATGTATGTCTGGAAAGGTTTCTGAATTATTACGTTATACAGTTCATACTAAACATGTTGCAATTTACGGATTTCTAGTTCGAACTTTCACAAGGGATGCCTTAACTGTTGCAAAACCGGATCAAATATTTTGCATGGTTTGCACATGCATTGATATTTACTATGGGAACATGAACAGGAACAGGAAATACAGTTAACGATCGATTGAAAGTTTGAGCAACACCGAGTTTCAAATGCTAGTAAGCTTGTATAAATCACAAGAGACTGCATATTAATTGCTATGATATTCATTTAATTTATGAATCATAGATGTCATTAAACAAATTACATATTGATTTTATGAATTCAAAAAAATATATCAACAGATCGACATAAAGAAATCAAATTGATACAAATACATTAGTCAACTGTTATTTCAACATTCAAATCACATTAAAAATTATATCGCGTTGGATGGTAATTGATTACCAAAGATGAATAGACATATAGACGAATTATTACGTATTTAATAGACTAAGCCCAATTGTTTTGCGGGACATCTCGTCCCGCTGTCCTCTTGTCCCGGGAATAATGCGGCCACTTCGGCGCCGTTCCCGTCCCGTGCTTTTCCCTTTGTCCCTTTGTAACGTGCTGGTCCCATGTCGTCCCGGAATCGGGACAAGATTTGCCTACGGAGTAAACATCGAACGACCGTAGTTAAAACATTTTCAATTTTGGAAAATTTTTACTTCAAATCATTTAACATCGAGATGATTTGCAGACTCGTGAAATTAAACATTAAAATGGATTTTCGTCAGAAAATATGTATGTGGAATCCTTTGATAGATATAATATTTAATTCACTTTGTTACATAGTAAATAAAATTAATGTGCATTTATGGAATAGTCAAAGCTTCCCTTTGAAAAGTAGACATTCATACTTTTTTTGTAATACTCCCTTTATATTCTATGCTTAAACGAATTCACATGAATTTTGTTTTGTAAAAACATTTGCGCTAAACATACGAGAATGAAAAAAAAACTATAAAAGCTGTTTTGAATCATTATTTTCAAACGATTCAAAAAATATACATGTACACATGAAATTTTTTTGCGAAAACATTTTTATTGTGTATTTAAAATATAAATTATTTATTTAAATATTCAACACCTAAATATAAATATTTCCAATTAATTTTCGTATCAAAATACGGCAGTATCAGAATAGCTCATTAGTTTTCTGAGAGCTTCATCCTATCTAATTTTGTGCCTCATTCGGCGTATAGTGTTTCAATAATGTAGCTAAAATAAACAAGGATGTGGGCAAAACTGACGCCTACCTTCCTAATAAACTCGAATTGTGCCTAAAGTACCCGAAGGGTTGCTAGAACAAGGACTTCGAGGATCACATCTGGTTCACTTCGAGCGCGTTGTTCGAGTGTTTGAATTCGTGTCCAATCCCATATTATCGATTTCGTTTCGGGAAATAGAAATAGACTTTCCGAAGCAGTAGTTCCATTCCCAAATTTTGCCATATGTTTATATATTTTACTAATATATGTTTCGCTTTGGCGGGTCGGTTCATTGGAAATCACTTTGTTATATATTTATATTTGTTTCTTTCGAACATCTCGACTCGATAAATTCGAGTTGTGCTTCTATTTTCAACGTTGCGTATTTTCTTTACTTTAAGCGTTATCCATTATACACTTTGAAAGTTTATCTTTTCTGGCAAACTGATTCTATTAAAAGTTGCAGAGTATAAATTCAATATTTCTCCGTAACACCGACACAATATTAGGAATCCATCACCAAGAATAATACAGAAAATATATTGCCTCTTACGGAAGTTTTGCGCATAACCTTTAAACATATTATGCGTGTATTTTTTTTCTTTGGATCAAATTTTGTTTATATGAGGATATTTTAGGAAGAATTCGAGAAAATCGGAACCAGAATATATTTTTTTGAACATATCAGTAAATATAGAAAATCGCTCTCATTTATTTTCGATTCATATCTAAATATATTTTAAAAATCGTCTTTTTATTTAAGAGAATGAAATTCTTTTATTTGTTACACCGTATAAAAATGCTTGAAATATTGGTTTTTCTTCTGCTTTAATTAAATCTACAAACACTTCATTATTTTCATTTTAAAATAATCTATTTATTTTTTGCGTGAACCCAGTTTATCGTTAAAATGTTATACAGAATTAAGACGTTCCTGACGTATTTTGGCATTGAAAATGTTTATTTTGGTCAACTGCCACGCATTTTTAACTAAATCACACTACAAAGTGATTCGCTGTTGATATATTATCGAATGACAAATCAACACTTTATTTCATAAAAGAAAACAATCAAAGCATAATTAACAAAAAGCAACATCACCAACGCAAAAAAACATCAAAATTTAAAAAAGAACCTTCGATCGAGAGACGTACACGAGAACTAACTAACCGTATAAACTAAACTACAGAAAAAAAAGGCACCGCATAAAAACGAGTCGTAAAACTCACAACGGTAACGTATGCGCAATCGTGGAGCGCGAAAATCGAACAAAAATTCATACATTCAAATGAAGCCGGTTCGCGCCTCGGAGCACTTTATTCCTCGGTTGGCAGCACTGCTCGATCTCGAAAAACGCGCGCGTCGTTTTCGAGTTTGATTTTGTTTATTTTTGAGCCGATCGTGATTTAGGGCGTTCGGGTCGTGAGCCGGAGTTGGATTTACGAGCGACCGACGCGGATTCACCTCACGCACCACCTGGAAACATACGAACGCCGTTTTTAAAAAGCCGCAGCCCGGTTCGATCCAGTGGCACACGATTGAAGAAAATGTCGAGTTTGTATCCTTAGGCAAAGGATGCTGAGGAAAAAAGTCGGAAAATTCGACGTGGAGGTCGGAAAAACTCGAGTTTTCCCGGAAAAGTCGAGCGTTTTGCGCGTGAAGAGCTAATATTAACTGTTGAATTTTAATGTTTTTTTGTTAGAATAATATTCAATTCGATATTTTTATTCTTTTATTTAACTGATAAATAATTTGAATTTTTCGTATGAAGCGTTTGTGCATGCTGTGTTGACTCAGCATACTCATGACATTGGGTTTAAGTTCTATCTGGTATTGGCGAGTTATATGTCCTTTTTCATAAGCTATTATTTGTTTTGGAGAATTGATCGTTACTTCCGAATATTTCATTAAAAAATATCAAAATTTATCGCTTTAGGAAACGGTTTCTAAAAGAAAATTATCTGTACCGATTGAATTCGATCAACATGGAGAGCAAACTATTATTCTTTGGAGTAAAGAGCCTGACGAATCTTCATATTAGCATTAAAATTAATGATACGAATTGAAAAAAATGTGTAGCAATACCTATAAAAAATAAATATAATTTAAATTACCATTACCATTAAATAATTAATGTGAAATTTTCTTAAAAACGCAACGCCGCTGCACCAATCGACTACACTACGAAAACGCACATCTAGCCGATCGATCTCTCGACGTTTCGACATTTATTTTCCAGGAAAAACCCCCCTCATCCAAACTCTTTATAAACGACGGAAAAAGCCACAATGTTCGACATGCCGCGAATTTTCAAATTAAAATGTACCCGACGACGAGTGGATTAATCATAGCGAGGAAGAATTAACGTTTCTCATTCATTGTGCCGCACTTTTGATGAATCGTCTGGGAATAGACTAACGTTCAACAATTCGCTTTGTGTAATGTACGCATCTCTCTTTCGAAACGAACTTGAGTTGCTTAATTTCGGAATTAATTCGCATATATTGTATTATATCTAAAATATATTAAAGATATTATTAAACTTTAGTTACTCAATTTGTGTGTTTTTTAACATGAGTTGATGTTTTTCCGTATTGAATTTGAACGCGTTAGTGGTAAGGAATTTTATAAAAAAAATGAAATTATTCGAACGTCGAGGCTTGAGAGTAATTTTCACTTCATAATTTAACTAATCATGATTCTTTTGAAGAATGTCAGCTGACCAAAAGTTTACTTGTTTAAGTGAAATCATGAGTGATTCTCAACTGTCACACAGGTACAAAAGATTCATCTGAGAAAAAATAATTTTGCATTAGTAACAAGTGATATTCAGTCAAATCGGACGTTTTCTATACACGTTTTGAAAACGCACAAAGAGGTATATTTATATTCGCAGGTTCGAAAAGGGCGACCCGAGACCGTTTAATATTCTTCTGACGTGGAAGTTGGCCCATTACAGTTTTATGCTAATATACGCCATTGAAACGTTGTTTTGACATGATAAATTAAATGGCCCGCGCTCGGCTCGTACGCGATCCACGTCTTTTCATTTCCACTTCAAATTCACCCGAAACGCGCGCTCTTTTTCTGCCCGCTTTTTAATATGAATTTTTAGGGACGATTTTGAATGGGCTTTTTGTATGGGCGCGTCGCCTCCGTGGCTTTTGTCCAGTTTGGTTGGGGAAAAAAAAACGTTTGCGTTCGTGTGAATTGCGAATTTTAATTGAGGATTTGTGTGTACGTGTGCGTACATAGTTTTGTTTCGATTACACAAAAGGGTTTTGTTAAAATTATTTCGATGATTTGAAAAATGGTATTCAAAATAATTGCTTATTCAAACAACATGTGAATCAATCATACTCATGGCAAAGGTGAAATAATAGTTGCATTATAATTTATTCCATGCATATTGTTCATTTGCGTGTTTTCGCTTTTTTAAACAGAAAAATTACGTGTAAATTGTATCACTTCTTATATCTGACAGTTTGATCGTAATTTATTTGAAAATAAAAATAGGTTGTTTTGAGAAATAAATGTAATTATATTATTACACATCTTCATTTTTTTACTTGGATAAAAACTTATTAATAAATCATACCTTATAATCGTAATCGTAACTTGTGTATTAGTGTTTACAAGTCTTATTAAAAAGAACTTTTTCATTATTCTTTATGTGACAATTTATTTTTATATGTTGAGTAAAAAAGTAAATGTGAAAGAAATCTGAACAAAAACATCAAAGAACTGTATTTTTTAGAAATAAAACTCTCACCATTAAAACTCAACGAGATGTGTAGTTTTTTTTTAATCAAAACGGCGGAAAGCAATGGCTGGCCAAACTTCAAAAATATCGCTTTCATTTAACGATCTCGTCTGTAATGCTTGAAACTTGACGATTAAGATAAACTTTTTTCGAACGGTTTTTCCTCTTCGAAGGGCTCAACATTTCATCCATACTCGTATGAAAACGAACTCATGCAACCGGATATTTTTCCCGAAAAAATCTCGACTGGAAGTTTACGGCAGCGTGGCTTCTCGACAGGAAAATCGTCTGCATTCGCGTTTTTCTACCTCTAGACTATTTATTTTTTCTGCAAAAAAATATAGCCTTTAGCTATACAAATAT
Source organism: Cheumatopsyche charites (assembly GCA_024721215.1). NCBI lineage: Eukaryota > Metazoa > Arthropoda > Insecta > Trichoptera > Hydropsychidae > Cheumatopsyche > Cheumatopsyche charites. The sequence continues at coordinate 4,828,009 of CM045578.1, forward strand.
ATTTCCATAAAAATTTTCAAGTATTTCACATCTCTATAACAACTTTTATATTGTTGTGGTAAATTAATGGGGTTTTAATGATTCTCGATCGGATTTCATTTTGAAATTTATTCATGTGCTGCATTTTTTTTTTAATTTTATTCAATACATCAAGTTATGTCAAACATCAATCTTATTTCAGTTTAATATTATTCAAAACTTATCGGTAAATGATGATTTTTTCTCCCTAAACACTAAGCATGCAAAACTCTCACGAACATTTCGTTTATGACGTCGACGTGAGATTTATAATAAGAGCATTTTATGGGGTAAGCGGATTATATAAACTACATAAAGATATTATTACATATATTTTAAACATACAATTAGACAAACTACACATCTAACAATATAATTGACGACATTTACAATTCTATAACAATATCAATCACCGATCTTGATTTTAACAAGTCCAAGACGCATACTTGTATAATATGATATTTGGCAAAGATCACTTTTTCATATTAAATATCAAAGCCAAAATAAAGCTTGGCCTTTTGATTTAACTGACACCTAAAAACAAAACACTTTTGGCTCGCAAATCGATACAATAAAAAGTGGAAAATCTCTATCCGTTAGGAATTTAAAATCATCCGAAAAACTGAAGAGCGAAGTTTGATAAAGTCTCATTGAATATAACATATTAAAGACTCACAAATTATTATTTTATTATTATGTGGTACTAGCTTCTGTGACTCATTATCAGCATTGCTAGAGAATCGTATGTTTTCGTATAAAATCTCGAGAGTAGTCTGTACATGAAGTTTGCTTCAGTTAGGCTACAAAAATCTCTTCCTTTAGAACTGTCACATGAAAGAAATTCATTTTAAATTTTGAAATATAACGATGCACTATCATTCTCAGTTATGCATATGATAACTCTGAAAAGTTTCACTACTGAAGTATCAACTGTCATGTAGTTTATAAATATCATACATACACATATTCAATTGTATTTATATAGAAAATATTCTTATGTATGAAGAACAAATATCGGCAATATTTAGGATATCTCAAAAACTAATCAGACCCGAATCGAGAGTTAACACATCCACAATACACACAATCACAGGGGCATTAACCGAACTCATATCGCGAACGTTCGAACGACAAGTCGATTTACAGCGTCATATCTGCTCGGTACACTTTTACCGAGCACTCGTTCGGTTTATCGTTGCAATAATTATCTGCGTAGTCGACAAATAATGGGTCGTTTCCCTCGCGACGTGGCCAAAAGCCCCCCGACACTAACGTATACGTTTGTTTTCCTGTACATTAGCGTTTAATGAAGATTAATCGCGCCGATTATATTATATTGGCCGATTGCGCTTTTCGAGCCGATCGATGGTTCGGTGTGCGGAAACTTTAACCCGGTGCCTCTTCGGCGAGGCCTGGGCAAATGTTGATACAGTTCAGGTATTTCGAAAATGAGTTATGTCGGTGGGAATCGGTTGAATTTGTTACGCATTCAATCGGCTCGTTGTGTGCGATTTCGATAATTGGAAGCGGGTTGTTGGTCGATCGAAAAAATTATAAGAGTCGTTTGTGCGGTTTATGTTGTGCTATTATATCCGATTGTGCTGTTCGGCGAAAACGTTTTTTCTATTAACTGAAATTAGATGATTGATTTGTGTACATTTTTCACGAGTGAAAGTTGTACAGTGTCGATTTATAAATATCGTATGCGGTGCCAAATTAATTCAATTCTCTTTGGCTACAATAACTTTCATCACGCTTTGCGAGGAGCATTTATTTAAATTCGGCTCGTAATTAATGTTGAAGTATATTTAATGAATCCACTCTAATGGTATCAATTAATGATGCGAATCTATGGAAAACTCATAAATGCTAATGCGAGTTCGAAACGAGCAGAATAAACAATCACTTAATTGTACGAATCACAATCTGATTAATCCTAAACGTTTACTTAGGGTCAAAACATGAATATTTATACCGATTTAATTACACACATAATTTAATACAGAACATTGCAAAGCGGAAGATATTCAATAGATACGAGAAGATCATTACTAATTCGAATTACTACTGCGAATGCTTTCATATTCATAACCGCATTTCGAAACTCGCACCCAAACTAGTCGAACGTTAAAAATTGCATTAACGCACAAACGTTTTCAAACGATACAGTTGAACCTCGCTTAACAAGTAATTTCCATAACAAAATGTAAAAATGAATCACTTAATGAACGATATTTCATATAACGAGTGACGAGAGGAGAGATTGTGACATCGTATGCAGCATCTCGGACTTTTTTCGATCAAAGACTATTATTTCACATAGTGAATGTTTCACATAGCGAGAGTTTTACATAAATAATGTTTCATATAGAAAAAAATTGACATTGTGAGGAAGATTCGAGACCGAATTATCTTCCACTATTCCATACCACAAACGATCCACCGTAGGTACTGTGGAAGAATTCGGAAAATCTATAAATATTTTAAATTGGACACATCTTTTAAGTAAAATTCTCACATTTCACGAGGATAAAGCCCTTAAAAAGCTCGGTACGGCTTTGTAAGCTCGGTACATGGGTTTTCGCTAATGCGACACCCAGTACGGGGCGCCGGCTGCACTCGAATGCGGTAACAATTAGAGCCTTTTTTTCCCAAAAAGTCGAAACGCGCGTTCGCCTCTTTTTTCCCCCCTGAGCTTTCCGCTAAATTCAAATTTCATTGAGGCGGCTTCTCTCAGTTTCGCTCATTCGAAAGTATTTAATAAGCATTATTCAAATCGCGTAAACGAAACTTTCGCCGCGTCGAAACTTCAACGGCGCCGCTGCGCTTTTTTGCCTATTGTTTCCCTGCAAAAGTGGTTCTATCTTTTAATATTTTCCATTAATAGTTTACGTAGTATCTGTTTGAAATATGTATTTTTATAAGAATATGTATATAATGTACATCTACATATTAAAGGCAGTTTTCAAGTAATTATGTGCCGAAAAGAACATGGATATATTGAACCTAGTAACTAACAACGATCAGACTTATATCAATAAAAATCTCGTTTCGTATTTATCGTTTGTCAGTATGTGGATCAATTTCAAATTAATGCATGAAAAAAGTTACGGCTGGGAATTTTACAAAAATTAATTCAATTCAGATATTGTGAAAATTGATTCGTTTGTTGCATTCTCATTCAAATGGCAAAAAGTAAAAATCATTTGAAATTATATTCGGAGCTAGCTATAATGAATCTTATTATACTTTTATGACTAATAATAAAAGCATTGATGTAACTTTTGAAAACTGACTCTTCAATGACTAATGAAACCCAAAAAGAAGTTTTCCAACGACTTAAGTCTAATCGTCACTGCTCGCTAGTTGCGCTTACTTTACCCTTCCTCCATCAACAATAACAATTCGAATCGTGTTAACATCAAATATAAATAAGTCCATCCAACACTTTCACTATCGAATACAAATAAACATATATCAATCACTCGCATTTTTCCGCATCAAAAGCACAATCGAGCATCAACGGCCAAGTCGTCGACGGCACGGTCATCGAGATATCCGCAGATCGAACACACAGCATTCAACACAACACAACGTTCGCCGGTAATTAAATCAACAAGTGATAGCGGTCAGGCTTATCGCATCACTTCACATTATCCACAGTGACTGGTGAATTTCCCTCGACGCCACGAACCCTTCAATAAATAAAAGGCAATCAATCCGCAACGCACAGCGTTCCGATACAATAAGCCCCGGGACAAGAATGTCCCGGCTTCTAAAGGTCGTGCTGCACACACGTAATACGGCGTAATAAATTTCAATTTGTACGATTTCTCAAATCTCGTTTTTATAGCGAACGTTTGTATTAGATTGTGTGTTTTTATTTTTTATTTGATTCGATACAAACGAGGAGTTATTTTCGTGTGGAAAGGATTTTAGGATTTTTTTTTATGAACATTATTTTGATATCGATATAATGAGTTCAATGTTTGGGTTTAATGAAGTGCTTGTATTGAAAATTGTCGATAATAAGTTCGATGTTACCCTAAACTGACCGAAAAGAGTAAAAATAAATGACTTTACATTGCCATGGTTTGTTCTACAAATGTATTTGATTGGTTTGATCTTTTATTTTTTAATAATGTATAAAATGTAGATCAGTTAAATAATTATATATTATATTGGAATGAAAAATAGAATAACAAATCTAGAAAAAAAGCCTCCGATTTTCTCAAACTGAACACCTCTACATTTCTTTCACACATGAAAATGAATGAATATATTTAGTTATCTACTATTAGCTAACATCTGCAATAATTCCATGATTCCTACTAAAAAAAATTTAATCATCATGCCCGATCGTTATACAATTTACGCGTTTCATAGCAACGTGATTAATTGAGATTTTTTTCTCTACAGGTACCATAGAACTCAAACATGCTAATGATATCCATAAGCGACAAGAACTCTACAGGAAAACAACATCAAATTGGGTGAGTAACGATTGAAAAATTGCATTTTTTTTCAATAAAAAAATAAATAAATATAGTATTTCGATACATCCCTGAACTCGTTAGTACACGGGGAGCAAACGGGCGTGTCATGAGCAACTCGTGACGACGGGCCCGTGTAAACAGGGCATATTCAACGTGCAACGTTTTCGGTGAACTTGGCTAACCGATATTGTGGACACGGGCCAAACGACCGTTCAAGATCCGATGCATTCGATACGAACGAAATCAATTTGCGCACCGCGAGCCAAACATCGCTATTCGGATTGTTAATGCGAAAATCCACGCTAAAATGTTTAATAATTCATAATTTTGCATGGATTCAATTTTGAACGAGAATCGCGCAAATTGTATGAAAAAGTCCATCTTACAATTAGTTGGACAAATCTAAAATTTCATGTTATGCATCGCATTTTGAAACATATTATTTCATAATGAGGCACAACTTAATTGAAATTCGTTAGATTAAAGGTCAATTTTTTCACTCTTCGTGTTAGGTAACTTCAAACTAAATCTAATAAAAAATATCGATTTATTGTAACACTGCATATAACATAAATGAACAATTATTAGTGATTACTATTAAATTAAAATGTAATTAAAAAAAATACATTTTTTATATCATACGAGCGAATCTAGGCCATCGAGCGTATTTTTTACCGTTTTCTCTCGTGAAAAGAACCAACCTCTAGCGAACTGTTTATTACTCGCACGATAAGAACAAACGCTTCGCTCGAGTGTACACTTTACGGCACAAGGAACATTTGGCGGGACAAAAACAATATATTAGGACCGTGTACATACACACTATAAAGCGATGGAGCTAATAGATTCAATTAGTCTCTGTTGGTTGCAGGGGATAGTCAAGAGCCGTCCCAGACGACATTAACGCCTATTACGTAGTACGTGCGGAAATAGCCCTTTTTTTATTTCAAATAGTGTTATGCCGATATTCCGCAAGAAATTGCTAAAATCCCTGTAAAACACAAATATACGTTCCGCGTTTTATAATAACGCGTAATACGAAAGCTTAGTAGAGCGAGACTAGATGAAAAATCAAAGCTTAACAACGGCATCATATTGAAACGAACAAGCGACATGAATTTTAATGTATGATTACATAAATTTCAATTATTTCTACGAAAAATGCATTTGTAATGATTTGTTTAATATCGCCACCCCCTTATTCACCCAGATACTGATTTGATGGTTAGGTTAGATATGGTTAGGTTATTCTAAGGTAAGGTTGTTCTAAGGTTAGGATGCAATAATTATAATCGCGTATTAAGAATCGCGCAAATCAAAAAAGTGACACGTGCGTAATTTAAGGATCGCGTCTTCCGGGGTCGCGTACTTCGGGGGATTACTGTATTTACTAGTGTACGAATATGGCGGTTTGTTATTATAATATAGAGAGAGATCCGAGCTCGAAATTAAGAGATCCTCAGATTAACGTATTCGCACATAATGATAGAGATTCAAAGTGCTCCAGTAGCAGCGGGTTTGCAAAACAAACAAAACTCTCTGGCGTATTGTGCTCCGGCTTCAGACTGGGATTACGCGGTATCAGTAAACATGCTCGATACACATTTTCAGAGTATCGCATTATTATGTCGGATGCGCTTCGCTAATTAAAAAAAAAAGTACTTTATGCTCGTTTTTTTTACTGTTGCGAGTTTCATAAAAAAATTCCGATGCATTTTTTTTTGTATGTTCGTATTACTCGATGACAGCGTGTGCGATAACTAGCATGAAATAGGTAGTGACGATTTTAATTCGTTGATGAGATATATTAACTTTAATTCTATAATGATGTGAATTAGTTATTAGAAAATTAATTATGTTTATATCATTATTATATCAAACAATAATATTACCGATTTTGATCGAATGTAAGTCGAGAAGATAGATTTTATTGAATGTAAATAATAAGTAAAGCATTTTCAGTATTTACGATATGCCCGTTATTTTCAATAGCATTTTAAATACGTGTATTTATATTGCTTCTGAATAAATTTAATTTTAAAGGAACTACTTTATATACGTTTTCCGTTTATTTTTCAATGAAACATGTACCTATTATACCAACACAAATACAATCATATCTAAAATTCAAATCGAATACATCCTATCTTGAGAAAATCAATATTAATTTTTCACAATATGAGATCAATATAAGATTTCAATAACCTTGTCTAAATTACAACAATACAGCATCGCATCACTCATAAGATTGAATTGCGATTTTTCTGCAACGCTGAATAGAGCATTGTGCCTATTCGGCTTCGCTAATTGGAATCCGTCAAAATGTACATTTCGGAAAAGAGCAGAAAACCCTTCGATTCGTAAATTAATCTGTGGCAACGAAACACCCGTCAAAATCCACAATAGACCCGTCACTGTTTTCAGCTGAAGACCCGGAATCGGACGCCGTTGTTTGCGAATTTATGTAGGCCGCTTTAATTGCTGAAATGCGATATTGAAATTCTCAGATTTTGCAAAGATGTCCGATTTTCAGAGATGTCATATTTTTTGAGCATCACGACTGAAATACTATATATATTTTGTTATAAATATACTCATTTATTTCTAAATTAAAAGTACTATTTATCCGATGAAAACTTCATTATAATTTTTTATGGTTGAAATAACAATTGAATCAGAAAAAGAACTCGTTTTACAGATTTGAATGTCATTGCTATTTTCATGTTCAATGCCTAGTATTTTTAATGAGCTTAAATAAGCAATCATTCTGTGAGTACGAAACGAATATAAATCGTAATTAATTAGAAAAAAATGCTTCAATTCGTACACGTGCTACTCGCGCTGTTTCCTAGAGTGGATTGGGTACGAATAGCGCAGTTCTACTTTATAATAAAAAATCGAGAACGCAGATCATAAATTTCTCATATTTTCTTCGTGTAGAGAGAGTATTGAAAATATAACTCCCCTATTCCCATATTGGGTAGCAGTTATCGGTGCAGTTCCCCGCAGACACTCGAGGCAATATTGTAAAATTTCACGATGTCGTTACGCGTATATTTTATTTAGCGACAGTTTCCTTTGTCCATCTCCTCCATTGCCAACGGGCAATTTCCGCATATAGATATGTACCTTTTTCAGTAATTTAGTATGAGGCGAGCAAAACGATCGGTCGTGGAAGTGCGGCAGTTTTGCTCAATCTGTTTTCTTTTGTCTTCGCGAATTCATAAGGGGGATTCGCCTTTATTTAGCCGTTAAGATCTCTCCATTTGTGCGATCGGCTCTTTTTTCTCTCCGTTTAATCCGTTTTACTGCTGGAAGTTAGGCCGTTGCAATAAAAAAATACGGAAAAACTATAAGCTTTAGCCGGCGATCGAGGGTGCTTTATTTGCGCTATGAATGCTCCGTAATGGTCTGCGGAGATATAAGAAGTTTGAGGGTTATCGATATCGAATCCGATGATAGGTATCTTTTATAGATTTGAAAGTTCTGACGTTATTCGATTGCTTTTTCATATAAATAATGGATCTATTACTATTGGATTTGATTCACATATTTTTTCGTATGGATTTTAGAAAGAATCCATTCGTCAATATCAATTTTGATCAAATGAACATTTCGGTTGAATATTCATAGCGTTAAACTTTAAATTGAATCACATGCTCTTTTTACATTTGTGACATTTTCAATTCAAAATTGTTTTATTTTGTGTCTAAGAAATAAATAATGAAAAAAACCCAATCGAATTATAATTATTTAATAATTGCTTACATTTCATTTTAATGAAAATAAATTAAAACAAATTGGTCGTGGAAGATTAAAACAAGTAATACTCTTCAGTATGAAAGGTGTTAATTTAAATCCTTTTGTGAAGCGGTCGGACACGCCGGGCACACTGTGAATTTTCGCGCGATTAAACAAGACAATTTTCATAGTAAATACGTGAAATTTCGTAAAGGGCCCACGCCTACGATGGAATCGTCATGAATATTATTACTGTCTCGTTTTAGATACGAAACGAACATTATTTTTATTAAAATATCATGCAAATTGGCCCGGAACACACTCGGGATCGTAAAGGCCTTTCGCGCACTTGTCGGCAGTAAAGTAATTTCGTTAATTCGACGATTTCAAAGTAAAACATCTACACGTACGAACTGTTACATAAATATGCCGTAAATGTTTGATGTGTTCGTGAATATGCCAATTTATACGGTTCAAATGTGTTACAGTACGTTTTATGGCTTTGTGAGCCAGCTTACTTTATTCCTCGACGTTATTCAAAATTATTAATGAAAATAACATTCGACACTTAATATGTAAATGTACATAGAATACGCACAATTGAAAAATCATATAAAATCATCTGAAAGCATGAGCATATGATAAAAGTCAGAAGGTACCCGGTTTAAATAAATATGATTGTAATGTCATATAAACGGTTTTACCAAGAGAAACAATATTTATTGTGGCTGCTGGTCTCAGATCTGAATACTTTTGAAAATAAACAAACATTCATACATATTTTAAAGTAATTGGTTACTTGTACTTGTATACAATGAAATAATAATAATTTTCTTTGGAAAAAAAATGATAACTTATTGTGTTATTAGTACAAGAAAATAATGTCAATTGAGACTTACGTCGTGTCAGACTTTTTTTAATATAGGAAGTTTTTTATGATGATGTGTATTATATATTAATTATGAATATTGAAGCTAATACGGCAATTCATACATTTTTACCTACTATCTTTTGCAACCCACTCAAACAAACTACCATCAAAGAACATAGCGCCATCATCATAGGCATAGACTTGCTCCAATTACCAAAACTAGCAGTCGAGGGGGTGGAAAATCCACCCCTACGGTACACCGAAGACCGTTTCCCTAACCACTCGTCCATCCTGCACACACACACATAATACATAGAGACGTCCCAGCCGTAAATCCTAATATGAGGTCCCCGAAACGGAGCCTCTGGCTTTAATAGTTTTACAAGGAACGGTCGTCCCGAACCGAAATAATGTCACGGCCTGGCGAGATTGTATCGTTAATGTTCGTTCGCGACCGAAAACGAGAAGTGACTGCTTCTGGGGGCCGAAATGGAAAATTTCATCTGTGTCCCGCGGGACGCCTTCAAAGCTGACCTTAATTTTTGTTGAATTTTATTATGCGGTATGGACGAGATAGGGGACGCCAAATTTTGCCATCTTCATAGTATTAAATGTTATTTTTTGTAAATTTTAAATAGCGATATAATTGCTCATTAAAGTATGCTATTGAATCGTTTCAGTTATGTTTTATATTTTCAATGAATCGTTTAGTGCATAATTTGATTGACTATAAAACAAAAAGTTGAGGTGAAAATTATGAAACGTGTTTGATGCGTTTTTCGAGATTCCTATGATTCGCTTATTTACTGCGGAAATATTAAGCTCAGATTGGAATACAAAATAATTAAAATGATTTATTATGAAATTTTTAATCGGAAAAAAATAAATTCAGTTATACCTTGATCGTTCTGGAAACAAAAATCAATTGAAATTTCATTTGCCAGCATTTTTCGAGTGAGCATTGATTCTCGCTTTATTGAAAAAATGTACTCATGCGTAATAATTTGGCTTTCGTATTCAGATATATCATTCTAGAAAAATCTGATTCATCGTTTATTTAAGAGCAAATCAGACGTATCTGCGCCCACGTAAGTCAAAATCAATCTTCTACAGTTGTTTAAATCCGCGTCGACGCTTTGAGCCAAATGCATTATAACACTTTTATCTACACATTCAATCTGAATAAACAGGATCGATTTGCATCGTCGTCGTCAGTGCGAATATAAACAAAAGCAAAACAGATGCAACCGAGAATCGAGATCTAAATCGTTCGCAGCCCGCGAAGAAACGCGCGCGAATTTATTTATACCGAACGCCAATATTTAATGTATAATTGAATACATTACGAACTTTCTCATAACTTTCACATAATTTATCAAAGAGCGAAGTGAATGGACGATTTGCAATTCAAATATCCTCGTTTTGCACAGGCGGCAAAGGTATTGAAACTTTCGTACTTCGCTCCTCCGGTTGCGAGGAAAGTTGTCTATCGAACGTACTCCCGAAGAAAAACGTGCCGACTCATCCAGAAAACGCTCTCGAAAAGCGAATTAACTCGACTAAATCATTAAAACGTCTGCGAAAAAAGTTACAAGAGCCCATGAATGCCGAAACAGGCGTCCCTTGTCGTCATAATTAACTGCTTACCGCCCGCTGAAAAAATAATTCGCAATTAGCCGCCGGGAAAGTTTATAGTTTTACCGACTCGGACATGAGACTCGTCAAAAATTCAAGCGCCAACCATAATTTATGCCGAAATTAAGCTTCGGAATATTTACAAAAGTTAACGAGCCCGTATTTTTTGCACCCTTTCGACTTAATCTCAATCCGAAGCGCATTACCGAGAAAACGGCGCTGAAAGCAAAAATTCGCCGGTTCCGGCTAAAGTTTTCTCTTCTTCCACCACCTGACCATCAATTACGCGGAAACAAACTACCCGCGAGAAAATTTCCATTTATATTATTTCCACGGCTTTAACGTCTCCCGGAAAAAATGGTAGACAAAAAGACGCCACAGAGAGTAAGAGAAAGGAGTAAGATCTTGCGACTGGATAAAAACAATGGATCGGATTCGATTTTGTTTTGTTCCCCGATGCTGTTATGGCTGTTCCGCACTCAGCTCGGCTAAATAATGCATTCGTCGTGTGCGAAGATTGCGATGCAAGGAAATGCACTTTGAATTTAAATCGGTCGCATTAAGTCCGAGTGACGATTGCAACGTTGTGTGCAAGACTTTAATACTTCGACGATGAGAACTTCGGATCCGAAATTTCTCGGTACATGCGCATTTAGAATTTTCACTGTGCATCTAGTTTAAATTAATTTCCATTCAACTGATATTTCAGAGCATCTACAAGCTGTTTCAAGCTCATTTTAACAACTCGTGATGGGGACCTTTAATTTCACATTGTTTTCCATTCGTATTTTTGCGTTTTGTCTATTGACAAATCAACGTTTTCTAATTGGGAAAAATGAAAAATATTTACTCAAAATGAAATAAGTTTCATTCATACAGATCTGCTTAAAATTTCCATCAATACCTGAAATATTTGAATTTCATTTTCAAGATTTTTATGACTTCGAAAGTTTTTCTCACAATTATATGTCACCTTGCCCAGTCGGATATTTTGAAATTATCTCCCGGTGTTGAGTTTAATTACAAAAAAATCTTATAAATGTAAAAAACATGCATTAAAAGGATTGCTTATTTATTTTTACTTAGATTTGAAATATCGTATTGTGTTGATAAATCGAATATCTCTGGCAAATAATTCGCTTATGAATACGGAAGGGTAACAAGTTTGTGCACAGCGTGCATTCGATCGGTCGGTACTACACACGTAGAACCGAGAACAAAGCTTCGTTACAGGCAGCGGTGCAAGTTGAAATAATTAAAAGTTTTTAATTAGTAATTATTGTAAACTCGTTATGAACGTTGGCGTCACCCGGGACGGCGGGAAGTTAACGAATGGCACGAATCCGTCAACGAGACCCATCCTTTGTGACGAAGTCTCCTTTTGTATTTCGTACGTCACTTTATCGAATTTAATAAACTCTCTCTACTTTTTAATTAATAGAATATACGCGTGTAGCGCGAATTCGGTACAGTTTGCAAATCGAAATTCGAGTTTCGTACGAATCGAATACGCATGAGATATGTCTGTTTTTTCATCAGAATTATTCATCGAATGTTATATTTGTATTATTATACGAAATAGGCGAGAAATATATGAATCGTGCGTATACGTATTGTGCGTACCGCGGCGGTTATAACTTAATTAAGCGTCGAAGCCTTATTAGTTCGCTGTCAAAACGTATCGCAATTATTAGAAACGGGAGGGCAGAGTTTCCGGTTCGATTTCGTTAACTTCCCGCACATGTAACCCAATAGGCGTCTAAACAAATGGCCAATAATTCTGATCGTTCCGAATTCCCATAAATCTATATTGCATAGCACAGAATCTAGATTTTCGATTAGAATTCTAGATAATATACATTTTTTTTTCCAATATTATTTATATGTCCATACTCAGTTAATTATTGCGACACAAAGGAAAATTTTCAAATGAATATTTCATTAATTTCAATATAAATGTGAAGTTATCATGATCCAACTTTGTACATACAATACAGTATGAGCATTTGCGGCGAGCGGGTCACGGATTCATTCGAACTACAGTAAATATTATAGCATCGCCGGGAGAGAAAATAAGCCGAGGCCATTAATCGTCGTCGCCGATTAAATTGATTCGCAATATTATTAAATTATTGTTTCGGAACAGGTACGCTCCGGTGGCTTTATTAATTTCGACCGATATTAATTTCTGTCGTGCGAGGTGAACGAGCGAAAGCGATCCGGCTATTTTGAGCGTGAATTACACTCCGATTCAATTGTGTTAAATATATATCTATATCAGGTTGATTCTACGTGTAAATGTGATTTTGATTATTCAATAAACTCATCTGTAAAGAAGAATGACTCAACTGATCATTCAAATGTTTATTTAAACTTCAATTGTTTGATTGAAGTTCAAATCTTGTTTAGCTGATTTATTTTAAATTAGAATGATCAAAAATCTTATTTATTTCGCGTAAATCGAAAAACTACAAGTCATTAGATCACATATTTTAGTTTTTTGCACTAGGTGCTCAAGTATAATTCTAGTAATAGAAGTGATTTATGTTAGCGTCCCTTCATTTAAAGCGCTCTAAAATGACTTTGCATACATTTCGTATTCAACAATAAAAGCGCGAATTTAAATAAGACGCCGTCTTTTTGCTAATTTTCGTCTGTCATCATAACAATTTTATGACCGCCTCATAATCATATTTAACGTTTTTATGTGGGCGACCCAAAATATTATTATATCTGCGGCGTCCACCTGTTGGATGAATATAATTAAATCTCCATATGAATCATTTTTTCCTTTAATAATAATCATCAGAACAAAAAATAATATGAAGCGACATTCTACCCACTAAAAATATTTTAATAATAAATGAACTAATATATTAAAGGCTGATCTCACTAACCTTAATTTAACTATACATTGCTAGCATTTTTCTATTGAGTTTGGCAGCTATCATAGCGTATTCGGGTACCACAGAAAAAAATGGTAATTGTAAGTGATAGTTAAGTGAAAAGATCGTTCATAATCAGCTTAACATAATTTATAAGCGATATTAATAAGTTCATACAGTTTGGAAGTTTATTCTTACTGTTGTATCCGGCTGGCTATTTTTCCGCTTCGTAGGCGGCGCAGTAGCGAAAATGCGGCCACCCTGTATAAAAACTAATTACTTTTGTAATTTAGTAGCATACTTGGTCTCTTGTGGATATGACAGCTTAACGGTTGGCGTTGCACCGCCGCAGGGATGGCCATTGGTTGCTTTAATTGCTTCGCCGTAGCGTTATTGCGACCCCATTGTTTGCTGATACGTCTCGATTACCACCATTAAAAGATACAAAAGGTTTGAACATGCGCCTAAATTCGAAAAAAAGAGTTAAAGTCCATTTCTGGCGCAATTCGCATAAGAGATTCGCCCTCGTTTGCTACTATACAGTAACTATCGCAGATTTATTTGTTGCTTTATAATATAAAAAATATTAAGGTCGGTTTTTTTACTTAGCTAGGGTTTGTGTTGGTTTTTCCATAGAGTTTTACAGTTGAAGTGGTATGTTCGAAAAGTCAAATTCTATTTAAAAAAATGCAAGTTAACTAATATGAGTGTTACTAACGAACAAAAAGCCCCTTTTGATTGAAAAATTTCTTGTATATTTATTTTCCAAATTAATCGATATTAGTTCAGGAACCAATTCAATTTCGATGACAGTTAACAAACTTTTCCAATATAATTTCAATCTTATCGATCTTATTATATTTCGCAAACCCAGTTCGATTCTCTATTCTTTTCAAGGAAACCGTTTAGCAAAGAGAAATTTTCTTTATGTTTTTTTTTAATAAAAATATAAATTGGTTTCAGCCTATACGTCTCTTAGACCCCAGACACTATTGTTCGAGTTCAATTGAAAATGCAAGAGTAGTACACAATTCTTCGACAGAGATTGTTTCACGTATAGACGTACTTAGGTACGCATTAATTGCTGTTGCTGGAAGTACGCAATCTTATCTTACATGCGCTGCAATTTTATTACCGAGCTGCATATGTAAATTCGTTTCCGCGTGCATAACTTTTCCATGGGTTCAGACCCTCGTCTATTTGTTCTAAACTCGCTCCGACAGCTCCAGTTGTGTATTTCGAATTGTGGGGCACGTGTGGGTGTATAAAATTGTAGAGAATTCCCAACGGTTTGAATTTTTTACATGCGCAGCAAATATGAAAAATACTGGAATCGAAAGCTTTTATCTCTCCAACTTTCGCCTCGCTAGTTTTAGATAGACTGAATTTTATTGTTTGCGAAATTATTCGTTTAAAAGACACATAAGGGAGTCGAATAAAATATGAATTTATACTATTTGCATGCGTCTTTTTTTCATTGTTTCATGTATAACTATTTAACTTTTATAATTTTAAATTATTATCATACACTTCAAAGTGAAAAAATGAGCTATTATAATAGAGTAAATAAGAGCGAACAATTAATTTCTCTAAAGTGATCGAATTTGATCGATACATATAATATAAAGAAGATTGATCATTTTTAGAGACCGTTTCGTAAAGCATCAAATTATCACTTTTTTAATCGATTATTTAAAACAAAACAATTGAATCTCAATATTAATTAATACGAACAACACGTTAACTTCCATCAGGATTTGACAGGACTCGAACCCAAGCATTCAAAGTATGCTGAATCGACACGGCATGCACAAACCACTTATATTGTTTCACAATCAGCTGTATCATAGGAAAAACTACACCACTGGCTCAGCACGTCCCCTAAAATATTCTTCGTTTCTTCTCGATTTCGCATATTACTATATGTGTGGAGGCGAAAGCCCATTTTCGCTCATCAATCAACGCGATCATTTCCGGTCAACTGGTCGTATATTTCGACGCTGCTGCATAGGAAATTCATCCCTTTTTTTCAATGCATAAATTTCATAAATCTCTTTAACGAAAGATATTCAACATTCGCGCCGAAGTTTCGCCAAATATAGGGGCCCTTTCGGTCCTCTGAATACTGGAAACTGATCGCCAAAGTGACGCGAATGTACGGCCGAGTCGTCGATATATGTATTTATTCGATTCATATTTATAAAGTGAAGTTTCGTGTATGGCATTATTCAAAAAACAACTTCGTAGTAAAGAGACGTAAAGAAAAGTGTGTGTGTGTAGATGCGAAGATATTTTAGTACGTTTAGACGATGCGACTTATTTATGTTTAGTATTTTGAAGAATTTGAAAGAATTTTGGTGCTGGTGCGTTTATAAATGTGATGCTGAAAGTATTGAATAATTTATGGCATTTAAAATAATTGTATTGGTGAGTTTTATGACGCGTTGTAAACGCCGAGTCCGCTGAATACATCTAGGCGCCAAAACACCGTAAAGACCGCATAGAAGAAGTTTTTATCTGCAAAAACGACGGTTTCAATACAGAAAGAAGTGGAACAAGAGAAATCATACGACAATATATTTCTCGAAATGAAAAAGAAACAAAGGGCGAAGAAGCTGCGCGACCAAAAAGCGCTCCTTGCTGATTTTTTTACGACCGAGCAAAGATAAATGAAAGTTTTTATAGTTCTCCGTATCAAATACATATAAAGTTCGTTGCGAAGAAATGCCGTTATTTTTTTGCAATTCAGATGGTCGACGTTTCATCTCATCAAGAGGACGCGGAGGAAATTCAGCGTGACCGTATAAATATTAACATTTCCCCTTAGATAAACGAGATTCTGATTGCATCGAAAAGGACTTGTTCATAATTCATCCTTATTCTCGTTTTATATACGGAGAAAAAAACTCGCATTATTATTTATAGACGGCTATATATTTCGGCTATTCCTTTTGTATAGTACTTGTGTGTTCAGCATTATCTCGAATTCATAACATTCGTTTTCCAGTTTAATGGAAAACTTTTATCGGAGAAACGAAATCAATCACTGGTCCACAAAATGAATAAGACAAATCAATCAAAATACGAAAAACTCACCCTGAGCCAATAATATAATAGAATATCTCCCGATTGCCGCGCAATTTTCGCAACCTCGTCAGAGAGCTTTTCCATATCAATCAGATTTCGTATTCTTAATTTGATTTAATCAAACGCAATTCAATTAAACTTGCACGTTTTATTATACATGCGAAAGATTGGGGTCTGAACTCGAAACCAGACCGCAACGTCAGTTAATGTTGAAGGTTCCAAAGGGTATATTTTGCATGGGTTCGACCGCAATTAAAACGACTTCGCTAGTTTC
The DNA here is from genome assembly GCA_024721215.1 of Cheumatopsyche charites. Lineage (NCBI taxonomy): Eukaryota > Metazoa > Arthropoda > Insecta > Trichoptera > Hydropsychidae > Cheumatopsyche > Cheumatopsyche charites. Next base: position 4,845,016 of record CM045578.1, read on the forward strand.
GAAACACTCCACGATATACGATATTCAATAATTTACAATTACATTCGACTTCGTTACTTCAAGCGAGCGAATTGCTTATGTCTAAATTTCGCCTATAAATAACAAACATATCAATAAAAAAATCATATATAAACAATATTTATTGTTTCAATTAAGAGATTGAACGATTGAATCACAAAGTAAATCATTTCATTACTTAATACTGGGAATATAACGTAACATACACGAAGCGGCTTACTATAAACTTAATTAACGCCGCTTTTTTCCTCGGTAATAACACTTACTTTATTGAACAATCAATTACATCCACACGTTAAACGACCTCCCATTTTTATTTATTAACAATAACGTTTTCTTATAACGCACAACCTTGACAAACACGAAACAATAAAAGCGCCGCACGCCCGCAACAATAAATTCAACCAGCACCACAACAACAACGAACTGTCCACCCATACAACCCCCATAACCGAAAAGGGGGTGTGCAATTTTTTTTCGCGAAATAAATTTCCGGCTCGTCGCCTAGAAACGTCAAAAATTTTCCAAAAAGCTTATCGAACCGATCGCAAGACGAAGCTTTCCCGCGAAAATAGGAAACATCCGATGCATCGTCGCAGATATGCCTTAGGGGTGTTTCACCCTTATACAGAGTAGAGAAGGTAGAGAGTAGAGTTGGACCTACAACAAAAGGGCTGTCCCTCCAAATTACCGCCATCGCCTAGCAATTGATATCATACGCGAAAAAAAAAGCGTTACTCGAAAAAGCTTTTCTCGCATTTCCTTCCCGCGTCTTTTTTTCTTATTTTTAGGGGTTGGAACCGCCGCTGATTCGGTTGCCGCGATAGCGCGTATAAAATATTTTGAATAAGGGATGAATTTCGTACGCTTCAAAAACGCTATGCATACGTCCCATGGTAAGTACGCAGCTTCCTTATTTCGACTCGAAAAAAATGCTCGGCTTTTCTCCGGGTTGAGTAAAATGTTTTTTTTTTTCTTCTATGGAAACTGCTTTGTTATGATCGTCGAAATGTGTATGTTGAATTTGGGAAGAATATAAAGCCATTTGCTCGAATAGCTAAGCGAAATTTTTCCTTTTTTTTCATATTAAAATGATATTTTTTACTACAGTTTCATGGTCGAAGTATATGATCGTTTATTTAAATTTATTTTGAATAAAATAAATTTGTTTTGTGAATAAATATTTATATAATTAGACCATCAAACCACAGTGACTAAACGTCCTTTATTTCAAAGGACAGTTCTTTTGTCTGACGCTCAATCCTCTGTCCTTAATTTATTTTCAAAAACTGATATTTGTCCATAATTTTGATAAAATTTCCTCCAATGGAAAAAATCCCCAAATCAATATTTCATATGGCCACACAATTCTTACAAAATTAGCAATTCTAATTTGATTGTAAAAAGATGTTTGAATATTTCGATCGATACAAATAAATTTTATCAGTTTTTATAATCATAAAAAGTAATAATTGTCACAAATCGAACGCTAGCAACCGGATAGAACGTGCACACAAAATGCGCCGTCGATAAACGGAGCAATTATGTTTTACAGAATTTTAATTATCGTTGTGATTTTTTTTTTAATATCAATTCATTATCGGTTATTCAAGTAGAAACGCCATCGTATTTTGATTCGGTCGTTTCTAATTTTACACCGTTTCAGATTTACACAAAAATGAATTTCGTGATCGAAGCAAGTCTCATTACGTCATAATAGTGTTCTAAGTGAATAAATGAGTTTTTTTAAATTAACACAAAATCCTACCTTAAACGCCTTAAAGATGAAGCCTTTTCTCTCGAGTCACTATAACACTCGCGTAATTAAAAGAAATTCAATTAAAAATCGGTAATATCACTCAAAATTTTCGTTAATAATATGACAATTAATTACACGCCCGATCGCGACAATTGATTCTTATCAACTGATTGATCAGACACAGTAATAAAAAAACATAACCGATACACGACAATATTTTTGTATGCGTAATATTATTAATATGAAATTGTGTACAATATAAACGCATACTCAACACTTTAACAACCGATGAAGAATATTTTCGTTAACAGATACATTCGAATTTGATCGGCTATAAAACCAATAAATTTCATTCATATTTAAAACTAACGTTCTACATTATTATAATTTAATCATAAATCGACTTAAATAAAAATTTTACTTTAAATAAAAAGCCAGTATAAAATAAAAATCATGGAGTGTAAAATTTTCGATCATCATAACAGCAATCCAATCACAATCATTCACATTTTAACCGTTAAAAACGTCATCAGATAACTGATTTACTGTAAAAAAAAATTGCAAACGATCCTGAAATCATATCGGAATCAAAATCGGAATGCACATTTTCCGAGTTGTTGGGCTTCAAAGGGAGAGAGAGCGCACGTACGCTTCTATGGGGAAAAAAAAGAATCGATTAACCCCGGGAACGTTTCACTTGGTCGTGCGGATTTTTCTCGTCTTTTTTTTCACTTTTCGAATGCATATTTCGCGCCCTCGCCTAATCGAGTTTCAAAGTCAATTAAGCCCGTTCGGTTCCCGCGGGACGTTTATTTATTATTCGGGCACGACCACCGCGATAACCGATGAAAAAATGCCGCTTTTCGTATAAAAATTGATTTGATTTTTTTCTAAGATTTTATTTTGAGTCGCTTCATAAAATTTTAATTAATTTCATTTATTTATCGTTATAGGTATTGTTGCCAGGTTTATTTTATATTTTTTTGATTTGTCATTCATTTCAATGTAAAAAAATACAGTTGCTAGGCTAGGAACCTTAGAGTAGTAACTGTAATCGGTATCGCTAAATTGGTCGAATTTAATCGATTCAGACAAAATAGATGATTTATTTTAATAACCTATTCATGAAGTGTTAAATCAACATATTAGAATCAAATAATTGAAAGAAATGATCGAGTTTTCATATAAATGCATCAATGAAGAAAAATGACACTCGATTCACTCTATTATTAAGACTCAAATGTCTTGTACCTAATCAATACAATTATGCTAAATCGACACGGCATAAAAAATATTTTATTACGTTTTACTATTGGTTCACTCATTTTTTATATTTGATGACGAAATAGATTAAATAGATCGAGTGGCATTTTTATTGAAATTACGTTAACATAAGTACATAAATATTTTCATGGCTTTGTGGCAAAAGAATATTAATATGTAATATAAAAACCTATGCTGAAATATATCATCACTTGTTCTCTTCTCAATACATGGATACACATTCAACTTTGAACTCATTTTCCTCACATCCCCTCGACCTATTTCATAATCAAACATAATAAATCGACCGATACTTACACTAACATCATTTCAGCAAACGATCCAACAATCCCGTTCAAAATCAAATACAACCGCTCGCCTAATAAACTCACTCGAATCTGGAAAAACCTACGTACAATAACGACACCGTAGAAAACGTTAGCGGGCAGATTTGGCAGGATTAAAACCCGAACCGACCCGAAATATGCGGCACGGCATACACACGCCCTTACAACGAACTCCCTTATAATATAGGTTTATCTGATGAACTCACTTCGTTGTGGAAGCGAGCAGGTGGGTTGGGTACATCTTGTGCACACATACAACAAAATTAAATCTCCAAAATGAGGTTGGAGCGCGTGGGCGGGGTCGTGTAATGGCTTTCTTACATTCCAACCTCAGCCGTTGCCGAGATTACGAGATAAATTGGAACACATTCATTCCGCGAAATTGTTATGAAACTGGAAACAGCGCTGAAAAAACGAGCCTCGGCTTCTGAACGCTGCGAGCTCGGATGTGGAGCTGCGCAGCGCTTAAGTAGGATTAATGAGAGTCGATTTTGATTAATATTTAATAAATTCGTGTTTTAATTAAACGCTGATGTGATCGATCGTAAGTCACTTGAATGTTTTGTTTATCTTAACCCACAAAGGACGATAAAAAATAAAGTCCTAAGCTATGTTCTATCATCATAAAGTCTTTTGAGTTTAGTAAAAATACAAAAAAAATCACATTATGCTCTCTTATAAAAACTCTCTGAAATCAGTTTTAAGTGATAATTACAATTTATAGAAAAAAAATGGAACGAAATGTGGAAGAATATGCAATATAATCACTGTTACCATATGACGACCGAATTTTACAAAGGCACGAGTGACCTTTATTATCGATATTGAGGTAAGTACAGAAAATGGTTCTATATATATATATATATATGATACTTAACTTAATTTCGATAAAAAAGGTCACATGTGCCCATTATGAAATTCTGTCGTCATATAGTCACGCTCGTCCTTAGTGGGTTAATAATTGTTTTTCGTTTGGAATTCGTTAATATTTTGATTGATCGAAATGTTGATGGGTTGTATATTTAAATTGTTAGAGTTGTGTGTCCGATTAATTGAATCCGGATGTAAATAAAATTTTATATTTAAAATTGCGCGATTGTGAAACATGCACTTTCGAAAAAAGCATAGTCGTTTTTAATTACTGCAAGTGTTAAAAAATGCAGCGGAAATTAAGAAATTCTCGAACGTGTTAATTTACGGGCGCACGTTGCAACTGCATCCAATGCCGAAAAATTTTTCATTAAAATGCGCACCGTTTTCGCGCCGCCAATTTTTTTTTTGCGCTTTTATTATTTTTTCGCGACGGCGCCACTTTTTTCGACACTTTTCCCGCAATTTTCCGATTTTTCCACTCTCTGAAAGCGAAAAAAATGATATGCGAAAAACTTTTTACGCTGCGGCGCACGCCGATTTTCCATTCACGCGGACGCACACACTACGTAGACGATTTGTATCGAACTGAAACTTTTGAGAGCACTAAATATCAGACCATATAAAGAAATAAATAAATTCAACTCTTAACTAAAATTGCAAACAAAACTGGTTTCGAATATACTAGAAAACTTATTAAAAATACAGCCAAATGTATAATAACCTACCTATATACTGCTTAATTCACATTTTATGTATGTATGAATGTAAACCAAACACCACTTTAAGATTTTAAATGTTTTCTTGAAAATAAATACTACTTGTGGCGAATATTTAAAACGTATTTGGTTTAAATCGTGTGTGGACACCTCTAGCTATCAAATTGTAACATTACGCACATTATAAATTTAGTCCACTACTGACAGTTCTACGGTAAAAATCAAATGAACTACTGCTCCTCCAAATACTCATTTGTTTTTTAGCATGATTTTAAAATATAATATTTTATATTGGTATAAATTAAAATAATCTTACATATTTTTTCAATCAATTAGCAATGTATCATCAACTTCGATTTTATTTAAAGTAATTGGCTATACATAAGTCAAGGTAATTTTGTGGAAACCTGTGCATATCTTTGTCAGATTTATTGAAAAAAATTACAATCAGCAATACCTTTCGATTCAAAATGTCAATACTGATTGTGAGATGATATAATAAAAAGTATATAAATTGTTTGAAATCGAGAAATTTATACTAACACATAATATGCGAGATTGATTAATCGATTCAATTTCAAGAATACCTTATGAATCACATACATTGACGCAATTATAATCTTACAATTTGATAGATAATTTCAAGAAAAATATTTATAAATTACTTTTTCTACATCTTTAAGTCATTTTTGTAAAAAAAGACTCAATTTCACAAACAACATCCCATCACTTTGCACATCCAAAACACTCAAGTTCAACTCGAACTTGCCGACACGTTCATAATAGCAAACTCGCGTTCAAACGCACAACCGACGGCGAAATAAACACGGACACACACACACACACGTGGCCATTAAATAATGGGACATTTCGGAGTGAGCCGGCGACGTTTATTGGACTGTAAATTTCGAAAAATTAATTGAATCTTTCCATACGCCGAAACGTCACTGGATCGTGAAACGGCGCGCTCCAATAATTACTGCGGACGGTGGCGCGTTTTTGCCAACGCCCGCTTCACCCCCTTCGACTATAATAAATCACTGCACTGCAATGCTTCGTTCCAAAGTACGTGCAACGAATCGATTTCGAGTGCGTGTGTGGGCTGGATGAAAAATCTGGATGCAAAAATCGACATCCATCTCGAGATGCCGAGTGAATTCCGAATAAACGGTTGGAATGAGTGATTTTTGTGAATTTCGGATTCCTTAAGTGAGTTTGAATTAAAGTAATACTCGTGTATTACATTGAAGAAGAACGAAAAATGGCGTCTAATAACAATCAAACTAATGTCGTTGGAGTGTTCTTTTCATGAGTATCGTTTGTTATTATGGGTACCTAAAAAAAATTGTATCGGTCGGTAAAAATCAGTTCATACTTGTGCTGTTTTTTATATAAAATTTATTTATTTACTTTGAATTTAAATGATGTTGGTGTATTGTTTTGATTTTGCGGGTTGAATTTTGTCTTGATCGTTGGATGACGTGTAGAAATGTGTCAAATATTTTAGAAGGTATTGCGTGTCTATTGTGGAAACTATGTGTAGCGATTTCCATATTTTCGTAATAATCGTTTTGCATAATCTGCAATTTGAATTTAAGATTTTTCACTTTTGTTATAATTTGGTTAAATATATATATTCATGCATTACTTAATTTTATATTCCTTGATAAAATTATCATATAATCGAGTCGTAGTAAAATCTCCGATGAAGTTTCGGAAAAATTCAATTTTTCCTACAGCTATCTGAAAGCATATCTTTTTGTAACATTTTTGACGCACACCAAATATTTGGTGAGTTTTAATTTAAAATCTGCTTCGAATGCCTGCTTTGCAGTCATTTTCAATACGAGCACGTACATTTATTTTTTATATAAAAAATACGTAACATGTTGAGTTTTACGCTCAGAGTAGACGGAGTCGTGATCAGAATATAAGGCTGCTTAATACTTAGGTACAGGAATCACCTCTTTTCAGAATTTTCCGCTGAAAAATCAATCTAACCAAAGATATTTATATGCCAGATACGCTATATTTAAATTTTCACATCCAAGTAATATTTTTAATTTAGTTATACAATGTAATGGTTTCAGTAGGCAAAAATGACACATAAAACGTGTTCATCAGAACGACTTCGTACATCCGGAAGGTCTTTGTCGACAAACGGCAATTCTTTTCGCACATAACACAAAGGGGGTGCTCTTCACCAAGTGAAACATGTATCGCGTATAAAGAAAACATTACAAAATAAACACTGAAAATACTCTTTCTTTTTCCTATTTATCACTCGAGTTTTTCTTCTATTTTATTATTCCGCTTCCGCATAGAAAAACATAGTTTTGCACTTTCCACAACGACATGTCCGCAGCAGAGAAATCAGCAAACATAAAGCCATATACTAACACAAACATTTCGTGATATTTTCCTAAAAATAATCGAATTAATAACGTTTCTAGACGTATGCGGATCCGACACTAATCAAATATTTTTCGAGAATAACTCACGGCTATATTGTCTTCGAGGTCTGCTCGCTTTTTTTTTCCTCGTTCATATATAAGTGTTCACTATATTTACGTTTATTTCGAGACCACTATTTTTAGCAATGCTACGTCAACGGGCAACTGTAGTTGTCACCGGTTCTCAAGAGAGAGAGTCGCTCGACCTTCGAGTCCGAAAGCTCTCTGCCAATTTTCAACGGTTACTGTTAGTCGTGATGTATTATTATTTCAATATTATTTATATGCATTATACGTGCGACGTATATGTGTATAAATATAGTGTTCTATAATCGTTATAACCGTGGGATTTAAGGAAGATAAATGGGATCGGAAGCGGAAGGGGAGCTCCATGCCGATAGTGCCGGAATTATCCGCGATGTGTATCTTAACGTATTGCCGGGATTTTGTTCCAAAGTTGTCGACGGACCGTGGAAACTTTTGTCGTTTTAACATTTTCAACAGAATGGATGGCAGTTTTTTCAAGGCTTTGCATCGGCGGCGTCCGATATATAAAGCGTTCGGTAGAAGAAAAAAATGATAAATCTGCGAGCTATTTAAAAGGCAATATATCACTCGGACGCACAACTATTCATTAGTTTTTTTCATTTCACCCTTGAAAAAAACTATTTTGTAAATGCGTCAGATACTAATTTTAAATACAATATTTTCTAGAAATATTTTTAAAACGACATTTTTGCAATATCAATGTAAATACAGGCAATTGTACGTTACTTACAGACTACTAAACGAATGATCTTTTTGTAGTGAAACTTTCCAAAATTATCGTATAAATATTTGGAAAGATTTCTGCATCTTAAAATTTCCATTTTTTTCCATACCATGTGCATAGTATTCACTTGCAACTTAATTTCCTAGATATTGGAACTCGAAATACTATACAACAGTTCACAATCAAAAAAAGTGTAGAATCTCAACCAACACCAGCTTACATATAAATGTTATTACATGCTCATTTCAAACCTAACTAAATTCGATACAATTCAAAATAAATCACCAAAACTTCAACCCAATTATTTCCCCAATAAAACGCAATATCTCCATACACCCACGGACAAATTTTCTCTGCAATCTCAGGGCACACTTCCCTTCGAATTTTCCGGTCCGAAACCGCTCGGCAGATAATAAAACCGGAATAAATCAACGCGTAGAAAACCCATCTCGAAACGAGAGAAAATTCGTCATATTATCGAGGGGTAGGCGGGCGTCGTGCGTATAAACACGTGACGCCTGTCCATCGGATGAACACGTGCACGTTGTTTCGCCACCGTGGGACACGTGCCCGATCCGAACCAAACGTGCGTACACGTACGTGTTAATATATATATACAGTGTGCATTCACATTGAAACTTATTATACTTGTGTGTATTTGTGACACCTGATAATCTAGGGGAAGATCGGTTTGTTTTGTTCGATTTGTGTTTTTTTAACGTTTTGGATTTTGCGTCGATTGTGACTTTGCAGATGTTTGTTTCTCGCGATAAATATTTGTTTTCGGAATTATTTATGTTCCTATTCAATAAAAAAAAACGTTTTAAAACCCACAGAGTTGCGGAAAATTCTTAAGAGATCAAATAGCTATTCATGAAAAATCGAACTAGTGTCATAGTAAATGAATTTTCTATAATAGAAACAAAGTAATATAGACTGACTCTTTATGAGTCAATAAGCATTTTATTACTAAAATAGATTCCGTCTGGCTTCTATTTTTTTATAAAGGTATTATTTTATGTTTTTTTTTATTATGTAAATGTAGTCACTGAAAATTTGAATGTGGCATCCATAGTTTCACTTAAATAAGTGTTACTGATACCTAATTAAGCAGCCTAATAAATTCACATAAAATAGATTAGGTTGTACTAACAATGAATAAGCATAAAGGTAGATTTTCCTTGATATTTTTTTTTAAATAAATTTTTCCGAATAAAAAAATGTATTTATTTTACTAAACATTAAATAATATACGAGTATAACTAGTCCATATATGTACAATATGCTATATTATTTTTGGTAAATTTCTAATAATCTATAACTAAAATTTTTTCTATTTAATTTTCAGATCCATTTTGTGTCATTTTTATTTTTTGTTATTTTCAAAATGTCTTAATTTGTTCAATTTTTTATGCTTTATATATTCTAAATTAACATGTTTTCCCCACGATGCTGGATATGTGCGGAAGTCTCGTCACATGCACGAACGCCTAATCGAACGCTCGAACGGTTCGCTCAATCGAACGTTTTGTTGCTTTAATTTTTCATCGTTTGTGTATAATTAAAAATGAGCTTGTTTTGAAACATTGAAGATAATATCGCAAAGTTTCATTAATTGATGGCTTTATGATGAAAACTTTTTATAATAAAAGTTTCATGCTGATGTAATTTGATGCAGTAAGTTCGCTAACTTCGGACGGAAACTCCGTATAAAACTTGTTGATATTTTAAAAGAAAATTTTCTAACACGTAATATTCTTCGAAAAAATTAATTCGTATTGAATATCATGATATTTATATAAAGAAAAATATATGATTTAAATTAATAAATCGATTTTATGTGAGCGACTCAGTATTCGAATCAAACACATGGAATCCGATACAAATCACTTAAAATCTAAGGAATTAGCGAAACTTTTCGCATATACTCACTCAGCCCACCCCACAAACACGTCCCAAGCACGCTCGATTCCATTCGAATAACAACTTTAGCGTGGTATCATCGCTTCAGAATCCCTCGAACCATTATTCGATTCTCAATTTCGAATGTGCGCATTAGTGATCAATCATAAGAAACTTAGTTACTTGCGCCATTGTAGGGCGCGCTTACTTGCGTGGAAATTTTCGACCTAAAGGTACTGTTTAACATTTATAACTCTGTATAATAATGTATCGAGAGACGATCCAAGTTTAATACACATACACACATCCATTTTCCCAAAACTGGCCTTATCTTATTCCAGCTCGCTGATGATGTAAGCAACATATCCACTCACCTTTTCTTGCGCAATTTTGTGTCACATCAATGGACTGTGCGATGAATCAATACACGTACAATGAACGCCGTTTACAAAAACACAAAGGGGAAGGCTCTATCTATACATACACAAATGTATATTTAATATACTTAGGTAATATGTTCGATAAAATCTGTAAGCTAGATGAAACTTTTTCAATCACTTTCAGAGCAAATACATGTAGGTTTTATTATATAAAGTATAATATATCTTCAAGATTTGAACATTTATTATGTGACTCATAAAATGGGTTATTATCAGTGCAACGGACAAACAAAAGACACTGAAACAATCACTATAATAATATAAGTAATAATTGAACTGATCCGTGCATTAACTGATTAATTCCACATTTTGAAAAAAAAATGAATGTCGCAGCATTTAGTATGGTCGTTACTTTTCAGATGTGAATTATCTTACCCAAATAAACAATAAAAGAAAATCAAGGTTTTGAAAAACACACCAAACTGAATAACTAATTTTAATTTTCCTGAAGAAACAAACTCCATGATCAAAACGAAACCTCCAACGCGTAATAATTTCAAACGAACAATCCTCAAAACATTCGATCGAATCAATCACACATTTATTTATATGATTCAAACTTAACACATTTCCAAATCGAATTTTCAAACAGAACCCGAGGGATGAACACACAGTGTTCCAAGCCTCGGCCGCAACATGAGTAAGTAAACACATTTGTCAAAGGCCCCCAGAAACAACGGGCCACCATTACTGCGGAGGAATAACTTGTTATTTTCGAGCTAACCAAGACGTTTTGCCCGATCTGCTAATTGCTTGTGTAACGTCACATTGTTTTAATGTAACCGAGTCCTTGAGTCTGTGCGACCCACCAATTCCTTGGGGAGAACTCGCACTTGCGCCACGTGTCGATTTCTGAGAAATTCAACGTCTCTTGCTAATTTCCGACGGACTGTTGTTTATATAATTTGATAAATTAGTGAGAATTTCATATTTTGTTTTTTTTTTACTTGAATTATAAATTTATTAAGCTTCATTTGTTTTTAGTATTTTGAATTTTTCTTATGATTCAGCAACGAAAATTAAATTAATCAAACATAAAATTTGAACTATTTTTATTTTCATAAATAACAATAAATAAACATTTCATACTATAGATATAAAATTGTGATTTATTTTTGAATAATACTTCTGGAATTCATCTCACAAAATAACAATTCATTTAAATTTTACATTTTAAACGTAAAATTCAAATACTAGATATATTATATCAAAACAAAGACGATTGATACTCGTGTGATAATCTCCATTGTTTTGTGCTTATTTTTTAGATAGATTAATAGATTAATTCGACACACAAACAAACGAAATCTTTCAATGCACACAAAAAAATAATCAGCACCTCTCATTATTAGATCTCTCTTTGTAAGTCCGTTGAAAAAAATATTTGTCAATATTTTACGATTCTTCAAATCCTTCATTGACTTTCCCCTCGTTGGCTCTTCCCTCAATGGTTTTTTCCTCGTTGACTTTATCCTCTTTAGCTTTTCCTTCAATGTCCATGTCATCATTAATTTCTTCTTTGATTATCGATTTGGCTGGACCCCATTCCTCCGTTGGCTGTATCAATGCTCTTCCACGCTATAAAATGAATCAAATAAATTAAGTTAAATAAAAAAACATATTCTTACATCAAAAAATACGTCATACTTACAATTTTAACCACAAAGAAGATCCACAAAAATCCTAAAGGCATCGGCACTATTGTTGAAAGTCCAATCAACCAACCGATTACATCCGCCCATACAGGAAAAACGTAACTCTCGTAATAAGCAGGCTCTTTTTCGATCATAGAAAAGATGAATACAGCCTGAAAATAATTAATTTATAAATTATTTAAATAGAAAAATGTACAATTTATTAAAAAGATACATACCAAACAAGCAACCGGCGTAACAATTTTCCATACCAACCACCAATAGCTAGTTAAGAATATGCCGAGATTCATTCCCATAACTTTCAAATCGTTCAACGCTCTAGTTCCTCCATAACACCAAGCCACGACTATACACTGAAAAGTGAACATTTATATATTTAGATATAGGATGGGTGAGAAATATGATATTTTCGTTATAATAATTCCATCTTTGCGACGTATGCACGTTCGCGTAAACATGTGGAATAAGGGAAAAATGCGTTGAGTCAAAGACAAAGCGGCATCGCTAGACGACGGCATTCGAGCAAAAACAGCAAAAGGGAAAGATCTTGAAATTTCTTCAACGCAAAACAATACGAAGCCTTTCATCTTCAAATATATTGCATTCCTCTTATTCGAATGCGAGCTTAATGCAAAATGAATACAATATTGTATTATACAATATTTCCGAGAACAAATCGTATCACTAGAGTGACTGTTCGTGCCTCGTTACAGTGGTATAGAACTCTTATTATATGTACCTCTGTGTCGGTTTAAATTGTGTCTTGTGCTATTTCGTCTTTTGATAAAGTGAAGGAATTTGAGCGTTTTGACGAAGAATTTAATATTCATTTGGATCTTATTATTAGCGAACACGTGTAAGAAAACATGATCTCGTAATATTTCATGGATGAATATTGTGAAATGTTTTATTAGATTTCTTTATATAAATCACGAAAGTTCAGAGAGTTAATTTGAGAATATTAAAGAAGTGGAAAAAAAACTATTTATTTTCGTTTCTCTTACACAAAAATTAAAATCAGAAAAGAAAATATGTTGAAAAATTCATCACGATTTCGATATTCAATTCATAGATGTCGCACTGAATCTTATGCAAACAAAATGCATCCCTAACTTTACATACTCATCAAACTAAAATTATTAATTTATCATCAACCTATTAACTTAATAAACGATTCATATCTCGAAATAAAACAATCGAATCGCATCAAAAATATCTTCCACGTAAATACTATATTTTGGCAACTCAACTTTAAATTTTTAAATCATCACTTAACAATATGAATTTATTGATTAATTTGAATCATAAATAAAAAATATGAATTACCTCAGCCATTCCGATGAGTAGAATAGCCCACGAAGCAGTATTCCAATCGAGCAAAGTAAACAGATACACACCCCCGCTGAAACACATAGGAATACCCAGAATGAACGAAACGAAGCAAGTTCCTGCGGTCACCTGAAAATATACAAAAAAAAAAAACACTGAAAACAAACTGAAAAATGGAAAAGGAGAGGAAAAACAACAGTTTTTCCGGAACGAGGCCGCTTTCGTCGGCTTAACGGTCGACGTTATCTTTGATGTATGGCAATCGCATCCCGGACGCTATTAGGAATGCGTGCGACTTCTTTTCCGTTTTTTATTCACCACTCGTACGAAATATTCGACAATAATAATTTTGCACGATAAAAGTCGGCTCGGTTCTTTTCGCGAATCGCGTGCCAGAGGCCAATTAAGAGGGTAGACGCAGTAAATATCGGAGCGACGAGCAGTTTATGGGCCGACGAAAGTCGCAGAAGTGGAAGACCTTCTGGGACTGAGTCTATACGATTCGGAAAATTCGTCATGTATCGATTTTGGAATGTTAAATGTGCGTGATTTGCTACGAAAGGGCGAATTTTTCGATGCGTATGCGCGGAGATCGATGTGAACTTTCGTCGGGTGATGCATTCGTTTAATATCGATTTTGTGTTTCTGAGAATTGCTTTATTTGCGATTTTAATATGAGTTTGTCACGAAATGTGTGTTGAAAGCTTTGTGCAAAAATTGGTAAGAAAAGTTGCAAAATTTGATGCAATTAGAATCAAGGACTAGATATACGTTCTGAATATTCGCATGTCCAATTTTGTACAAATTACTACTCGCATATGAGCTTCTAGAATTTATATCTGGCCTATTCATTTTAAAATCGTTGATTTTTGTTTCATCTTATTTTTTCTAATCACACGAGTGCTGTGTGGTTCATCACATAATATAAAATATTTTCGCGGTCATAAAAATAGTTAAACGCATCCACATTAATGTCATATGATAGATTGATATTAATCAAATCAATTTATTTTGAAACATCAACGTTTAATAGTTGCAACTTCATCCGAAATCTATAAAATTTTACGATCAATTTCATATATTTAATGACTCAATATTCAACAAAAATTTATTACACGCTATAAAATTACGTACATTAACAACCCGAATACACCATCATACATGCGACTTATATTTTCTTATGCGCTTTTGACACGTGCAACTAAACCGTTCGGAAAACTTAGCGTCAATCTGCGGAAAACTTTGTTGTTCTCGGGGGAGGTAGGGGATACGCGCACCGCGATGCTTTCTCAGTTCGTAAAAGAAGAAAAAACTAATATGTTTTGGGCGAGACAATATTCTTCGAGGGGGAAGATGAGACTCGCTGTCATTCAATTGCCTCCTCTATATTCGCCAGAGTCTGCTTCTGACAGCACATGTCCAATATTGAAGTTCGACTTGTGGCGTCGGAGGTGTATACGTGTATTTATCCGGAATATAATCCGGTGTGTATGTGCTTATACTTTTTTCCGGCATCTCGGAAAATTTTACAGAAGGTCGTGGTGTGCCCCAGTTTCGCTCGACAACTTTTCCCCCCGAAATTGCCTAAGTAATATAAAAGTTTATTTTTTCGCTCGGCTGTAATTGGATAAGTGACGAAACTTTCATTCGAACCAGACGCTTTTTTTTCCGTTCGAATGTGTGCACACAATTTGAATGCCGATTTCGTTCAATTTTATATGTGTTTTATGCTCATCGCTTACCATCCATTTTCTAGCGCGCAATTTGGGATAGTGATCGATGATGGCAGTGTTGACGGCTTCTATTCCGGCAAATTGACTTCCCAATCCTAATATAAACAACATGAAGAAGAACAATACGGCCCAAACGTTCGGTGCAGGCATTTGAAGAATCGCTTCTGGGTATGCGACGAAAGCCAAACCTGGTCCATCTTCGGCCACGTCTGCATAAAGAAATGTGAGTTAAATCAAACATATTTTAATAATTTTATAATAATAATTTTAAAAAATACCTGCAACTTCAACACCCATCGATTGAGCTTGAAATCCTAATACAGAAAAAATGGCAAATCCTGCGAATATAGATGTGAAAAAATTCGCAAAAGAAACAATGCACGCATCGAAATGACAATTGTTGTTGAATTTATTATAAGATGCCAACGTTATTAATGATCCACATCCGACGCCAAACGAATAAAAAATCTGCAATGAAAAAATAAAGAATCGTATAATAAACATACAGTCATTCCTCCAATTACGAACTATCAAAAAAAATACCTAAAATTTTCATCCACAAAATTCTTCTGCAAATGCATGATTACAAATTACGTCTTACCATTAGACATTCTTCCGAATTTTTCTAAGGTTCATAAATGAAGGAATCACTGTATAACGAATTGGCTTATTCAACCGATCGACGTAAATTACGATCTCGGTGTCATCGTCATTAAATTTGGTTAATGTCTATTAATATGCGACCGTTCTTCGGTGTGGGTGGATCCAACGCGAAAGTTACAACTCCTCACAGAAATATCCGTTTATTCTCGGAGCGCCGAATTAACGCCAATAAGCTCAAGTGCGAATTACGTAAAGGACGTAAACAGCACAATATTCAAAGAGAAATCAATAAAAGTGTGATATTATGGCGACATTTTCATTTACGAATCGTTCCCTTTTCGCGAAAATAATACGGTTCGTGACTGTGTTTTCGAGAAACCGATTCGGTCGAATCGATTCGGAAGCCGGAGTTCCCTTGGACGTTTTCGATAGTTCGTAATATTTTTCGTATTTATGGGTTCGTTGAATATTATAAACGATTCGTTATGTGAACAATGTGAAACTCTGATTTTATTAGGATATTTTTCATTTTTTTCAGTGTAAATGAAAACTTTCATGTTAAAAAACGATATAGTAAAAGTTTTAGTTTATATTAATGAAAAAAAAACTATAGAGGAAATTTTATATTTCTTTTTTTTTCGTTTTATAGTACACGTGTGAGCAATAAAATTTTACGTCAACATATATATATTTATTTAAATTTATTATACTAGTACGATTAAGTTTATTACAGCAATCATAATCAGAGCAATTTCTGAGAAGCATTATTTTTTTCAAGCAAAAACGCAACGCATGCAAGGTCGACAAATGCAATTGAGCCTAAACTACATTTTTATCTTTAAAGCTTTGCACAGCATTTGAAAACAAAACATTTATAATTTATCATAATGACCTTTTGTGCATTTTCATTTTCAAATATATCATAATCGTAACGCATACGAGGACAAATAAAAATAATTCAAAAGTCCATTTTGAAGCGACGTCTTTTTAATTTATTTTAATTGTATTCTGTACAATTTAATAGAATCGTTATATATTTTAAAGTTAAAATGCAACGTATGCAAGGTCAAAAAATTCAACTGAATCTAAACGACATCGTTGCATGAAAAAGCTCGACGTAAACTTTCAAAGTCTCTTCAACCCATCCTAACGATCTTCAATATAATTTAATTGAATCACTTTTTTTTTCAATAAAAACGAAACACATGCAAAGTCTACAAATACAATCGAATCAAAACGACATCCTCTCATGAAAAAGCTCAACGTAACCTTTCAAAACAAAGTCTCCTAGACTCATCCTAACGACCCTCCGTGCACAGACGAACGACGTCCCCGTCCGTCCACGTAACAAAGCAAATGTATGCAAATTGGCTAAAATTCGTACACCATACATACTCAGATACAAATATACACACCTGAGAAGCAGCATCACCCCACACAGCAGCGTTGCCCAGCTGGTCCCATTGGGGTGTTATGTAGAAGAGGATACCGATATCGGCACCGGGTAAAGTAGCACCTCTGATCAGCAAAGCGGTCAGCATCACGTAGGGGAACAGGGCCGTGAAGTACACCACCTTGCCTGCACTCTGGACACCCTAAAATGGTTTCGGAAATAATTTAATCAGGTGAAAATCGGGTCTCCGAAACCGAGTTCGAATATTCGGTTTTTGGGTGTGTCGGGCGGGCTAATATTGTACCGGGTTTAGGGGTAATTGGTGGTTCTGGGTCGACTTGAAAAATTATACGAATTTATTGGAGAATGTCGGAAAACTCGCATTTGTTGTTCGTATCTGAATCGCTGGTGGGAGTTCGATCGATTTTTGTTTCTATTCTAGGAAAAATATATGAATTTATTGGAATTATTTAAAAAAAATGTATCGATCTTTAATTATGGATTTAATATCTATTAGATTACAAATTATTAAAGTCTAAATGTTCTTTGTTCAAAATACATATACATTATATCTTGCTGACTAATATTTTCGATATGTTGATCTTGTTTTGAATTCTGATGATCGATAGAGATTCGCTCTTATCTCATATAATCAATGACGCATTTTTTTCAGTATATAGACCGATTACCGAGAAGGACATTTGATTATTTTTCTTGTATGAAATTCAATATATCGCTTTTCTTTTCGAAAATTTATATTCACTCTTTTATATAACAAATCAACCAGTGTTATCGAGTTACACAATCGATGAAACATACTTTTTTTCGTCGAGACCTTGGTGTCAACACAAAATAGACAAAGTGAATTATCGAAATAAAAGCGTTTTACATAATTAGAGACATGAAATGACATTGCTCCTTCTTTCAGTACGTACGACACCATGAAATTTGTTACCATACAAAAGCGACGAAGCGTTCAATATTTGTGTCAACCGGTAACCGAACGACCCAACTATCAAATAACATACGTAACGACTAGAATAAAAATGAAATTCTCTTTTCATTCATATATTCATATATGTACATACAATACAGTGAATTTTCCTTTCAATAAATATTGAATAGGAGAATCGTCAAAAAAATACGAATGTAAGAATTAAAGTGTGAAATGTTTCATTTGAGTGATTCGTTACGAATGAATGTTCATTTATTCAATAAATTAATACGAAGAGATGTACTGATATTTTCGTATAAAATATCCTTTAATGCTGCCGCTGAAAATGAGTCAAAGAAGCGGTTCAAAGGCAAAGCTCACACACATTCAAACAGCAGAAGAGCACAGAAGCAACTCGGTAAGTGAAGATAAAGAGCAAACTTTTTAAATAAATCTCCGAGTGGCCCTTGGCTCTTCAGAACAAGTCTCGTCGCTGAAAAGGAGTCTGGTTTGCCTCAACGAAGTCGCGCTTGTCCATTAGCGCTAAATTTACCCTATCGCATCTCCCTATCTCGAATATAATAATTATTATATAGTATATGCGTATATGAGGCTTTCGAAGCCGTTGAATTCGAACTGATTTATTGCCCCGTGTTTTCTCACTATCTGCGCACAAATGAGCGAAGCCTATTTGCTCGATATAGATTGTTATGCTAAACGCTCTTGCTTTCGCGGGAAATTCGCTGATAAAATGTTCGTTCGCTTAAAATACAATGTGTATTTTGGTTATGTGTGTTATGTGCATATTCGATTGATTCGATGATTGTGTGCGGTGATGTTTCTTTGATTTTGCCGCCGGTGGTGTTTGAGTAAATAACGATCGTATCTGCGGTTCTTGTTTTGTACATTTGCTAACCTGTCCGAACATTGTGTGCTGTCTTCAGCCTTGAGTGTATGTGCTGTATCGAATTTTGGGTTATACAATATGTATGTTAGTCTCGAATTAGTATTTGAAGTACGTTTTCTTCGTTATTATATTAATAGTGGGGCTTAACTGTAATTTGGGGAATCTAATTCGATTATTCGAAACTAAACGAAAGTAGTTCAACTTCAAGTTGATTGTGTTTTATCAATATGCGATTATTTTTTTATTACTCAATTAATTTTTCTTACCTTTATGACGCAAAAGAATGCAATGACCCAAGCCAACGCAAGACATCCGACCAAATGCCATTGAATCGTTCCATAATTTTCCCATGTCGTATCTGCCATTCGTCCCAAAACATCTCCGCTGAAAACAAAACAAAAAAAAACAACCATAAATACCAACATATAAAACAGAATAAACGCCATTTCGCAACAAATAAAAAATCACACTATCAGAAAAAAATAACTTTCGTTCGATAGCCGACACACGCACCGACCGCGAAAATTACCGCAATACGTTAAACGCAAAACCAATCGATAACCATTCTAATTTTTCGCCAAAGCAACTTTCTAAGGAAAAACTTGGCCACTCTCATCATTGGCGCAGCAAACAACCACTAAAACTACTACTACTACTACTATTTATGCTCATACTCGTGCAGTGACCTTCGTGCCTCGCTCTTTCAACATGTCGAATCTCCACGTGGAATTTCCACGTTTTTACGACCGGTTAGTCACGAACTCATATATATATATATATATGACGACTGAAAAGGCCAAGGGGTACAAGTGATTTCGAGAAAAGCGCGCTCAAAGTACCTACACGTATTAGGAGGAGGTCGAGTGATTCGATGATGTATCTCGGTACACGTTTCAAGTTCGTTTATATCCTTTCGCCACCAAATAAATGAGAAGCGATTCTTGTACATAGCTCAATTTCGATAAAAATGTCACTTGTACCCCTTGGTCTTTTCGGTGGTCGTATATATTATAGTTGCACTCGAAGAACATTCATGTGACCCGACCACGTAGAGCTCGGGCCGCTCCAGCGCTACTAACGAGCGCCTCTCGCTTTTCCGACGCACGCCATACACACGTTTGCGCTTATGAATACGTATTTTTATTTTTGTTTTTCCATTTTTTTTTTCTACTTCTTTCTTACTTCTTCCAACATTCTAGCGTTGCCATACCGCGGCTGCCGCTCGTGCGGCCCGCGGAACTCGCTGACACCAGTTTAACGGACCGCCGCCGTTAAAACAGTCGTTCGTCGTGTCGGCCGTTCCACATTATTGAATTTTCTTTTCGGAAAATCGGGAAAAGTTTCGTTTTTCGCGATTTCGGAGCTTAGGCGGTGACGCCGGTTTCGTTTTTGGAGAATTTCGAGCTATGTTGGTTCGGTGATGGGAGAGAGTTTCGGAAGAGTCTGAACGATCATGTGTTTTTGATTTGGCGTTTTTGATGTTAAAATATTTGAAGATGGGCATCACCGTTGGAAAGCCTGAAGATCCTGAGGAAATTAGGTGTTTATTTTATTTTTTTTATTTCAAATATGATTTAGTTATTATTTTTATTACGAACCGTTCAATGCTGCAAATGTGATCGATATTGTGAAGAAGTACAAAACATTCGAAAAAAGTTTGAAGCCGTCTAATATATGTATTTTCCATTAAAATTATAATATAATCAGTCCATAACTAAAATATTGTCATAATATGATTAATTTGACTGTACATTAAAAAGCTTCAAACTTTTTTTATATGTTTTATGCTTCTTCACGATACCGTTCCCATTTGCGACATTTCACCATATATACAAATATATCGAAATATATATTATATAATACATTCACATTTGTTAAAATTAAGGTTAATGGCAATAACTTCATCAGATTTTTTAATACACTGACGAGGCTATAGCCATTTACATATATATTTTTCAGATGGAAAATAATAAAAAGCAAATCGGCACAACGATTTGAATGAAAAATTTGTGCACCGTTTCGTAACTTACATCTATATTGTTGAATAGGAATTTGTATAGCGTGCCACTCGAAATTCAAATCATGCACATTACTCTTATCAGCGGTTATAACGTTCGCGAATTTATTAGATGAAAGCATTATATAAAAAAAAAACACATTAGTACGTATGAAAAATTATCGCTTCGTTTCGCTTTTTCTCGTTCATCTTCAGCGTATTAAACAAGCAAAAACAATAATATATATAAATTATAAAAAGGGTAAAACTCGCTTTGTGCTCTCTCGTACCCATTAGGCAGACAAAGGTTTAATTATTACTTCAAAAGCAAATCTTTTTTACTTATATTACGTACGCACGTGCCCGAATTTCTCCGTTCGCTTTTTACAAATCTATTTTATTTCATGCACACTCTACGAAATTAATGATATTTCCCCGCTGAAAAACCCCAAAATTTATATACTATACACAAAACGCTTTTCCGAATAAGTCCACGCTTAAGAAGCACAACATTGCGTAACTTTAGCACCGGTTCAGCTAAAAGTTTACACGATCGCGTGAACCATCCGCGGATTTGACGTAGCCTAGAAAGACTGCAGTCATGTTAATTTTTTTTCACCGAAAGAGCAGCTGGAAAATCAATATTTTTACGTAAACACCATATCGACCTAGGCGAAGTGAAGTTCTCCTTCGAATCGTCTACGTAAATTAACGTTCATAGGTACATATACGTGTGCCATTATACGAAGGTCGGACTAAATTTCCATTTCATTTCCAAGCACATTTTCAAGTCGCCGGGAAATGTTGATGCGAAATTTTCCACGGATCGAACGGCGCGACGTTCACTCGTGTCCTCGGAGTGTACTTGAAAACATGATGGTGAACGTTCGTCTTAATTATACGAGACATTGTGCTGATTGTTGGAAAATTAGACGGAAAAAAAATGACGTGAAAAAAATCTATTCATCTTAAAAGCAAAATCCGACATTCAATCGTGAAGTGACTTTTTACTAAATCTAATGTAAAATTAATTTGCAGATATTAAAAACTTACTTGTAAAACTCTTCAGATGCCAATTTTCTAGAAATCAGTTCATTCCAAGAGACGTTTGTAAAGACTCCGTCAACTAATTTAATACATGATTTCCCATCATTTGGAAGCAAATTGAGACTTTCACATATCGATTTGATAGTAACACATGTTTTGTTATAATATATTTGATCGAACTCATTTCCAGGCTCAGGGTTCTTTTCTTTACATTCAGCATCAAACGTACCACTGAAACATCCTGAAAAAATAAAAATAAAAAAATGCATTTTTGATATCCATAGAAACTAATGCATAATATAATATTTTATCTAATTTATTTCATCTGGCAATGATAATATTATTATGATCAGTAGTGTTATCGGACCAAAACGTATTGGGATGGTGTCTCGCAACCTTCAAATGAGATTGCATAAAAATTTATGTATTATTAAGATTTTTCATTATATCCAACCCTATTATAAATCTAAAAAAAAGCAACGAATACCCATAAATTCTTTTAATTTACTGTCTTTACATCTACATCTACTTTTTTCCATTGAATTTGTCAGCAATCAGGGTATTTTTATGAACTCATAGCCGAATCGATCATTTTCACTAACCTCTTCTAAACCATATCTTAGCTAGCGTTTTTTTCTATAAAGTTCAGAACCACGACATTGCGAGTACACCTTGACAGTTGTCAAACTCAATAGAAAAAAATCTTAATATTAGTGAAACGATTCAAACAAGAATACTTCCAACGACAAACTCTCAAACCGCCCTCAACTCCGCGACATATTTCGAACCTAATCTCGCCGAATCCATCCGAAAAGGTATCATCCTTTCAAAATTGAGCCTCCATCTTAAAATTAAACACACACACGTAGGTTCACAATGGAAAATAGCACATTTCACCGGCGTGTCCTGCACGCGCGGAAATTACATTTTCGCCGCCTTTAATCGAAAGCGGAACGTGATGGTACGTGTGCGATAATATCGGGTTCGTGTACGCAGCAGCTAATACATTATACATGTTGATTGCGCACGTTGCCGTCGATTGACAGGTATTCTTACACCTGCGCCCCCGAAGAGGGGCGGAGTCCCCCGGGGAGGCTGCGCCCCGGCTCGTCCTCGGGGGCGCGTGACAAATGACGGGACCCTCGTCAGCGGAAAGAGGTGCTCTTTTATTTCTATATACGTGTGATTATTCTATGTGTATGTGTGTTAATTATTATTATGTAATTGGCGAGATTTGTTTATATTTTGTCACTTGCAATGATCTTTATTATAAATACGCTAACGATGCTCGAAATTTTCAGACGTGACTCGAATCCGGGCGTGCAGTTTATCGGCCCGCCGCCTTACGCGTCCTAATTACGAAACTGCACTGTTTAACATATATAAGACTTAAATAACAAATGTGTTTTTTTTTTTTTTCACACATAGATAGCAATATGAATTACTGTAATATGTCTGTCTCTGACCTGCGGATATTTTGATAATTCGTATTTGCAGGACTGACTGTAGTATGCGATCAGATTAAAACCAAAATCATCATACTAAAGAAAGATCTATACTATGCAATAAAAAAGGCTATATAGTCATCTTTTATGCATGTATCTGTCTGTAACTGTGAGTCGATTTTAGTTTTGGTCTGATCAAATGTGTGTAAGTTAGTCTCAAGGAAAATCAACATATTTTTGGTCACCAATATTGTTGTGAAATAGTTTGAGTAGAGATATAAATTAATGAAGAATCAAGCAGCTCTTGGGTCTGATCTTTCAATTGTTTTGGTGACATGTTAACGATAAAAACTGTAAAACTATACATAGAAAATAAAATATTGCTATGTATTAAAGTTATTACATACAAGTGAAAGATTGGACCTTAATGATTTTCCAATCATCGCAAATCAAAAATTTGTAAGTTTTTTAAATACTGTTTGATCTACACAATATTTTATGTCTGTATTTACACTGAATTTCAACCAAGTTTAATCAAAATTGATGAACGGTTCATGTGCATAATTCTTGTTCGTGTTAAAGTGGAATCGATTCAATTTATGATCAACTGTGTTTAAGCTCAACGAACGTGTGAAAGGATTTTATGATTAATTGGGTTTTTATTCTAACGTGATTATTTTTTTCGTGGAAATATTGATTTTATGAATGGTTGAAAATAAACGTTTGCAAAGCTTATGCAATTTTATCGGAATTAATAGATTTTTTCAATATCGTGTTTTTTGTGACTGAAGCTTTCTGCAATACAAATATGTACACAGCAAGCGAACAAGAATAGAATACGTCATAAAGTAATTTATTTATACGAGATATTTTCGGAGTAGACGAAAGGTCGACATTTTTCGTAACAAAATAAGGTATCGAAAAGCGACGATTTACGTAAACAAAATGAATATAAAAAAAACATGCTTCAGCAAAACCTTGAGAATTTCTCGTATTAATTTACATATATATTTTTTTTAAATAAAAAAAAACTTATATTCGTAATCAAAAATTTATGATACAAACTATAATTTTGATTTCACAAAAAAATGATGATTTTATTGTCCCTATTTTTTCCACCTATTTATAGCGAGTCTTATACGTAAATAGAACGAAGTTGGCAATTTTCACGCCCGCCAACTATTCCGATTAGTCCAATTTTCAACGGAGCGTATAAATATTTATAGGACAATTTTTTCGAAGCGAAAAAAAAATAAGAACGAATGTCACAATTTATAAATAAAAAGCGCGCCACGCAACCGTCGAAAGGCGAGAATTTAAATCATCGTTATCACGAGACATCAAACGACGAGCAAATCGAAACGACACGAGTTTCGCTAAACGTTCGTGTCACAACATACGAAAATATCAACATTTAGTCAAGATTTATCGGAAGCGAATTCTATGCTAGTTACTTAGCACTTCCGAACGTGTACGACGATCAAATAATACGAATTTCGTACCGGCTGATTACAGTAATTTTCGGTCGGACGTTGTGATATTGATCGATAATTCGTACCGATGGTGAGGTTTATTTTCAGGAAACTTTTTTTTTCATTCTAAAAAATTATCGTAGGTAATATAATTACGTATTTTTTCCATAAATCACTTATAGGGGAGTGTGAGGACTTTCGATATTTTTGGGTTAATTGATTTTCGCCCATTATTGAAATATCGAAAGTGTTACATTATTTTCAAATGGCAACATAAAGTTAACCCGATCGAATTCCGAATGTAAAGATATTGTTTTTTTTTTTCAAAAGGAAGTTAGAGACATAAAATAAAAAGGGAATAAAGTGTCACAGAAGGATCGAGTATCCGCATCCTCCCTTAGATTTATTTCAATGTTTCCTTTTTCGTTACACTTAAAGTCAATATATACATATTGTACTTTTGCAATCACGTGATCAAAATTTAAATTTAAATTACATAATAAATATTGGAATCCAACATGGTAATACATACGATAAAACTTTGGTAAAACAAATGAAAGTAACGGAAAAATTATGCAATTAAATCAAAATTAAATAAATTAAACTGAAAATTTCTACTATTAAAAACGTTCACACGGAACGTAGTATGACTAATCTAAATGACAACTGAAGATACCAAGGGATTCAAGTAACATTTTTGCCAAAATTGAGTTACATATATACAGGAATTTCTTCTATGTACACTCATATATTAGGTAGAAAAAGAATATAAACGAACTTGAAACGTGTACTGAGACATATCATCAAATCACTCGACCTCCTCCCAATACATTCCTCTCAATTTAAGCGCGCATTTCTCAAAATCACCATGAAGTCACTTGTACCCCTCGGCTTTTTCATTCGTCAAATAATTCGATTGCATAAAACTGAACATACGTTACATTGAAACACCACAGTAAACTTCAAACTCGCATTCCCCCCATAAGAACCTCCAAGATTTAAAAACCTCGACGTGTTTACGCGACGATGATTTTTCTCCCATCTCACCCCGAACCCCCCGCTGCGTTCCGAATCGAATTTGCATACATTGTTGGCGAATTCGTGTGAATTTCGACGTCTGCCCCTAACCGGGGGGGGATGCGGGGGTCGGTTGTGTTAAATTTTGAATAATGAAACGCCGCGAAGCGGAGCCGCGGGGGAAAATTAGGAAAATTTAATTTCGGGAATTTTCGTCAAAGATGTTCAGCTCCCGAGGGGGTGGCTTTAAGGCGTCGGGGGGTCGATGCTGGGGGGTGGCTGATTATGTTCATTCATCTGGTGTTTCGCGTGTAAGCATTGGTAATCCCCGCGAAACGTGTAAACAATTAAATTAATGACGTTCCTTGCGTAAAAGGCGTTCCCCTCTTGTACGTATTCGGGAGTCGAACGTGGGAGTCAAAAGTGGGAGTCGGATTTGGGTATAAGCATGCATATGTTTAAGGGTGGATTCGTTCGATGGTTTTGTTGTTGTACGGTTACGGTTGTCGATTGGTGCATTTGTGGTCGATGAGAATGTTCAAAATATAAGAATTTCAGCTATGAAATTGGAACAGAAAGTATATTGAAAATTTAATAAATATTAAAAACTAAGCACTTCAATTTGTTAAGAATATTTTACAACGAAATAATTGCTAAAAAACGACAATAATGTTAACTAATTTCATGACACTAGGATGGCTGAAGCCTGTTAAAACGGACCGCCATTGGATTGGAGTATACGTGAATAGGGGATATATTTTGTGTTTATGTAGTTCGATTTTTGGATGTTTACATTGAACGTGTTTTCAATAATTGCATACGAGTGCAAAGTTTTGTTTCCAATAATAGACCTAAAAGCGGGAAAACATACAAAGGGGATCGTAAAATATGTTTTTGCAATGAAACGAGGTGTTGAAATTCGGAAGTGTGTAAATATCAGGAAAATGTAAATTTGCGTTTCCGAATATCGCATTTATAATTATTTGATTGATCATTTTTTCAGAAATTCCAAGAAGAAACATTATCCAGGATTTATACGGAGTGCCAAAACTGTTAATAATGAAAACAACGTGTAAGATTATAATGATATTTTGCTAAAAATACTAAAAACGACTAAATAACTGAATTATATTTCAATAACATTATCTTTTGATCTCATTATACTAATAATATTAGACGTAAAAGTACTTAAAATAAATATTTTACGCTTGAAATCGTCACTAACAAATATTTGAAACCAACTAATAATAAGCTTAAGAGCTTCGGCAAATAAAGTCATTTCAATTAGAAAAAAAATTTTGAATATACCCAAATAGATCCCAAATCATCCTGAATATGACACCCTAGGTAAACGTTAGACATAATTAAACGTTGGAGATGGAAAGGGTGCACTATTAATAATTCGCAAAGCGCTTCGCTTCCGTAATAACAATACTAACGTAATTCACACTTGTTCTGTGTTCAACAAAGACGACGATTGACAGACGTCGCTTACTTGTAAGCAGATGCTATCAAATCGCTTTGAGTTTTCCTTTTATGTATGTTTTCCATTTTTAACCCCTGAGACCTAGCCGAGTCAACAGCCCGGCTCAAATGAGAATTTTATCAAGAAACGCATCGTTTGATATCTTATTTCGTATACATACGAATGTTTGTACGTGCATGGTCCCAAGTATTCAAGTGTAGTAGAAAAAAAGTAATCTTAGGTTTTTTTCAAAAAACAAGTTTCTAACATACTTTTTTTTATTTAAATTCATTTATTGTTTAATCAGTCAATGAAAAAATTTCAGTGACTTATCGATGTTTTCCTAACATTGATTAAAATATCAAAATTGTTTGCGAAAATATTAATCATTTGATGCAATAAGCCTTGTATCATATGATAAAATTTACATTGAATTCAATATTTTTTTATTGACCGTAAATATAAAAATATTTCTTCTGAAACAGATGATACATATTTTATGGCTTATTTTTCATTGAATCGTTCGAAACAATATGCTATCAATAAAATAATTTACATTCGCTTTTATTAAATGAAAATTGAACTAATAAAATTTTCAACTGATACGTTCAAATACCTGTTAAAAATAATAAATTCGTTCATTGAACTTGTTGCGAATATACAAAAACTGCAAATGAAACCGTTGCTCTCTGAGAATCCCGATCTCAAATGAAAAAGTTTTCAACTATAGCTTTAATTAGTATTTGAAATTTGCACTTTAAGTTAAACGAAAATCGTGTATAATTTCAATCTATTTACTAAGAAAGCAGTTTAAATACATTTCGTTTAAGTGAAAGTCAACGAAAACTAAACAAATATAATAATATTCTCATCTTATTTCGAAATACATTCTGCGCAAAACTTTCAGTTACAATTTTCAAAAGAACCTTTATCTTAAATGAAATAAGATTTTAAATAAACATCGATAAGAAACTAAAGCATATTTTAGCCAAATAGCGAAATTCGAAACGCTGCTTCAGAAGACAATCCAATCGACTTTGAAATTAAGCCACGCTTATTAACGTCACCGAGAAAATTCAAAACGGAACAACACCATAAACTAATCAACACATCAACATCCATTCCACCGCAAAATCCTCACATCCTAAAACGTGAGAAAAGTCGGCAGCCATCAACAACCCACCCCGACTATGGCCATTACGTCTAGGAGACGCGACCCTAGCCAAAAACCGAATCTCGGAATAGGGGTTTTCGGTTTTATACACACACACAAAACCAGATTTAAGCATCTCATCAATCTCGACGATCATTCGTTACTGCCCTTCCCCGCGAACCACCGATGCGGGACCGCATCCACATCCAGGACCGAAGTGTGTGTTTGCAGAAGAAAATATTTCACTTCTGAGTCGTTAAGCATTTGATTGTGGGAAAAACCCCCCTTTTAACCCATTTTCGCACGATGGGGGTGGTTTTCGCCCTTCCACCCCCGGGGACACAAAGCCGCGAGCATTTTCACTCCGCGAACCGGCAAACTTGATTCCGCTCAGTCGAAATATTTTATACAATTTTCTCTTTTAACTCACTTTCGGCGAATCTCACGCCACTTTGGCCAAGTTGCCCCCATCTTCCACACCCCGTATGGATTTTTTATTAGTTATACCTTCGCGCAACGAGTGGATTATCGCGTAGTTGCTTCGAACTTCGATAATTCGATAACGCTACAACTCTGCCGTCGTTATTATTGTTATCGTTCGATAAATATGAATTTATTTTTAGCTTTAAATTATTTTTTGACGTCAGTTTTTCAACTGTGTGAATGGGTATGAAGTGCGTTTCGGGGAAAAAAGCGCGAGTCACACGCAGAAGTCTAATTTTGTCATCATTATTTTAGCTTATTTTTCTACCCTTTTTACTCGGGCCTTTGTTCGGGGATTTAACATAATACAATTTCGCGACGAATGTTTTCACGAGATAAATCGCACAAAGAATACAAACACTTCCTAGAAATGCGTATTCGGAAAAAATGTTTTGTCAAAGTGGAAGCAGAGCGACAAAAAACGTGCAATAAATTTAAATCTTAATACGATTGTCTGATTTATACTCAAAGAAATCGTATTTTTGAAATATATGATATAATATGTACATAAAAAATATAACACATTTTTTTTTTACCTGCAGTATTGTAAAAATGATCACAGCTTCCCCACTCCAATACCGGGAAGAATGACATAATTGTGTAATACAGCGTCCAGGCAACAATAATCATATAGTAAATGATAATCAAAGTTATGACCATCAAAGTGCAATATCCCAATCCCCAAAATCCTGGTGCCATTCTGTAAAATACGTCAATGGGTCCTATCGAAGTGTATTGACCGCAATACAATTCCAGATAGAAAATCGGCAGACCCATCACCAGCAACATGATCAAGTACGGTATCAAAAAAGCACCTGAAAAGTAAATAAAAAAATTAATGATCTGAAAAAGAACACGTCGAGCGAAACATTTACATTTTTTTTCCACCGAAGAGTGAAAAAAGGAACAAGAAAACTCTCGGAATAAGATTGATGTGCGACGAATGGTCTTTGCAGGTTCCGATTCTGGTAATAGCTCAAAAGCTCGCTAAAGTGACTTGCAAACTTTTCCGAAACACAAAGTCATTCTATTCGCACCGATATTCGTGCTGGAGCACTTTTTCCGCTCGTTTTTTACTCTGTTTTCAATTTTCATACTGTTAAATTTTTCAGCTACGTGTAAAAATATGAGCACACGCGTTCGGCGATAGTTAACCTTTGTATTGGAGAAAAAAAACATTCCGACCCATTAATTTGATTCTTGTGACAATCCATCATTTTTATTATTATAGCTCAAATGTAAGGTCAATACAAATTGCCAAAGAAACGAAAATACAAATCACATACGTATATGATTTTCATACATTCAATATGACAAATGTTAATGTAGTTCTAATTTCATCAAAATGATACTTAACAGATTGTATAATTTAAAACGTAGCAAAAAATTTTCAAAGGCAAAAATTGTGATAATTCAAAGAAAATTAGATTAATTACCTCCTCCATTTCTATAGCAAAGATAAGGAAATCTCCATACATTTCCCAGACCCACTGCGTATCCCAAACAAGCAAGAACAAACTCCACAGGACTTCCCCATCCTCCTCTGCTTATATTCGAAACACTTTTCGAATCTTCGTTCGAGGCTGTATCGGCTGCTTTCACGCTTCCTACGGATTCCTGCGAACATAATATAATAAATCAAAAAATAATATTAAAAGTTAAATTCGACCGAATTTTAAGTGCTTCAAGTTTTCCCGATCGTCCTCTCGATTTTCCCTTTTTCCCCCGCGTCCATCGCGAGAGAAATATTATTTTGAAGGATTAAAATCATTTAAGTTAACTTTGTTATTAAGCGGCAACTCCTGGGCTCTTTTTGCTTTCGGGTCAACCGCACGAGATCGAAATTCGAATAATTTCCGTTAGACGAAAGCCGTTATATGTATGTATATTTATGAGTGTAGACGATGTAACTTTTCGAGTCGAGTATCGATGCCTTCAAAAACTCTTCAGTTGTAATATCGTTTTAATTAACGTAGGCTCGATTATTTACTCGTCTTCGTGAAAATTTATACGACTCGAATTGGCGCCTTGTTCGCATGTCGATTTTGAAACTTTCAACCTAAAACTTGGATATGAAGAAAATTCGCCGTTAAACTTTAATTGAAATCAAAACGGTCTATGCTTATTTTTTACATAATTAATCTTTCGCTAAATCATCGAATCGATTTTTATCTACGTATAAGAAGATTAAGTTGAAGTACCGAACAATAATTGAATTTAGATTCGACTAAATTAATACAAGATAAAATCTAATACAATAGAATTTATAACAAAGCTTACCATTGAAAAATTATCTGTTACTGATGTAATATTTATAATTATGACATTCAAATTACAGTGGAATCCCACTTACGTACACAATTCGTTCCAGCGAATATTTATATCGAGTTATGCATATGTCTAATCGTTTTTTCTTATACATTATAATGTAAATCGAATTAATCCGTTCTACATCAACAAATGATTGCTTATTCAAACCTTAAAAATTATGATGATGTAGACACTGTCAAGCTGTACTTATTTCAAGTCGCGTAAGTTTTGATTTCATTTTTTTAATAAATAAATGAATTCAATTTTTCTCACAACATTCCATTTATTTTAAAATCGTTTGAATCTATGATATTTGATATGAAAATATTTATAATAAAATTTCACGGATTTTGTTTAATGTCGAGGCATTGTACGTATAATAAAGCGTTTTTCGCCTACCAAAATAGTACATATATCAATTTTGACGTACGTTGGAGTTCCACTATTAATTTAAAAATAAAAAAAAAACACCAAAGTAACAATAATAGCAAATGTTTTTATCTACGTAATCCGCTCGAACTTTCATAAACATAAGGACAAAGTACGTACATTTAAAAAAATCACGGCCAAACCTGCGTGAGAAAAAAATTCAAAAAATTCTCAACAGACGTGACTCAGCGGAGGATTAAAATTTACAGCTCGTACCGAAAACAAGCTTAACTCGAAAAAAGAGCACTTTTGGCAGACTCGTCTGGCCCCCGCCGATACTATATTACGATATTACGCTAAAAACAACGCGCTACACAATACACATTTACACGACGCGCATAAATATCGCGAAAATTGTTATTTTTTGCTTTCGGACGACCGTCGTCCCGTCGGGACTCGGTTAATCAAGTTCTTCGGGAGGGCAATCAGGAAATCATTAATAGCCGCCCAGGCTAGAGCGGCTCTAGATAACCGTCAGTATAATAAGACGCTTCTGGCGAACACGCTGCGTATAAGCGGGATCGTGCTTATCATCGTTTTCCTCGATTTTCCCCGCTTTTCCGACGGAAAATTGGCCGGGCGTAAATACGCGGGAGGCTCCGACGCGCCGCGAGCGTCGTATAAAAAAAGTATGTGCAGCGGGAAAAATCTCCACATAATACATACGGAATAGAGTCGACTTTTTTCGTTTGAGATAAATTTGAGATTGTGAGTGTTTTGCCGTTCTGTTGTAGTTTGAAAATACTGAAGTTTTCGAGTTAAAGTCGCTAGGAGATCGAATTTTGCAAGTATGCTGTGAGTAAAATTTTCTGATTTCAGACTGATCGGATGTTTACTAACATAACTGCACTCACCAATTAATAAATTGATATGTATTTAGAAAAAATGTCTACATAATACATGCGGAATAGAGTCAAATTTTTGCGTTTGAAATAAATTTGAGATTGTGAGTGTTTTGCGGTTCTGTTATAGTTTGAAAACAGTGAGGTTTTCCCGTCAAAGTCACTAGGAGTTCAAATTTTGCAAATATGCTGCGAGTAAAATTTTCTGATTTTAGACTAATCAGATATTTACTAACTGTACTTAACAATTTATAAATTGATACATATTTAGAAAAAAATGTCTACATAAAACATACGGAATAGAGCCAACTTTTTGTGTTTGAAATTAATTTGAGATTGTGAGTGTTTTGTGGTTCCGTTATAGTTTGAAAGTACTGAAGTTTTCTCGTTCAAGTCACTCGGAGATCAAATTTTGCAAATATGCTGAGTAAAATTTTTTGATAAGAGACTAATCGAATACTTACTAATTTATACATGTATATTTAGAAAAAATGTCTAAATGAAACATTAGGAATATAGTCAACTTTGTTCGTTTGCGATAAAGTTATTGCAAGCATTTTGCGGTTCTGTTTTTTTTTTATATAACAGATTAAAGATGAATGGGAAATTATATTTACTCAATGGACTATCGTTTTAACATGAAAGTGTGTGAAATATATAGGAAAACGTCGGTTTAAAGTTTTGAGATTTCAAATTGGCATAACGATCGAAAATGCAATTTCTCATGGCACAGCTCAAAGTTGGAGGTTTTGCCCTCCTTTGAGGCATCAAGATCTCATCTTCGTCTTCAAAGTTTGTATTGGAAGTATGTTCTAACTTCAAAATCTGCGATGCATTACTGCTGCGAACAATGTTTGCCATAATGAACTCTAATTACGTCAAATTATCTCATAATTTTCACCAGAGTTGGTAACCGAATCAACTTGAACTTTGTTCGTGTCGAGCACTCATTGTTTCCACTTAAAACGAACGCGAAATAAATTTGATTGTATTTAAAGAAAAAAAAACAATTTCAAGCTTAAGATATCATTACAATGGTACAATCTGTATTCGATATGACATTCGAAAAATATTATAAAACAATACTGAGAATTTTCAATTTTCTGTCGCTCAGCCACATTTTTTTCAAGGCGATATTATATTACATTTAATACATATTCCAAGGAAAATAACACGCACAATCGTATTTGGGTATCGCGATTCCAGGACAGGCCGACGGTGATGTTATTAAATAAAGCATTTCCCTGGAGTAATCACGGGCCCGGCTCCAGGGCGGGACTGGGGCCACGGGCCCACAGGAATGTAAACACTGACGGTAATATGTGAACAGACGAAGACGTGAAAAGCCTTCGGCGACCGGCAAACGCCCCTGGGCCCCAGGGCACGTGGACAAATTGGCCCAAACCCTCGGTCCGCCCCTGGTCATATTCGTGATTTCGCTAATCCCGTACTAATATATGTATGTATGGTAGAATCCCGATATTCGTTTTGAAAAAAATTCCATACAAAATCCCGTACAGACAGACGTACAAATACACGATAGCGTATTTATAATATAGATTCCATACAAAATCCCGTACAGACAAACGTACAAATACACGTTAGCATATTTATAATAAAGATTCCTTACAAAATCCCGTACAGACAAACGTACAAATACACGTTAGCATATTTATAATATAATATGTATAGATAGTACGAATATTGAGTTGTACGGGTGACGAGTCATTTTTGTAAGTGTGATGTAATGTAAATTAAATTAATCCGATCCATACATAGATTGCTTATTTGAATTTATGAAAAAATAAATGAAGTGAAGAGAACATCGCTTCGGTATAAATAACATATTATTGAATTAGCGCACCTTTACAAGTGCGAGGTCAACGTTTAGAGTTAGCCTTTACACAATAAAGTGACTTATTTTGATGTAATATTAAAGTAAATATATCAGTTAGTATTTCTTTACATATTTGAAAAAAGATAAGATATTGATGAAAACAAATAAATTTAATAAATTCAAATAATCACATAAAGAATTTTAACATTTATTTCAACTAGATTTGAATTTAAATTTTGATATTAACATTTTGCTTTAAATAATTAACTATAATAAATCTATCTAAAATAAATTACTTATCAAAGGCAAGGTTATTTGATAATGATACTTATCCATTATCTGAAATATTTATCCAAAATACACAATAAAAAAAAATAATAATCTTGTCGAATATTGATTGATTGAATGAGATATATATTTTTTATTTACAAATTCATATTTCATACTCCACTCATTAAGTACGAATAATTCATCCGGCATTCAAAATGCATATCGCACTTCGCTTATCGAACTAATAGAGGTTTCTTATCTTTGAAAAAAATATAGTCATGTCAAAATTAAACACACTAATCATGCGAAAAGGACATAAGTTTAACGAACTTGATCAAGGTATTCTCACTTAATGATTATTCGAATAATACATATTCTTTCAATATTTGGATAGTCAACTATTTTCCACATATAGAATTTGAACGCGTTAACGATGAGAACTATCATAACTAACAGTCAAATCGAATAACTAACAATTTCAAAGTTCTGACCTAAAACATTCGATAAAAAATCGATAAAATAGA
Organism: Cheumatopsyche charites; assembly: GCA_024721215.1. Lineage (NCBI taxonomy): Eukaryota > Metazoa > Arthropoda > Insecta > Trichoptera > Hydropsychidae > Cheumatopsyche > Cheumatopsyche charites. Next base: position 4,880,403 of record CM045578.1, read on the forward strand.
GTACTTTCAAATTGATTTGAATAATATTATACAAAACAAACAAAAAGAATCACGTTTCGTTGCGCTCGACTTGTTACTCGTTAATATTCACTTTTACCTCTTGGCACACGTGGTTGTTTCGAAACTTTTCCTCGACTTGGGGTTATTTTCTTTCGAAAGCCGCTCAAATCGACAAGGGTAAGCCGTTCGACCCCATTAAACCCCTAACTGGCTGTTAAAATTATATCGTGCACCCCTTATTGTTTTCTTATTGTCCAGTTTATTGCTTAAAGTGCAATCATGTCGCGTTGGAAACTCGAAGTCGCACGGAAACTTTAGGTTTTCAAATATTTTTTTTATACGGAAAATTTTCCTAGAACATTATTTACATAGTATGATTCAGTCTATTTTATATTTTTTTATATAAATTTAAATACAAAAACATTATCATTGAATCAGATTATGAAATTGAATTCCAAATTTATTTTCATGATAATTAACAATAGGTATGTTATATCATCAAATTAATCAATTCGAAATGATCAGTTTGTTTTATAATATGTTTTTTAAGATCATTATAATCTATTTTAAAACTAGTTTAGAATAAAAATGATGAATCGACATAAAAAATACTCGGTCATATTTCATTTTTTCCATATAATAGATCTCAATAAGAATGAGTAATTTCGAATAACTTCTCGTGTAAGTCCATAAAAGATTTTAGAGATTGTAAAATATTCACTCAATAGAGTTTATAAATCAATCAAATAAATGACATTTTGTACGATATAATTTTTATTTTATTTCAAAATATTATTTTTTCATATTAATATTTTATAACGATTCGCATATAAACTAATGTATCAAAATCATAATTTCCTTACTAAAATTCATAAATATTGATTTCGATCTATGATAACCTTTATTTTTATAGTAATAATAAGTAATGAGAAAAATATATTAAACTCACCTTTATGGAAGATGATAATCTTGGTTCAGCCATGATGTGCTATGGAACTAATATGTGTGGTGAAAATGTAATTAGAAAATGATAACTACAAATCACAGCTTTTATCATTAAGATAGTTTCCACTTATATTTTGATTCACACAAAACCAATCATTTTTTGTTAAAAAAATAATTAAAACGAGAGATCGAAGTGTTGTGCCGCGAACGAGTTCGTCGTTCGAAATTCACTGAACACAGGTAGACGCGTTACACGCTTTATTAGTTTCCTTATCGATATAAATATGACGATAATGTACCGAAAAGTACGTCAAATACTCAAAAAATATTTGATACATTTTTAAAACGTCGATAAGATCCGTAATCTTCGAAAATCAAACAGATATTTGTCTAATAACCATGATGCAATTTGTTCCGTAAACAAGAATCATCATTTTATTATATAAAATGTAATGAATACAAACATTATTTTTTTTACAATATTAGTAATGAATTCAAATCAAATTAAATTTTCATATTTTATATATTTATTATTATTCGTTATCGGTCATTGATTGAATGTGATTGTGCAATTTGTTGCATACTGTAACAGTAGCCATAAAAATCATCGATAAACTTAAAGATTACATTATGACATCTTCTCTTCATCATTGAGATGTTCAAACATTCTATCAAAAACTAACATCAATTAATTATATTGGCTACAGATGAGATATTTGACATTCTTTCAGTCACTGTCTCTGAGTTTGACAAGTGCAATATTTGGCTGACTTAGTTGAGATTATATTTGACGGATTAAATGAAATAATTTCGATATCGAAATATGGATTAATTTTACGGAGAGGAAATTAAAATAAAATAAAATATTATATATAGACTTAAACTAACGTAAGTTAAAATACAAAGATTAATCTTAAGTACCAATTAATCACTTCCATTTCATCACATAAGCGTATAAATCCGGGAAAAAACAGATTATTTATTCAATATCATCCACATTAGCATCCTGTTCGATATACAACATTCGAAAAGATCCATCAAGAGTTATTTAAAAACATCAAAAGGGTAACATCGATTCGATACACAGAACTCGAATCTCAAACATAACTCTTTCTAATTGAAGTCGAATATATTTAAATCGAAATCTGATCACAGAGTTTGTAAAATATTTTGGCAACAAATTGAATGATAAATAATTAATCCATTTTCGATTTGCATATAAATCTTTCAATCAAAATCTTTCGCTAAAATGGTTAATATGAAATTACTAAATGTTCAATATAAAAAAACCTTTACTGTTAAATTTTAAGAACGCTTTTGAATAGATGAACAATGAAAGAATATGGATTTATATAGACACTAAACAACGTGTATCTACTGAACTTTGTATTTCAATAGTGACCGATGAAATACAAGCCGGAAAATTTTCCCGCCAAAATTGCATCTACGTCACGGTAAAAGTGTCTTTTGTGTTTTCATTTCGTATTTTAAAACAAGCACGTGGGTCATTTCGCGATGACGTCTTCGCTAAAGATAGGAACGTTATCTAACGTCATTCTTTGACACTTTTTCAAAAAATGGCAACGATACGGTTTTTCTGGCATAGCGCAGGGCGCGTGCCAAATAATGATGGCATATATTAAAGAGAATGAGATTTTTTCTACACGTAAATTTAGCGAGCGGCTCTTATGTAAAGCAGATCTTTTTTTTCGGTCGGTTTGAAAAATTTTATTCGGATGTTTTGAATGTCCCCTCGACGAAACGGTCCCGCCACTTGGATGTGTTGGTATTTAAAGTTTGGCTGAAAGAAAGAATGTTACGCTTTTAATTTGTATACTAAGGTATTGTGTGAAAATTTGCTACTCGATACATTGTGTCGATTTCGCGTTTTAATATCGGATCCGTTTTATTGCGAGTGTTTAGTTTCGACGGTGAAATTTTACGAGTTTCGTGTGTAAAATGGAAATTTTACAGATCTTCGTCGATGCCCAGAATTTTCAAGGAAGCATATAATCAGTGTAGTTTGGTTTCATAAGTTTGTGAAAATAACCCGTTAAATGTTTTGTTATCATTCGTAAAATTTACAGAAATATAATATGATGACTGCGCTCATTCTGACAAATCTATTGTGAACGATGTTTTTTTTTTGAGTTAGTATCGTAGTTCAATCTATTCTTATGACGAAAATCCTCTTCAGATTTCATAGTCTTAAGTCTACAATCTATGCTATCGCTTAAGAATCTGTGAAAATTAACAATGATAAAAACACTACAATAAGAAGATTTATCGTTTTTCGTATGAAGATTCGATCTCAATGTGATATAAATTTTAATAATTTATTACACATCTTTGTTTTCGCTAGATGTAAACGATATTGAGAGATGTACGAGATGGCTGTTGTTAAGGAAATTTCATGCTTACATACAATGGCTCGATCGAAAATCAAAATTCACATATACTGTTAAATACCATGTGTAAATTGATTTGATTAAAATTTTGATACATAAATTAGTATGTCTGAAATAAGCAATTTTAGAATATATATTTTATTGATCAATTGAAATATTAAAAAATCGCTCAAATATTCGTAATTTATTCTACTCTAAATTTTAAAACAATTCGACTAAATAAAGCTTCCGAAGCGCAACTCGAATACATTCAGCATAAAATCAAATTTGATGTCACAACATTGCGCAAAATCTTACAGCAACGACCTTGGGCACGTTTCCGCGAACGCGACTTCCTCGCTTCTTTTAGTGGCAACCCTGACGCTGAAAATAAACACGATTCTTTACGTTGGCGAACGTGCAAACGGCAACTGACAGGTGGCCGACCGCTTTTGTGTGCACGCAAATATGTGTCTTAAATACTAATTAAATAAAAATACTAACAGTTTAATTGAGTGTGGTTTTATAATTTTGCTAATATAACCTTTATTAATAAATATAATAAGGTGTATATTTGTTGCGAATAATATTATCGAAACAGGTGATTGGTGTTTATTTGTATTAAAAGATTAATCGGAGAGCGTCGATCCTATTTGAATCTTCATTTGTGGTATTCTAAAATAAATCTTTTCTTGATTTTTGTTTTATTGATACGAAAATAATAGGTACGTTATCATTTTTGGGTTCATTCTATATTCATTTCAATCTAAAAGTAATTATCAATGGAATTTAATTCAGTCTCTAATAAGAAAAATAAAAAAAACATTATATATTTTTGTCTTGTTAATTTTATTATTTTAGATTTTATTCGTGAGGTTTTAATAGATTTTTAACGTTGAAACATTTTTTTTAATATTATTTGCACAAAGAACGAAAAAAGTGTAGAGCCGCCCTAAGAATGAATCGGCGCTCTCCGATTAGGCGAGCCGCGTTTGACACTTGACGGCCGAAGCGGAACGTCAAATGCAGGTTGCGAGAGCTGGTCTCCTCGGCGGTAGAGGAGTCGCGGTCGCAGTCGGGCTCCGTCCGTCGTCGGCAGTGGGTGATGTGTTTGGTGTTCGCAGGCGGCAGATGTCGAGCCCGGACAGCATCTCGGAGGACCCCGAGTCCCTGACGAAGCCCGTGGAGACGGCGATCAGGCACAAGCTGCAGCGGCAGCTCACCGCGCACCACGTCGAGGTCGTCAACGAGTCGCACATGCACAACGTGCCCGAGGACGCGGAGACGCACTTCAAGGTGCTCATCGTCTCCGACCAGTTCGACGGCCTTCCGCTCCTCAGGGTATACACACTTTTGTTTGACCGATGTAAATGTTAAAAGATCGTTCACACGCTGCCGCCGCAAATCTCTCGTTCCGGCGTACACATCTAGCCCTCTTTTGCGTATGCGAACGTCGAAGCGGCAGCATGCGTACGAGCCTCGATGCTTCACTCATATTAATCTTTATTTCTTGTATCTAATCGGTCATGAATAAAGATTAGTATTTAGTTACGTATTTCAGATGTACATATTTAAGCTATGAAATATATCAATTGTTTTTACAGTGAGCGATTCAATTTTCATATTGTTTCGTGCAAATGATTTGAAAGAGAATTATTTAAAAGCATTATGAATTCACTTCATAATATTTTCTATTTTCTTTCATTCGTCAATTTAACTATTGAAACATTCAATTCAGTCAGATAAAAAAATCCTGTTTCATGTATGAAGATCATGACGGCCACCTTTGATATAATTATAGTTTTTCACTATTTCATTGTAATGAACAAAATTTTGTATAATACTTTCAACCAATAGTTTTGAATCATCACATCATTGAAAAAAATTAAATCTACTCAATATCAATTCAATGAATTTGTACATTATCAATGCTTAAGAATTCAAAAATTAATTCTAACTATGACATTTAATAAAAAATATAAAAGAGAATTGTTATATTTTAAAGATTTATATTTCCATAGTATGTATTCCATTTCTTACATTGAAAACACATTTCACATAGTGATTTACTTTACAAAAAAAGTACATAATAAAAATGATATTTATAGTCATAAACAAAATGTTGGCGGAGTGTTTCAAATAGCTCCACGGGCGCCTAGTATTTCATAGTCATTCGACTGTGCTTGCCAAAATTTTACTACCGCCGTTATATACTTTCACTAATTTATAACGGAGCATTCTCTATTCTCGAATTAAAAAATTAATCAAATTGTCCTCACAGAACGACTGAATATATTAATATTTTGCATGTTCATATTTATTTTTTTATTTACAGAGACATCGACTAGTAAATGAAATACTTTCTTACGAACTCCACCACGGTGTTCATGCCTTATCCATAATAACAAAAACACCAGATCAATGGACAGACAATCAGCCCATGGAACCCAGCCCCGCTTGCAGAGGGGGCTACGGCAAATGAATCTAGTTCATTCCCATGCATAATTTTTATATTAATTTATTTTAGGATCATACGACAAATAGCATAATTCGAATATATATAGATTATTATATAGAATAATATCCATAAACGATAAATATAGTGTATTGTTAAATATTATTGAACAGTATTTTGTGATTTTTGAATATCATAATTACTATGTACATTTCATTATACAAATACAATAATTTTCAAAACGCTTTATCATTTATTTGTTTTCCAAAATTTACAAGAATACATGCATAGAAATTATTTTCTAATCCATATGTCTCAATGATCTAATTAAGTCGTAATAAAAATATAGAAATATGTCATAAAGTCAATATGTTGTAAACTCATTTTCATCAAACAATAAAAAAAAAGTATGTACACGATTGATAAAAACACTGATCGAATAACATTGTCTAAAACCATCACATATTTAATGTCTTTCATTAGAATCCTGATTCAGGATTACTCGAACCATCAAATATTGAAATTATCTAACCTTAATTTTCCCTCATTTTCAGTCAAATACAACATATCAGCCATTGTTTGTTCACAAATAACTTCTTCAGCCTTATCATACATCTGAAATATAAATTTTATAAGAAAATTGTAAACATACTTCTTATGAATTCCATAAAAGTAAATACATACCCCTCTGTAATCGAAATTTACATCTGTTGGTGGGCATTTGAAATTTGGCCCAAAATTAACACTGACAGTTGCATTTTTATGTAAAGAGACAGATGGGTAATAGCAGCCACCGTAAATATCCAAAAATGCTTCTCCTTGATTTTCACCATTCTTAAAAAATATTATCTTACTGCCTTTCAATGGTTTTAGATTACTCACAGCCTCTTGTACATTATCCTTATCTTCATAATATAAGTGGTTTTTGAATTTCACCAAAGGCTATAATCATAACCAATCATATTAATTTTACATTTACATGAATTACATATAGAAAAAATATTTTATTTTAAATTTTACCCTGTCTTTGTAAGTATTGGGAATGTGATTGACTTGATCCGAATCGGGTAAACATATCATGAATCCTAAAGTATCGCCTTCGCCGTAGCCAGGACTATAGTGTTTACCATGAGATTCGTGGAATCTTCAATATATAAAATAATGATAAGATATAAAATAAACAACATATATGATTGTATATGTATGTATATACCTTGTGCCTTTCCTAGATCTCCAAGAATATCCAAACTTATCATAACCAAGAGGTGCTTGAAGATTAGCATAAGCCTGACCCCATCCCATACGGCTAGCAGATCCTTCTGGCATTTCTTCTATTGTTGCTTCCCAATACCAATTCAATCTAGTAACTCCTAAAATAAAATTAAAAAAACAATTATGTTGAAAATATTTTGTAAAATATGCAATCTTAAATGATAAATTCAAAGTCATACCAAGGGTAGCGCGAACCATACAATATCCCTTATCACCAGTGACTGCAAGGCGGTCCTCCGAAAGACGTAACTGTGGCGCACGGTCATGTAGCGCCAATAAAGCACCACCACCACCGACCATAGCACGATAGAGCCATCCTGGAATGGGTTTTCCTGACCACTCATTACTTTCGTCGAATTCCTAAAATATATATGTGGAAAAAGTGTCAATGAGATAGATAAAAGTGAATTTTCAAATGAAGAGAAAAATTTTATCTGAAATGTAAATATTCTTATCACTTAAAGCGATGAAATATTAATGGACAGTGCAATATAATAATTCAACTTTAATAAAAGATATATTATACAATTGAAATTTGATATGTATTTGTGAGATTATTAACCTGTCTAAACGGAGCATGTGGATCAGGTTCAGCCAAAATATATCTATATCCATCTTTATTGAAAGGATGGTCAACAGGATATCCGTGCGAAGGTAAGCGTGGTGTAGCGGAAGAATCCCCAGTTCCAGCACCAGTGCCGCTTCCACCACGACCTTTTTTTCCACCGGTTCCACTTCCAGTGCCAGTGGTGGTTTCTGGACGTCGTTTCGTAGCACGACCTTTCAAACCACTCTGAAGAGGAACTGAAAAATAAATTTGTTTTAAACAAACATAAAAAAATTATAACAAAACACTTTCAACAAACCCTCCATGATTTTCACAACTATTTTCTACAATTTCGATTACCCTATCCAAATTTGCGTTAAAAATAACTGTTATCAGTATGTAACATGTTATCTCTGCAGCTATATAATGATCAAAAATCAGACTGCTGCAGTACGATACTGAATGTTACACAAGTTACTAACACATTGTGGTCACCTATCAACGTTTATCATTCATAAAGTCACTTTAAATATGTATGTATACTGATACTGTTATATTATGCTAAATGTTTTATTTATGAAGAATATTTACGTAGACCGTATTCAATACAAATATTTGATTTAGTGAAATACTCAATTGCAATTTTGTGAGTTATATAAATAACAATATGTTATCTTTCATAAAATGGCAATTAAGCACCAAAAGCATATTATCTAATGTTAATTTATAAACAAGGAAAAATATTAGAATGAGATAACAATAATACAAGTAATGTTAAGTAAGTAGGTATGCCTCTTATTAAAAACTCATTATTGACTTTCTTGTACTTGGTATAATTGCTTCCCTAAAACGAAAACCTGTTTATAGATTTTTTTTACTTAAAAAATGCATCATGTTTTACATATTTAGTTATTATGTGGCAAAAAACAAAATCATTTCTCATGTCTTTATATAAAAGAAAAGGAAATACTATTGCTAATAGGATGTTTGACAAGAATAACTAATTTTCATTTATGAGACAGGCTTGAAACTAAAACAATCTGTTAAAAACATGTACAATCTTAACTTTCCACTGAATAGTAGGTATATTTACCATGTGCAACACCCACATCAGTCACTTTCAAATGACCTCCTTTGATCATTGCTTCATAATTCGGCTTGATGTTTGTCAGATCTGACGAAACAAGACCAAACATTTGACCATCTTCAGCTGTTTCTTCGTAAGTAAAGAGCGTGTGAATATCTTTAATGAGTGCTCTTTGTACAGTAGCATACCAGGATTGAGTAACTCTGAAAAGTTTATCATCGGTTACATATTGACTCTTATATAGGTAATTTAAGTCATTTAGGTCCATCTTTCAATCATCAGATAAATAAAAAATGAAAATAAAATAAGCGCAAGTCAGCAAAAACCATTTGTTTTAGCTGTTAGAATGTATAGGAAAAAAAATATTATGGTTAAGAGCCAATCTTATCACGGCTTCAGTTAACGAACCATAGAGTTAGTCAGTTTACCAACTACAAACAGTCAAAAACCCAAAAATCTCAAAAAGATTGGTCTTAAATAATTAACCAATGAAAGATACATTGACCCTTTAAAATAAATATTTACCTTCTCGGCATAGTTGTCATAGCTTCCCAGTAATGTTCTATGTATGGAATAATTTCACGATCTTTACTGAATATTACTTTATTTTTGCCATCTTTAGCACTCTCTTGTTGTAAATTTGCAATTGCAGTTATGCACATTTGAGGAAAGGCTGTCAAATGAAACGATCCGTGTATAATATGAAATAGGTACACAGTTATAAATACAAATAAAATTATATAAATTGACTTACGAGCCTGATTCTTTTTGAAGCTCTCTAAGCCGGTTGGTGAGCAATTTTTACAAATAAACATGTAATTTGTCATGAAAGGAACGAGCTTCCCCAATTGATATCCAATGCAAGATTCATGATACCAACGAACGCATGATGCGCAGAGGAGTTCAGCTATGTTAAGATTTCTATCTTTGCCGCTAAAATAGAAAAAATACAAAATTAAATATCTAGAACTTCGAAATTGACCCTTTCCTATTTGACCACCTCCATGATTAAACATCAACAAATCTGTCAAAGTATAAGGCGATAATTGTTAGGTTAGAGATTTTATTGAAAAAGTAGGCAATTTTTTCATTGGGCTAAAATTTTTGTCTAGATGGGACCTAATTAGGATAGTTACACTCGTAAAATGGGAAAATACTGAAAATATATTGAATGCCGTCAATAGTTTTGAAATAACGATGAAATAATGAAACATACCAGTAACAAAAGCCTTGCTCGGCAGATTTCTGCATCTTGTCGGTTCTTCAATGCAAAGTTAGTGATTCTTAATAATCTAAAACTATGAAAAAAGGATTCAAGAATAAAAAAACTAAACAAAAAAGAGTTTATATGCGAAAAATCTTACGAATAAAACCGGCAACGAACAATAACCGTATCGCGCCTAAATGACGCTTTGACGTATAGTATTAATTGGCATAAAGACGCTGTTCTTCGACCAAGCCTTTTTCAAAATTGTTATTTTTTTCATTTTCGTATTTATTAAAGAAAAATAGATATTTAACAGTTTGAAATGCCTAAAATGATTATTTATTAAAAAAATGTATTTTTTAAGGAAATAGAGCAAAAATGATGATTTATTTATTTTATATTAAAACATCTCTCTAGTTTGTATTTAAATTTATTAAATAAATAATTTATACAAATAAGTTATGATAATCATTTCTCTTGCAAGTTTTTCCAATTTTCATATTGTTCGATGTTTTCTGCCATCTATGAATTCGATATAAAACTTTTATTTCAGGCGACAAATTTATAATTTTTAGAAAACGTTAAAATTATGGAGAAAAAAAAATAGGTAAGACTTGATAATTTTGGAAACCGTAATCCCCCCCTTTTTTTTCTCAACTTTAACTACCTTTTTTTTTAAAAAGTTTTGTCAAATGATAATAAATATCGCACAATTCAACTAACTTTCTATTCCATATGTCGGATGATTGTATCACATATCAAACATTAATTCAATCGCTGTTTACATTCATAATACTGATCGATTGAACAGAATGATACACTTGCTAAATAAATAAACATAAAAGTTATCGTATAATTGCACATATGATAGTCAATCATCAATATGTAAAACGTGTCATATGAATTTGAATGACACCAATAGAATCGATTAGAATTCTATTCAGATAATAAAAATTGAGCACTTCACAGCAATCATAATACGGCTGTAATAATGTAAGATATATTAATTTCTGTGAGTAGACTTAATAAACGAGTGACAAGGGTTTTCGGTTGTCAAAATAGGGCAAAACATGAGATTAACACAAAGTATGTACGTACTCGTATGACGTATTTCCCTGACCCGAATCTTAGAATGAGTGTTTCGAAGGAAATTTTGAGGAATCCCTTACTTACATGATATATTTATTTGAAATATTTCATTAATAAATTCAAGAAATCCTTATTAAAAAAGTTTAAAACTAATCAGAATTTAAAACACGATTGTTTTGTTTATAAATAGGTAGTATTTATATTTCTGAGAAATTAATAAAATCGGTTTAATCTAATCAAAGTTCAATGAAAAATCGTAAATCGTTACAATTTTTAAATAAATTGTTATTTTAATATAATCAATTTCAAAATTAAGTAAATTAAATCGTAATAATTTATCGAATTACATTTCTTGAAATTAGAATCATTAGAAAAATTCTGAATCAATAACATTTCTGAGAAGATATGAAAATATGCTGTTCGTGAGTGAAATATGTAAACATGAGAACAAGGTTAAATATGTTGTTGAAATCAACACAAAAAAATAATAATCGATTGAAGGAACAATAATATTGTCGTTTAAATCACACATATGAATTATTACTTCGGGATATTTTTTACAAAATTTCAACCAATTGAATTGCACACCCATCTGATTAGAATACTAAATCGTACCTCAAATACATAAGAGCTTAACATAATAATGTATTTCCCAAGCCTGAATCTTAAATGTGTGTTTCAAAGAAAATTTAGATGAATCTTATCGTTATAGTTTTCACGTGATGTATTCGATTATTAAAATTCAAAAAATTCAACTGTTTTGGATATATCAGATGTTAAAATATAACTGTTTTGATTAGAAACGTTGTTTATGGGAAATTTATAATATCGGCTTGATTTAATCAAAGTTCAATTAAAAGTCATAAATCGTTTAAAAATTAAGTAGGTAATTATAATAATTGATCGAATAACAATTCTTAGAATATATATTTTGTTTTAATAATACTTCTTAGAACATATTAAAATATGCTGAACGAAATATATAAACATGCAAACGAGGTCAAAACTGAAATTCAAATCAACATAAAAACTGCACTCGAACTGAAACTGAACTGTACTGAATTCAAACTGTTATCGATTTACGTAACAACATTTTCTCAGATCGATAAATTATAACCACGAGATAAATTTGTACAAAGTTTCAACTAACCGAATCGCAAATCCATCTGATTCAAATTACAATGAAAATGACCGTATTGAAAAAAATCTTTGAACCGATTTGAACCATTTCACAATCCGAATGCGATCATACACAAATAAAACACGACATTTGTACAAATGAAATATACTAAAAAAAAAAGACTGAAACACGCAAACAATCAAAACCAAACACACCCCCATTCGAACGTTCAACCACCCCATTGTTTTCAGGTTATTTTGACCCGCCATCGATCGACTGTGTCGGATGACACGCAACTTTCTTATCTGAAAGTGAAACCTATTGACGGATTTTCCATTAACATTCCCCTCGTTTTCCACGAAGACGCGAATTTTCCGACGGCTTTTCCGGGACAAAAGCACGTACCGATTGCACAACGAACGTATCTCTCTTGTCGCTATATTATCATATTGTATTGTGTGTGCTCTGCACTGTGTAGAAGGCCTTCGCTTTCTGGGGGTGTCTGTTGAATTTTTCATGAATAACTTTGCTGAAATGGGTCTCCTCGTGTTTAATTGGCTCCGCAGACTCTTAGTATTCGAAATTTGTGCGCTTTATCGCAATCGATCAATGTTTGAATTATTTATTCAACGGTCGATTCGTTATCTGGGTGAAATTCTGAGGTGTCGCTCGGTTTGGATTCGCTTCAGGAATTTTACGTGTGTGATTATTTAATTTCGTTATATAATGTTTATTTTTTATTAGTCATTCGATCTGTGTATTGAAAATTAAAAAAATATGTGAAAATTATTTATTTTCTCAGTGGCGAAATAAAAAAGAAGAGCATTTGTGGAAAACGTGTCTGTGAAGTTTCACTTCGAACAAAAACGTTTTGTGGTACGAGTTAGATAGTTAAATAATATAAATTAAACTGAACTAATATAAATTTGAAAATTTAAATTATAAACATGCAAATTCAAATTTATGATACCAATATATTTAAATGAAATATAAATATAAAAAAAATATTATATATCGATGTATATAGATTAATACGTTATGAAGGAAAATCAGAGTTGTACAAATATTTCAATATAAAATATAATGCATTTTTTTTTTCAAACTTAATATAATATCTTTTTCACAAAGATAATATTGATCAAAAAAGTTGTGAAAATGATATCGTTGAAAAAAAAATTCAAAACCTTCCATCGGAAGAAAATGCAAAGTTCATACAATATTTTTTCATCGAAAGCGAAAGCCCATAATAATAACGAAAGGGGGCTCGTGGCTATTAGCTGATATATGTAAGCTAGACGTGCTTCGTGGACAAAAAAGGGCTGAAAACAAAGTTTGGCATCGACAAAAGCCTGAAAGGGTCACTAATTTTCGAGCCCACTGCTGGCCGCCGACACACACAAAGCGCATTTCAAAGGAGAACGCCCCGAAAGGGCGAAAGGACGACGAGAAAAATTATATTCTGAAATAACCTAGTATTTTAAATTCAAAGCGCGATTGCGATTTCTTTTCTGCTCGGAAAATGTGAAAACACGACCGTGATGTCGCTTTAATTTTCATAATACGTACGTCCGTTCGGAATTTCAATTGCGTGACGTTTAATCGCTTTTCAAATATTGTTTAATCGTCGAGTTTTCATATGATACAATTTATTTTTATTCGAAAAGTTTTAATTGTTGCAGAGCGTAATTCATTGCACTATCTTTTAGTCCATTCATTGAAATTATCTCTGTGTCTCTGCGATATTTTTCAGAGGAACTAAACAACAAAAAGTCCAAGTTGAGAGAGTTGGATGGGAAATCCTAATAGACGAGCTCCAACTTTGGCCTCACCCGTAGGATACAAATCTCGAACCTTCAGTTCCACACTACACTACTATCTGATTCACAGTTTCGGTTAAATTCAAGTAAAACTTCAACCATACACACACTCATATTAAACATCTCAAATGATAAGACGTCTTATTTATAATATGATTAAATCAATCGAACCCATTTGTTTCCTAACTTCATATCAGATAGAATTAGAGTCCATTTTTTATTTTTAAAACAAAAAAATTAAATTTTGCTAAGCTTCTCGACAGTGGAATTATAACGACTACTATGCAGAACTTAAAAATGACTACAATAATTTTTTATGTCTATTAGATCAATCCTGTGGAAACTGAGAAAGTAATGCAATCCAGAAAAATAAATATTATATTAAAAATATCTAAATATGAATTAATGACATTTTACAGTCTGAATCTACATGAGATCAGGAAGTTTACAATCAAAGTTGTTCTGCCAAAAGGAATATGAGCTCAAAGCGATGCTTCATCAACGCAACATCCTTTAAAACAAACAAATCAATCCTAAAAAGAAAACGAACGAATTGGAAAGGAAAAAAATATGAATAATTATAAAATCCATAAAATTTTTATTCAATTCATAACATTCATGCTCAAATTCATAAGTCGTTAAAGATGCTGAAGATACACGCACAGGTGCTCGTCACTCGAACGTTTGCAAGTGTTTCCCATATTTCCGCTTTTCCATGTCTGTTGCAACGGACTCCAGCTCTGAAATGGGTTATAATATAACCCACATGGACGAAGGCCCGAAAGTGTTTATAAATATGTATACGAGGTTGGTGCGAGTGTTGCACGTGCCTGTAAATTGCGCACGTGTACGTACGATCTCGGAAAAGCTACTCGTTCATGATCTCGAAAGTGTGTCTGTGTATGTTTATATAAATATGTGAGGCTGTATGTGTATTGTGAGCATGGCCTAGCCTCTGGCTAATGGTTCGTTCACATATTGAACGAATGTTCGTAAGTCTATTAGAATATTAATTATGGTTTGAAAAAATGTGAGTTTTGATTGTTCTTATGTTGATGAATATTTTGTAGAATTTTTTATTCTGATTAATATGTGATGAGATTTTGAATATATCATAATTTGTATTATTCGGTAACCCTTTATTGATGAATTTATTCATTTTATTTTTACTTTTTATTTAAAAGAAATATCTATATAAATGATAACTTACGTATGTATGTCTGTTTTTGCTTTATAAATTGTTTAAAAGTTCATACGTTCACGATGAAATTTCCCAAATTCATAGTGTGCACACTTGAGAAAATTTCTACATTATTATATTTTTAATTCCCTTTAATATTTTACAATCTACGATATTAATTATTTTGACGTTTCACTGGAGAGGCGCGACTTGTAGCCCAGGTAAAGCAAATGTCATGCACAATCTACACATAAAACGCAATAATAACAATTCGCAATCAACTTAAAAACCATGGATTTGAATAATACCGAATACAGAAGCTAGTTGAACATAATTTTTATAGACATCATAGTCAATTGAAAGATTTTTCAACATTCACTTTTTTGGTACTAATTAATTGCATTTTAATAACCTAATTATCGCAATTATTGATACTTACCTAAAAGCGACCTTACCTAACTTAACCATCGAATATGTAGCCTTGTGCAATTTTTTTAAAATCGACAAGATTTCCATCGTGCTCTAAGACAATCAGTATTGACAATATTATCGAACGAATAAGTACCGATCTTCGGAAAAATTTCCACGTCCCGTTCGCGTATCGCGAACGCGAACCGCGGATGTGGACGAACGCGATACATACATAAACATAAAAATAATAGAGCTAGAGGCGAAGGAAGAAACAAAGGTATAAATGTACGAGTATAAGCCGGGGTCGATACGGGGGGGAGCTGCGCAGTGTGCGTCTCCGGTCGGATTCCGTCGAGTGGCGATCGCTGTCACTGTCGGCGGGGTCTCGGCGCGCAGCGGACGCGCGCACGCACGAACGGACGCAGGCAGGCAGGCAGGCAGGCAGGCACGCACGCACGCACGCAGCCGGGCCACGCTCGCAGGTGACAGCGCGCGCGCACGCACGCACGCACGCACGCAGGCACGCGGCGCGCACGCCGGATGGGGCGCGCGTGAGGCCCGCGGGGCAGCGCGCACCTCCCGCCCGCCGTATCGACCGCCGACCGCTCGGGGCGGCGGCTCATGGGGCGCACGGCCACCACCGGTGCGTAGCGGAGTGAATGCCCCCCGGGGGGGATGGCGTCATGCGAGGAGACGTCCACCGAGCCGGCCACCGAGGCCACCGCCATCGACGACTGCCTCAAGGTGCGGAAATGGTGGTGCTTCCTGCTCTCGTCCATCTTCACGCTGCTCGCCGGACTCGCCGTCGTCGTGCTGTGGCGCGTCGCCGCCTTCGTCTGCTGCAAGAAGGAGCCGGACCTCGCGCCCAACGACCCCAAGCAGAAGGAGCAGAAGGCCGCGCGCGGCAAGCAGGAGTTCGAGGGCACGTTCATGACCGAGGCCAAGGACTGGGCCGGAGAACTCATATCTGGACAGACCACCACGGGACGGATTCTGGTAAATATCCCCCTTTACTATTATCTCTTACGGCTACGATTCATTGTGTCGTTCTAGATCCTTTTTATCATTCGTCTGAATGCTGTTTTTCTTTGCGAAAAATTTCTTCTAAATGTGAGCTTTTTTGAGCTGTCAAATCGCCGAAGCTTTATAACTTAGTTTAGTCAACCTGTTTGCTCGTTATATATTTTTTCTATAATTACGTTTATGTTCTTAATTTTTGACAATCAAATTTTCTTAATTTAATTGCATATCATATCAATATATCAATCAATACTGAAACCGCCAAATATGCAATAAGTCGTTTCACATGAAAATTTTCCGACCTAATTTATAATTAATCTTAAATTTTCCGACCTTTTCATAGAAAAACAACAATATTCTTTCAATAAATAAATTCATTATCATTAAAAAATGCATAATTTATCGACCAAATCAGATTCCGTGACATACAAAAATAACAGAAAAGCTGCACTCTGCTCCGCCGCCGACATTAATTGGGTCATAAGTGGCTTAAGCCGCCCGTTAATCGTAAGCACCTTCGAATCGATATCCGATCGAAACCGGAAAATATAAATATCGCCAGCGTCGGAAAAGGTTTTCCGAGATCGTCGAACCGAGCCCTTTTTCCCTTTTCGGGCCGGAGTTTGACGTTATTGCGGTATGCGCATGCGCAAAGTTGCACAGTTGAAAATTCCCATACACGAAATCGCGCTTCCTAGAATTCGGAAGTACTATGCTATCGATCTGAATTCGTTATGATTTGTGCCCCGGTGCGCATCGAAGGATTTCTCGTATCCGATACAAGAAGAGATAGTCGCATCCGGCGGCGCTTTTCCGCGAATTTTCCGGACTGAAATCCAGTTTTTCCGATTTTTTTCTTCGCGAAATAAATATTTACGCAAGGATGCTGTAGATTTGGGGGCATTGAACGCGTTTTTCTTATCACGTGAACCGTTTAATGGTAGAGCGTTTAATTTGAAGGGCGGTTCCGTTGAGTACAATGAGCGTGAAAAATGGTTTTCGCTAACAATCCTGACGTTCGCTATCTCGCCCATCAATCGACATATTTTCTCGTCACTGATACTTTTTCTTCGTTTTTAGTTTAGTTTTTTTCAAATAAATATTTAAAATCAATAAAATAATACATGTCATAATATTTTTTTCAATTCGAAATAAATTTCAATCGATCCCATAATCATGATATCGAAAAAATATTTACCTAATCCGAATATAAATAGATGATTTATTATTTGTACATCCGTTTATATATTTTCTCTTAGATAAATAATTCATAGATTTGTCTCTGTTTATATAGGAATATAATAGATTTTAGGTCGCTAGCGCTTTTCCCGCCATGTTTGTATGGCCGCTATATTATGGGCGGTCGCTTTTCCGGCGAGCCCTTTGTCTCGGTGCGCTTTTCCGGGCGTTGTTTTTCCATCATTCAAGTGGAAAAATAATTACATCCCCGTACCCGACATGCGAAGAAAAGCGTCTCCGCTTTTTCAACGCCAAACCTCATACGAAAGTTGCAATATTTATATATTTTCACGAAACTCGAATAGTCGAACTACATTCTATTACCATAAAATATATTTTTCAATTTGTTTCCAATCGAAATCGTTCTTAAGTTAGATGTAGCGTGAGTTTAGTGAAATGACCTAAAATATTTGGTTTTGATAAGATTTTACAGTCGAAAAACAAAGACCACGTGCCGAGTGTTTCATTTGGCACGTTAACATCATCGTGCCTGTTGAATTTACATTTTTTTCTGGCACCATTTTAATTTATAAAAGAGACAAGACGGCTTTTCTTAGAACTCGTGAGCTTGTGCTTACCTTTTTTCTCAGGCGAGAAACGTCGGCAGATATACTTGCAAATCGAGCGAAGAAAGAACAGATCGAGTTTTATAATTATCATATTGTAAGTTGTAGTAAACTGAGAAACTGAAAACAGCTTACGCATCGTGTTGAGCAATAACATATTTTTCTCATAGACAAGTTTATTTTTTTTGAAAAAATTATATACTTACATTCTATAATGATTTCTTCAGCTAATAAATAATGCGATAAAAAGAAATCTGTTAAATATCTTACTCACTCCGATTTTTAATATATTTTTCATCATTACGATAAATCAATAGAAAATTCTTCACAAAGCATAAATGTTATAATCTCTACTTAACAGTATTAAAGAAACCTTACAAATAACTGTGCAAGAATTCTTAATTCACACACCTAGTTTGAATAAAATGATATTGCAATACTATTTTTCTATATTGTTTCGTTTCAATCCATTACAATTTGCAGATGCTTCGAGTTAATTTAATTGCTTGAGATAATTTTAGACACGTTACAAGGCCTGAATTAAACTGATCAATTTTCAATTCAGTGTGCATTGCGATGCGTTCAATTAAACATGCACAATAATGCACTGTTCCATTTAAACTGTGTGTATCGGAATAGTAATAGATTTTGCTTTCCTTTCGAATGTCAATCATAAAATATTGATGTTGGCAATAGTAATTTCTTCACGTCTCACTAATATTAGATCACGTTACGAATGAATAATTAAACTCGATAGACTCATAGCATAATTTTAATCGCTAAAGGAAATTCGATTCTGTATATCTGCGATGAGAAAGAGGCTTTTATTTTGTAAACGCGTATTGTATTTACCCTTTTGATCTTCTAAATGGACGCAAGAATAGATTGCAATCTTTTGATCAGTGAAAAAAACATTGCTATGCAAGCTTTTTTTATTGTAAGAGCTTGAAAATTTTTCACGAAAAGATTTTTCACATCAAAAAGCTCCCTCGCGAGATTATTTTCATGTTTACAGAATTTCAACGTTTCGTAATGAACTCTCATTTAATCTCGTCTCGAATTTTTATTAATTGCAATATTCTTTAATAGACTCGAACATAAACTTTCGTTAACGTTTGTTAACTTTAATCGTTTCAATTAATAAAACGTCCTATTCTTGCATTGTGTGGGTTGTTCGAAGAGAAATATTAACAAACGTCAATTAAATGTGTCAACTTGTATAAATATTATCAAGCCTTCAATTTCAAACACGTTGAATTATGACGACTATCCGTTAATTTAGAACACAATGCGCACTTAAGACCCGAAATAGACAACGTTTATAAGATGAGAAGCAGTCAAAATTTATTCGAAACATATCGAATTACTGCTAAAATAAAATTTGATTGTTTTATTCTGCGTAACTCATCTACGATACAACATTTTGCATTCCATTAATACAAAATAATTTGATGAATTTACGACTAGGCATTGAATATGATGCCAAATAATATTAATTATTAACTATGCTGAATTTATATTCAGTGAAAACGATCCGTACCGTTTTTGAATTATAGTAGTGACACGATAGTTTCCATAATTAATTCTCACAAGCGCGAATGCCAATGAAATAGAAATAGTACATTTGTCATTTGTATTCAAAAGCTCAAATTATCGCAATTTTGCAAACAAGCATATCGCACAAAACGTATCTGCAATTAATACATAGTTAACGTTTAATTATTTCCTAATAAAATGATCGTGTTCCACATCGATTTACATGTATTGATTGACACTGGCGATGAAAATAAAATAGAACGGAAAAGCCCCAGATTCGTTCCGTCTTGATATATTTTTAAAGAGATGAGTAGTCTCGTTAGCATATTTATACGACGCACTTTTCGTCATCATTGTCGTCATCGATGTTGTCGTCATAGTGATGCTTGTTCCTTCACATATTGCTTAAAATCGATTAAATCTGATTTCTGATAATATTTTTCACTGAAATTGTGCCTCTCGATTCACTTCTAGATTCTGGTAACATGAAAAATGCGACGTTTCGAGAAAACGATTGTCGAGTTTTCCTAATTTCGGCTCGAGCGGTTCGCTCTATGCAAATGGAAAAACTTCTGGAAGAAACGTCGCTCACTTATTTTCATTTCGGAAGAAAGGGTTAATTGCATTAGAAGCGGAAAAACTTTTTCCATCAATCATTGTATAATACGTGGAGCCAGAAGAACGTTTCTGACTATCGATGATATATTCGCTAACGAATACGATCAGTCATTGTCG
Organism: Cheumatopsyche charites; assembly: GCA_024721215.1. NCBI lineage: Eukaryota > Metazoa > Arthropoda > Insecta > Trichoptera > Hydropsychidae > Cheumatopsyche > Cheumatopsyche charites. Next base: position 4,901,016 of record CM045578.1, read on the forward strand.
TTTCACAATTTCAATTGCGCTAGTTACGCACAATTGAAATATACGCGAATATTATGAAAATTATTCATGAAATATCATGAAGATTAATTAAAACACATCACACCAATTGAGTGCAATTCATCTATTTGTGCAATAAGCATTATGCAAGTTTGCATCATTGCATCATGCGTATAATTGATTGATCATATCCAATTGATTCTATAGCACTTCAAGGCTGGAATCATTTTGTATCAATTTTTTTTCAACATCATTAGTGCTTATTACAGTAACCTTATACATCTACAAAATATACACATAATTCGAATCGAAAAAGCCACCCCAAAAAAGCAAACGTAAACACTAACGCACCCTCGTTAATTCGTTATGGCACGTCAGAGACGAGAAGGAAAAAAGGCAAATTTTCTTCGAACCTAATGCGAAAATCTGATGTAATGACATAAATCAAACTCCTGGAACGGGGTGGAAAATGACGGGTCGGTTCTAACGGTGACTAGGTACAGCGAAGACCACCCGTTGAAAATATTTCATGACCCCATTTCGCCGAACGAGCCCCAATAAAAACAGATATGCTCCTCCGCAATAGCACAAATGCGGCCTTTCACATTTTCCATCCGAATTTGGTCCACGTGAGCATAAAATGATTTCGTGACGTGTGCGCGTTTCATTTTTGATTGGCTCAGTCTCTAGGAGGATTTTCATATGTGATCGTTCTAGAGATAATCGGATGCTGAGTGCTAATTTAATTCTTAATTATTGCAGAAAGATTTGTGATAAATATAATTTTTGATATTATATTTAAACAATTGAATTGATGATATTCATTAATTCTATGGTGGCTGATCCTTCTGCAGTGAAACTTGACAGAGTTATCGTATGCATGCCGGGAAAAATTTCTACATCTTAGAATTTCACAAGTGGCTAGAATTTTCATTTGACAATTCTCAGGGAGCTTTTTTGGTCCAGTCATATGTATAAAATATTATAGAAAATATACTAGCAATGGGACTTACTACAGAACCTATAAATACGATACAAATTTCCTAATCGATTTGTGGTCTAAAAAGTGTAAAAAAGATTTGACTGTACTGTAAGAAATATATTAATTTCAATTTAAATGCACATATTAAAATGAATCTGAATATTCCAACACAAACAGCATCATTTGAAATGCATCAAAAAATTAATTCAGATAAAAAATTGAAAATCCGTCATAACGACTTTTCCGCGCGCTTTTATGGAATTTCCCGCGATTTTCCTCTCATTCCACGTTTCATATGCCATGCACTCGAATTGCAGCAGGCCCTCGACGCTACGACATCCACATTTTTCTCTTTTCGCATTCATAAAGGCACTAAAAAGCCTTATTTTCGTCATACTTTGCATAAAGCTTTGCACTCGAGCCTGCCGTGACGCGGGCGATCCTCACGCGATTTCACTATTCGCCCTACGCTTATTTTCACTATAATTTTCATCAATTCTATTTTTCAACAGACACACCGTCGGTGGATTCGTAAATCTAATTTTAACCTAACTGTGTCGTTTTTAACCGAATGCCGTCGTGTGCGACTTGCACGTATTATTAGAACTTACGCGTATTTCCCAATTATGCTTTTTTCTGGATATAAAAAATACACGCCCCGTTAACCCGCTTGTCGTCATCCGTGACCGTTTTATTGCTTTTTGAAGCGACTTTTCGTTTTTTCAAGCACGATATGAATGCAGCTTTTAGATTTATGTAATTGCGTGACTTGTTTGTTCCGCAAGTTGCAGCAGATATAAATTGTCGTTTTCATATGTCGTGGAAACTTTCGATTGATGCACGTATGTTCTTAGTTCCAACTTGAAAGTATATCGTCAATAATATCAGTTTATAAGTGATTATGTGCGATTTTCTCATTGCTTGAATCGTTCAACAGCTTTTTAATCCTTTAATTTATGCGAGGGGAGTTTCCTTATTTATTTCTGACGATGGTCGTAAATGGGATTTATGTGCCGACGATTAAGCGAATTCGAATCGAAAATCTCAAAGGATTTGCAATGCGCAACGAGACAAATATTACAAAGACTTAAAGCACATTAAGAATACTTTGATAAGGTAATTCGTTGCCAAGAAGCTCCAACGAATGTGGGTCGAATGGTATTCATTGCTTCTATATATGTAAAACAGTCATATCAGAAAAAAAGGCTATAAAGTAAATAAAGTGTCGAGAAATTTTTGCCAAATTTTTCCAAGACTATTCGATACGATTTATTTAATTCGGCAAAGCAATAAACTGAATATATATATTTGATTATTATTATCTCATGGATCTAAATCGAAATGGCAATGGGTCTTGCAATACTGTCAATTAGCTATGGTATATCTATGGAAGAGTGATTAGAATAATGTGATCCTTTGTTACAAGACGTGACACAATTGCACATGAACGATGAAAATCAATTATGGTGCCGGTATATTGATTAGGAAAAATGAATATTATCTTAGTACATTTGTTTGTTGTTATTGTCAATATCAATTGATGAATGGCATAGATAATAGTAATAAAGCAAGCAGTAAAATTCATTCAATAGAATTGTTTTAGGGACACAAACGCTTCCATATAATTCACTAAATATAAAAATTTTATTAATGAAAAAAAAACAAACAAATCGAAACTCATGTAGTTTTCATTGTACGATCGTTTTGAATACTCATTGAACAAACGATTCACATGAAAATAATAGCAAACGATTAACCTGTCGATAGCTTCATTCATCGCCGCCGACTGAATTCACGATATGATCCAATCAAAACACATCAAAATTGAAAAGAAAAAATGAATAATGCACACACAAGCCATTCTCATATCGAGCAGTCCATAAATAATTCGAACGATCGAAGAAAGTGAAGCTCGACGCCCGCGATGTTGATGACCCGACCAACTCGAACCGATCGAAGAATCTTCGAACTTTTTTTACGAAAAATCGACGATTCGAGACATCGACGACATGTCGAAGATGCTGATTTTCTCGTAAACGACTCAGAAGAAGTAGAAAGACGTCCGTTGGTTAGCAAAGAACATATTTAGCGTGACCCGTGCGACAGTCTATTTGCGGAACCGGCGATGATGCTGACACTCCTGGCGCTTCCTAACAGCGAACTCGCGAATGGCCGATATATTATTGTATATTATATGATATTATCGCGTGTCATTGTGAAATTATCTCAATTTATTATTAGGTTTTGTGTAAGGATTTCGATTTTGGCCTGTCTTTGCGCTGGGTCGCTTTGGCGAACGCTCGAGAGCGTTTAATAGTCTCGGGTACTAAACCGGTCGAATCTCCTAATTTTTTATTGTGGGTTGGCAAAAAATAATCGAGGATCGTGCTGTTATTATCTGAGGGCTTGCTGGATTGTATTTTTTTGGGTAATTGTTGCTTTGGAGTCGGTTTTGTTGATTAGCATTCGACGGGGACCTTGAATGTTAAAAATCTTGCTGTTGAATGTTTTCCGTCAAATCATTTTGGTTTACATAATAATTATTCAAATTGCTTAAATATAATTACGTGTAAATTTAAAATTATCATATTTTTATGCAAGAATTCTATTTATTTACTTATTTTTCATATTAAAAAACTACGTTTAGATTCGTCGAAAACAAAATTAAATATATTCAAATTCGCATTTCTAAACAACCGATACTCACAGCTCCGACTTGAATAAATATAATAAAATTGAATGCATTCGAGATCATACCATTAATATAAACCAACATTTTAAATCAACCGCAATGAAAAGAGCACGTTGTATAATCTCATGATTCATCCCCATGTTTATATCTCACACTCGACCATTTCTATATAATAATTCAACAAACCGTTATCGTTCATTTGGATGGATTTTAAACGGTCATTCAATTAATCACGACGTGTGTTTTACACGTTCGAAAAGCACGTTCTTACATTATTCGCATATAATCTTAGCAATAACGTCTACGACGAACGCAAACAAATAGCCGAAGCAATTTAGCACGTTCGCCTTCGGAGCTAATGAATCACGACGCTGAAATAAATCGACGTTTTCAGCAGGGGAAGCCTCGGAATTTTGGCTAAGTGCTGTTTTGTATCCTGAAAGCGGAATAAACGCAATTTAATTGCAACACGCAATCGCTTCGTTAATGGAGTTCGGATGGGCATAATTGACTCCAATGATTTCCCATCGATTGTGTGAGCCTCGGCTATTATATCGCTCATTCTACAAAAGAAAAAGTAGCTAAATCTCTCTAGTCGTTTTGATTTGTTACATTTTTATTGTATACAAATTCTATATAAATGATGATGAAGAAAAAAAACGAAACTAGGATAGCAGTCTAGTAATTGACGTTTTACTATGAAAAAGATGAACCAGTTTTTTCATTAATTTCGAAATTCGGAACTCAGTGACGTGTGTCTGGTAGAAAATTCGCTTAAGTGTTTAATCATCGTGTCAAACTATTTTCACAAATCTAATATTTTATTTCACGTTTCGTGTTTTTCGTGGATGACAGCGCTTGGCAATACACTCTCTTAATAAAATTTCTGAAAAAAAATTTTTTTCATGCGCCAGTTAATAGTCATCGAATTAGCACTAGAGCAGCGAACGGCCGAAATCTTTCTTAAAAATCGATCGAATTTTCACTCCTTCGATAAATAATGGCTCTTCGCGAACTCTACACGTGTCGCCATTACGCGAATTATGTAAAAGGCGTCGTATAAATAGTGGCATTTGACATTTTTCCCTTACTTTTCCTTGACGTCATTAATGTGTACGAGTCGGCGTCACCTTATAAATAACGCCTTAGCGTTATTTTTTCCACTGGCATTATTCGAAACACGCGCTTCTGCAGAGTAATGAACGCGATCGAAATTGGCGCCAAGAAAATTCTCAATCTTTTGAATGATCGATATTTAATTGACGGCCTGTATCGAAAGTCGAGCCTCTACTGCCAATTTATTCGATAGTTCGATGCCAAGTGAGAGTCGGATGTGAATATCTGTAGTTTTTCCTAGTGGCGATATTAATTCTAGTTTGTCGGTTTTAGTTTATTGGTTTTTGAACGATCTTATATGGTTTTATGTAGAATTCGATTAAGGTTTTTGCTGGTATAGCGAAAATTATAGAACGAACCTTGAATTTGATACGCTCGGTACAAGGCACAATATTGCTGTAGAAGTCAGTAGATCATTGCCGACTTTTGAAAGTCAAAGTCGACTTGGAGTAGTTGTTTATAATGGTTTCCATGCTTTTAGTGATTTTGTAGAAATTACGTGTTCGCATGAATACCTTATTTGTAAACTATATAGAAAATCTGAAACATCTTAATTATATCGAAACGTTTAAAAATAAATATATTCGTCGATATTTAATTTTTATTATATTCGAAATGAATAAATTTATCCAATTATGTTCAAATTTACCTTTAATATCGTACACAACCGCAACGTCCAATGAAAAAGTCAGTCAAGTACGCTTCGGCGATTTCGTCCCCGAGGGAAGGTCTCGTGTAACTTTTAATACACGCGCACAAAATTGAATTGTAAAGTACGCTTGAAATAAATAAATAAAAAAATGCTGAAAAAACAAACCGTCTATATTTGTGGGCAAAGATAAAGGCATCTAATCAAAAATTGATAAGGACTTCTTTTTCGGTTCTGCGCGCTCACGTAACTATGACACGCAACCGACCGAACGAAAATTGACTGAATGGTTTATACGTTCGTCTCTGTATAACTAGAAAACAAACAGTTCAGATCGGCCATTAATCGTCGATTCGGACGTTGTTTAGACGCGAAATTAAATTAAAGCCTTTCAACGGATTCGATTGTCGGAATAGCAGAAGAGCTCTAGATGTTCCGTCGTAATCGGAGTCGATTCGATTCAGGATAAAAGGTTTTCTGAGGAAAATGCGATTCGGCAATACTCTGTGGACCTTTGCAGTGCTTCGAGTTTTCCGAGAGCATTTAATATGTTTTCGGATGCTGTTTCATTTATGCATGTTTGCGTGTTTGTATGGGATAAGCTTGAGATTTTCTCAAGAGCGCATTTCTTGAAGAATGGTTTAGTTTGAACGATAAATAAAATTGGAGTATGGATCAAAAGTTTGTTGATCGTTGAGGCTTAAGTGTATGAAAAATTCAACGGACGTGTATGATATTGTTATATAATGTTTCTATGATTAGTGTTTAAATGTAACTGCATATTTCCACTTGTGTGATACGATATTATTAAATAATGAAATGAGATATTTGTTTTAACGTTCGTAATATTTGTTTGGAAAATTCCACTGTTACAATGAGTGAAAACAATCAATATTATCATATTTTAAGCAATGTGGAAATTTTATAAACAATTTCTCAGAAATGTATATTAAAACAATTTATTATTGAAACCGATAACGTTACTGCAAAAATGGCAGCTTTATTTTGTATAAAATATGAACGTTTCATTCAATTCAATTCTAACCATAATTTATCATCATATTATATTATATCTAGAAGATTTATGAAAACACATTTTTATCAAAATTTTTGCGTAAATATAAAATACAACGCGATATTACACACAGCCCCACCATCAATTCCGTTTTCGTATATTTTGATTGATAGAAGGCGCATGTTTTCAACACCGACGTGAGAAGAAAATATGATCATGTCTGTCAGAAAAAATACGAAACTAGCGAATAACTTGTATATAAAATATAATATTCGATACGAACTAATCGTTTAAATACAGTATTTTCAGATGATGGTTCATTTCAAAACATTCTGATACGATGCAGAAATGTTTTCGATCACGGATCGATTGGATATTTCATTTCAACAGATATTTAGTTTAGCAATATATCAACGTCATAATTATTTAAGTTTTCAAAATTTAAATTCAAATATTTTTTATTATGAAAATAAATATGAAAAATATTAAATTTCATAATACACAGGCAAACTTTTCATCGGGCATTTCACACATGGCGCAATCGTTTCCATGGACAAAAGGTCCAACGAAAAAACATCCACGACAAAATCGCCCACGCAAAACAACGTCCCATATTGAAAACCAAAAAAAAAAAAAAACAATCAGAAACAAAATCTAAACAAACATACGTTAAAAAAAATGCAAAACCATCCCAAAAAAAAAAAAAAATCGCAATCGTAACAAAAATTCAGGTCCTTGTTTGTGCGCTATGTGTTGAGGCTGGCGATCGATAAGCCGGGTGAGGAACGTTGGGGGTGGTAACCCACTTATTTCGTATTCCGGGCTCGAATCCACCCCCGAACCCCCCTCTATTGGATTTCGCGAAAGGTTTTAACTTTATTAAGATTTAGGGCAATTCGGCATAATGCAACCGCCGCCGTCTCGCCATTATGTACGCCTTTTTACGGCCGAGCGCGCGCGACGAAATTTAATAAAAGCGAATACCTGCCGCCCCCCGAGAACGAGTCCCTCTTACCGACTTCCGCGTTATAGGGGGGTCGTTTGTGGTGGATGTGGACGTGTGTCGTTGTAGGGGATGGGATACCAAACGGCGCGCCCATTCAGTGCGAACGTCAGGTGCTAATTTACGGACGCTTTTCGGGTTTTTGGTTTTCGCGGTTCGGTGGAAAGTTCGGTTTTGTCATCTGGCGTTTTGGTGTTTTCGGTTTGGGAGTTTTGTCTGTGTTCGTATGATTAGATGAAAATTTTAAGTATCGTTTGCTCAATTGATGATGTAGTCTGTTGAGTGTGATATAAATACAAAACGAAATGAATTGATGTTCGATTGAAAAAAATGTTATTGAACAGAAAAAAGTCATGCATTTAGTCAGTAAAAACGTTTGGCTATTAAATTGCTAATTGCTGTCCGTTACGTAATAAAATTTTCCATAATGAGATAGACATAAAAAATGTTTAGGAATTAAAAAAATATTGCGATATTAATAAAAGTGATTATAATCAATAATTTAGAATTTGTCTTTTCGTTTTATGAAATAAAATTATCTAATATGCATATTTTGTCTATTGAATAAAAAAATTTGACCTAAATTTTTAATAGATTCCCTTATTTCAATAACGTGTTTTCCTAAAACACGTTTCCAATTCACATTCATTATATCGGAAAGATATTTAATTATGAATTTACATTGAAAATACATAATGTAACTTTTCAATTTCGTTATTCAAATTTTATTTAAAAATCGAAAAATAATCATAATTTTCACTTTACCAAAAACATTCATTACCATATCATAGATTAAAAATCTGACATTTTGATTCGTTTCGATAAATAAAGCGACGTTTATTCGAATTGAAAATAACAGTTGCATGCATGCAACGCTTTTCTAAACGTATAAACACCAGATTAAAAAAATATATAATCGTTTTGCATAAGGAAAACTCGCCAGAAATAGTGTACACTGTTTGTGTCACTCGGTACAGTATGTTCGCAAGTTAAATATATATAGGTTCCTTTCGTGTATACATATGCACGTATAATACTTCGAATCCGTGTGTATGTAAAAAATAGCCACAGTCTGCCGATGCTGTCACCCGTTTTAGATTGTCCTAATGGTGGGACAGAAATATCGAAGCTACGTTCCTTTTAGGTTTGTTTTGTCGAATAAAATTTCCTTGATGTTTTCCGCCTCTGCATTGATTTGCCACAATGCGGTTTTTCCGGGTGAGGTCTTTTTTTTATTTTTGATCGTTAAATCTGGAATGCATTTTTATTTATATCTTCGGAACGGGATTCGAGTCGTTTTTTTGTATCTCTATGTGCTGAGTTTCGTTACTGTAGGAAGAATTTTTTTTGTAAGAAAAATATTATTTAATCGATTCTCAGTATATTACAACACGCGCGTATTTAATATGAAACAAGCATGGCACCGCGTTTTGAATAATGTAAAAGACAAGGTTCAGCTCTACACTGAATATTGCACGACAGTATTGATTGGTATCGTTAGAAGGAAAATTTGGTATTTTCACTGGGTACATTTACCCGTTCACCGAATACCAACGGCGAATTTACATGATTATACTTCTCATAAATATTTAGGCAAAATCGATACCGCACTCGAACCGAATACATTTCCCGACCAAGATTGAAAAAAAAAACCTTATAATTTTTTCACACAAAATGCAACAAATTCATTTCACGACACGTCCAACATGCAACAATCAAATCAAACTCAACGATAAATCTACATGCGAACTTACCGAACGAAAAAATGACCGGCGCATTACGTTCAAATTACTTATTTTTCCCGCCGCATTACCGCACGATAAATCGCCTCTGCCTCAGGACACATTACACACAAACACCGATAAGTAAGGTTTTTTTTTTATATAACAACAAACGACGGCGACTATTTGTGTACCCATTCGGAAAATGGACGCCGTTACGCGCTTAACGGCGATAATTTCACCGGGTCGACGCCATTGCCAAAAATCTACGCGAGGAAAACTTCACGGGTCGTTTAACTATTAATCTTCTTCTCGTTCACGTGCCACCCTCAGGTCGCATCTCTGAGGGTTGGGGTTGTTTTTGACGTCACCGAGTCACAACTATGCCAGATCCGGATGCTGGGCTTTAAATATCTCGATTGTTTTTCTCTAAGCTTAGAATTATATATTTTGGTAATATCACTCAAGACTTTTACTTCTGTTCACTACTTTTTTATATTATTTAAGGTTTTCCTTCTTTTCTATTCCCATAACTAGCATCTCTGAGGGTTGGGGTTGTTTTTGACGTCACCGAATCACAACTATGCCAGATCCGGATGCTGGGTTTTAAATATCTCGATTATTTTTCTCTAAGCTTAGAATTATATTTTTTGGTAATATCACTCAAGACTTTTACTTCTGTTCACTACTTTTTTTATATTATTTAAGGTTTTCCTTCTTTTCTATTCCCATAACTAGCATCTCTGAGGGTTGGGGTTGTTTTTGACGTCACCGAGTCACAACTATGCCAGATCCGGATGCTGGGCTTTAAATATCTCGATTGTTTTTCTCTAAGCTTAGAATTATATATTTTGGTAATATCACTCAAGACTTTTACTTCTGTTCACTACTTTTTTTATATTATTTAAGGTTTTCCTTCTTTTCTATTCCCATAACTAGCATCTCTGAGGGTTGGGGTTGTTTTTGACGTCACCGAGTCACAACTATGCCAGATCCGGATGCTGGGCTTTAAATATCTCGATTGTTTTTCTCTAAGCTTAGAATTATATATTTTGGTAATATCACTCAAGACTTTTACTTCTGTTCACTACTTTTTTTATATTATTTAAGGTTTTCCTTCTTTTCTATTCCCATAACTAGCATCTCTGAGGGTTGGGGTTGTTTTTGACGTCACCGAGTCACAACTATGCCAGATCCGGATGCTGGGTTTTAAATATCTCGATTATTTTTCTCTAAGCTTAGAATTATATTTTTTGGTAATATCACTCGAGACTTTTACTTCTGTTCACTACTTTTTTTATGTTATTTAAGGTTTTCCTTATTTTTTATTCCCATAACTAACATTGCTGAGAGTTGGAGTTGTTTTTGACGTTACCTAGTCACAACTATGCCAGATCCGGATGCTGGGTTTTAAATTTCTCGATTATCTTTCTCTAAGCTTAGAAATATATTTTTTTGGTAATATCGTTTAAGGCTTTTACTACCATTTTCTACTTTTGATATTATTTAAGAATTTTACTTCTATTCTATATGCCCAAGTCGTATCGTTATAGCTTGAGAATGTTTTTGACTTTACTGAGTCACAACTATGCCAGATCCGAGTGCTAAGCTAAAAAATTTCTCACCTTTTTCTTTAATCTTTGAATCATATTTTTTGCTGATGTGATTTTACATTTCTATTTTTACAAATTACATTCTGATGTCATTTAAAATTTATTATTATTGATGCTTGAAATTTTTAACATATATTTATTACCAATTAAATATAATTATAATAAAATAACTCATCTTACCTAACTTTAGATGTGTGACCTGAGAACTAGAATTAAGAATGAGAATTAAGAATTATCAAGACATGTTTTTGAAATTATTAAAATATTATGCATATTATAAATTACGCAATAAAACATTTTACATTGAAATTAGACATCGAATATTCAAAATATTAAGAAATTGAGAAATCGAAAAAATTCGAGATACCGGTCGTTTAGAATGTAAAAGGGCTCATTATTTTTTCTAAATTTCTATTTTTTCGACGTTATTTAATAATCGAATATTTAATAGTCTTTTATCATTCAAAAATACTCAAAATATCGCTATCGCCTTTATAATGACTTTTTTACATTCGTATTACACTCATTTGAATAAAAACTCACCGAAGCTCGAACTTTTGATCGTTAGTTACTCAACTCGAGTACTGCGCAGCACAAGTTGACATTTCCCCTCTATAGAATTCGAATGCGTTAGCGATAAAAAATATCATTAACGATAAAAATTCCACATAGAAAAAAACATCAACTAGCACTCTAGTCGAGTAACGATAGATTGAAAGTTCAGACCTTAGAATATCTAGAGACTACTAAAATGAAAGATTCGGTCCACGAATCCCACATCACCATCCGACCCCGTTCTTCTAGTGTGGCCCTGGGGGAAATTTTCCACGAAAACCGAAGAATGCTTTCGCCGACAATATTAAACGGCCGTTCTTATATGCGAAATAGTTTTCCGATGCGGCGTCTGCGAATATTTCGCCGAAAACAAATCACTCGCGTGTGCGGCTTTGCATAATCTCGCGAAAAAAAAATTCGATTTTTTTTTTCAAACGAGTGAATGAAATAGGTTTTTTTTGTGCGATTGTATCGTTTTTGCTTGCAAATTTTGTGTTTCAGTTTTGTATCGAATTCGTAGCGTTCGTGTGCTTTATTATACGCCAGAGTACCTGTACCTAATATAAAAAAAATATCAATTTTTTTATAATAATTTTTATATTTTGTATTCGATACAAGTTAATCAATCGATTTTCAATTTGAATTTGAAATCTATCGATGAAAAAGTATACAAAATACACAAAATGAAAAAATAAAGATTAAAGCACTAATTTGCACATGAAAACAATCACGAACACCGCTTTCATAAAAATCAATTCGGATCATAAACTTCGATAAGATAATAATGTGTTCGAGCACTCACTTATCTGATCCAAACGAATATGCACTCAGCGATCAGATCGACACGATTACAACACCGCATTGTCACAACACAAAAATCGTTAAACTTCCAAATTGCAAATTATCGTTTTGATTCCGCAGATTGCTCTATAAAAAAAAATGAGAAACATTTTTGGCGAATGCAAATCGCATAAATCTCGAGCGGCCGCGAAGCGCTAGCCAAATTGAAAAAGTTCGATACAAAAGCGCTTTTCGGAAAAGCGACCATTAGTCACGTTGGAAAATCGGGTCAAACACTTATGACACAAAACTTAATGCAAGAACGATTTAAGGGTCTCAAAGCCGGTGCCAAACGCTAACATCCCGAATGTGCGCGGGTTTTCCGGAGATTTTCCGGAAGTTGAAAGCGTATCTCGTTTCTGCATCGCTTGGCTGCCAAGATGCTTTTCTGTTCCGATATGAAAATTGAAAATGTTTCACGAGCAGACCTCTCTTAGGAGAGCTCTTGTTCGCTTATTTTTTCCGCCTAGTTCAAATATTGACTGGCTCGTATCGGAAAAAGCCTGTTCGGTTAATATTTTAATAGGTAGAATTCTTGCAAAATTTACCAACTCGGCCCACTTTTCGGGGGATGGTGTGAAAACAACTCCGATACTCTTGCTTATATGTTTTAATGGAATATATAATGCGTTGAATAGTATTAGAATAGTATACGCGAGGAAATTCGTTACAGACGTTTGAAAGGTTAAACAAAGGTGAAAGTTGAACGTCGGTTCTATAACGGAAAATCAAAATAGCTCTCGTGCCCATTATAAATTTATCGCTTATTCAGTTCAATATTCGCAATATAAAAACGATGCATTATTCAATCGAGTTTGATTCATCGAAAACGCATAAATTTCAAAGGAGCAATTTCCTACAAACTTATACATAAAGAATGTATTATACCACAGTTTTGACGTAACCGAACGAAATTCCGAGCTTCACGGGAGAGTCATAAGATTGAATATGCCTTCGCCAACCCTCAGTTCAAGTTTACGTCCCTCCACAGCCAGACTTCTGGCATTTGTCTGACTCGGCATCTGGCCCACGGTTCTGGACGAGCTCGTAAACGCCAGGGTGGACCACGAGAATGGTTTGGGAAGATGGAGAATAAGAAGAAAGAGAGGAAGACTCGGGGGTTTGAGGCTTCCGTGTCACCCTGTGTCGGTACGACAAAGGAAAAATAAACCCTAGCCGAGGGGTGGGAATAGAAGAAGGTTGCCTCTGAAGATGGACTCGGAACGAGACAGGGACGCAACCTTTTTGATTAATTAGTACAAATGATCCGGTTGAACGACGGCCTTCGCGGGTGAAAAACCTACCCTTTGTGATATTTTGTCTAGGGGCATTTATCACGACGAAGAGAAAAGCGTAACCCGAGTAACGAAAACAAATAAGCTAGAGTGGTTTTAATGGGAAACGGATGCGAATCTAGCGCAAAAAATATCCATTATGCCTTTATTTATAAGCACTGTGTAAGAATTTGTTATAAAATATGCATTCTTCATAAAGAACAAAGGCGATAAATAATATAAAAATGCGTTAATTGCTCATATCACGAACGAATCGATCGATTTAAAACTTTCATATTAGCACAACACAAATGCGGCGATTAATATTTCAGCGCTTTCGTGTGTGCGGGAACTTTCGCTCGTACAAAGGCACGGAATCGTTACGGCGACCGATATATTTCAAACACGAAAAATTATGCCATTCCACTCTAGAATCCTATGCCTCGCTCGTTTCGTATTTCGTATACGAAATGCGTGTATTAAACCGGATTTATTGGGGCGCATACACACACGTTTTTTCGGCCACGCGAACGGTTAATTCGACCGTTGATCGACGTGTACTTAAATCGTTAACGTCACGACAGCCACCCGCGTAATTCAATTCCACGGTGGAAAATTCGATTTGCAAACCCTTCGGTTTTGGGAAAATTTCGGATGGCGTCCTTATCGTGTTTCAATTCTATGGAAATGTGAGGACGTTGTGTTTTTCGACCATTTTTCTATTTGTCATTGCGCAAAAATTGGTGCCGAATGTTGAAATATTTTAAAATATCGAGTGGGTTATTATTTTGATTGGTGTGCTGGTTCATTAAAACTAATCTTTTGTATAGTGTGCATTCAAGGGAAAATGTTTTTAAAATAAGGTTTATTTTTCGTAGATTATAATCTGTCAACAATATAATTATGCTACGTAAAGTAATTTTATAAAAAAAAATAATATTATCGATACCGTCAAACAACAGAATCGATGTTTTTCAAATAAAAAAACATTCATTTATTTTAGCAAAAATGCACTGTTTTGTGAAGTTTTAAAGTCCGAATCTCCAAAAAAATTATTTCTGGAATTCATACAAAAATTCAAAGAGTTTTACTTGTTGCTTGAAACTATTTATAACCAATCGATGCTCTCTAAAAATATCTATATTTTCCATATCAAAAATAAAATGACCAGCTTACAACTATTTCAAAACTATCATACTACAAAACTAACCCAAAATTCCATAAGATTGAAACATGTATACCTATAACCTAAACCTTATATCCATAACACTGACAAAAGCGTCAAATTCAGAAACTTCCCAATTCACCAGCATCCCCCAGAAGCACATCGAACTTCGATTCACAACTCGATAATGGCAGACCGCACAATCGCACAACCCCCATAAACAACCTAACCCAAACGCACTTCCCCATACATAGATAGATATAACCCAACCGTTGCATCGTCCATTGTGTTATGCGAGGCTAGAATCCAGGAGCGATCTGATGCCGTAAATGGGTCAAGGGGTTTCCCGGCCACAGTCACGGTAACCCATAAACGAATGGGGGTTGGTTGTCGAGGGTAGAAGTAGAAGTGCCTGCGTGGACTCCCCTCGTTTATACGAGGCTTAGGGTGAGTTCACACGTACGCATATACAACCTGAAAAAAGGGATAGGCCTATTCAATGCGAAGGAGAAGGGTGTTTGAGTATAAAATGGCTTCATATTGTATTGTATAGGCTGTCTTTTATTTCAAAGTGTGGTTGTGGTTGCTATGAGTACGTGTGAATGCGTCTTTAGGGGTTGGTCCTAAGGAAGGATTGCGCTTGCGCGACTTTAGCTCATTCAACGTACGTAACCTTGCTAAGGACGTTTCGAGTGCAACTTTGCTTTTTCAACTTGTCGTGTTTTAGCGGTTTTAATGGGAGCTTTTAAAAAATTTTTTTTTGAAAATAATTTGAATTTATTATGAAGTAATTTTCGTACTTGTGAAGCAGTTGACATGCGAAATGGCGGGTTTCCACTTTGTGATACGTTATATGCTTTGAAACTGTTCGAATTAATAAATTTATATTTTCAATATTATGCCGTTGAATAATGAATATCGAATATTATACCTATATTTTTTTTTCAATAACTATTCTATAGTGTATTTCAATGGTTATTTTTGCATTCGTCTAATTATTTTCCTGCAATATTGCTTGCATTATGTTTGTTGATTAATATGGTTTTGTTATCAGTTATGTGTGATTGATGATATATTAATGCGCTATATTTGTCGCTTGTTTTATAAAATATGAATAATTTCTATATTTCTTTTGAATAATATTAAATATTGAAAATTCGTTAAAAACCCATACTTCTTTAATTATTAAAATTTTAAAATCGTGTCAAGGAAATGTGTTATCTGATTATAATCATAACAATGAAATACGAGTCATAAATAGGATGTAGTGGTTTGTTATATTTTCATAATTTAAAGTTCAATTTTCAAAATTGCGGTTAGTATGGTATGCGTTTATTTTCTGATAACTTAATTATTAATAATAGTTTTATTAATGTTCTTACATATTGTGATATCAGAAAATATCTGTTGCTTTATAGTAATAGAAGTCTATTTCACAATCGGAATTCGAATCATTTTTGTACCTTCACATTAAAATAAATATGAATAGGTATTTACCCGTAAAACACGAAAAAATATGTGAAAGTACATATTTTGAACGTTATTTAAATAAAATTTATCACTCGCGCTTTCGGAAAATAATCGTCGCCCGTATTCAATAGCGTTATATTTACACAAATACGGATTTTAAAGGTAAACCCATTATTACGAGAAAAACTCAAACAGAGGCGCGCTTAAAATTTTTTCCCCCGTTTTATTTTCGTATTTTTCATCCATTTCATTTCATTTCCATACTTTTTTTCATATGAACACAAAGCGGGGCAAAAAAGCGAGCAAGATAGATCCGTCGACGGGACGGACGAAAGCTCGAATGTATAAAACGCGAACTGAATAAACAGTCGACGCTGAATTAAATGAATTATTACAGAAGGAGGAGAGGGCTCTTTTATCATGCAAATTCTACGCGAAAGAAAACGCTCGAAAAATGTATCACCTTATATCTGAGAAACCTCAATATATAATAAGGGAAGGCCGCGAATCGTCGAGGATGGTCCTTGCTCCGAGTTCCAGTGCGGCTTTTGTGCGTCCGCGAACCGTGAAGTCCTTTGTTGAAATTAACATTTTAAACACCGAACGTTCATAAGCTTGTATAAAAGTTGTATTTATAAAGTGTTTGCCCGGCGAATGTTTTATATCTCGGAGGATTTTTTCCGGCTCACGGAGCCGAAAACGGGAACCATCAACGTTTGAAAGGATTCGATATTTCACGCCCGCGTGAAATTTCGACGAAATTTCAATTCGAGTCTTAGAATGTATTATTTATGTATAGATGCGGCTCGTTCTTCGAGGAATTGTCAATATTTCGCGAGCGGATTCGAATTAGTGAGCCGAAAAATTTTCCCGCAGTTTTGTTAATTTGAAAAGCGACGTGTATTTAAAGCTTCTCGTTTTTGTTTGCGAAGTGTTTAATTGATGCAGTAATTAAATTCCGCTTGTGAGTCATTTGTGAGTTTCGCCAAGCTTCTTCTTAATGAAACGTCATTTATAAGACTGAAAATATTTTCATATCATTTTTTATACAACATACATTTTTTACTATATAACATCCAAAAAAACTTTATATGATCTAAATTTAATAATATTTTCACCAGAATTAATTATTTATTTATTTGATCTTAATATCCTTTAATCTCACATTATCTATTTAATATAATAATTGTGCTTATATATTTGTTTGTTTATCTGTTCATATATCTTTCGGGTCGTAATTTGCTCTTAATTGCTATTATGAAAATTGCATAAAACAATGCAGATTATAAATTATAAATTTTATATTTTATATACATTTTCAATATGCTGATTACTCGTTTGAATATAATAGCCTAACTCTATGTCGATGCATGGTCACAATTTATATCTAAAAGCTTTATATTACTATCGAGCTGATAGCATATGATCTTAATTGTGAAAATATTTTTCATATTTCGTATTGTATTTATCAAATTAACAAATTCAAGACATTCAATTTCATATGTGTGATTCTATTTACTTTATAAAAATCAAAATATCAATATAAATACACACAACACGTGCGCTCAACATATAATACAAACAACCCTCACGAAAAAAGCACATAACCCAATTCACAGCGTGAAAATCAACCCCTACCCCTAAAAACGTACACACATACCGAAAGAAAACAATGAATCAGAAACATAAATACACAATAGAGTAAGAATCTGCGTGGAAGTCTGTTTACCCTGCCCACGCCTAGGTTATGTAAGAGGCTCTAGTACGCAAGAGCCGATCGCGGAATCCACCCCATTGTAGTGGTGCAGGATCGGGACGCATGTACCGAAAAGGGGGCGGTTTTCGGCGGGCGGGAATGTGGGACGGGATTGTGGGACGGGATTGTGGGCGAGAAAGTGGGTGGGAAAGTGGGTGGGCGGGCGTTTACGACCTTTCTCTCCGGGCCCGCCCTACGCGGTCCCACTGGGTCACGCTTGTATTGATCTCAGGACACGAAACGGGGAAACGCTCCGTAGGGCGACACCCTCTCCCTTTTGCATTCCTGCCAGCTATCCTGACGTGCTGCTTCGGGCTCTGGGTCACTCGGTTATGGTGGCTTTACACTGGGGATTGTCTGAGGAATCGATAGTATTTGTGATGTTATGGGTACTAAGGCTGAGTTTATCGTGTTTCGCATATGACTCTAAATGAGGAAATTCTTTGAAGTCAGCTATCCTGACGTGCTGCTTCGGGCTCTGGGTCACTCGGTTATGGTGGCTTTACACTAGAGATTGTCTGAGGAATCGATAGTATTTGTGATGTTATGGGTCCTAAGGCTGAGTTTATTGTGTTTCGTATATGACTCTAAATGAGGAATTTCTTTGAAAGACGATCTTTTTGCGTTTCTGTCAGCTGTCCTGGCGTGCTTCTTCAGGCTATGGTAGCTTTATTCTAGGGATTGTTTGTGGAATCGATTATATCTGTGACGTTGTGAGATGGAAGGTTCGTGAGTCTGAGTTTATCGTGCTTCACATATGACACTTAATGAGGAAATTCTTTGAAGCCAGCTATCCTGACGTGTGGCTTCGGGCTCTGGGTCACTCGGTTATGGTGGCTTTACACTAGGGATTGTTTGTGGAATCGATTATATCTGTGACGTTGTGGGATGGAAGGCTTGGGAGTCTGAGTTTATTATTCTTCGCATATGGCAAGAATCGGAGAAACGATCTTTATGGCGACACCCTCTCCCTTTTGCATTCCTGCCAGCTATCCTGACGTGCTGCTTCGGGCTCTGGGTCACTCGGTTATGGTGGCTTTACACTGGGGATTGTCTGAGGAATCGATAGTATTTGTGATTTTATGGGTGGTGAGTCTGAGTTTATCGTGTTTCGTATATGACTCTAAATGAGGAATTTCTTTGAAAGACGATCTTTTTGCGTTTCTGTCAGCTGTCCTGGCGTGGTGCTTCAGACTATGGTGGCTTTATACTAGGGATTGTTTGTGGAATCGATTATATCTGTGACGTTGTGGGATGGAAGGTTCGTGAGTCTGAGTTTATCATTCTTCGCATATGGCGAGATTCTAAGAAAAGATCTGTAGGGAAGATTATTTTCCCTTTTACATTTCTGCCAGCTATCCTGACGTGCTGCTTCAGGCTTTGGGACAGTCAATTATGGTGGTTTTACACTAGGGATTGTCTGTAGAATCAATAATATCTGTGCTGTTATGGGATGGAAGGTTCGTGAGTCTGAGTTTATCATACATCTTGAACGACTCACAATCAGTAGCTTTCCGTTAACTAGTAATGTCGATATATTTAATAAAAAATAGTGTTTATACATTACCGTTTTTTTTCTCTCAATATATGTAAACTTTTTCCAAATCAAAATATTATACAATACAAGCACGTAAGACTAAATTTTTAATTTATAAAAAAAATTGCTTTGAATTTAAAATGTATATTTCGTAATTGACTAACAATAAGTTTATATTTATGTATATGAAAAAAAACTGTATTTCATGCAAACTTCACTGATTCGACCTAGTTGGAAATCAGCCAGTGGCGGCTGATAAAATCCTGTATCACAAAATTGTACTATAGAGCCTTTTCACGCATATATGGAACGTGTGAAGTGTTCCCATCTGGTACAATTTAGTTTTGCAACACTTCCTCGCCGGCCGCTGTCAATATTGACACTATACGAAACTAGCGTACAACATTTATTTTCAGCAAAAATTTTAATTGAATCTGAATTTTTAAAACACTACAATTCGAATAAAAAATTCTTCAACTTCAAAATCCACAAATTTTCACTCTCAATCTTATAGCATTATTGAAATCTCGAATGAATCGTTTGAAAAAAAAACTGCAATTCAAAAACGAAACACACATTATTGTACCGGCATTCTAGTGCCGACGTCACGGGCCACTAGTGAGCGACTCATTGTTCTTGTCAAGTGTAAACTGGCCATTAGCCAGCGAGGACACACGTCTGAGCAGATTTGCCCCTTTTCTTTCTACGGCCGAGCTCGAAAACAATGGCGTTGGCTTATGGCGTGGGTGGCTTCTCCTATCGCGTGGGATGCTGTAAATATTCGAAAATGGTCCGACGTAAATATGGGCTACGGATTCGGATAATCGTTTGCGATAGGAGATTGTCTGGGTGCCGATTAATGGATTTGGCTTTCGGTTGTTTTTCCAGCGCGGCGCCGATTAGATTCTGTTATAGAATCGAAAGTGATTTCATTATTTTGATGAATTGCTATTTGGGTTTTTTTATAAACAACAAATTTGTATGGATGCCAAATTAAATTTCGACTGAAATAATTGATTTAAACTAGGACATCAATCTTAAAAGCTATCAAATGTCATTTTTTTCCGAACACTAATGACCTTAATAGACTGGAAACTTTCAATCGACCGATACTTTTGTCGGATTTGCTATTAAATAAGAGCCTACTAAACTATCGAATGTAAAAAAATCTGCTGTCTATAAAGGTGTTAAATATTCATATTAACAATGAGTCTTTCTATCGGGCACTACTTCAGTATGAGTTGTGAACGTTGTAATATGTGCACTTTTATACATCTCTTAATCGATTGAAGAAGCCAAATTAACTATCGTCCGATAGAAATTCTATAGTCTACGGAAGTCCTAAAATAACATTTCAACTTAAAGCTAAAAAATATATGCAACAATTCGAATCGATAGTTTCAAACTTGGCACGATTGCACGGGCCGAATAAAATCTTTCGCCCCAAATCAAACTTTCGCTCGTCGAGTGCGAAACTTTCCCGATTGAAACTGAAACATAGATCGGATCGATGGTCGGGATTTATCCCGGATTCTGAATCGAGATGAATTTATACATCGCAATCGATTTATGGCCGGTCCGCCTCACTTCTGGTCTAATCCTCCATTAATCCACTTCTGGATTAGGGACGCACCCAATTTTCTATCCTTGCGGCCGCTTTTGTCCGCAATAAATACAGCGAAACCTCGTTAAGTGCGGTCGCACTTTATCTGGATTTCGTTCGACTCCTAACGATTAATGTGTAATAGAAAATAGTAGAAAATTTTATTGCTGAATCGATTTTTTTAACGAAAAAAATTCGCTGATTTCAAATGCTTATCGTTTTCGGATTGCGAGAGTTTACTGTATACGTTTAATTTTATCTCCGCCATGAGATTTCCCATATTCGCAGGGGTAGGCTTCCTCTTATTATTTCGATGATAATGAGATACCGTTCTCGAAAAGAACATTACGAGGTATAATCCGGAACTAATAACAAAGAAAACAACGTTACGCTGTGTAGGCTTTTGCGCCGTGTTGTATTGTAATGTAAGGTATTTTCTCTGGGGTTCGAAATTCGTATTTTCGCTTATCATATTATACTTGGATCTTATTTAAATTTAAGCCGAGCTTGACGCTCGAAACGGAGGATAATGAAAGTTTGTGTGCCGTTTCTGATTGAATGGAAGTTTCGACTAGTTCAAACACAACGAAGTTTGGCGACATAAGTGATTTAGAGTTTCGATTTAGCTCCGCATGCATGCAATCTAGTAAGTTGCGTTTAATATTCGAATCGTAATTAAAATCGTGCGATCATAATAAATTTCTTTCCCCAATAACATTTCAACTTTTTTAACGGGGGGCTTTTATGAAACACCATTTTGATATAAAGCGGATTTTAATTTATTACTATGGACGCATAGGAAAAGCGCCAACTTTCGGACATCTCTAACGCGGAGCGCTCGGCGAAAATTCATTAATGTTAAACGCCCGAGCGAAACTTTGTTCATACATTTTACAGTACTATTATAAAATTTTCATAGGGACAGGAGGAGAGACTCGCTCTCTCGGATGAAAAATTCTCCGCGGAAAAATACATTTTCAGACGGCTCTTTTTTCCCCGGCCATTTTGATATCGCATAACCGAGACTCGGCAGACCGGTCCGAATTTTTCATAAAAGCATTTTTATTTACGAGCCGAGCAACTTTGTTCCGAGCATACAGATCCTGCTAGATCCAGGTGTGTTACAGCACCCTTTCTTACACCCCCCGGTACACATTTTCACTTTATTTCCCTCCGATAGTGGGCCATTGGTAGGGATTTATGCCCGCGTCGGCTAAAGGTTTTCGCCTACGGGAAGGCCTTCGTAATTTAGCCCCATTGCGGAAAAGGAAACGCTTTGCGATAAAGCACTTAATGACTCCGCGCGTATACGAATAAACTTCCCTTATATACCTTTTTTATCGATAAGTGGCATAAAAAGCTTACGAGCTTTTAATTTAGTGATTAATTCGCCGCTTCCGAAAGCTGCGACGTCTCATAAATAAAATATTTCGTCCGCTCCGTGAGACGCTTTATTAAAGTGATAAATTGCCTCTTATCGAACGCTATAAGTAAACTTTTATTAATTGCTTGATATTTGTTTGATTCTCGAAATTCTTTAATGAGATGTATTCTCGAGTGGTTTGTTTTCGTTTTTCGAAATCTATGCAAATTTTTATACGGACACTTTTTATTTGAAAAGTTCATAGTGCATCTGTTTGAACACGATTATTATTAAAGCATGATTCAATATTTACATAGTATTCTTGAAAATTCGACGAAGACTTCAAAACACTAAAAATTTCAACTCAAGTACATATGATACATACACGTCTTCAACAAACTAAGTTATTGATAATACATCCGCGTCTTCTATAAATTCAGTTATTGATATTACATCTGCTACAAAATGCTTCTCATATTCAATATTCTCAAATATTAATAAACTGCATCACCTTGATATAAAATTTTATATTCTTAAATAAATTTTACAATTTATATTACACTTTTCAGTCGAAAGCTAATTTCTAGCGAATGACACTTTCTGCGCTTGAAAAAAAATTCACGACTATGCAAGAGAGTCTTCTTTATATTTTCGATACAAGAAATTTTCCTTACTATATCGGTTTAGGAGGAAAAAAAACCATCTCAAACTTTTCGAAAACACCTCAAACATTCATTTTTATTTATCATACATAGATAGATCGCACTTCGCGAAATAAAAACACGAAACATCTCACGGTGCCGATGAAAATTTATACGACGGCTGCCTTATCCAGAGACGTTCGACGTATAAATTCGCTCATCCGTCCCCCCCATTATTCCATCGTCAACTGTCAAAACATGATAAATGGGGCACATAACGTATCGAAACTCGCACTTTCGCACATAACACCCATAATAATAACGTAATATAATAATATTACACCGTCGCGTCCTCGCATCGGACGTGTTATTCTCTATACGATTTCCCGGCTCGCTTGACCCGAGATAAGCCTTCTGGAGGCTTGAAAACCCCTGGAAGGTTTGCACTGAATGGTTTTAGTATCGTGGGGTGAGTTGGGACACATATCCCGACTTCATCCCGGACAACCTTTCGTTTTTACCCGGTCAATCGTCCGGAAAATTCGTATGTCTCGATCCGTAGATACTGGAAGGGGTTTTTTTTATATTTCTTCTGTATCAATTGTGTCCATTGACAGTTGTGGGCAGATGTTATGTATTGAATATAAAAATGTATGAATTTTATTATTTTTCTCATATTTAATTTAAGTCATTTATAGTCTTCTTAGCGGTCGATTCTTTGCCAGTGAAACATTCCAGAACTATTTTGTGCAATTCTGGAAAAATATCTGCTTCATAATATTTCGCAATTTTCATTTATTATTTTGTAATCTATGAGAATTTTCACTTTGTCATTTCACATGAAAAGACTTTTCTGTATCCCAGCCGCAGAAAATATTATGCAATCTCTATACACACAATATAATTTATCATGTTCAAACAAATATTTTGCATCTTATTTATTTTCTATCCATTATAAATACTATACAACAGTTTAAAATCGATCGAAATCTCATAAAGTATCGAACAACTCCTACTAGTTTTATTTATATTCAATATTATATAATAATATTTTGCACATGTGTCCATTTGATAATTTATTATTCGTTATCGAGCGCTCGATTGAATTATAATTGTTAAAGTTTCTTCGTCACTTATTAGTTGTTATTTATCGAAATAGGATTGCGTCAGTCCTCCTTTATTGCAAACCGACCAATTAAGCAACGGAGAGCTCTTAATTGTTGCTATTAAATCAAACGACGCCCTTAATTATTTGAGCTCATTAATAATCGAAAGGCGAACCATTCGTGCCTACCAATTCTACATACATAAATAAAATATCCTTCTGTATATAAATTAATAAATTTGTAGCAAATTTTACATTAAAATCATTCATACCCTTTATCAATTAGAAGTATCTATGCAATAAATCTAAAATATGTAAATTTAATCACTTTCAGCAACAGTTGAAATTCCTCGAATACTAGTCTTATATCACAGATCGAATTAAGATTTCATTCAGAAATAATTCAACGGCGATAAAAAGCGTATATCACTACTATTCAATTATCCAAAGTAGGCGACACTCTCAACGAGCGTATGATTTATTCCGGCAATTTTTTTATTACCGCCGTTCCGGAGCTTTTGTGCTTTCCCCCAACGAAATTTCGTCGTTACACAATTTATACACGTATTTATGTTTAGCTATTTTTCCCGCTTTTCCGACGACACAAAGCGCCTTCCGCTTAGGAAGTCCGAAATTTTCGCTGCTGTCACGTGAACAGGAAACACGTGGTGCTTAGCGTTGGACACGCAATGAATGGCCGTGGCGTTGTTGAAATTTCAACTCGAAAACGATTTTAAAGTTTATCGCTATTTCTATTGTTTTACTTCCGAAAATGTATTGGGGTAAAGATGCATTTTCACTACCTTTTTTGGTAAGTATTATAGAATGCGTTCCGCTAACATTCTATACAAAAGGTTTTCATAACAAAAATAGTAATTTCGATAAGGGTCGATAAAATTTCAGCATTTTATCACCTTTTTTGGGACAAATCTTCTTATTTACTTAAGTATAGATGAAAATTTTATTTTCCTCTATTTCCACGTATTTTGAATTTTCTAAAATAGAAAATTTCACATTCTATATACAGCTTTTCAAACACACGAGCCGTATGAATCCTCATTAGTCACGGTCTGAAAGGTTCGGGGGCGACGTCAACTGTCACCCTATCTCCGCGATTAAGACAGTATCTTCATGGAGCCTAAATTGCCTGGATTAGACAACACAATTCTTGAACTAATACCATTATCCCGTTTCTGCGTTAAATGTTTCAATGTTTTGACACACTCCGCAAAGGCTCCACGAGAAACTTCGATATTAATAACGGCGTTCCACGTTGAAATGTGTTCAATTCGAATAGCATTACAACAGGAGAAAATTGTTCGATTCAATTGTGTTCACGTATTTTGCTTCTCGAATGAGAATTCATTCATATATATGCATGTGTGTTAGATTCGTATATAGATAAATGTATGAAATAGTCTTGAGAAATTCTCATAAATTAATTTGGCAAATGGGAAATTTTCAGAGTTCTCCTAGAGGGATGATCACATATGAAATTCACTAATAAGAGCTGGGTTTATAGCATGCTATCTAGAGTTAAATTGCTTGTCGCAAAAAGCATAGAGCCAGAGGCAAACAGATTTGTACTAATGCATATTCAGCACTAAAACTTCCCATCTCTATAATTCATCATAGATTTTCGAATTGGCACTACAATCTTACGAATATAATTTACTTTTCATTTCTCAAAAATGGGAAAGACCTACTATACAATCGGCTTAAATTCTAGAGTCTCGAGCGACACCAAGTCACTGAAGCTACCATCAAAAAAACTTTTCCACTGAATTCCCCCACAAATTCATTCTCAAATCATCGATCCTAGTTTTATTTTTACACCATTCAAGCCGAACCTTCCGACCTTCGCATGCTCCATTCACGGAGCATCGAAGAGATTAAAAACAACCGACCGCTTTGAATATTTCACCGCTTAATTCCGACTATTTCCACTCTAATTTCGCACCCTGGGGAGGGTTGAGACTCGAATTAATACACCTTGTGTGTCACAGCTATTCTAGTTAACATCAGACTGTGAGGAGCACGTACTTGCAACTAACGTATGGACTCTCCACTGTGACGATTCCCATGGAATTTTCCGGAATGTAAATAATGTGCGAGGTCGTTTGACGAACGCCCTACGTTTTCTTGCGTTTTTCCGAGAGGCACGTGTAAGGCGAGTTTATGGTTTTTCCTCCCGCTAGTGGGAAAAGCTTGAAAATTCTACGTTAGGGGCTAACAAGTAAGCGGTGCACGTGCCGGATATTAATTTTGTTTATTTTCGTATTTCGAATGTGTATTGCGGTTGATACGATTTGTATTCCATGTGGCTTAATACGGTTATTTATATGGAAGTATTTTTATATTGAAATTTTTCGCAGAAGGTGCAGTAGAACCTTTTAGTTATGTTGATTTGATTTTTTAATGAATTTTCCAAAATTATCCAAAAAAATATCCAGACTACCTTTATTTCCATTTAGTCCGAATAATCGATGTTCTATTGTGTATGAAAATTTAAATTACAATTATGTTAAAATGAAATTGTAGCTCTAAAATATTCGTTCACGTAGGCTTTTCCCTTTTTATAAGCTAAGATTTATATCTAGTTGGGATAAATATTAGGCAGAGTTTGATTCTTATTCAATACTTACATTACTTGATTCATTGAAAATATGACATCTTTAATCGTGATAAACGCTGATGTTAGTATCTTTTAATATCTAATAATATCTTCTCTTATAATATAACAATAGTGCTGACTTTTATATGTATTTGTCTTCTATCATTACGACATGCAACCTATTCTACATTAAAGTTTTACAAACTTCTTCCAATCATGCATGCGTCGATATTTTCAACGATCTGATCACTCGTACACAATATCATTGCTTGCTATTCTTCTGATTCGAATAAAATTCAAAATACGCCACTTTTATATCCTGAATTTCATATATCGAAATGGCTTTTCTGAAAAAGATTCTGAGCTTCTGATCTGTGAGATATTCGGGTGCGAGAAAGACATGGAAACGAGCGAATTACTCTGCACGTGATGGCATTTTCGCCGATAAATTTCACCGTGGAAAAATGGCACAGTTCCTCCCCAGGGAGGAGTTTTTGTCTCTCATATCTAACGTATGGTGCTTTAGTGCTTTTTACTATCGCCGTATAAAAATGGACGAGATTGAAGTCGTGTCGAAGGCGTAAAAAAAATCGCGTTATAACCGTACATTAGGTTCGATAGTAAAATGCGCGTTTAGAATTATGACTTTCTCTACTTTTATTCGTTCACTTAGCGTTTGTTTCGACGCTGAATCGTTAAAAATCAAAACCGTCTCTTAGATATGTTTGCTTTTATGGACTTGTATGTTCTGTTATGGATCTAGTTTTGATATTGCGACTGCATCGTAAAGACATATCTGATTTCAGATTTATTATTTTGTATAATATAATATAAACCTGGTTTCATTCGAGTGCATTCCTCTATGTGCAAGTTTTCTTAAGCCATTTTAATAGAAAAAGGCTTCACTTTAACATCAATATGAAAACTTGATATTTCATCAGTCATCAACCTTATAATTTCATATCTATTTTCACATTTCTAACGAATAAAATATACAGTCTAATACATTTCAATTTGAGCAAATAAAACTAATTCTAAATCTGAATTTTGTATAAGTGCTTTTAAATCATCACAATAGGGAAGATATATATTTTATGCATGAAATATAGAATTTTTAGGCATGTTTAATAAGCATGTAAGAATATTTAGGCATGAAAATAGAAGCTTCTGACTGTAAAGAAGAAACTCATGTCTCAATTGCTAAAGTATGCACTTGTACAAAGTAAAATATGGATTTGAGAAAAACATTTCAATACAAAAATCTTCAATTTTCAATAAAAAAAAATAATATTATGAACCGTTCCAAAAAACCTCTACTAAGCCTAACGACATTCGTTTAATACGAAAATAAAGAATAAAAAAAAAAAACAAAATGAAAAAAATCATAAAACAGCAAACACGGAAAACACGCACACTGTGCCGTTGCCATTAACGTCGTTTTTTTTATTGCATCCTCGCCTCCGTTTCGTATTGCGTATGTCGAACACGCGCGTAATGAGCGTAATACGCGATGTACGCATTTGCGAGGACGAGCCTTTTATTGTCGCATTCCCTAAAAAGGGCCTCTCGAAAAAAAAAACTCAAAAAACGCTCTTGAAAAAGACCCTTTTTTCCACCGCAAGATTCGGCTCGATTGATCGATGCGCGTCTTTGCTACGAAGCCTTCGAATCCTTCATGAATTATGGTGATATTGGTAATTTACATATAGACATTTGTACTTCGAGCTCTTAAGTTCTTTTCTGGGTCTTTCTTGTATATGTGATGCGAGAAATTTATAAATTATCTGCATGTAAATTGGACAATAGATTGTTATGAATTTAAAAGTGTCCTTAGTTATCTTCACAATGTCAAGGTTTAATTATTCGTCCTGGATTTTCAGGAATGGGGTCGGTTTCTATCGATATATTTTACTGAAATATTATGATGTTTTCCGAATTGTTCTATGGCAGTCAATACAAAAGATACGTGCACATCTGGTACAAACGACTAGTCGTTATATGAATTCAAATTTAGTCCAGAACGAATATATTTCGAAATATGTATCGAATAGAAAAATAATATTATCACTTAAACTTTGACAATAAAATTGTTCATAATTTTTCATCATAATTCTACAAACAAAAGAATGACACTTCCTCTTGTTCAATAATTGAATTTCTATGTAAAAGAAATGGGAATAATTATTTTCTCATATATTCGGTATATTGCAGAACTCAAAGTGTATAATTTCAGCAGTTATATTATAGTGAGTTCAACCCCTAGGGATGCTAACTCTACAATGGGCACGTTGGACTATCGTGATTGCGCTTAAAAGTTTGCTAATAAAACTTAGCGTGTTTGACCTGACTGTCGTTACGCAAAATTATTCTGAATGTATTATATGAATCTAAGTTGCATTACGATGTTTGAATTGAAACTTGAAAATTATGAATGGAAAATACGATTTGTCTAGTTCAATTGTTTAATTTTTCAATGGCAACTTTTTCACAAGTCAATTTCTTTTGTTTCAGGTGGTGTTGGTGTTCATTCTGAGTATAGCATCGCTGATAATTTACTTCATTGATGCATCTAGGTAACAATAATACAGATTTTCCGCTTCAAATCAAATATTTTCCGTTTCAAAACAACAATTCCGAAAATTTAAGCAAACCGATTAACGCACGCCGTTATTCGAACCGTTCTGAAATGGCATGTTTCAATTTTTGGAATGGAAAACCAGTGCAAATTATTCATTCATTAAAATGACTGAAATAAATTCTTATGATGGTTACAAATAAATTTCGATTTACAGTGAAGAGGTGGAGCGATGTCAGAAATGGAGCAACAACATTACACAGCAAATCGACCTTGCCTTTAACATATTTTTTATGGTCTACTTTTTTATACGAGTAAGTAAAATCATTGCAATACATAATTTTAATTGATCGATTGCACCTCAGTTTATTATGAAAATTATTAAGTATATTATGATTAATATGAATTGTGTTTTTCAGTTTATAGCAGCTAGTGACAAATTATGGTTCATGCTCGAAATGTATTCATTCGTAGATTATTTTACGATACCCCCTTCCTTTGTATCGATATATCTTGATAGAACATGGATTGGTAAGTTTGCTATATGAATTTAGTACTCTTCTGTTATATGAATGCCACTAATCTAACATGATATTAATTATAACCTATTTAAAAAATATATCTAAGTAGCAATAAAGGTATGTACATATGTTTCACAAGTGGCATTTGCGAACAGATGAATATCCCTTTTAAATTGCTATAGGTATTTATTGACAATTTTTTTTCATACCTTATATTCTTAACATTTATATTTGTAGGACTGAGATTTCTTCGAGCCCTACGCTTGATGACTGTGCCTGATATCTTACAATATCTAAACATCTTGAAGACATCCAGTTCGATCCGTTTAGCTCAGCTTGTCTCCATTTTTATATCAGTATGGTTGACAGCAGCTGGTATTATTCATTTGGTATGTTATGACATGATTTTTTTTATTATTTTCTCACTAATAACAATTTCTTCATGTTTTAAGTTTGAATTAGTTTGTTAATTATAAAGTACTGGAACATGCTTAAAATCAACACATTCTTGATCTATGATATATGAAAAAGCTACTTTTACTAGCAATATTCTAGATAAAAATGCAACTAGATAACAATTAATAACTAGTAGCATGTTTTCATGCTTTTCGACAATATTCATGCCAGTATAATAACGTTGGAATGAGTTGTACAAATGTAACTTTTATTTGGTGTGTCTCTAGTTGGAGAATTCTGGGGATCCTCTGGAATTCAATAACCCACAACCGTTATCTTATTGGACTTGCGTGTACTTCCTCATCGTGACTATGTCTACGGTGGGATACGGAGACGTGTTCTGCCAAACTGTCCTCGGCAGAACATTTTTGGTATTTTTCCTCCTCGTTGGCTTGGTAAGTCATATATTATTTCACATATTTCTAAGTATTAAAATCATATTTGTGGCAATGTTTGTGAAGGTATTGAATGTTGACTTTAGTTTTTACTTTAAAACCCCCATATTCTTTTATTGTTTCATCCAAGGTTCCGTATAATTTCATTTTTCTTATTTATATTTATTTATTTTACTTTTAAGTTAACAAAACTACCATAGCTCTACCTTATATATTGACATATTAGGTATATTTAGTGTGAATGGATTAATTCTTATGCATATCCCAAAGTGGATCTAAATTGAGCTTTGCAAATTTGATCACTAATAAGGCAAATTTTCATATATGTAACATATTATATATGGACACATTGATATATTTTGCTATTTATTAAACTTTTTTCATTCAAACTGATTTTGACAAGGTGCAAAATAATATCATTTTACAAAGATTTATTCTAAAATTCTTGATTCCAAATGTGGATGATTTTTTTTTCTTAATGATTGTTATTCTAAAGCTTATGCTTACACCATCATAAATCTTAATATCCTTTTTTTGCAATCCCACTCTATATGATTCTTAAAAATTTAAATTTTATGCTCTTTTCGAATCTATCGAACATATTTTGAAAGAATTGAGGGTATTGAATAAACATTTCATTTTAGAAAAATATTGCTAGTTTCAACAAATCTCTTGAATATAAAGAAATATCTTAAATATAAGAGATGTTTTACAGGGATACCCGAAACTATTGTCAACATTCATACATTTTCAAATAACTTTAAATTTTCAATTAATATACAAACGTATATTAAATATAAAATATTACAGTGTAATCAAATGATTAATACATACCTGCATACTATAAATTTTCTCTTAATGAATATGCCAATGTATTGTTGTACTGCATATACATAATTTCATAATCAAATGTTTGTTGATAATATTATGGATACTAATAATTTCCCTGAAATAAATCTATTTACATACACAAATTGTTGTACACGACAATTGCAAGTGCACCATAGTTATTGTCAATGTTCGCTTTATGTTTTATTTTTTATGTTTAATAATTAGTTTTATTTATGCATTTCTTTTCACTTTGTGTTAAAAAAAAACTATTATAATTACTTTGTATATTTTTAAAAGTTATCAATAAATTTCACTTGAAAAAAATAACAAAATAATATGAAATATCTCAGGGAAGTAATTGGCTATATAAAATATTATATATAATACATATATTGAATACACTGTTCTATTTTACTTTATATCGCTAAGATTTTCATTTCGTTGTGATATATAATTTAAAAAAAATTGTACGCCCTTCTATTATATTACCCAAAGAACAATATGTAATCGTATAAGATTGGAAATTCATAAGCATAAAGTTGGCAATTTTTAAGTATGAGCATTGATCTTGGCTAATTCGTTCCACTTAAGCGGTTTTCGTCTCAGGTCATTGGGCCAATAGTCGCAGAGCAGGATAGTTCGGACAGTGAGTCAGATAGGTTCCTCACAAGTTTATAACACATTTGTGTAATTAATATCATTATACATAAACAATAAAACATGTCAGGATTATGTACTAGAGCTATATCTGCATTTCAGTAATTTTATTTTACACACCAAATATTTTCCTTTATTTATTGAAAACTTTTACATTTTGTACATATTGTTTCTGCATGTTTTTATATATTGAAGAAACTGCTTGGCTATTTTAATTTTTGCTTGCTTTTGCTTGAAAATATTTTTTGTGAATACTATGATTTGAGAAGTTTAATTTTAAATGTAATCTAGCTTAAAACTAGCACAATATGAAAAAATACACATTATAAAAATGTAGATGATCTTAAATTGGCATAAAATGAAAATTTTGATATTGGCTTCAAGCAGTGTAATATTAACTTAACATCGGTGAACATCTTGAAATCAAATTGCCCGCAAGTATTAACACCAATGTCTATTGCAGGCAATGTTTGCCAGTAGCATCCCCGAGATTATAGAGCTGGTAGGAAGTAGGTCCAAGTACGGTGGCGAGCTGAAGCGTGAACACGGAAAGAGGTACTGCAAATTGATCCGCACACGTATATTTGATATCAAAGTTATTATGATTCAACAATTGAATTTTGCATTACCGAATTTTCAATTTGAAGTAAATTAAATCTCAATCGCGACATAGGTTGGCCCTTCGTTTCTGTAGAACATTCCAAGACATAGTCACTCGTGCTAGACCTATTGTCCAACTAGTCTTACCCCAGGATATCTGGAACGTATAGTCATCCTATCTTAATCCAAAATTCAATGTGATGAGTCAATGGCTTTGGCAAAATACAAATGTATGGTGATGCTGATCAACCGGTGGCATCAGTGGCGTCAGATGTCTTGTGTTATCTACTCGTCTGTACATAATTAAATATCAAATGCCTTCGGACATATGATATTAGTGCAGATGCTCTATCAGTCTATTTTCTCTTTATGAAACCACAATGTGCTTTATTATTAATATTTTTTTTCAATTAATATTATTATTAATTTCTCACTATCTGGTTTTGCATTGTGAAGAGTGCCAAAATTATAATTCATGATTAAAATTTATGGTCCTCTGATTTGCAAACCGACTTGTTTTTAGTGCTATACTCTTTAATGTTTTGCATGAAAGAGAATTAGTATACCATACACGCCTTAAATAATTTGTTTTATTAATACTTTTTCAATCAGACTTGAGACTCTGGTATAAAGTAGTTTCAAAAGCACCCTTTTATTTGTACATTTATTATTTATATCTATATCTATGTCCTGATCTGTTGGTTTTTCATTTTTTATTTTTCATTTGAATTACATATATATAAATATGAACTTTTCACACTAAACATTTACCATATTGTCACAACGTAAGAACCTACGATGACTCACTACAGCCAAACATATCATGCTCATTGCCACACAGCCTTGTAGAAATAAAATGCTACGCCAATTATAACCGAGAGCATAGTATTTTAATGCGCATAGTCTCACTTGTTTATATATATAGAATTTATCAAAATTTAACAAATATATAAGATTATCTAGTGTTTTTCATCAATTTTATTTACTACATAGCTTTTTTAATATGATAACATACTGCCATAAGAAAGAAAAGATGATTTTGATTGCCAAAAGATATAAAAGTTAGGCGTTATGTAGTAAGTAGGCGTACTGGGTAGTGTATGAGCGCTGTTAGTCGGGCGGACAGCGATCGTTAGGCATGATGGTTGAGTAAGTGCTGGGTGTCGGTAGGCTGTGTTCGCCAGCTGGATCCCCGAAATCACGGAGCTGGCGGCCCAGCGGAACAAGTACGGCGGGAAGTACTCCAAGGATGTTCGCCGCAGGTACCGCCCTTCCGCGCTCCTTCACTTAACACAACTAATGCTTGCGCTGCCACGGGCTGGCCGGTGATGTAAAGGATTGGCAGTGCCCTTTTGATTCCTTATACTGGACCTCACTCCCTTATATCACTTTGCGCCAACGCCCACTTGCTAAGTCCACTTTGATTTGGTTCTACTATTTTTTTTATAATATAAACAATCTTATATATATTATATATTTATATATATACACACATATATAATATATATACATATATAAATAACAAGAGTTGATTGAGTTGAATGCAGAGTTTGTTTTTTGCAATTACTTATTACCTTTTTATACTAGTGTTGGTTTCTTGGTGCCATGGCGCATGCTAAGTAAGGACTAGAACTCCTCCATCGGTCTGTATGCTTTCCTTATTCCTCTCCTTGTCCCCGAACATCATCTCACGCCCATCAATCAGCCTTCTTATCCAGCAAGAGCGGCATAGTCGAACGCTCACCCACCATATATTTTGCATACGTACATATATTATATATTTATATTTATTATATATACTCCGGTTTTATACGCTTCATCAGTGCCCTATCTAAATTTTTTTAAATAGTTTTTCCGATTGTTATATTTGAGAAAAGATACTGTAATGTTGTAAATGAGTAGTGTTGTTGCGGTGGTTCTGCCGTACGTTTTTGATATGTTTGCTTGCACACGATGCCTTGCCGCCACGCTGTAGCGCTAGTTCCAGCACCACCATGTCCCAAGAAACACACACAGCCAGTGCCGCCGCCCTTATCCGAGCCTCTCCGGATAAGGGCTAGCAAAATGTGGAAGGCCGCGCTTCCTAACGTACACTTAATTCACGTACTAATCTGAACTAATGAATGTGAGCGAAAGTACAGCCCGTGCTGATAAATCCACCAGGAGCGACAGGTAGCGGGAAGTGAACCAAACACTACATCTGAATTTCCTTTTATCTGTTATGTTAATTGTACTCTAATTGATTTTGTTTGTCTGTTCTAACTCCCCGTTGTCCAAGTCGAGATGCCAGTCCGATAGCGGAAGGCAGGCATCTCGATGCATAAGGAGTTCCACACCGTGTCTGGTGTGCCTCCAGTGATCACCATGTGTATGTCTTATTTGTCTGTCGGCGTGTAGGCGATATTTGCGAGTTGTATCCCAGAGATAATTGACTTGATCGGGACTAGGCCCAAGTATGGCGGCACGCTGAAGAACGAGCGGGGACGCAGGTGAGCGTGACTCCCGGCACCTCTGCTACTCCTGTTTGTGTTTCGTGTTGTGACAAAACTGTAACCTTTACTCCTCTGTTCTACTCTCTGTCTCTTACTCTATATCTCTCTTCCTAGCACGCTTCTTTGTCGACACTTGTTTTACGAAAGAGGAATTAATCCTTTTGCATTGGACAAACGTGAACCATAATATAATATCAAATGTGTACTAAATGTTCGTAAATGGTGTCATTGAAAGATTTAGTGTTGTGATTGTTCCCATTTAGGCGATTTAGCAAATATACCTTCAGAGGAATGTTGTACATTTGGAATGATTTTTGTCGATGTACACAATATGAACAACGTTCTTCTTATATTTTCTGTAGCTTGAATTTGGAAGTATAATATAGGTTAATTGTTGATTAACCACAGATTATATATAATTTATATAAAACTGTTTTTAGTCACGTTTGAGACCGTTGTGACGTGATTGTAGTCTGATTATTTGAATGTAAAGAGATTGTCTGTCTAAACCTGCACGTTGTATACTGTACTATTCCGATGTCATATTTTAATATTACAGCTAAATGTTTTTTAAACATAATAATAATACTCACTAGTTTAAATAACAATTTCACGAGACAATAGAGCGTGGCAAGGCTGTGTGCATTTAGGACATGATATATTTTCATAAATAGAGCTAGCAGTTTCGGCTGTAGTTACTTTAATCATCTTATATATATTAAACTATACACTAAATACAAACATTTTAGACCTAAGTCGTAGGTTCATTGCGTTGTTTAGATTTGGACAGTATGATGGATCAAGTTTGGTCTTACCGGGTAAAACTGCTTCTGGTATTGCCAGACCTCAAGCCATTCCCAATATCATGATCAACTCAACTTTTGTTCCCATCAGAGGTTTTTAAAAGTTATCTCTTCATTTATATTATTTTCGATTACTTATGAATAGATGAACAAGTATTATATCAAAATAATTTCAATAGCTAAAATAGTTTGCATGGCAGCCGATATGCACGCCACACGAGTTGGTAGAACCAACCCACCATATATTTGCATCCTTTGAAAATCTAGTTTCTCTCTTATTTAGCGTACAATCGATAAAGTAGATGTATCCAAGTAAGTAGTGTTCTTTTTCATGCTAAAATTGTGACTTACTTCTTGTAAAATTGCATATTACTAAACGTTAATCAATCTATTTACTTTGTTGGTACACTTTAATACATAAAAGTATACTGACAAATGTTTCAATGTATGCCGTGCATCAATTTTGGCATGATTTTAATTTCATACCAGTAATAATAAATATAATATACAAATTTTCATGTTGGAGCTAGTTTCTAAAATTAAAATTTATTTTCCATGTTTCAAATAATTTTCGTTTGTAAATGTGATTAATTGTTCTGGCTCCATCATCTATAGTTGTTGATTGAAAAGTATTTTGCATGATTGCGTTGATTAATTTTTGCAATTACTTTATAAATTTTGAAATGTTTTCTAGTTTTGAACACAATACTTAATTATGATTGAACATGTTTACTAGGCACATTGTGGTGTGTGGACATATTACGTATGAATCAGTGAGTCATTTTTTGAAAGACTTCCTTCATGAAGACAGAGAAGATGTCGATGTTGAAGTTGTTTTCTTGCACAGGTAAAATTTTAAAACAGTTTATGAATATTTTTAAAATCTACCAATAATATATTTTCGCTTCGTGAAAATTTCATTTTATATAATAGGTATATTATATTTACACATTTCATTGAGTAAATTCTTTTTATCATTTTGGTTAAAAATTTCATCAATGAATCAAATAATTATTCAGTATCTACATATTTATCTTTATATTCTAGTTTTAGATCTTAACTGTTATTTTGAATTACTTATAATATAGGTTTTTTACTTTAAATTTAATATTTTCTAATGTAAATTCATTATTTTCCATTTCTAGTTCAACTGTTTTCCTCAATATATTTCATGAAAACAAGTAGACTTGATAGGGAAAAATTAAATTTAATATTGAAACTATTGAACTTAAAGTCGAAAAACCTGTAATAATAATAAATAATTTGATCAAACCTAATCGTATAATATTAAATATTTTATACACTTCAGTTATACTAATACACATAAGAAATTTGAATATTTTCTTCAAAATTTTGGATAAAATGATACAAACAGTACTGTAAAATGCTGTAAATGAGATTAGTATCATGATGAAGAACAAAACTTTCGATAAAAGTTTGAAGTCGTCTAATACATACCTATATACAGTCAAATTAATCTTACCGTATTATT
This sequence comes from Cheumatopsyche charites, assembly GCA_024721215.1. NCBI lineage: Eukaryota > Metazoa > Arthropoda > Insecta > Trichoptera > Hydropsychidae > Cheumatopsyche > Cheumatopsyche charites. The sequence continues at coordinate 4,938,549 of CM045578.1, forward strand.
ATTTTGGTTATGGAAAAAATTTTACTCTAAATTTTATGGAAAATACATATGTAAGTACATATATACGTATATGTATTAGACAGCTTCAAACTTTTGTCGAAAGTTTTGTTCTTCGTCAAGAAACTATTCTCATTTATTACATTTCAAGGTATATTTTTTCCATAAGCTTATTATATTACAGGTGTTGAATAATGCAGAAAAAAAAATTATACATATATGATTCTTTAGCTACCATCGATATAAACTTTTTTCCAGTGCTTCCTGGCTTTTACTTGTAGCAAATGAATAAGATTATTTCATAGTTTGTGTTCACGGTTCAATTGGAGAAATGGTATTTCAGAAAAGAGCCGGACTTAGAACTGGAAGGCTTGCTGAAGCGGCACTACACCACCGTGGAGTTTTTTCAGGGTACGATGATGAACGCTGTCGACCTTGAACGTGTCAAGGTTAGGCGTTGAACAAACGATTGGCAAAATGAAATAAGCACGGCAGTTATTTAAACACTTTTTCCAAATTGTTACTTTTTTTACATAAATATATATATATATTTTTTATGTACATCTTTATAATTCACCTTTGTAGGATTGAAAATCTTTTTTTATACATTCATATTTTTATTGAGCAAATATTGGCTTTGTACATTTGAACTTATATTTTTTTATACTAGAGAAATGTAATACTTGCAATTGTTGTAGAAAGATAAAATTTGAAAAGCACTTCTTATTAAATTGTAAAGGTTTTCATGTGTAAAGATGTAAGAGCATTGCATGTTACATTTCTCAAAATCTTCTGAGTATTTACTTTCATAGAAATTGCAAATGTCTTGTTTGCATGGTAAAATTGATATCACATTAATGTTTTGCCAAACTGCCATTGCATATGAGGAAAGGTACTTTACACCATGACGAACGCTGCCGTAGTCAGTAGAAGAAGATAGGGAACGATTGTAAAAATATATGATGAAGGCTTTTACTTTGACCAAATTGATTCCAAACAGGATATGAAACTCTAGATTTTTTTTCTCAATGCCTCAATTATGAGTTTTCCGCCTGTATATCAATTTTTATACATAGCCTTCAGAGCTGTTAGTTGATCGCTTTGTAGTGAATGTTAATGGTAATGTGATGGCAGGAAGCCGCCAGATTTGGAGCTGGAAGGACTGTTCAAGAGGCACTTCACGACTGTGGAATTCTTCCAAGGCACCATCATGAATCCCATCGACCTCCAGAGGGTGAAGGTCAGTTATGAAAGTGCAGCCGCTGTGATATAGTTGTTGTGTAATTGGCAGAGTGATTATACTAATCATAATCATTTGTATGGATGTATGTGGTTGATTGTAATACGCAATGTTATAATGCCTTTTGTTACTCCCAAGTCATATGGTAATCCTTATTAGTGTTACCTGCATTGTTTTCAACAAATGTTTATAAAATGTGGTCGCACTTATATTACAAACAGCGACAGTTCATGATTCTCAAATCATCAATTCATTTTTATTTTAAGAGAATGAAACCACACCTTTTATTATCTATTCATATATTTTTTCAAAATATTTATGTTTTCAAATTCTAACTATGATTTGTTGCATATTCATCTTACACAGCATGTAATCATACTTTTTGTTTTCACCTCTTCAAGTTCTAGTATTTACTATGAATACTATTGTACATTTGATTCATTCGCTAAAAAGGATATCACTTAAAATCATAGTAAATACTTGAAACAGAATTTGCTATCATATAAAGAAAAATGATAACACATAACTGTTACTTTATATTACTAAATGTTATTTTTTATGTTCTGATACTAACTAATCAAATTTGCTTGTAAATGTATAATGCTAGTCAAATGATTTGTACTGTTTACATTTGTACTTAATTTTTGTGTTGGTTTTACTTAAGATGAAACATTTCAATTATTAAAAATATACCTTTCTTAATCATTATTTTTCATGAAAATCTTTAAATTATATTTCATCCACGAGGATTTAGCTTGAGTGTGGTGCATTTTAATTATCTAGGATTAGAATGGTCATTTGAATATTTACTGTTGTGCCTTTAAATATATTTTATTTGAATCAAAGTGATTTTTTTTTTATTTTTAACATAAATTGCAGTCATACAACGAAATATTATCTACCTACCTACCTATGTTAAATAATATCTCATTGTCAGTAGCAAAATATTAATTGTAAAACCTGGACTATTCTAGTGCTTGTGTGTGAGTGAAAGACTTATGCTATTATATAATGTTTAAAGAATTTGAAAATCAGGTGGGTAAGAACTTTCTTACATATTTTTCATATTTTCATAGCACCTGTATATTACAAATTTTTTCAACTTATCTTCAATATTTTCTGGCATTATTTTTGTAAAGAAAATCCAATTACTTTTTATTGTACCTGTACGCTTTATAGAATATTAGTTCAATAATTTGGTTTTACTATTCAAAATACTTATTTCCATTGAATTTCATTATTTATGGTTAAAAAAATTGTTTGCTTTAAATTTGTTATTTACAATATTTTGCAGCCAATTGTTTTAATGATAATTAATATGAAATATTGGATAGGTATCTTCCGATGATTTTCAATGCTCATGTATATGTACTTTTTGAAAAATACAGCATTTTCAATTTATGATATAGACAGGTCAACAGTAAAATATACCTACGTAATAAAATAACCAATTTCATTATGAATTCTATATTTCATTCATTTTATGAAAGTTTTACTATTATATAAAATCTGTTCTGCCTGACTATATAAATTAAAAAGAAATGCATGTTCACTGTGCTTTTGGCTCTTCATACGGTAGGTATTTTTCAATCCAATTTTTTGCACAGTAGGTATATGAGTATGATATAATTGATGTGCATTTTCAGTATATTACTGTACATACATACATGTTTTACGTGTGGAATAAAGTACCTATGTATATAATTATATAGACTAGTTTTAGAATACATATTTGCACATTTCTCGTTACATACCTATGTATGTATGCAGTTTGCATTGAAGTTAGCAGCATTATTTAGTTTTACCTACACAAATTTAACATTTTCATATTACTAGAAATAATTTTTTATAATTGATTATTTTTTTGGAATTGAATGTTCTTTTCATCAACATTTTATGAAATTTGCCAAATTAGGATGCAGTGATTTAAAAATGTGCTTTGAAATCTTTAACAAATTAAATTAACAACTAACTATTTCTATGCTGAAAGTTTCTGTTGATTTTAGAATATCAGTGTAAATTATAATGTAAGTATTTATAATATTTAGTTACCACAATCCATATTTTTTTACTTAAATATAGAATGTTGCTAAAATATTCAATTCTAAAACAACTTGAAAATGATTTAATTTTAATTACTTATTAGCTGTTTCGTGCAAGCATAATTTTCACACGTTTGATCATATTATTATAATGATATTCAATTTGTATTCAAAGATTGAAGTTTATAATATAATTTTGTCAGACTATAGAATGTTAATAATATACGTACAAATAAAGTGTTCAAACTTTTGTAAAAAATATTTATGCTAATACGTATAATATGTAATTAGTTCAAGATATTTTCATCAAATTTATTTTGAACTTAATTCAATTAGATCAAAACACTCCATTTCATTCAACTTTTTATTATTATTCTATACAAAGAACTCAAAATAAGATTTAACAATATGAAACTTAATCAATTATCTAGTTCATAAAAACTCTATTATTTCTTAGGTATATTTGAATTGAGCTTTGACGAAATCAGTATATTTTTTAGGCTTTTACTTATTTCTAATAACTGAATATGTTATGCTATTTTGAAATTTAACACAAATCATTTTTGCAGGTACATGAAGCAGATGCATGTCTGGTGTTAGCTAATAAATATTGCCAAGATCCGGATGCCGAAGATGCTGCAAATATAATGAGGGTCATATCAATAAAAAATTATTCTGATGATATTAGGGTTATAATTCAATTAATGCAATATCACAATAAAGTGAGTCTTTTTAATTATTTAAAATATTATAAATCATGTCCTCTTGTTGTATGAACATGTACCTATTTCAAGAAAATTTTTCGTGCTTTTCAGGCATATTTATTAAATATTCCTTCGTGGGATTGGAAACAAGGAGACGACGTAATATGTTTAGCAGAACTGAAATTAGGATTTATAGCTCAAAGTTGCCTTGCACCTGGATTTTCCACAATGATGGCCAATCTGTTCGCTATGAGAAGTTTCAAAACTGTAAGCAATTTCGTTTTTTTTTCTTGATGTATCATGATATTTTCCATAATAAATTTTCAAAGAGCCATCAGAGTTTTCTGAGTAAATAAATCACATTTTCATATTTAGTTTTATTTTGTTATATATAAAAATCAACTTAATCTGAAAATGTATTGAAAACACTGAACACGAGCATGTATTAAGATAGGTAATAGAGATTATTTTTTTAGCATTCCAACAGTTTGAAATGCACATAGTGTATGCCTTTATAATATATATTATATATAATTAAGTAGGATTTATATTGCATGTTGGCATTTATACAATATATACCTAGGTACATACACTACTCAATAACTTTAAATTTTTCAAAGAAATGGCTTGATCTGACTAAATTATTTTGTCACATACTTAAAATTGATGTGATTTATTTTTGAAATGTATTTTAACTCATCAAAATTATTTTGAATTAAAAAAAAATGTTATGTACCTACTGTTCGATTAACTTTACCCATATATGTACATACTCGGCATCTAAAATCATAATTTTTTATAAACTAGGAGCAGTGTAATTTTTTCGTAATGAAAACACTCCGTGGACTGTGCTGCCTTAATGTATGTAATTTATTTTGATTTCTTATATTGGTGGAGGGTAATTGACTAGTTTGGAATATTCTATGAATCATTTACTTATTTCGTGTTTCAATGGATAAATAAATACTTTGAGTAAGTACTAATAGAAAATACATCTATTAATTATAATATTTGAAAGGCAATTTACATGTATGATAGTAGGTAGATAAGTTATTGAATATTACACATCTGAATCAGACTTATTGTTAGTATATGTTTTTAACAAAATGTTGAATTTCAAAAAAATCTTCAGTAAATAAAATATCCAATCCAATATGTGAAAAAAGAGCTGTTGAATTGGGAAAAGTAAAGCTAAATATGCAAAGCAATAATTAGGACATGGAAAAAAATTATTATTATGTTAACTGAATTTGATATTCATTTATATTTACTAGCAGTGCTATATTTGAGGAATAGCCAGGTCCTATTAAAGTCATCTAGTATGTGTAGAATTTAAAATGAAAAAAAACGCTTATAATGGATCATAATTAAAATTTTAAATGCAAAATCTGTAATCAATAATATGAAACTCTGAAAAAAAAATACGTCTCAGATAGAATTCGAACCCCTCACATGGCAAAAAATTGGCATTGGCAACTTCGGGTCTGCTGCAGTCGAGTGGTATCGAACGTAGACAAAAATCAATTTACCTATGCTTGTAATTTCGAATTTCAACGTATTTATATGTATACAAAGAATAAAGATAGTTCAATTTGAAAAAATAATCTTAATACATAGGTTAATACTTATAATAATCTTAATACCTACCTATATTTTCCTAATTTTTTTATAATCTTATTTTTTTAACTGCACTTCATACGTAGGTAGGTACATAAATGTAATCATTGTCACTGGAATTAAGGATTTTGTTTCTTTTATAAAGCTTTCAGTACCTAAATTACATGTATCTACATATGTTAATTGAACAAGAACCATCACTATCTAGTTAGCAATTCATATGTATAACTGAATTTCATTTCTTGAGAAGCAAGCAATTAAAGTACCCGCATATATATATTTTTTTTAATATTTTTTAATAGGTATATAAACCTAAAATAACTAAAAAAATTGGTAAATTGTGAAATAATCCATATTCTGGGTAGATATTAATCATTACATTATAGGTTTATTGTTTTCTTACCTATTTTCCTACACAAATACAATGTATTCATAATCAATTGAAACTTAAAATAATTCTGAATACACCTACACACATAGCTGTACACTGTTACATCTGCATTGATAGATATAGTTTCAACTAATAAGCAATATGGATCGAGAATGAATATAAGATTTAGTTGGTTTTTGACTAAATGATTGTAATAGTATGGTTTTGCAGTCTCCAGATATGCAAGTGTGGACAAATGACTATTTACGAGGCACCGGAATGGAGATGTACACGGAGACGCTTAGCCCTACTTTTATAGGCATGCCATTTGCAAAGGCCACGGAGTAAGTCGGACACTCAATCATAATGTGCCCAAGAGTAAACAAATGGCAACATTTACATCCTTTTATTAAATAAATATGTTTGATTTGAGTCAAGACTAGACTACGATTAGTTATTAAAATAATTAGTATTATTCTCCAACCCTCATTTATTTTTTCATTTTGATTAAAGCTTATCCTTATTCTAAATAAGTGTATGATCAGTTTCATCTTCTTTAAATGTGTTTTTGTGTGAGATTAGAAAAAGGAGCATTGTTGCCATTATGTAAAATATATTCTTGCGAAAAGGGCTTTTGCAGTTTTTGCTTTCTCCGACTTCTGATGAAATCATTATATGTGCTGCTTAAAATGTTATATTCTGCTTAAATTAAATCTGCTTACATGTCTTCAAAAAGTTAGACGTGATGTAATTATATGTCGTACAACAAAATATTTCCTTGATAATTTGTAATTCCTTCTGTCAAACTAGTTTTACTTCTATTTGAAGTGCATCAAGCATGGTTATGATTATTGGCATACATAAATAAATCCAGTGATAAATAATTGAATAATGAAAAACACATACATTCACACAAACACAAACACAGAATGAATTTAAAATACTAAATAAGGTTAAAGGGATTAGGTATACCTATATGTGATGACAAATATTATCACAAAATATTGATTTTTTTGATTACAGTCTCCAGATACACAAGCTTGGCAAAATGATTATCTTCAAGGAACAGGTTGTGAGATGTATACAGAGACTCTTTCGCCTTCTTTTACTGGAATGACTTTTCCACAAGCCAGCGAGTAAGAGGAATGCTACTAAAATTCATGATAAGATAATATAATTACGTAGTGCCCCATTAATCGTTCTGAATACTTCACTTTTGGTAGATTTCAAAGCATGTATTATAAATCAATTATCACGTATTATTATTTCAACTTTAGTTATCGATTTTCACAACTAACAAAATTTCATGAAATGTTTTTTTTGTTGAATTTAACAAAAACAAGCGGCAAATACCAATATTTTGGAATTTCATTTTATTTAATTTCAATATACATTTCTAATTTCTAGGAAAAAATGTATTACTTAATTTTCAGTTATCTTATTTTTATAGTGTTTGCATTTTTTTTTAACGTAATAAGATATATTTTAATTATTTCCCAAGTTAAGGAACAAAAGACACATACCTATACAAAATGAGTTCTTTCTATGTTTGATGCACTCGCACTTTTCAAATTGCCTTTTTATTTATGTACTTTTTCTGCTATGCTTTTTGTTACAAAGCTTTTGTTTTGAAAATATCAATCCTTATTTTAATACAAATATTTCTATATATGTATGTATATACAATATGTGAACGTGAAATGTAATGATTTGAGTGTTTTACTTTATGTATTCTTTTTATGTTATTTATTATTTTTATATTAAAAAAAATATGTTATTTGATCAGATTCTCAATAAAAAGTGTCTAAATTATTTTAAAATTTGTCAGGTTATGTTTTACAAAACTTAAACTTCTTCTACTTGCAATTGAGATCAAGGGAGGTGAAGAAGGAAACGATAGCAAAATTTCTATTAATCCTAGGGGTGCTAAAATTCAAGCTAATACACAAGGTTTCTTTATTGCTCAATCTGCTGACGAAGTGAAAAGGTAATTTATTTTTACTGACATTATTTATCTTTAATATTTTTTAATAAACTTATTTCACAGTAAATTTTTGTTATAGAGCTTGGTTTTACTGCAAAGCTTGCCACGAGGACATAAAGGATGAAACTTTGATTAAAAAGTGCAAATGTAAAAACTGTGAGTTTCAATTCATTTTATTCAAAGAGTGTTGTGCGTTAATTATAAACACCCTTCTATCAAAAAAAAAAAAACAAATTAACTCTATTTCACAAAAAAATCTCATTAAGCATTTAACTCATTTCTAACTTAACACTTGAAAATAAAAAACAAATTAACTTTTCATTATTAGGTACTTGAACAACTTACTCACTCTCTTGTGATCTTTTAACATATTCATTTTCTTTAGTTTTAAATAATTATACATACAAATTTCCAAAAGATACTTGATTGAGTTGCCAATATCATAATACTTGTCTGTTGCGGATCGTTTTAGTGGCCGCCCAGCAAAGGAAAATCGGGGGTGAACTAGGTAACTGAATGCAAGACAATACTCAAATGCCTCTGTATTATCAAACATAGATATTTGTAGTCCTGTACTGTGCAATATCTTATTCATCACTAACCTATCCATCACTCGCCTGAGCCTCTGTGCCATCTTTTTTCATACTTCTTATATTCCTTTTTATATATACTCTTTTTGGCTCACGAATGCAAATTGGCAAATTTCTTTCTTGATATGAATTTATATCTTCAAACACTTTCATTTTTAAAGCGTTTTTAGTCATGAAAGATGACCTGATATTTAATTTAAGTGACGGCTGTTTATATATCTCCAGTTGAAAATATTTTTCCAAAGCATGACCAATATATAATACATAGATGATGCTGGTATGGGATTGTATTTGAGATTGTCGCAGAATGACTAAAAATTTAATATCACACTAAGGCCCCTTTTGCACAAATATATATTATTTTCAAGACTGCATGGATTTATTTCATTTTTAGAATGTGTTAATTCTTATTTTTTATTATTCAAATAAATTTTACAACTCATATTGTACACAAAAAAATCCACATCTGGTTTTTTTCGGGAGGCAGAGTTGGAGTGTATTAATCAATATAATATTATTGTACAACTATAGATCTTTAAAACACAATCATAAACCTCCATAGATCAACGTCAATTTTACATCTTGAATTTTATGTATTTATATTATAATTACACATAATCGAATATTTATATTATATTATTAAATTACTATGAGAAAGTTTTGAATATAATCTTAACAGTAATATTCAAAAACATCAAAGTGCTCCTTTTACCTGTACCATTATTTTATTTTTCCTTTGCGGTCATCTTACACAATTTGATATTTAGCGCTAATTGCCCTGGGCTTCGTCTTTAAACAACATTCTGCCCATACCGTGATATTCTGCTTAAAATATATTTTTAAAGACCCACAAGACAGTCTGTTAAAATCATTTTTTTTTATTTAACTATGTTATAATAACCGTGGCATGTAATTCAAATAGAGTAGGTTTTCAAGTATCTCAAAAAATGTAAATAATTCAAAGCTTAACATTAAAATGAGATGGATATGAACTGTCCTTCTTGTGTTTTTTTTTGTTGGTATTCTGGCTTTTTACAGATGTGGGAATGATCATGATGCAGACCGGGATGGTGAAACAGGGTCTGAACACCTACCGAGGTTGTATGGAGGGTACGATAAAACCCATGTGAACAAATGTTTTCTATATGCCAGTAACCTTCCACACATGCTATTATATTTGTGTGTAATTACAAATCATTAATAACAATTTCACCGCCAGTTTATCACTCATAGTGCTATTCCCAGTAATCAAACCGCGTCGTCTAATAGAATTTATATTGTAATAACATTTGATTTTCGCCATTTATTACTAAGGCTATGAAGCAAATTTATTAATATTTTCAAGAAGTCATATTTTACTTAAGTTCGTTGATATTCCCATAGTTTCATAGTTTTAGTTATAAATTTATAACTGTTGTAAATGTTGGCTGCAAAGTATTTATATGCAAAATAAATAAAAATATTGTTGCCTCTAATGCCAAAATATTTTTTTGCTGAATTCATACTTTGATTTCATGCTATATCTACATTAATTGGCTTATTTAATTTGATATTATTTATATCAACTAAATTGAATTCATCAATGTAAAAATTTGCTACATTCTTTTAGTTATAAATATGTATTGAAATATACCTACCTATATTACAAAATTTATTTTATTCCGATTGTAGTTGAATATTTTCGACATTACTTTCTTGTTAAAAGATATTTTTGTACTTCTTTCGAATATTTCGTTTTCATTTTATTCTATGTTATTTTCAGAATATTTTTCTAATTTTAATAAACGTCAATTAGTCTATCGTTTATGTATTATTTAAGTATAAGATTTCAATATATCATAAATGTATTTGAATATTTTTCTTTTATTTTCGCATAAGAAACATTAATAACATTCTGTTTTGTTGTACATATTATGCCCAGGGCCATTGAGTGCATTGATTCTAGGTGAAAAAAAAAAAACAAATGTAACTGTTAATTACACTGTTTTAACCGAAATCTACTTAAATCCGAGTTGAAAAAATTAGCACAAGTTCTGAACTGATGTGCTAATATTTCCCTTATATTTCTTACCCCTTGCATGGTAACTTACACGGTGGAGTGCTCCATGCTTTTTATATCAGCTAACGTATCTGTTTATTGGTTCAGTGGCAACATTCAGGAAGGGTGTGCGAGCGGTGCAGATGGTTGGCAGGGCAAGTACGTATCATCCATCATAGCATATTTAAATATACATATATAAAGTTCTTAAAACTCTACGAGAAATTCCCCTATCAAAGATAGTCTCATGTCTATCATCAGTTTTAGATTCAATATATACATATATATATAAATCTGGAATATGTTCTAATGTTCATGGAATTGTTTAAAAAGAAATACACTTATCATTAATTTAAAATTTGAATCCGTTAATTATATCATCATTGCTAAATACATAGATACATTGATGTTTAGATGGAGTAACCCTGATAGTTTTCCAAAATTTATGTTGTAAACTTTGTTTTAATGGTTAATCTATATAAATATTTTAAATTAGTAAAGAATAATTTTTAAGTTCGTTTCAATATTTCGTTTTTTGGGATGTCGAGATGTATAAATGTCTTTATCTATTCAAAATAAGAGTTGGTAACTCATCGCCAGAATTTGAGTTTGCTTACAACGTAATAATATTTCTACATGATGATCCAAAAAAAACTGTTAAATAAATTCAAAATCAAGTCTGATGGAACCTGGCGATGAGAAAGCTCGGCAGAATGTTGCATTAGGATTATCGTTAATAAATGTAATTGTTCGTAGGAATTGTGTTGTTGTGTGATATGTGTGAGCGATTTGTTTTGAATGATTAATGTTTTCACTTTATATATATAACCTAAATGGAAACTTGAATTTTATTTGCAAATACTTGTTTTATGTGCATATTCACAGTCACCGTTGTCGGATATAACATATATATGTTGACGAGCTTTCAACTCCTTCAAACATCTATTCGAATTGTTTTGTTTCACTGTCTTCACTTTGTGTATTACTTGTTTCTTATTTTTCAAAAGTGTTGTCTGTTTTCTATTTCCTTCCTTTCTTCTGAACTATCGCGTTTCAACGTACAGGCGATGAGGAGTACATTTTTTCAAGTAAGAGCAAAGTATTATGTGGTGTTGAAGTAATTATAAATGTAATACACTCGTACCCACTGTCCTCTATTAAAGCATTCTTCAACTTTACGTCACCTCGTTGAGATATATCTCAACAAACACAAAACCTGTAATGGCTTAATTCATATGAAAATTTTAAGTTTCGAAACTTGTTTATACTCAGTGGATTTAACTTCTTTCAAATTAAAATAGTTTATGTAAATATAAACTTAATGCATTTAATACATATAACAACTATAATGAAAGAATACTCATATCCCTACTTACTTAAAGTATTGACGTTTTTTTACAATAGGTACATATTTTTGTTCATTTACCTAAAAAGAATAATATAATATCACTAATACAGGGACATATTGAAAATTATGTCTAATAAATGTCTTTCATCATAGATGATCAGTTATATTTTTTTTATTTTTCATATTTAAATCAAAAATTGTTGAAAATGTTTGCCTACACATAAATGCATGTGTAACATTTGAGCTCGCTACTATTTCATTCCTATCAAGCTGCAATCACTACATAATACAAATATCCTCATAGAATTGTTTTAGAATAGTAGTTTGTGTAAATAGAAAAATCTTACTATCACATAATTGCTAGTTGCATGTTTTTAACAATTCTGTTGTTTTCATTCACTTTATGTCAATATGCTTACTGTTTAATTATAATTTGAGGTTTGTATTTGTAATTTTAATCAATTAATTATACAAGAAATATATTTGATTAAATTATCTCATAATACGATAAAATTAGTGAATGTTTTATCTATTAATATGCAATTGTGATGGTGTTTTGGAAATTTGTCTGGGGTGTTTTGCAGATGATCACCACCCTCCTCCCACATTCACTCCGCCAGAGTTGCCAAAGAAGGTCCATGTAAGAGGTATATAAAGAAATGTTATAAAACGGCTGATTATACTTATTTCCTCAATGCATAAATTGTTATTACACAATATTTAGTGTGGCATGCCTCAACTTACAAAAGATATAATTGAGAATCATTGAAAACACATTTTTTTTTTGTTGGTGTGTGAATTTTTTCAGTAACACATTATATCTTAAGTTGAGGAATGACTCCCACTAATGGCTTTGCTATATACAAACAATAGATTTTTATCATTTTCTTATAGTATTATTATAATAATATATGGGCTATTTGATTTTTTTTCATTATGAGTAATCATTACATGTTTCACATAGTTCAATTAAGATTTGTAGATTGACTTTTCATAGAAGCACATTTTTTAAAATGAAGATGCTTTGAACAAATTCTGAATGATGTTGCATATAATTGATGTATGTATGAATGTCTGTGTGTACATGTTCACGTGTGTGTGATTTTGTGTGTATTTTGGGATGAGGCTGGCATGATTAGGCTTTTTTAAATTTTGCAATTGAAGTATCTGAAACTTGTTTTAATGATATAAATAAAATTTTGATAACGAATTTTTCAACTCAATGTTTTGTTTTTAGTCCCATTGAATTTGTGAAATGAAAACAAAATACACATAAATATTATATACCTATATCTTTAAAAAAAATGGAGCTCTAATTTGTCATATTTTCATTGATTTTATCATTTTTTTTTACTTTATAAATTATTTTGTCTTTATAATAATAAATTTTCAAGCCTAAATGCGTTAAAATGATTATAATAATAATAAAAATAATATAATTTCAACCTTGTTTTTTTTTATTTTTAAACATATATTTTTATATGTATTTCATATAGCTCTGAATATATTATTTAAAAAAAATCACTTATCTGGTACCCAATAATTAATATAAACTATTGTGGTAGCCCAATAGTTTGAATAGTGATATACCTACAATATATGAATTGCATTTCATATTTTTCACCTAAGTACTGAAAGTTTTAAACTGCAACATTGTTCGATAGCTGATGTAGTTACACAGTAATTATTAAATTTTCTCAATTTTTATTTCAATATCAATAGTCGATTTTCTCATTGATTCTTAAAACGCATATTATGTATCAATTTAGGATTTTTTTCATGAATAGGATTACATAATACAATTACCTACTCCGTGTAGAATCGGGGTAGGAAAGGAAATAAACTGATATCGAAAGATGATAAAACTCTTTCAAAATATACCTATGTACCTACATGCACATGAAAGTTGAACAAAAAACTCAAATTTTAATATAAATGTACATATTTAAAAGATTCAATTTTTTTAATGATTTTATTTAGGGTTGGCCTTTCCACTGCTCTAGCTAACTAACCAGAGTTAATTACAGTCCGTGCTTCCTCTACAAACTCACTGTAACTCTGATTACTTAACTGAAGCAGTGAAAAGACGAGCCCTTAAAGTTTACTATAATTAGTAAAATATTTCAGAAAGTGCAAAACATATCCAATCAATTAGACATTATTTATAATTTTTATAACCGTATTGTGAATCACACTTTTTGTGTATTTCTCATTACACAATTTATTTCTATATTGTATATTATAAATATTTTCGACTATGTACCTACTTAAAAAATTTTCATAAAAAATATTTATTACTGTGGCTTTTCAAATTTATTTGTGCCATCTCAAAGCACAAGCATTCATATTTATCATATTGCTGTAGATGTAGATCATTATTTGTCTCTGTTCATCTGCATTTCACCCTATGGCAAATAAACTTCTTCAATATACACTCATTCACAACATGATTAAATATATTAAATTTTACATGACTATATTACATATATGACTCTAAAGTTATAGTATTGAATCGCTTTTGTTGCATGTAGTCGCATGATAATAATTTGAGGCATTTTACTGATATGGTTTGCAAATATTCTAATGTATCAAATATGTGTTATAAATTTTATGGGTTATGAGGTAATGTATTTATTTACATGTGTTTTTTTTATAATAAATATGTTATCACACAATCATCACATGAATCGAATTATAATAAATGTGCTAGGATATCTAGTTTATTAGTTTCTACAACTTTCCATAAAAAAATCTATAAATTATGAATTTCAAAGTCACAGTTTGAAAAATCATTCGAAATTATTATCGAAAAATGAATTATATTTTCAGGATTCGTTCGAAATATTTTATTTTTTATGTTGGGGAATATCAATGTAAGTATATCTATGTGACGAAAATAAATTGAAATCCACCTTTAATACAGAATTTTTATAATAATACATATTTTGAATATTTTTTTTGTCAAGTGCGGTTTGTGATTATTCCCTTAACATAAATTGTTCCGATTTTTTTCATGATATTAACAAGTTTTTCGTTGTTTTTTATGAACAGAAAAAATATTATTTTCAAAATGTATTTAAAACTGTAAAAAAAAGCTTATCGAACAATAATTTACTGTGTTTGAACCAATGATGTTAATTTTTAAATGTTTCCTCAATTAATTATTCGGCAAGTGAATTTTAAAGGATTTGAAAAATATATTATATGTAGGTACTTAGGTACATGGTGTGTCCCAATAAAAATTTTGTATTTTTATTTTCTGCTCTCTCACAAATTACAAGTTCAAATAATTCAAATTAGGTAGCCAAGGTGTTCAGTTTTATGATCCATCAAAATAATTCAGATATGAAAATGAGTGGTGTCAAGATCACTGATTATGTGCACCCCTTTTTATAGATTGTATCACAACGGAGACTGAAAATGTTATTCAACAATTCCACGTTGATAATGAGTCACGCATTGTCCTGAATTTTGTTTGAAATCTAATGGTTTGAAATTTGGGAGTCAAAAATTCAGGACAATGCGCAACTTGACATAGCATTGCTAGATAACGTTTTCAGTCTCCGTTGTGATGAGAATCAGGATAATTTTGGATCTATCATACATCTAAACATCTTGAATATCTAATTTAACTGATTGTGATGAGAGATATTATATGAGAGCTCAAAAAATAAATATTTAACATGTTTATATGGGTACACTTGTGTATCTGTCTATGATAAATATAAGTTAAGTTAAAAAAATTGAATTAGTTGAGTCAATTTATGAGATATTTATGTACCTACATTTAAGCAGTATTATGATTTAAGTATTTTATTGTATCTTGGAAATCTGAATAACAAAATAATAATTTTACTGAGAATAGTATAACATTTGTATTAGTAAGCAACTTGATTTGGGGTATATTTTTTCATAAAAATTCTAAATATTGATCAAACACAGTATATTATGTATTAAAATATGTTTTGCAGCCTTTTCTTTTTTTATTTGTTTTGCGTACCTACAAGATGATGTTCGATGTTAAAAAGATTGCTTTTTTATATATAAAATAAGATAAATATTCTCAAATATAATCATAATGTACACAAAACATATAAATCTTAATGTGGCTAGCTATTTTATTTTTAAAGAAATGTATATGTTTTGAATGTTTATTGTTGTAAACTTAAATGTTCCCTAAACATCTTCCAGGCGAGGTGACCAGAGAAAGAGGGGAAGAAATCAGCTGTGAGTATTAAATCTTTATATCTCATTTCTTTATTAGATAAACATTAATAATCGTGAGTTATACCGCATGAAAAATACTGTGTAGGTATATTATTTTCCGTATCATAATTGTAGCTAACATTTATACTATGATTTTGTAATTACAAATTTGATTCCTAAATATTTTCGTGTTCATTGCAATAAGCATTATATTTTGATAGATTCTAAATTTTTAATCTATAAAGAATTTTTTATGAATATGAGATTGTGAAGCTATACTCATATAAATTTCTAAAATATTTAACCATTCAAACAACAATATGCATGATATAAGTGTTAGCACAAATCATGTTGAAAATGTCTTTTTTCTGCGTATCGATAGATCAGAAATAAAGTGAAGACAATTGCTTTTAGAATAAATCGATGAGATTATCTCAAATTTATTGAAAATTATTTGCATGCTGTGTTGTAACCTTTCTTTCTTTATCAAAAATCTACATTTATGTCTCTAAATTTTCTAAATAAATTTTAGGGGCGGGTTTTCCTTATGACATGATTTTCATATCAAGTCTTTTTATTTGAATGAATCTAATAAAATCTTTTAAATAAAACAATTTATAATCGATTTTTTTTCATATTAAACATAATAAAACATCTTTTGAAAATTATAAAATTGACACTAAAGAAATATTTGTTGATCATTAATGAAATTCTTGATTTTCAATTGCAGTGATCAATAGAAATCATAGGAATGCTTCAATCACACCCGCAGCAAACCAACTTATAAATTCAACAAAACAAGTTAACAAAGTCAAACCAAACGTTAATAGAGCACCCGCTGACACAGTGACTTCTCCGGGATATAATAATAGGTATTATTATCACAGAAATTTTTAAAACTTGAAATTAAATTAACTGCACTTATTAATTAAATGTTAGTAACACACTGTACATGTGTAATACAGAAAATAACCTAATTTTAATACAATATAATATAAAATATTACTTGCATATTTTTCAAATATCAATAGCAATTTATATTCTTTCAACTTTCTGAAAAGAAATAAAATGAAATGAAAACCTGAATTTTGTCAATCCTCATTGAATACTTATCATAATATGAATATTATGATATGAAATGTGAAATAATGGAAAATAAATAATCAAATTATTTATGTTAGCGCTAATATTTATTTTTGTTAAAGTAATAATTTGTTCATCATAAGGAGTCATATTTTGCTTAAAGCACAATAAAGTTCTAAACAATGTATAATAAAACACGATACATACATATGTTTGTTAATTTAGTTTTGAAATTTAAATGTGGAAATTCCAAGTTTAAATGTATTGTATTTCTTATAATATAATTAATTAATGAAAAAAAATCACAAAACATGTATTAAATAAAATTGGTTTTGTTGTATTATTATTAAAATTTATCATGTGGGTTTAGTCAACAAAAAGAACAAGAAAGTGATTATGTTCACAGGCCTGCACAACCGGAGCAAGATACCAACTACCAGGGCTATCATCTTGCCTATGAAGTGAAAAAACTCATGTATGATTAGAAGATATATCATATATTCGTTGTTTATTCTATTTCAAAGTAGATATTAGAGCTAGATTTGTTTTCTTATTTATTTCAGATTTTGAATTGTTTTCCATTTTTTTAATAGTAATATAAAATAAAATATAATATTTCTGTTTTGGTTTTGAAGATGAATAATTTTGATATAGGTACATTGTAACTGCTATGATTTTATCATTTTCATTGCATACTACCAAATTTACAATATATCGCATTATACAAATATTTTTTATTCTCATACATTATTAATGTTTTTTTTTTCACTTCATTAACTGTTTTGATTTTGTTTTCCAAGTTTTATTTTTCAACAAATTATTATTACATTCTTTTGAATGCAGATTTTCTTTTAATTTTATGCTATTTGAAAGTTTTATTAACTTTTACATCATCTTTTTCTAAAAAAAAATCATATTGATCAAACGAATTGCATGGCAATTTTAAAAATAAAACCATAGTTTCGCAGGGATAAAAGTTGATAATTTTTAAATTGAAAATGTGTATATCATAAATATTATTATTGCATTATTATCAATCTTTTATCTGTCGAATAGCTTATTTATATAAAATACTTATTTTTATAAAAATTTGTAAATTTACTTACAATTAGTAGTAATTTGACTATTCATAAGCGTGCTCCTTACATTGATTTGAGTTAATTGGAATCTTGCGAAAAATATTTTTGGTCTCTACGTATAAAAAAATAAACTTACATTTTTTTTATAACCATCAATATTATTATTATTATTATTATTAATATATTTAATAATTCTTTTTAGATATAAAAATTAACTCATATTTTGGTAAGTGAACTTGTTCATTTTCAAAATAAGGGACACATATTATGATCATAGTCATTTCATGTTTTAAGCTTTTAAATTAAATATATGTTGCATTTATTTGTGATTTCTTTAGAGTATTAAAATGATAAAGTATATTTGGTAAAAATAATTACTATTCAGATTTTCTTTGATTATATAATTATGTTTTATTTTATGTTTCTTCATCATCTGTGTAAATATCCATATTGAGCTTACAATTAGATATATAAATATTTATAAATATTTTGATTTAACTAAATTCATATAACTTTTTTCATATATATAAATATATATTTTTTCTACCTCATATTTTGTACATGTTAATTTCTTTGAAGAAAGTTAAAGTTTCTTATACTTTTTTTTCTAATATGGCAATGAATGAAAATACTTACATATTTTTATGCATGATAGAAAATTAGATTATTTTAAATAACTACTAGTGATTCGTTGTTATTATAATTATTATACCTACTAGTAATATTGTGCTTTAAGCGACGTTTTATAATTCACTTTTGTTAGTATGATCTGCTAATATATAATCATAACAGCTAACTTATTTGAAAACCATATTGATATTTATATTTGAGCTAGATATAAAATATATTATATTTGATAATTATAATTTTTAGAAGAAAAAAAAACTATTTTGATACTTATATTCATTTGAATAACATTTTATTACTGTATATACTTTATCATTTCAATAAGCTTTATAATTAAAAAAAAACAGGCTTTATTAACTTGTAAAATTTATCTCATTATTACAATTCTACATTATTTCTTCACTTATTAAATACTGCATCGAATGTGTTTAAATTTTAAAATATATCTTCTTCTTAAATATTATATCATAGATACTTACATGAAAATTCAATACCTATCGATGTTTTCGATTTCAATGTTTTTATCTTTTGATTTTACTGGTATATAAATTATATATGCATATCTGTAGTTAAATATAATATTTTTTCGTATAAATTATATGATTATACAGCTGATTTATTTAATTTTCACTTGATAGGCCTACAAGTAGAAGCAGCGGAAATAATCAAAATAACAACGGAGTAAGTTTGCCTGCTGGTTTGGCAGACGACCAATCAAAAGATTTTGACTTTGAAAAGACTGAAATGAAATACGATTCCACTGGAATGTTTCACTGGAGTCCTGCTAGAAATTTGGAAGACTGCATATTAGTAAATATAAATGGAATATACCTATGTATTATGGAATATCAAACAAATTATTAATGCAATCATGAAATTTTTAAGGATCGTAACCAAGCGGCTATGACCGTTTTGAATGGTCACGTAGTTGTTTGTCTTTTTGCGGATCCCGATTCACCTCTTATTGGATTAAGAAATTTAGTTATGCCTCTGAGAGCTAGTAATTTTCATTATCACGAACTCAAACATGTTGTGATCGTAGGATCAGTAGATTACATTAGAAGGGAATGGAAGATGCTACAGAATCTACCCAAAATATCTGTTTTGAATGTTCGTTTTATTTTTCATATATTTGATATTTTCGTTATGTAACAATTTTCCAAAAAATTTTACAACTATTCTTAATATTTCAGGGATCGCCTTTAAGTAGAGCTGATCTTCGAGCAGTCAATGTCAACCTCTGTGATATGTGTTGTATTCTTTCTGCTAAAGTATGTTTCTATTAATATTTTATAAAATATATAATACATTTGAGTTTAAATATGTAATTGTGTGGATTTCTCATTTTATTCAAGGTTCCCAGCAACGATGATCCTACTTTAGCTGATAAAGAAGCAATTTTAGCATCTTTAAATATAAAAGCCATGACGTTCGATGATACAATTGGAGTTTTAAGCCAAGGTGCAACAGAACAAGATGCACTAACTCCAGTTGGAAGTCCGATTGTATTACAACGAAGAGGATCTGTATATGGTGCTAATGTTCCTATGATAACTGGTATTATATTTTTCATATCTAATATCTTATTGTTTCTAATTATAATATTTACATGAAAAAAAATTTTTTTTTTCAGAATTGGTGAACGATAGTAATGTTCAATTTTTGGATCAAGATGATGATGATGATCCAGACACAGAACTTTACCTTACACAGCCTTTCGCTTGTGGTACTGCTTTTGCAGTCAGTGTGTTGGATTCTCTCATGTCTACAGTAAATAATGTTTAACTTACACTTAATACTTGTAAAATGTATGTACTAATTTAGTTTAAATTTTCAGACATATTTCAATCAAAATGCCTTGACACTGATCAGATCGTTGATCACCGGAGGTGCTACACCCGAATTAGAGTTGATCTTAGCCGAAGGAGCCGGCTTAAGAGGTGGATACTCCACGGCAGACAGTCTATCTAACCGGGACAGGTGTAGAGTTGGACAAATCTCTCTCTACGATGGTCCGTTAGCGCAATTCGGTGAAGCGGGAAAATATGGAGATTTATTTGTTGCTGCTCTGAAAGCATATGGAATGTTATGTATAGGGTTGTACAGATTTAGAGATACAAGTTCATCTTGCGATGCTAGTAGTAAAAGATATGTTATAACAAATCCACCAGATGATTTTTCATTACTTCCAACAGATCAAGTTAGTAAATATTATGTACCTATCATTTAAAAAATTAGTTTATAATTTAATTTATGGGTTGATCATTTGATATCTTTCATTGACAATTTAATCACACCATTATTCAAATTATTTTAAAACAGTTTAATACAGTTCATACGTTCCTTTTTTATATAAGACATTGTTCTAATGTAGTTCAACTCTATTTCAATTTGACACAAGTTCTTAATCAATAATGAAAATATTATTTTAAATTAAAAAAGGCTCTTTCCCAATCCAAACTAACTAAATATTTGATCCATACAATGATGTAAATTTATTGATCTATGATTATTTTGGTAGTTAAATGGGAAAAACCCATAAATTTTTCAAACATTGAGCTTAAAATTTAAAATATTTGACGTGAAATGAGAAATTGAATGCCAAATGTAAAACTTGTGATATTTGATTATTGAATAATTATGTTTGTTGTTTTTTCAGGTATTTGTTTTAATGCAATTCGATCCAGGCTTAGAATATCGACCGACTAGAAAGTCAGGTGCTGCAAATACCGGCACAGGTATAGGAACAGGCACCGGAACAGGAGTAACGACTGGAGGAGGCACCAACAAAGACGATAATTCCTGACTGCTGCTATGCAGCGCCCTCACAGATGGACCCTATTCTTACATTTGAACGAATCAAATGTAATAATAGTGCTCGCTACAGCCTGTCTAACTTCAAGAAACACCTGCCGATAAAAACCCTATCCACATGTATTGTTTCAATTTATTTTCGTGTCATCGATGTTCTGGTCCATTATTTTTTAATTTACTATTATCACTTTTGGTGTATTGGAAAGTTTTCCTATCTCATTTCCAATATTCACATTTTATAATTTTCATTGAAAAGAATACATAGCAAAATATGCTGTGTTTAATATGATACATGATTCCAATATAAGCACACTGTAATTATATATATTTGCATGCATTATTTTCTTTAAAGATTCACTTATACTACTCGTAATCGTATATAGTATGATTATATTAAATATATGATTTTATTCATTTTACTCCCTGAAGCTAGATATTGTTGATTTTTAAATTCAATTTAGATATATTTGCAATTATAAAATGCATAAAGTTAAAAATATGAAAAAAAAACTTCTCAATCATATAAAAATAAATAAATTGATCTTTATAATAATACTTATAGATGACTGAA
Source organism: Cheumatopsyche charites (assembly GCA_024721215.1). NCBI lineage: Eukaryota > Metazoa > Arthropoda > Insecta > Trichoptera > Hydropsychidae > Cheumatopsyche > Cheumatopsyche charites. The sequence goes on from CM045578.1 coordinate 4,960,859, forward strand.
AATTTTGGCTGATTGAAAATATAAATTACTTATAATCAAATAGCTTTTCGGAGTTTCTAAACTCTGTAGTTATATTAAAACTATAATAACGTTTTTCAAATTTGCTCTGTATAACAAGGGAAGAAAAAAAAAGAACGAGAACTATATGTGGTCTATGCTTAATAATTATCAAATAATTTAGTTATGATTTTATATTCTTTAATAATACCTATCCAATTATCATTGTTTTGATTAAATGATTTATTATAACATTTATTTTCTATATTTTTACTGTGTAAGTATATACCTATTACACGTTTTTTTACTTTAAAATCAGAATTTTCTATATCAAGTTAAATTGTTTTCTTGTATTTCGTACAATCAAAAAATAAACTCGATATAGAAAATATTGAATTTGAAGTGGAAACTCGTATTATCCATTAATATTCATATTGTTTATTTTTTTTATGTATATTATATGTTTATCCTTGCACATGTTTATCCCAGCACACGTGTATGTTTTGCACTTCTGCTTTTTCCATGAAATACATATCAAGTATAAAAAAAGATGTGTAAAATAATTCTAATATTTCACCAAACCTTATTTCAATAAAAAAAATGATGCCAATTAATGGCTTATAAAAATATGAACCCAATTCAATTATCCTTTTTGTTTGTTTTATTTTAATTTTCTTTCGAGGGAGGCTGTGCGAGTTTCAATCGGGGGGAAGCTGCATTTATTAGAACATTAATAAATTTTTAAATGTAAAAATTAGTGAAGAAAAACTCATAGAAAATTTAAAACTTTTTTTAAATTGAAGTGAATTTTTACCAGTGTATTAATCGATCGACTTTAAAAAAAAGAAACATTTATTAACAAATTGTGAAAATTGATTGAAAAATGAATCAAATAGTGTTTTAAAAATTGGTTATCAATTGCCATTATCGTGTGATAAATTATTTATATATTTTTGGCTTCAATTGCCTGAATGAAATGATTGTTGTCGTCGCTAAATTATGAGGTAATGTAAACAGATCAAATAAGCGAAGTTGCTGATGAATTATATTTTGTATCAGTCGAGCTTTTGTAGTTAAATAGAAACAAAAAAAATATGCTGGGTATAATGAAGAATACAAAATACATTTTACAGTCGTAAAAAGTTGAGCTTTTTCCATTGATAAATAAAAATGTAGCGGTTATTTGAGTCTAATATTTTAAATTACAACCGAAGATTTTTTTTTAATCAACTCAGCATTTCAATTTTGAAAATTTACCAGCAACTCGTTTAGCCTTATTGATGATCAGATAGCTTTCTTGTTTTTATTGGGTAATTGTGAAACTTGATGTCTTTTTAATTTGTAGTTCGTTGAACGCAGCAAATTCGTTGTTATCGATTGTAAGTGTTTTTCATTAGTAAAATTGACATCACTCACTGCCTTTAAAAATAATGGTAAACAATGTTGACTTTAGAATACATAATTATATGAAAATTACTGGTACCTCAAAGTTATTATTTTTCACATTGTCATTTTTTAAATTGTATAATACATTTTATCAAAGGATTCGCCAATTTTTATTTCTTTAAATAAATATTAGCAAAATTTTGGTATTATGCATTATGAAGAATTGCATATTAAGTCAGTAAAGAAAATTTGAATATGGTCATTATACATGAAAGTTCTTATAATTACATATTCATAAATAAAAAGTTGAAAAAACTATGGTAAGTTAAAAATATATACAAACTTTTTGCAGTTATTAAAAGCTATTATCATACGCTTAAATAAAAATTTACATTGTTTTTTATTGTTATATCGGAAAATTAACTTTGATGAAAAAAGGAGTTAGTATTTCAATTTTTAAATAATATTTTGTCAATTGGATAATTAAATGTTATTAATGAAGCACTTTGTATATTATATTGATATGTAACATGATTTTCCGCAAAAAAATTCTAAGCTACATAAATATATATATACATACATATATCGCTCAGACAATCTCGATACTTCCTATTCAGAAATTTTCTTTAATTAAATTTAATATATATATGTATACATATATAAAAATAAATTAAAATAGCTACTTGTCAATTGATCAAAATGAAAGTAAAGTGCATATAATTTCGAAATATTTCTGCAACATACGCTGATACCAAAATTTTGCGATCAAATTTATGATTTACTGAATTTTTTAGAGAAAAATAAATATTACTACCTACATCTTAAGGATGATTCATAATCAGATTTAAATTCATTTTTTATGCTTTTACAATTCACTTTAGTATTATAATTAAAAGTAAAATATAATAATGGAATACCTATTGTCAATCATTTTTATACAACTTTAATTTTTACGATATTGCTACACCAATTTTATACGACTTACAATAAAGTATGCTTGTTTTTAAATAAATTAATATAAAGTAAAGACTATTTTCAAAGGTTGTCCAAAAATACTGATGGATTTTTCGAATTAAGAAATCACATTTCATATTTATATTAAAAAAAGAAAAACAGTTTTAAAAAATGACTTGCACTTCGACTATTTTTTTATAAATTGAAACCCCAAGCTTATTAAGAGCTTCATTGATGAAAATTGCTCAATTCTAATCGAACATACACACACATGTACTAAAAACTAATTGAAAATAATATGCACGATATAAATTGAAATATTCAAAACTATGCAATGTACATTTTTAAAAAGGCTATACTTTATAGCCTTTACACTAAATCATGCATATTTAAATTTCATCAATTTCCAACTAAAAATTTATTCAAATAACTCCTATGTTGAAAATATTTTGAGTTTCAATTTGCTGTCTACATATTTTCAGAACATTTCTTGAACAAATTTCACTGATAATGTGTGTGTATGTATAAGTGTGGGAGTTGTATGAATACATATGTATATGATATTTGTACGTATATGTACATGCATATTTATATAAATTTCATATGTGTATAGTATGTAATTTTTAAAATTTATTTTATAACTGAATAGTCTGTTTTGTTGTAATACATATTTTTTGTTATAGAAAAAAAAACTGTCAATTGTATAAAGAAATTGTAGAATTTTGCATAGAGTTAATGATACTTCGATAGAAGGTTTGTTAATAACAAATATAAAAAATATATTGAGGGTTTAAGTTTCCTTAAATATGGAATTGCATAGTTTCGTATGTATTCTGTTTTGACAAAATTACTTCTTTACCAAGTGTTTCGCACCCCAGTGAAGTAGTACATATATTTTTTAATTTGTATAAAAAAAAATTGCATACCATATATGTATTACAAATAAATATATGCATATGTTTGTATGTATGTGTATGCATGTGTGTGTGTGTATGTGTGCCAATAATAATTGAAAATCTCGATAACATAATCTCCATAGTTCTTCGAAACATTAAAATTTAATATATTTATCAGTTGTTGTTATGATATTGAATATAATAAATTTATAATTCTATGTATAGTTTTTAAATAAGCTTGAAAAATTTTAATTTTGTTACGTTTTAATTGAATGTTTCTTTAAATGTATATATTATAGTTACCATGAGGTTGCCTTATCGCGAAATAGGATTAATATTAACATCATATTAACATTAAAATATATTTTATTACATAACAATTATGATAGCAACTATGAGATTCGTGTGATCTTGATTTTCAATCATTTTAATACTGTTTTTTAATCGAGATTAATATGAAAATTATCCTCTAAAGTGATATATTGTCAGTGGCTCATCAATGCTTATTGAATCGAATCCACTTTAATGTTTGGGGGAAAAGCACACCATTTGCAATGAAAAATATAACAATGTTGTTGATGTTGATTGTTATTTAATATGCAAATAATGTAAATATCCGAAATAAATCTGTATTTGTATTTGAAAATACTAATTTATTTTCACCCATACTCCGATTAATTCCTAAATACCTTTAGAATATATGTACCATTCCACGATCAAAATATTGCCCCGTTACGATGAATTTGACTATACCTACATACATTAGATGGTTTCAAACATTTAACAAATGTTTTGTGCTTCATCTTAATAGTGTACACATTTACAGAATTAGTTTTGCGATAATTTGGATTGTGCCATGCAGAAAAAATTTTGTTCTAATTTTCGAAATATACCTAGATAAAGAAATGGTTAATATTGAGATTGAAATATTGTTCCTCTTCCCATTTTCATTTCGCCACAGTTCGTTTTTGAAGATCCGAGTGTACATAGATTATATTCGATTTATGTCTTTTCTCATGATTTTCAAAAGGATCAAATTGACATTAACAAACGTTTTTCAAATAATATTAAGTATATTAAAAAAAAAATACGAAAAATTTAATTTATTTTCAATACATTACAAAAATAACACATGTAAGTTACAAAAACATTATTTTTTTTTCTTTTTTCTTGTTTTTTTCTTCAATTCAATTATATTTCTATCCAATTTTGAAGACAAATCTGGTTGTAAGATAATTGGGTCAAGGTTTTTCTTACTCATTTCACTTCTGTTTTTGTTAGATATTTCAAATCCTTTAATTTCTCTATTACTCAATTTGATATCGTTCGTTTTAAGAGGTGGTAAAAAAATATTCCTTCCTCTTGAATTTTTACTACTTGAAATATTTGTATCATGAGATATCGATATAGATCGAATGGGATGATTTTTCGCTACGGTAATAATATCATGATTAGTCATATAATTTCTACTAATAGTGTCTGTTGAATATGCACTTATTTTTATTTCATCGTAATTGTTATTAGCATTGCTGTAATCTTCAAGTATTTTGATATTTCTATTTTTGACAAAATTAGTTTTATGTACGAATGAGTATGCTGAAATTGCACTACTATCTCTATCAGTAAAAGTGCTTTGTGATTCATAATGAAGATTATTTTTATAAGGCACATATAATGAATCAGGACTTGATCGTTTGTTTTTCCAACGAGAAGAAGATATTTCTGATCTGATGATAGATGAAACTTTTTCATGATTGAGTGAATTATTATTAAGTTTATTTACAGATGTTATTTGAAGGCACTGATCAAATTCATCTAAAACATCAAAGGAGTTTTGATGGTTTTTTACTATTTTATGATTATTTAGAATATCTTTTCTAGTGCTGAAATTGCTAACAATATGAATACTTTTATTTTTTTTATTGTTTGGAATATTAGCTAAATTTTTTGAATAGCTTTTCACACTGCAATTGCCAGCTGCATCACTGTCATATTGTGTTTCTAGAATTTCTTCTTCAGTATCATGAGAATCTTTAGAAATAACATTATTTAGTGTACATTTTTCACCAATAACTCTGAAATATTTATCCAGATATAGTTAAGGAATGAACTAAATAATTCAATATCATATTAACTAACCTTAAATGAGGAAACATAGCTTTCCATTGATCACATTCATTAATCAAATGCTTATGATGAACTTTAGGACCCTCTTCATCGTATAATGTCCGTTGGATTTTTTCCCACTCTTCAGCTACCAGAGAAGTTGCATCAGGATCAGCCCAAGAAAACATTGAACTAGCACTGCTTCCACTGCTTTCAATCTCTATATAAGCAGAAGAATCTACAACAAACAACATTGATAGTAAAAATATATTGTTTAAGAAGCATAATTCATATTGCATGCGTATAGCATATTATTTTTTCTATTCCAAAGTTAACTAAAAAGATATATGTGAAGTCCAAAATTCACTACTGTTTAATCTTTTCAAAACATACTTATATACAAATCTGAATGAAATAATTAATAGATTGATAAGAATCTCACCAGTACCAGTATCACTCAAAGAAGGCCATCCAGATTTATAAAATAGATCTTGAAATCTCCTAGACAATGCACTCGAAGCGCAAGAACGTTGTAAATCAGAAGAACTACTCTTCATTCTAGATTTCGGTTGATTTTCATTGTAATTGTAAGGTGAAATGCTAGGTCGAGCCGTTACTATTTCAGGCAAATATCTAGCTGAAAAAGTATGACTTTCAGCCGAAGGCATCGTGTTTCTATTGCGGCCAGACATTTAACAATTTATCGATCGCCGAATTGTTAAATTGATTAAATTTAAATTTAGAATATGTCAAATTTCAGTGAAAATATGATTCCAGTTATTTTTCTTTAATTAAACTCATGTTTGAGGTAATTTGTATGAATCCGTTCGCAAAACACTGTAGAATTCAAAATGACGTTTGACAGCCGCCAATCGATAATCGTTCAAATCAGAGCTGACAACACATAAAAAAATATAAAGTCAGCACTCTATTGGTAAGAAGTGAACGTGAGGAGACAATAACTATCTGGGAGACTTGATCTCTCATTTATTTTGCTTTCAACTGCTATTTAAAAAAAATGTATTTTTGAAATAACAGAGTCTATACACTTGATATTAAAATGAGTTTACTTTGCCTGTATTTTTTTGAAAACATGATTTTCCAAATGAGAGTTATAAGTGGAAAACAAAAGGGAGAATCAATTCTTCCAGACGGATCAAGTCTCTCCATCTTTCCCTACCTAGTATTTGTGGGAGACTTGCAATACCTGAATTGGAACCCGATCACTTGATAGGTGTTCTGTTTACTGGGATAAAACCTGTTATGATAAAAGTGAGGTTATGTTCACGTTTGACGTTTGATAACGCTCGACACCGACACCCGATCGTCAACCTTTCACGAAAGATTGCGGAGATAGTAGTTAAAGAAAATAGTAGTATAAAACAGAGATGACTTCCGGTCTCGAGTCGTTCGTGAATCGCTCGGTGTCGATAATAACCGCTGACGGACGCAACTTCATCGGCACCTTGAAGGGCTTCGATCAGAGTGTCAATTTGGTGGTGGAGGAGTCCCACGAAAGAGTGTTTTCGGCGGGAGCCCCGGCCGCCCAAGTCGTGTTGGGGCTCCACCTGATCCGGGGAGACAATGTAGCCGTAGTCGGTCAACTCGACGAAGCGGCGGACGCTCGGATCGATCTGAACACTCTGCGAGCCGATCCGCTCCCTCCTGTCGTCTTTTAATATATTATCTGTTCTCTATTGTAATATTAAATTATTATTTTAAGTATTTCTGTGCTTTTATTTGTCCAAATCTAACATTTTATACATAAGATCATAAACTCACATTTTACCTAAATCCCCTTTTGTTTTGAGGTCTGAATATCACCAAGTGACCTTTTTTATCGAAGTGTTAAAAATGGTCCTGTATCATATATAGAACGATTTTCAGTACATAACTTAATTTCTATAAAAAAGGTCACTTGAACCCTTTGAACGTGAAAACATCCCTCAAGAAAGAGTAAATATGCTATTGAAATTTGTAAAATAATAAATGTTTTAATATTATACGTATATTTTAATATTTAACAAAATCTTAGACAAATATGAAAATAACAAATATACACAACTATCGAATTATATATATTTTTATATAAATCACATAACTGTAAAAAGAATATCACATTTAATTCATTTATACACTATCAGCGGAAACCTGACTTACACTCATTCTAATTATTGATATTCATTAATTCTAAAAGAAAATTAACACTATAATTAATCATACCACTTCTCATGCAGAATGTCAAAGTAATGAAGACGAAAAGATATAATTCAGAATCCACAGTGTGATAAACATTTTTTCTCAACCGTTGTAAGATAAAGCATAATGGCGTAGTCTGTAAAAAATATAGACACAATACAAATTCTTGGACTATTTTCGTCAAATATATATAATGAAACATGCCATTCATTAATACACATTTAAATAAAAATAGATTTTTTTCAAGTCTGACCTCACCTCGCTTCTTTTTCTAAGTATTGGTTTCTATTGTATTCTTGAAAAAAAGATTTTCCATATTCGAAGGAAGCTATCATAATGGCACAAGCTGGAGCTACTTTAGTCATTCTAGGAATCACTCCGGCGAAAAGTCCAGAAACACCATAATTTCTATAAATACTTTTCAGCATTTGTAAAGTACCTAAAGCCTTTTGTCCAGATTTATCTAGAAATAAATTATTTTTATAAGACTTGTTAAAAATGCAATAGATAATGGAAAACACTTCTTCACTTACTAGAGTATAATTCTTTTTCACCAAATTCAATTTGTTGATGAGTTTTGACAACATCAAATGGTAATGTCACCAATGCTGCTAACTGTAATAGCAAATGTTCATTAAGTTCTTTAAAACATATATTATCATATTGAAAGCAATATTCAAAATAATTACACTTCCAGCTACAGCACCAGCAACAAAATTAAATTGGAACCCATTTTTGCTTGGATCTTTATTGCCATACAAACTTTTTATCGTTTCATAATTCATCCAATAGATACCTTATAATGTTAATATTGTATTTAATATAAAAATAAAAATATTAGAATACTTTATTAAAAATAAAAATAAAAATAATAAAAAATAAAAAAATAAAAAATAAACTTAATTAAAACATTAATACCAGAAAATGGTACATCTCTCATTAAAGTTGAACCAAGTCCTCGCCACAATCCTGAAATACCTTTAGTTTGCAATAATTCTCCAACAGCCGTTCTTGTTTCTAATAGAAAAAAATTAAACAATGGTAACGAAAAAATTAGGACCATTTTGATAAAAATCTAAGTATTATTTACCGGAGAATGACATTTTTTGTGACTGCATTTTAGTTCTTACTAGTTCTAACGGATTAAATAATATAACCGCAGCAGTTCTAGCTATTGAACCGGTTAAAAGAGGAATCCACATCGGCTGCACATCTGAAAATGATATTTATAAGTGTGATATTTGGAAAACAAATAAAAAAAATATAAAACGATACATACTGCTATCAGTTTTAGCTGTGTATAAATCCATTACCCGTACCCGAGTTTGTTCATAGAAAACAAAATAAGCAACTGTACAAGGAAGAGCAAGTACTAGAGTAGGACTTAAACCAGACCACAGAGAAGTCGCTCCTTCGTATCTGGCAATCTTCATGAATGCATCCTTAAAATCACAATACCGATATATAACATAATTTAATTATTTAGTAATAAAATAGATGAGAAAAATAAAATACCAGTGTTCCATTGAAATGCATTTTTTTTACATTGTTAGATGACATTTTTGGATCACAGAGGCACAGATGATCCATCAATCCATTGCAGTATAAATAACATTTGTTCGATAACATAACTTTTTGCTGAGCTTGCAATCTTATTTTAACAACATCGAGAGGAGTCACTGAAATGTTACAAAGGTCGAATAAATCACTGTTGAGATAAATTTCAAACTTTAATCATAACATTCAATCTTTAAGGCATATTGTACGGTCATTTTTCAACTATTACAACCATATATTTTTTTAAATAAAATCATGAAATCGATTTTTTTATTAATGCAAGTAAGTTATTTGAAAAATCATAAAATTTCATACAGTTCATTTCTATGTTGAACTATACATATGTATGTATATGTACAAATATCATGTTTCTCCAAATATATTACCAATTACGATTTCGAAGATTGGTTTTAAAATGACATTTTTTCCCCCAAAAAATATGACATGAATAATAATAATAATAATAATAAATGCAGAACTATCCCATTACATAAAGAACTTATGATCATTATATTGTACACATGACATTAAAATTCTTAAAGAAGCGTAAAATTTCGCGAAACGATCTATATATTCCACGTTTATTTTACAAAACCTAGAAATATAAAACAGCTACTCAGCACACAAGAAAAGGGATCAAATAGATATCTTACTGAAGAGAGAAGTGATCAAGGCTCCTGAGCACGAGGACACGGCTTGCTGAGACGGTCTGATGCGGAAGCGAGGATCGTCAATCGAAGATGAAGAAGACGGAGCTGAAGATGGAAACACCGAGCCTCTCCCCGAGGCCTGCATCTCGATTTAAAGCTTTAATTCGAAGAAAAACCTGAAAATTCCACCTCTTGACAGATAAACGTCAAACAAAGTCCGGCTGTCAAATGCGCCATGCGCGCGTAATCTGAACATCCGCATGCGCAATACCTACATAAATATGTTATTAGGCTGGCGACACACTCGGTCGACGATTTAGCGAAATTAACAATTTTCATGCAGATTTAAATGTCTTATATTATACTATCATGGCATTATATCGAAATTAGCGTTGTTTATTTTTAAATACTTACAATATTTTCAGTATCGGTTGCACGATGCAATGTGATAAAATTTTGTACAAATATGTATTCATCTATTCAATGATTACCGAGATCGGCAACTCGTGATATCTTTTTGATTTCGATTGACCTGTTTGTGTTTTACTAATAGTATGTATTTTGTTTTGTTTTATGAAACATAAATAATTTTCTCTAATTACTCATATGTTATATCTAGTGTTGTGATTTTTAATCATATTGCTGAAAATAGTTGTTGGTCGTTATGTGGAAATTATGATTGTTTTATCAATATGTACATATATATGAAAATATTCACTGACCCCATAAGTTTCCTTTAATATTCACTTTTTATTGATTTTGCAAAAACAAAACCAAAGAAGGTTGCCGAGCACTTATATGTATATTTATAATGTTTACTTTAATAATTTTCAAAATATCTGAAAATCCACACTCGAATCATATTTATTTATAGATAAATAAAATTTAAAACTCTTTAGTTTCGTACACTTTATTAGTGAAAATCAGAACTCAGTCGAGGAACAATTCAAAGATTAGATAAGACTCACGCGTTTTCTTGTTCTCAAACCTAACTTAACTAAAGTTAAATATAAAAATAAATAAAATAATAAATTATCACAAATAATGTTAATTGCATATTCGGTTAAAATTGAATCACTTAAAAAGTAAATCTATAAAAGACCCCAGGATAGTTTGAGACCCTCTTCTATCGTTTCTATAACTTTGATCCCTCTGACCAGGGATGAACGGCCTGGTAGGGCGAGGAGTAGGAGTAGTACTCCAGTTCGAAATATCCTGAGTGACTCCAATAATATCGTTATTGGGTCCACCGACGATCAATCCTGGTTTCCACGAGCTGCTTTGAACATCGTCCTCGATATATTCGTGGACAGGCTTCGTCACGTCATCTGCTGGAAAACGAGATAAAGATGAGCTTCGAATCGATAGAGTATAGTGAATTTAAATATTTTACCGTAAGGAGGTCTAGGTGGTCTTTGAGGACGATTTGGGTTGTTGAACCATCCCCAAAACCAATTTGGTGGACGAGGAGGTCTAGGAGGTGGTGGACGAGGTGGTCTTGTTGGCCATCTGTCTTCAGTTACTACCCCTGGCCACCAATTTAAGAAACCTCCGAAAGGACGTTGATTTTCAGTTGGTTTCGAATTGGGAAAATCATTTCCTAAAAAAGAAAATAATTCCTTAAATATCATTTAACAAAAATATATATTCACCTTATTTTTATAATAGCACAGTTATATAATACTAGAAATTCAAATTTAAATCAATGGATCATATTAAGATGATGAATCGTTATTTAACCGCCAACGAATCACCAAAACGAACATAATAATTTGCAACTAATGACACATTGCTAAAGCATATACATATTTGTTTCGAATCTCAATCGTTTTACACCAATCATTATGTGAATAGTTCAAATCATGTTTAATTCATTGTTTTATGATCGAATTAATCGACATATCGTTGAAAGTGAAAACAACAGAAAACGAAAATCTTTCAATTAAAAAGAAAAAACTATTTAATGATAGTTTAAACTAAATGCATTTTTTCGAATTAAGACTTATATCATCATCAAAATTATGGATAAAATTACGAACTAACACCGAACGCTGTATTATGTTAATCAATAAATTTGAATAGGTTTAAATTTCGGACCCGATTCACTTTTGTGCAATATCCAAACCGAGTGTAGGCGCAGTTACACAATCTATCTCGAAACAAAATACGGGTTTTTAACGTGCGAACTCAATTTGCTTATCAACTTTTTTTCGCTATATCGACCCGTTCAATGACCTACCTAAATTAGCAGCACCGGAATCTTCTTCGCTGTTCACAACATCGTAATCCACTTCTTGATTGGTGCCATCGATAGTGACCAGATTCGGGTTATCGTCAGGATTCGAGCTGATCGCTGATCCGCAGCCGGAAGATGGATCGTTGGATACTCCCTGAGGCCTCAATCCCAAGAGGAATCCTAAGGTTCTTCCTTCAGGTTTGTCGTATGGTGCTATTTTGTTCGACGGACAAGGACCGACCCTTATTCCTCTGCAGCTCGGTGTTAAAAGTGTGATGCAAACACTGATTGTGAGTACCTGTTGATATTTGAAAATTTCATAATAGTGTGACACATTTGGGTGCAATTTGGAAAAATGTCGATTTCTCAACTCGTTAATGAATAGGGTTTTACGGTGGCGTTTTGCTAATCGGTCAATGTGTTTATTGTGTGTAAATATGATTCAAGGATTTTTTTGAAATGTAATACTTTTATTTGTCTATTTTGTATTTTTCGATGTAAATTTATGGACAAATCTGACCCGAATCCCTAGATCCTTGAGTTGTTTGAGGAAAACCGCGCAATGATTTCAAATTTGGAAAAATTAGCAATAATTTTGCAATATAAATTTCACTATGGTAATTCTACATTGCATAATATTAAATCGTATGTCTTTCAGATGTATGTTATTCTCACGTTAGGTAATTTTTTTATAACACACAATAAGAACAATATTACGAAGGAAACTCACTATCCTGCTTGTTGACTATAGATACAATGAGTTAGCGAATATATTTTAATATTACAATAAAAAGCAATCAAAATAAGTTTGTTTATGATAAATTGTTTCGATAATATCTATCTTTAAGCTTTGAAAATGAAGCTTTCACGAAATTAAGGTTCGATACGTTAAGCTATTTAACAACATAATAACATTTTTTTATAGCTCTTATTACTAGTTATAATAATATACGATTGAAAGATTAGGTTTTAAGGATATAATTTTAATTTTCTGAAACTATGAAGTAATTTAAATCAGTTCAATTTGAATGCTTAGAAATATAATTACACAATTAAAATTAAAGAATGAAAACAATCATACCAAACTCCGTATTTTGAGATCCATCGTTACCAAAAATCTACCAAAATCCTTTGACACACTTTAAGAAACCATACCTCGACTATAAAGAGGATAACTCACGACACAATTAAGCTACGCTAAAAGATCAATAGGCCGCGTATTGAATAACACCAGTCGGTGGTCGAAGCGTAAATGATGTAATGGACCTCGACCACTTTCTTTTTCTTCATTCAAAGCCGACACAGCCTCGTGGAGGTGGAAAGTGCATCAGAATTCATCGTCAGGGAGCCACCACACGTAGCCCCCCGAATTCGAAGAAAAGAAAGGAATCCCGAGAAGTTCACACGGCCAAAACAAAGGTGAACGGCACCGGATCGGATCGGAACAGTGTCATAATAGCCGAATGGATGTCAGTTCGTAATATGGTGAATTTGGTGGGTTTTATATGAGCCTTTCAGAGCTAAACACGACTAACTTCACTAGGCAAAAAGCTGAGAAAAATGACCAAACTTAAAGGAATTAATTAAAATGGCTTCTGGAATAAATTATTTACTATCCGATGACAAAAAAAAAAAAATGTCATAATAGTATTTATTTAGGAAAGATGCTTCACAAATGGAAATTTATGACTATACCAAGTGATATGATATTAAAATCTTATTTTTGTCAAAAAGTGGAGTTAATCACGATTAGCTCTGAAAGGCTCATATTAGGTGAATCATCTAGTAGGTTCTGACGTTTTGCGGAAGTTTGTAAGTACAGGATTTCGTTTTCAGCTGTGGGTGTTTCTTCATTTTGTTAAGTGGGTCGGTTAGTTTAAAGATTAATATTATTGTGGTTTAGCAAAGTGGAATTTAGTTTCTGTAGATTTTTACTAGAGCCATGTACGGTTGAAAAAAATCGGTCAATTGCGTTTCGTATTGGCGCGAATGCGTTATCGCAATAGCTCAATTTGAATTTCAGCTGTTGTAATATTCAAAATTATTATTTGTTCAAAAACATTCTAATTACATAGGGGATACGCGACAATAATAAAGAGCCGCGATGTTTAAAAATTTCGATAAAAATATATGTCAAGTGAACGTGATAAAAATGAAAGTTCATCAATAATCAACAAAATTACCTTGAACTACCGAATGCTTTCCATTCATACGAATTTTTTCGGCAAATTCAATCGAAGCATTGTTTGCCATTCCGAGCTGCACAATTGAAGATCAGAAGCCACATACAAATAAGTAGAAATGGCTCATTCGCTAAAATGCATCGATCGTAAAATTTCACCTGTTGTGCAACGAATTCGACCCACGTACTTAAGGACATGACGTGTTGAGGATAGAAATGCAAGTGGATCGAAGTCGTAGGTTTGAATTTTCATAATTTATGAAGATCGGTCAGCGAGACCGCGTTTTGCATGTCTTTTGAGATGAAAAAAATAATCGATTCGAGTGATTTGCGAAATTTCAAGGAGATCTCGTTGAAATAGTGCGATCTTTCATTGTTTGTGGTTGTTTCGGGTTCTTGGGTAATTTTATGCAGTTAGTGTGTTTTGGTTAAGCAATATTGCTCAACTTTAAGATCTGCCCACGATATCGTTCGAAAGATTGTTTTTTTCGATTAATGAGCATAAAAATTGCATACATGTATCTTTATCTCAAACACTTCTCGTAATACAATTATAAAAATCAAAAGCGATTTATTTAATACTTGAGTTCGATTCGATTTATATTCATCAATCATATCTACATACAATTTAACTTTTTTTTTGTATCATTGTAAATGATTAACTTATAAATACAGGTCGGAAAACTTTAAATAATTGCAACGCTAATCGTAATATTATATAGCACATTGTAAAAGTCAAATGTCAAAAAATAATTATAATAATCATATTATCCTAAAAGTCGAAAATATTTCGAGGATGTAGGTGCTTTAGGGGCAATTAAATTCTCTCCGGAATTATGGTGGCGCAAAAACGAGATAAAAGTGAGCTGAAAAAAACATCTCGCTTTTTCCATACGTTTTTCGTGGGCGGAATAGTCAATAATGTCACCAAGTGGAAAAATTCAAGGATACGTTTTATATATTCCACGTACGAGCATATGAAAATGGAAACTCGGACGTAATGCTGATGAACGTCATGACCTCAAAGTTTTTGATACTGTCGTACATGCTGCGTAACGTGACACAACTTTCAATGTGTGCAAAAAAAGCATCGAAATCTGATCTTGTATAAGCTTATGTTCGTTAATGACAAAAAAATTAGACGGCAGTCATTCGGCAATCATAATTTATAACATGATCGAATTATATTTCAATCACGTTGAAAGTTTTTTAAATTTGATTTTATGTACGTACTTTAGAGCTCGATGAAAAATGTCGTGTGATAATTTTCTTCGTTAAAAATTGTAATGATATTTTTGTTTACTTAAAAATACCATAGATAGATCACAATGGAGGTGCTTATTTTCTTTTCAATTCGGAAATTGTCAAAATTTTCTCTTCATACATCAACCGTGAAATTGGAGAAGGTATGAGTTTTCTATTACAGCTTATGTTTGTGTAGTGTGCTGTTCAGTGTTTTGCTTCTAAGAAATATGCAATTGACAGTGCCATCAATTTCATGAAGAAATTTTAATTGGTCATTAATAGCCAGCGATTATACAATCATCGTTTTAGATTGAATAATGTTCTCTTCATAAATAGTTCGAAATTAAGATAAGACATCAAAGTAACGCGATTTGATTCTAAAAAAAAATTCCAAATTGGATATTCGAATTATATTGACGATGGATTAAACTTTTGAAAGTATAATATCTCAATAAATTCACAGATGTCGTTTTCTCAATAAATTATTGATTTAAAATAAAAAATCGATTCAATGAAGATGGCGCGAAAATGCCAAATTGAAAATTAGGAAAAAGCATAATGAAACTTATCGATTCGGAATATTTCTATGTATGATCTCATAACATGTTGATTTCCAAACAGATCAACATTCAATAGATTGATTTTCTAGAATTTCAAAATTGATGCCAATTTGATTTTGCAATTGCCACACATAAACAAAAATGGTTTCTCAAAAATTTAGAAAGAAACACCACAGCTGAATCGACATTAATTTTAATGGATTTGCAAACACTCGATCAACGTCGAGATAAATACTATATTTGAATAGATATTTTAGCTGTTAAAACACGTTTATGCGAATATAATTGAATCAATATTAGAATTGTTTTCGAAATATCAACGCCAAATCGAACAGCAGATTAAATATTGTAAAAAAAAAATAATTTCGCAAACAGTTTCAATCGAAACATCCCATTTATATTAGGATAAATAAACAAATAAACAGATGAATCACAAAATAAACTATGAAAAGAATACATCTGTGGACCATACAAACATTGAACTGTTGTGCAATTTGCAGGGGTCATCTGATAAATAATTTTTCCACTCATAAAAATGTGTAAAAGCGAACCAACGCACATATTCGATTATGTAAAAATATGACAAAACGAAAAGAAAGAAAAAAACAGTAAATGAGTGTACTACAGTACCACTTATATGGTTGAAGACACCTCGTGTCCGAAGCCTTTGTGTTTGCATTGTCGTTATTTTCGTAATAACATGACCTGTTGAGAACATTCAAGGAGGCACTTCGGGAAAATCACGATAGCCTCCACATATGGACGGTTTTAAATTCGTACAGTGGTTACAAAAGCGGATTCAATGGTTTTGTTTATGCGTAGGGATTTCCTCAACGATACTTGGAATTATCGTTACTTCGAAATCTTTGATAAAAATAGAAAACAATGTGATTATTATTTGAATAGAAATATATGAAAAAAGTGTGCAAATACGAGATGAAAAAATAAATTGTTGGTTTCGTGAGTTGCAGAATTTGAATATCATACATTTGAGACATCATTATGAGGTGTGTTTATAATTGTAGTGTTTATAAGTCATGTTTTTTCAGATATTTCGATCTAAACTTTTAATCATCGGTTAGCAGTTAATATAAATAACTATTGGCTGTTGATGTTGCTATTGACTGCTATATTTTGTTTAGGAACTAAATAATTTAACCAATAACTGTAAAAACTGAAAGTAATCAATAACTAACCAATAACTGAAAAATAAGTCCTCAACGATTTGTGTTAGGTGTCGTTCAAAATATTTGAGAATGAAAATAATGTATCTTATAAAATTCTTTCAATTTTTTGATTTCTTAAGTCATTGTCATTATTATTATGAGCACATTAACAAAGTACACATTCTTGGGTTAAGTGAAAAATACTCAATTCTGCAAACTTTCTTTTTAAATTTCAAGCAAAATCAAAATCAACATCATCAAATGAAAATTTTTCAAATACGACATGGAAAAGTGCAACGAACGCAAAGTGCGTCAACCCTTCGAGGTCGTTCTTCGGAGGCTCTCATCATCATCATCATCGAGGGTTCAGTTATGCTGGTGGGCACCAAAACAGAATAAAGTGTCGAATTTTCCACCGGCAAATTCAGTTGGCGAACGGAGATCGAACGAAAAACACGTCTCAACACCACATCGACAATGATCGTGACCAGAGCGTTCCTCATCTGCGTCTTCGGCCTGATGGCAGTCCATGGTTGATCTTTTTTATTGTATTTTCAATATGGAATTGTTTGAAAGTGTCGTGTTCGAATATCGGGCTTATCGCCTATTGACGATGTCACGATTTGTCGTTAGCTTCAGTTCGCTCGGAAAACTGTTATCGCGTGAAAATCCGATTGTCTCATTATCTTGTGAAAATTCGATTCTATCGCTAGTTTTCTGATTGGATAATGTCTGTTTTGGATATTTATTTGTTGATGTTTATTAGTGAGTTGCGCTCATTTGAAAAAAAAAATGAATCAATATGTCAACAAATTTATTTTGAGTCTTAGTTATGAAATTTGTTTTTTCAATTATGTATGTATTATTTTCAGCGATGTCAAAGTCAGGTCCGAAGTGTGATAAACCGATCGCTCATTATAGAGAAATTGGATGTGGACCGATTTATACGAGGAGAAGCGGACCATGTCCTGAAAGATATGAATGTCCTTACGAAGAACGAGATGCTGATCCAAACAAATGCTATTACAAGTGAGTCAATTTTGATAAAATCGATGTAAGAATATCGTGTTGTTGCGTTAAAACAATCGAACGACCAAAGTTGAAATTTTCGAGCGAAAAAAATCGACCGCAAAAAACTTTGTGATTGAGCAAATGTTTGTTTTCGAAAAATAAACGAAAAAAGCGAAAATAATTTAGTGTTTGCTTACAATAATTACGAGCGAAATCAGAATTTGTCCGAAATGTGTGTGAAGGTCTGCAACAAACTGTGTGTCTGATATCTGTTATGTTCCATGACACTTTTTTGAAACAGGTATTTACTGTGCGAATTGAAACGAGTCATCTGCGGATTATTTGATTTATATCTATGTTTTTTTTTTTGCACAAAATGTATTCATGAGGATTCGGGTATAATTGATTTATAATTAATCACGCCCCGATTTGGTCAAGGATGGATTGATGTGAATAGAAAACGTGTTTTTGTCATATCATAGTTTTTTGTCAGTTTAAGTTCGAAATAAATCGGTGCTATTATTGTTTTTTTTTTCAGTTTTATTATAATACAATCGGACAATTTAAGTCACGTGTTTCTTTTTGTGTTTTTTAATTTTTCATTTTATATAATATTTTTTTTAGGTCTAAAGTTTTTAATATAGGCGAAGCTGCAGAGAAAGATGTGATCGAACATCCATGTTCTGCTTCTTGTGTTTGCTCGTTAGGATATGATGGAAGGTCAGTTGTATGCGTGACATAAAGCTTATTTTAATTTTGCAGAAGTAATTTGACAATATTTATAATTTTAGAGCATCTTTGACATGCGCAAACGTCGAATGTCCCGATTTATTCGAACCACCTAATCCAGATGGAAAACGTTGCGTGAAACAATACAGATTGAGAGATTGTTGCAGCCACAAAGAAATATGCGGTGAGATGATTATAAAATATAATTATCTCTCATATATAATCTTATTACGAACTATTATTTCAATTTTAATAGATTCGGCTGAAATAAGCGCGCTGAAAACTTGCAAATGGGACTCAACCGAGTACAGAGAAGGTGAAAAGTTTTATCCATCAGGAACATGCAAGCAGTGCATCTGTTCTGATACTTTCGATGGAACTCTAGAATCAATTCAATGCTCTAGGATAAATTGTGCTATAGAAATATTCCATGGAAACGACATACGCGATGGATGCGCACCAGTTTATTTGGAATCTCGTCGCTGCTGTCCTATCGATTGGAGATGCTGTAAGTAACACTAACGAGAACCTTAAAAGCCAAAGGGTATTAATGATAAATTCAAATCATCAGAGTTGACACCTGAAATTGTCTCTGAATATTTCCATTCGTATGGTTTCGAAACTGATATAAAAAGTTTTAAGATTTGTATTATGATGAGATGTGTCGTTCAATTTGTTGTTACTCGTGGAAGATTAAAACACTTGGAGATATTTTTGATTTTTTAAGTTTCATCTCCTTCCGGAAACTTATAAAATCGGACGGAGAATCTCATCGTGAATTTTCAGCTCAACACATGGGATTAGATCAGTTAAAAAACTTTCAATATGTCTTAAATTATTACAAATACTCGAATTTGAATATAGATTTATAACAATTTGTTCATATAAACGTATACTCATTGACTACTAAAGTCTTCATACATCAAATTTTTTACAAATCGAAAAAACAACACAAATCCCCTGATTCGAACGAGACGAACACGACTGCATTTTTTCAATTTCAGCTGGCAAAAACGACACGATTGTTGAATTAGCTGCTAAGAAATCCTCAAACATGGCTATGAAGTGTTCCTTCGGCTCGAAGAAGCTAGACATCGGAGACCAGGTGATGACCGACGATAAATGCGTCTCGTGCACTTGTCTGATTCCACCTTTGGTCACCTGCACCAGGAAGCTTGGATGTTGAGACGATCGTCCGAATGTATAATACTTTTCTTGTCATTAAATTTGTGTATTGTTTTGTCTAGTTTATGTTCGATTGTTGTGGAAATGTGACCGATTAAATATTTCGGTATATTGTACTCTGAATAAATTATTTTAAACTGGGATTTTTTGATTTTTATTTTTCACTGTGGACGATTTGAGATTATTTCCGTAGGTGAAAAAATATATAATAATATGGTTTTGTAATTATGAGAATAAATTGTGAAACATTTCGACGATGGCAGTTTTTGAATATTATTTTTCTTTAATGATAAATCTAATATTCAATTGAAAAAAGGCTGTTCCTTATCGCCGGTTTTTCACTTTGGATTCAATATTATTTTCCAATTTAAGTTCACTTGTTTTATTTGAAACATCACAATAAAATAAGTGAACACGAAATGTGCATCATTTATCTTGAATTAAAAAACATTACAGATTGAAATTGAATGATACTTATTTTTGTTTCGAATGAAACAGATGTCACTTGGTAATTTTAAAATTTGAAATTAAATACATAATTTTATCAAATAGAGAAAAAAGTTTGTTTGGAAGACCATTTATTCATTTTAATCACGTTATTATGAATTTTCAATGCATGAAATTTTCAAATTCTATATATCGTTTATTGTATTTCATGATTTACCGCATTTAAGTATAATTTAACGAATATTATTACATATATAATATTTTAGCATCTCACAGGATACTAAAATCACTCGAGTTCTCCTTATTTATATGTATTTCGTACTCTTGTATCCGCTTTTTCAAGGTTTTCTTCTTCGCAAAGTTTGCTATGCTAATTATAGAAGCAAATGTATAAATATTGCATTTGTTGAGATGAGGTTCAATTGGTGAACTGAGATTGCATAGAAAGCATATTTAGTTCAACAATACATCAGCGATGATTTCAACGAAAGTATTTTTGGCCTGCGTCATTGGATTGATAACTGTTAATGGTTCGTCAGATGTTTAATTAAAATTGTTGACTAAATGAAATGAATTTGACGTAGAATTATGTAATAATAGTTTAATCAATGTAATATTTATAGATGTATTTTGATAATAAACAATTTTCCTCTCTGATTAGAAAAGTGCAGGGTTCGTATAAATGTTTTTGTATATTTATATGTACCTACTCATAAAACGCATGCATTCGCACTTTAATGTTATTGTTCAACTATAAGTTACTACATATATAAAATACCCATATGCATTATATTTATTTAAAAACTGATAACCTTACATCAAATTTATTACGTTATTATTGCAAATTTACTAACTGGATTTTTAATTGCGAAGATTATCGTGTGACGCGATCTTGAGTAAACTCATAAAAATATCGATTTCATGTACTTACATTCAGTTGATCAAACGAGCTTTAAGAGGAAACATATTAAATTCGAAAAGACTTCGAATATGATTTTCCGTCAATTATTTTTGATTTGCATCATTGAATTTATCGCTGCTCATGGTTTGTTTATATTAAATAATGAATATAAATGGAATATTTTTAAGTATTTTTTTAATAAATTTACTTTATAAAAAATGTAGCCTTGAATTTGTACATGTTTTAATTGAGATAACTCACATGATAAATCGTTCAAAGATTTTGCTCACTTTGAGTATTCTTTGAAAATATTTTCGATTTAATGATTTTCAATTTTATTTCTCAAAAATGTTGTGAATATCATATTTTACATTTAGCGGCAGACGATAATAAGAACGAAAAATGTATGGAGTTAAAAACGCATTATTTAGAATTAGGATGTACACCTGTTTACTCAGCAACAAACAAAAAATGTCCTGAAAGATATGATTGCCCGTTTATGAAGTCATCTTTCGATAAGAGGAAATGCCATTATAAGTTAGTTTAATTAATTTGATCTTTCTATCATTGAAATATTACATACATATATCAATATATGAAAATCGCAAATATTTAATTTTTCAGTTCTAAGGTGTTCAACATAGGAGAAAAACTCAAAAATAAAGTAAACAAAGCAACATGCACGAGAGACTGCATGTGTAGAGAAGAACATGATGGCAGGTTAGTTTTGTATTGAATAGTTTCACATGTATTTATATTGTAAATTTTGTTTTACACATGATTTTATATATAGTAATTAATTATTTTTCAGAGGAATATTTTCATGTGCGAGAATCGAATGTGCAGAACATTTTAGACCTCCACAACCGAATTGCATACTGCAATATAAATTAAACGAGTGCTGTAGTTATAAAACAATCTGTCGTAAGATTTTTAATAGTTGAATTTATTACGTGAAATAAACTAAGTTTTCAGTCGAAATGCTTAACATATTTTTTTATAGTTCAAAATGAAATAGATAAATTGAAAACTTGTAAATGGGAAGAAAAAGATTATAAGGAAGGACAAATGATTTTTCCTTCAAATACAAACAAAAAATGCATTTGCACCCAACGATTCGACGGAACTCTACAATCATTGGATTGCGCTGAAATTAATTGTGGTGTGGAAATATATTACACTCATTATGTATACGATAAATGTGCTCCCGTTTATTTGCAAAATAGAGATATCTGTCCAATATATTGGAATTGCTGTAAGTGTTTTCTTTTTATCTCATACACGTCACTAAAATGATTAGAATGAAATGTAAATCGAACTGAAAATGTCATAATTATCTTTTTTTTTCCATAATTTCAGGGAGTGATAGTGAAAAAGTTGAAGAAAATGCTGTCAAAAGTACTACAACAGATCCAGAAATGAAATGCCATTATGGTGACAAGAAATTGTCTGTTGGAGACAAAGTTACTACCACAGATAAATGTGTAACTTGCTCTTGCAAAGTCCCACCAATGATCACATGTATCAGAGCTTTGGATTGTTAAGTGGATCATTTCCACCAATTTTATAACGTATATTATGTAGACATGAATAATCGTACATATGTAAATGTACAACGTATTTCAAATAAATATATTCAACAAAACACATTAAAATAATCGTATCATTTATTATTAGAAAAAAACTGTTTCAAATAAAATATCACTTATGTAAAAAAATACGTTTATATATGTATATTTGACAGGGCTAGAACAATTTTAGGTTATCTCTTAATATATACATATGTATGTACATACATATTTGGATTTCTGTATTTGTAAATTCTTCGATAACCTTATACTTTGTAAGAAGTTCAATTACTTTTTTAATTGCAATATTTATCGTGTGGCAGGGTATAATGGTCTATTTAATATCGATTTTGCACAGCAACGGTTAATTGATCTGCACAGCTTCCAGAAGAAACATCCTTCGAAAAGGTTCTGAAAATGATCACCCAGCAATTGTTTCTAATTTGTGTTATTGGACTGATTGCGGTATATGGTACGTCTTTGTTTTAGAATAAAATAAATAAGAAATATTTTTAGAAATTTTAAAAAATATACACTCATGCTAGATATTTCTAATTATAGTATTTTTTGCATAAAACGACTGTCGATTTATTATTTTTAATAATGAGCATGTTTTGTTATTATTTTAAGCTGCGGATGATAAATTATGTTCTGAACGTGTCCAACACTATTTTGAATTAGGATGTACACCTGTTTACTCGGAAACCAATAAAATTTGCCCTGTAAGATTTGATTGTCCTTTCATGAAACCATCGCACGATAAGACGAAATGTCACTATGGGTTAGTCAAATTATTTTATTTTCTTTTCAATAAATACCTATGAGATGCAATTGAAAATTGTGTGAGCGAAAATACATATTATAATATGTACATAGTTTGACAAGAAAAATAGATCTATTTTATGTGTTTTTTTAATATAAAAATAAGTTGAATTATACGCGTATGTGAGAAATTTTATGAATTGTTACAGATCGAAAGTTTACAATATGCGGGAAGAAATCGCGAATAACGAAATTAAAAATCCGTGCTTTTCATATTGCACTTGCGAAAGGGAAACTTTTTCGAAACCTAGGTTTGTTTTGTAATATTGTTAACCAATACTAGTAATAATATCGAAAAAGTGATTCTGGATTGCAATATAATATAATAAATGATTTATTTCGATCAATTTCAGACCCAGTTTTAAATGTAACCGGGGTGCATGTTCTTATAAACGCGGCCCAGGGTGTGTATATCAATTCAAATTAGATAATTGTTGTGTTCATAGATCAGTCTGTGGTGAGATACACGTGAATTAAAATTCGGTAATAATTTATTGATAAAAATGAATATATTATTATTATACTTTTTATATAGATCCATATGCAGTAAAAAATTTGAAAACTTGCAAGTGGGCAGGAAAGGAATATAAGGAAGGAGAAGTGATTTATCCATTGCACACGAATAAAAAGTGCATTTGCAATGGAAATTTTAATGGTACCATTGAATCTTTGGAATGCTCAGTTCATGAATGTGGTACACAATTATATCATATGAGTTTCGTATACGAAAAGTGCGCTCCAGTTTATGCCGGAGTGGAATTATTTAAGTACAATTGTCCATTATTTTGGAAATGCTGTTAGTATTTTTTATTACGTTTATATATGTACTTATACATATTATATATTGTACATATACATACATATATAAAAATGCCTTAAATTTTTTTTTCTAATTTTCAGCTGAAGGATGGGAAACTTTTGAGAAAACTGCTGTTGAAATCACTAGTCCTGAAATGAAATGTTATTATGGCAACAAGGAACTATTTGTTGGTGACAAATATACAAATAAAGGAGAATGTATGACATGTACTTGTAAAATTCCACCGTTGGTTACTTGCATCAATGATGAAAATTGTTCAGATTTGTATTAATGTTGAAAAAAAAAAAAGTTAAACTAAATATATTTGAAATTCATTGGTATATTTTTTACTTTCATTTCGATTTCCATACAATCGTATTAATTTTTTACACAATTTATCACACAAGCAATGTTATGAAAGATAGCTGAAATGTTCAGTCAGTGACCTGAAGCTAGACAAAAAGTTCATGAGAAATTACGTCCAATTCAAGATGTCTAGATAATTCTTATTTTTATAAATATATTCCTGATTTTCTTCATACAGCTGATTGGAGTCAACGGTTTATGTGATTTTTGATTAATTAAGGATATTTAATTAAGAAATGTAAAGAAATATTTTTGATAAGTTCAGAACTATTTTTGTCGTAATAATAACGTCGGAAAGATGTTTATAAATAAAATTGATCTAAAAGTTCAAGTACAATACGTATTGCATACATTATTTTCGGTCTCATTGATAAGAGTTCGGTTTCGTGAAAAAAAATTTTTTTTTGCTTATACGCAACTCTAACTAAACTATAACTCTAATTACTTTATTTTAAAGATATCTTTCAATTTGTCTTAATGGATTTTTTTGCACCTTTTTAGTTTACCGTTGTGCGGGGCTTACATTATGTATGAACATTGCAGTTTCATGAACATTAGTCAATGTAGTCAACATCATTTATTCGATATTCACATTCAATTCAATGCACAAACATGACACATTTACCTAATGTTGACTGCATTATGTAAACACCGCATTTAATATTGATTAACTTATTGATTTTTTTTACGAAATATACGTGTATATGTGTATTCATTCATATACATGTATATTTTGTAAAAAAAAAGTTATATCTATCAAAAACGTGACGAAATATCTTCTTTAGGTAAGAAAAATTATTGTTAATACGTATTTAGTTATTCCATTTGTTTCAAAATCACCGTATATGTAACTAATGCTCCAATAAACGAATGCAAAAATGAATATTTGAACAAAAATAAACAATTGCTCGAATCATTTTTGTCGTATTCGGATATTATCTTTCTAAAGTTTTTAGTGGTGTTTACTGAAAATAAAAATCATCGTCACAAAATATACAGTTAAGGTAATGAATAATAATAAAAAAATATTTTTTATTACCGTTTTTTTCATCTCCTAATGTCAGTTTAAAAACGATGGTGATTGTTTTATTGATTGAATTGTTCAACGTTTCGCTTAAATAAATCGGAGCTATTAATACGACTATATCGTGAATGCACCAAATATAATCTATCACTATTGAATTCTTCATGTCCTTAAACTTTGAAAATTGAAGTTTATTAATTATAACGCAGAATAAAATAAAATAGTTTATTGATAAGTACTAACGCCCAAATTTAAATTTCCAATAGATAGAACGAACAGTGCAAACGTAGATGTTACGTTGAACATTGTCTAAAATTTACAAACGCATAAAAAAAAATATGACAAGAAAATAGTGAAAGTTTGCGAAATTACCGGAAACCCTATTAAAGATTTCGACATTTTGAAATTTTCGCATAGAGTTATGAAAACTTCTACCGCTTGCTTAGTTTTGATTTTATCAATTTTCAGCAGATTCCTGTTTAGAATTTTCACGCATCCTCGATCAATTATTATTTCAGTGCAATATTTCACGACCGCCCAGTCGTATACTAACACGTTGTAGTTCATCCAAGCCATTTGAAAGTCAAAATTTTCATCCCCATATACGATAGCTATGCCACATATGAGTATCATGAAGGATAATTCGGCAAATATGAGTATGATTAAGCAGCGAAAATCTTGATTTCTTTTGATAAAATTAATCGAATCCAACTTTTTGAAGTTGGAGAGTATTTCGAAATACGAACCAGATGAGATTATAGCGATGATCCAACAGGACAAATTGGATAAGGCTACGCTCATTATGGTCAAAAGGATCAAAACGTTCTTGAATAGATGATCTTTGTCTGTGGTTAGCCACGAGGAGTAAAATTGACTGTATATCACGAATAGGGTGATTATGAATAATGCGAAAACATGAAAGTATCTATTTTTTTTCGTATTGCAAGTTCGAGGTGTTATTGCATGCAGTGAGCAAAATCTATTCACGAATTTCAATATTTTAGGAATATCGCCTCGTTTTTTATTCGGTATGTGTTGCTTCATTTTAAAAGTCAGAGTGTTATCGATTAGTTTTTCATTCAATCAGTTAATACGTTTTAATACTTGAAAATACATTGACAGATTTCATTGTGTTTGATGTTATTGTTATTGGTCACTTTGACAATCGTTAAATGTTTATTCAAATATTTTAATCTATCGAACTGTGTATTCTAGAAATTCTTATACAATATAATTTCTTAATGCAATTTAAACTGTAATTTACTGGCTTTCATTTAAAAAGGTGCTCGTGTATTTAAGAAAAAATAACAATCAACTATCAACAAATAATATTTTGCATGTAAATAATTTTTTTTGGTAATAGTTAAATTGAGGATAGCATATCAAATAAATATATTATAATATCGAAAATAATGTTATAAATGCGCTGATTCCCCTTAAAAGAGTTTGGCTAAATGTACCAAAGATTCGATTTAAATGCTTTTTTTGGGCTCGTGTTTGTGCACTCATCATAAAACTTGCAGATTATTTAAATCGGCGCTTGCAGTATCTTCACCCATTTAAATTCCAAAACTTTTCAGCACTATTTTCTTCAAAATCTAATTTTTCACAATGTAGTTAGGGGCTAAAAACAAAGCATACCTCCATGTATCCCAAAACTCTCATAAATTCCATGTTTTCATAGATATTATTTGCATTATATATGTATTTCAAAATCAGGTTTTATAAAAGGAAGCTAACGGAAAAAAAAGAGAAATCAAATCTCCCTAATCACCCTCCGTTCTTAGGTATGGATGATACCACACAGCTTATGGCCAGCAAAAACTTGCCTTGGAACTATTCGTTGACAGCTCGACTCATCTGTTTGTTGATAGGTGCGGTGAAATCGTGGATATGGAAACGAGTAAAATCAAGAAAGAGGAATTGAGTGATGACGATAAAAAAGTTGAGGATTTTTTATTATTGGATGTTAAGAAAGAAGAGCTCTCATCCCTTCACGAGTCTTGTCAAATATCTGACTGCGAAATGGAGACTGATAAAGTAGATTGGAGTAGGTCTACAGACCTCCAGAAATCGATAGCCGGTACCACGATTAATAAAGACCTCCATGTTATGAAGATGGAAACAATTAGATACTGCTCAGTTGTTCTTGCACAATTGGAAAGTCGTTCCTCAAATCAATCCATTGAAACTAGGTATAAATGCAAAACTTATCAAGATGTATGTTACATACAAAAAAATCTGAAAATAGAACATGAAATGAAATTTGAAATCATATATCAATGCTCATGCTGTGCATTTGCATCTCGTAACGAACAAAATATACAAAATCATGCTCTCACTCACAGAATTCAAAGATCAATTAATAGAGAATCTGATTTCCAAAAAAATCATCAGATTCATGCTGGAAATAAGCCACGAAAATGTCCACATTGTGAATACGAAACTAAGTATAATTCTACATTACAACAACATCTTCGGACTCATACTGGAGAGAAGCCTTATCGATGCCCACACTGTGAATTTGCTGCTGGGCGAAAATCTACTTTACAACAACATATTCGGTCTCATCTCGGAGAAAAACCTTATCAATGCCCACATTGTGAATTTGCAACTGGGCATAAATACACTTTGAAACAACATATATGGTCTCATACTGGAGAAAAGCCCTATCAATGCCCACACTGTGAATTTGCAACTGGGCAAAATTCTAATTTGTATCAACATCTTCGAACTCATACTGGTGAAAAACCATATCAATGCCCACACTGTGAATTCACAGCTAGGTCATATTCTAATTTACAACAACATCTTCGGATTCATACCGGAGAAAAACCTTATCAATGCCCACACTGTGAATATGTTACTGGGCAAAAATCTCATTTGCAACAACATCTTCGGACTCATACTGGAGAGAAGCCTTATCGATGCCCACACTGTGAATTTGCAACTGGGCAAAAATCTTCTTTACGTCAACATCTTCGGACTCATACTGGAGAGAGGCCTTATAAATGCCCACACTGTGACTTTGCAACTAGGTTAAATTACACTTTACGACAACACATCAGGACTCATACTGGAGAAAAGCCTTATCAATGCCCACATTGTGAATATGCAACTGGGCACCATTCTACTATACGTCAACATATTAGGACTCATACTGGAGAAAAGACTTATCAATGCCCTCACTGTGAATTTTCAACTGGGTACAATTCTGCTTTACGTCAACATCTTCGGACTCACACTGGTGAGAAGTTGTATAATTGCTCACATTGTGAATTTACAACTGAGAATAATACTAAATTACAACAACATCTTTGGACTCATACTGGAGAAAAGCCTTATCAATGTCCACACTGTGAATATAAAACTGGGCACCAATCTAATATACATCAACATCTTCGGACTCATACCGGAGAGAAGCCTCATCAATGCCCGCACTGTGAATTTGCTACTGGACGAAAATCTACTTTACAAATACATATTCGAACTCATACTGGTGAGAAGCCGTTTCAATGCCCACACTGTGAATTTACAACTGGAAATAATACTAATTTGCAAAAACACCTTCGGACTCATACTGGAGAAAAGCCTTATTTATGCCCATTCTGTGTATTTTCAACTGGGCAAAAATCCACTTTACAACAACATCTTAGGACTCATACTGGAGAGAAACCTTATCAATGCCCACATTGTGAATATGTATCTGCCTACAATTCCAGTTTGAAACGGCATCTATTGCTTCATACTCGAGAGTAGCTTTCTCAATGTCTTTATGTACTGTGAATATGCAATATGGCCAAATATTTGATCTGATCATTTGAGTGGGTTTATCAATGCCCTCAAAATTTATTCACATCTAACAAGTCGACACCGTGAGATTGTGACGTCATTGCTATGGATGCAAACATTTAGCTCTATTTCCGCAAAAACTGTTGTTCATTTGGAATCCTCACTTCAGCAAAGTTTTATGTCTATATTTCATCTACATATCTGCAAATTTTCATCAAAATCTGCGATTCGAATCTCCCGGTGTCTCCTTGTAAACTATACCTAATCTAATGTAAAGTCATGTCATTAAATTCAATTTTAAAAAGCTGATTTTATGGAGAAAAAAGCTAGGTTGAATTTCATGTTTCGTTTTAAAATGAATTTGTACTTAAAACAATGCTAAAGCATTGTTTTAACTCAACTTTGGGCAATCTTATTCTAAATACAGCTTGTGAATGTGAAGAAGTATACTCTCCTTCATTAATCAAACTATTGTATTATCCAGTACAGTTAAAATTTTATTCCTCTAAATATAGGGTTGCCAGATGTACCGTTTAAACGTGACTTGTCATCTGTTTTTGGCCTCATATCCCAGTATCACAAATGAACCTCTTGGAGATGCCCAGATGTCCAATTTATAAAATTTGTCTATTACGAAAACTTTGATAGAATCTTTATCTATAGTGCATATCAACAGATTTTTACCCAGATAAGCATATATTATCGTTCGATCATTATTTCAGTGTAATATTTTATGACCACCCAGTCATATATCAACACATTGTACATTTAATTCTCTACTTATCATGGTTGGCACTTATGTTATGATCAATTTTTTTTTTAATGGTTTATAAATGTCAAACTGAAAATAATGAAATGGATTGTACTTATATAATATAATTTAAATAAAATATATTTGCTTTCATTTGAATCGTGCAAAACTCTGCAAGAGATAAAGACATTCCGACAATGAATTCAATGAGAATAAACCTAGCAGTAATGATGACATTAAATTACAGCAATGGACATCATTGTTTATGAATGAATGACACTGGACAAACGATAAGCAGCATTTACGGTCTTTGGAACGTACCTAATAACAAAATTGAAGTTCGATGCATGTCAGATATCGATATTTTAAACACTGATCGGATTTCTTATCAGAAATAACATTTTTGACGAAATCGATTAATTGTCGATCGCAGATGTACATAAATTAGAAAAAAGACGTAGAAATGCACGTAGTAATTAAATACACAAAAGTACGCGAAATATCACAATATATGAGCGTTTCTTGCTGAAATGACAGGACGTTTGGGTTGATTCTATGAATCATCTGTCAAATGTAACACCATCTATGCTTCAATAATAATTTAATTTGTACGAACACCGTTTTGATAAGCGTTCATACGAACTACTACCTTATCTTACGGCGCGGGCGGGGGTTACCAACCCGGCGCCCGCGAGCGATTTTTGGTGCGCCCGCCACTGGTTCAAGTGAAAGAACTTTTTCATAAACACTAATTAAAAATATAAATTATTTTTATTTATTTCTTAGAGTTTAACAACTTCTTGAGTGTCTAGGTTTATTAAATACGTTTATATTGCAGAAAATGCTAGGTAACAATTAATTAAACGGATTATTGTTTATTAAGCACCTTCAAGAACAGTTTGAAAAAATATTTCTGCAGTTTACAAATATCAAGCCAATTGCTTCCATCAGTATCAATCATTTTACTTGCCAAATAAATGCAATGGAAATGGCTGTATACATTGTAGATCTAGTTTAAGGGAAAGCAGAAAAACTATTTAGAAATTTTGGATCTTAAGAATTATATTTTTTATACCCCTGTCTTACGGCGTGTCCAGACTAGGGCCGGCGGCTTCCAGCGGCAAAATACAAAACATGCCATATATTTTTTATCTTCATTCATTTTATATTTTATCTCAATATTTTCCAATTGAAATCTTATTTTACTTGAATTAAATGAAAATGAAGTGATAATGTATGAAGATATAAAATATATGGCATATTTTGTATTTTGCCGCTGGAAGCCGCCGGCCCTAGTCTGGACACGCCGTTAGACCTTAACCGATTATTTATTATTTGCTTTGTTTATGTATATCCCAAACAGGTTTTATAAAATGGAACTGAAGGCAAAGAAAGGAAAAATCAAATTTCCCAGTCACTACTTCATTCCTAGGTATGGATGGATGATGTCACTCAGCTTATGGCCAGCAAAAACTTGCTTTGGAACTATTCGTTGACAGCTTGACATATCTGTTTGTTGAAATGTGCGGTTAGATCGTAAATATGGAAATAAGTAATATCAAGGAAGAAGAATTGAGCGATGACGATAGAAAAATTGAGGATTTTTTATTGTTGGGTGTTAAGAGAGAAGAGATCGTGAATATGGAAAAAAGTAAAATCAAGGAAGAGGAATTGAACGATGAAGATACAAAAGTTGAGGATTTTTCATTATTTGATGTTAAGAGAGAAGAGATCGTGAATATAGAAAAAAGTAAAATCAAGGAAGAGGAATTGAGCGATGACGATACAAAAGTTGAGGATTTTTCATTATTGGATGTTAAGAGAGAAGAGATCGTGAATATAGAAAAAAGTAAAATCAAGGAAGAGGAATTGAGCGATGACGATACAAAAGTCGAGGATTTTTCATTATTGGATGTTAAGAGAGAAGAGCTCTCATCTCTGCACCAGTCTTGTCAAATATCTGACTGCGAAATGGAGACTGATAAAGAAGATTCGAGTTGGTCTACAGACCTCCAGAAATCGATAGCTGATACAATGATGAATAACGACCTTCACGTCACGAAGATGGAAACAATTTCACACTATCCAGTTCTCGCACAGTTTGAAAGCCATTCCACTAATCAATCCGTTGAAATTAGGCATAAATCTAAAATTCATCAAGATGTATGTCAAGGTGAGAAGCCGTTTCAATGTCCACATTGTGAATACGTTACTGGGTATCAATCTTATTTACAACAACATCTTCGAACTCATACTGGAGAGAAGCCTTATCAATGCCCACACTGTGAATTTACAACTGCGGTAAAATATACTTTACATCAACATATTAGGACTCATACTGGAGAAAAGCCTTTTCAATGCCCACACTGTGAATATAAAACTGGGCACCGTTCTTCTCTACGTCAACATATTCGGGCTCATCTTGGAGTGAAACCTCATCAATGCCCACACTGTGAATTTGCTACTGGACGAAAATCTAATTTACTAATACATATTCGAACTCATACTGGTGAGAAGCCGTTTCAATGCCCACACTGTGAATTTTCAACTGGAAATTGTAGTACTTTGCAAAAACATCTTCGAATTCATACTGGTGAGAAACCTTATCTATGCCCACATTGTGATTATACAGCTAGGACAAATTCTCAGTTACATGGACATCTTCGAACTCATACCGGAGAAAAGCCTTATCAATGTCCACACTGTGAATATAAAACTGGGCACCATTCTAATATACGTCAACATATTTGGTCTCATATTAGAGAGAAGCCCCATCAATGCCCGCACTGTGAATTTTCTACTGGACGAAAATCCTCTTTACAAAAACATCTTCAGACACATTCTGGTGAGAAACCTCATTAATGTCTACATTGTGAATTTGCAGATAAGACAAATTCTAATTTACATCATCATCTTCGAATTCATACTGGAGAAAAACCTTATCAATGCCCGTATTGTGATTGTTTCTGGGCAGATATCTCATTTACAACAACAAATTCAGTCTCATCTTGGAGAGTAGCCTTATCAATGCCTATACTGTGAATTTACATCTGAGAATAATATGTATTAATTTGCAACATCTTTGCCCTAATACACAATATAAAGTATGCGTTACATTGCTCGATTGATAAAATTAAAAACTTGTAATGGGAAGAAAAAGATTATAAGGGTGCATAAATGATTTGTCCTTCAAACACAAACAAAAAATGCATTTGCACCCAAAGATTCGATGGAACTTTACAGTCATTGGATTGCGCTGAAATTAATTGTTATGTGGAAACATATTATACTCGTTATGTAGGTATTCAGTAAATGTGATTCATTTATTTGCAAAATAAAGATAACTGTTCAATTTACTGGAATTGCTGGGTTTTATTTTTGTCTTATCCATGTCAGTAAAATGATTAGAATGAAATGTAACAGTTGTAATTTTTTTTCCCGAAATTTCAGGGAGTGATAGTAAAATAGTGTAAGAAAATACTATCAAAAGTACTATACTATGGGTCGAGGTCCGCCTGTATTTGAATACTTACAATATTGTTAATAAAATACTTCCCAAAATCGATTGAAATACTTCCCAAATAATTTATAGCCAATTTTACATTTTACAGCAGATTCCTGTTTAGAATTTTTATGCATCCTCGATCAATTATTATAATCACAAATCACGAAAACTATTTCAAATGGCGCATGTAACTTCTAGGCCATTTAAATTCTGAACGTTTCAACATTATTTGTGTCCCTAAACTGTCCGAAATTCCATATGTTTTTATAGGTATTATTTGATTTGTTTATGTATTTCGAAATCTGATTTTATAAAAGGGAGCTAAAGACAAAGAAGGGCGGAATCAACCTGCACAACCCCCCTTTAATTCCTAAGTATGATTGATTGCTTGATTGATGCCACACAGCTTATGGTCAGCAAAGACTTGCTTTGGAACTATTCGTTGACACTTGACGTATCAGTTTGTTGATAGATGCGGTAGATCGTGAATATGGAAATAAGTAAAATTAAAGAAGAAGAATTGACCAATGATGATACAAAAGTTGAGGATTTTTCATTATTGGATGTTAAGAGAGAAGAGATCGTGAATATAGAAAAAAGTAAAATCAAGGAAGAGGAATTGAGCGATGACGATACAAAAGTTGAGGATTTTTCATTATTGGATGTTAAGAGAGAAGAGATCGTTAATATAGAAAAAAGTAAAATCAAGGAAGAGGAATTGAGCGATGACGATACAAAAGTCGAGGATTTTTCATTATTGGATGTTAAGAGAGAAGAGATCGTGAATATAGAAAAAAGTAAAATCAAGGAAGAGGAATTGAGCGATGACGATACAAAAGTTGAGGATTTTTCATTATTGGATGTTAAGAAAGAAGAGCTCTCATCCTTGCATGAGTCTTGTCAAATATCTGACTGCGAAATGGAAACTGATGAAGTAGATTCGAGTTGGTCTACAGACCCCCAGAAATCGATAGCCAGTACAATGATGAATAACGACCTCTATGTTACGAAGATAAAAACGATTAGACACTGCCCAATTCTCGCACAATTGGAAAGCTCTTCCACAAATCAATCTGATGAGACTAGATATAAATCCAAAATTCATCCAGATGTATGTCTAGGTAAGAAGTCGCTTCAATGCCAACACTGTGAATATACAACTGGAAATAATATTAGTTTACAACAACATCTTCGGACTCATACCGAAGACAAGTCTTATCAATGCCCATACTGTGAATATGTTACTGGGTATCAATCTCATTTACAACAACATATTCGGACTCATACTGGAGAAAAACCTCATCAATGCCCACACTGTGAATTTGCAACTGGGCTTAAATATACTTTACGTCAACATATTAGGACTCATACTGGAGAAAAGCCATATCAATGCCCACACTGTGAATATAAAACTGGGCACAGTTCTACTATGCGTCAACATATTCGGTCTCATCTTGGAGAGAAGCCTCATCAATGCCCCCACTGTGAATTTGCTACTGGACGTAAATCTAATTTACAAATACATATTCGAACTCATACTGGTGAGAAGCCGTTTCAATGCCCACACTGTGAATTTGCAACTGCGCTAAATTATACTTTACGCCAACATATTAGGACTCACACTGGAGAAAAGCCTTATCAATGCCCACACTGTGAATATAAAACTGGGCACCGTACTTCTATACGGCAACATATTCGGTCTCATCTTGGAGAGAAACCTCATCAATGCCCGCACTGTGAATTTGCTACTGGGCAAAAATCCACTTTACAACAACATCTTAGGACTCATACTGGAGAGAAGCCTTATCAATGCCCATATTGTGAATATGTATCTGCATATAATTCTAGTTTGAAACAACATCTATTGCTTCATACTCGAGAGTAGTTTTCTTAATGTCTTTATGTAATGTGAATTTGCCGCTGGGCAAATATTTGATCTGATCGTGTAAGGGGGTTTATCAATGCCTTCAGTATTTGTTCACATCTAAGCTTTACCTAATCTAATGTAAAGTCATGTCATTGAATTCATATTTAAAAAGCCAATTTGGTGGTTAAAAAAGTTAATTTGAATTTCATATTCCTTTTAAAAATGAATTTGTATTTAAAACAATGCTTTAACTCAGCTTTGAGCAATCTTATTCTAAATACAGCTTGTGAATGTGAAGAAGTATACTCTTCTTCATAAATAAAACTATTGTATTATCCAGTACAATTAAAAATTTATTTATTTGTTTTTGTTTATTTTTATTTAAATAAATCGATTCAAAATTGTAAATGGTGAGCAACTGTTTGCGGCGGCAACTGGCCCCACAGTCCTTCTCAATTATAAGTTAATGAAAGTTTCATATATATCTTTTCAAAATATTGATAGTCGAATAGTTACTCCATTGCTATTTTCTAAAATTTTTAAAATAAAGCTATAAATATAAAAGATAAAGGTTTTTCCTTATTTGAGTGTAATGTCCCCGTTTTTCCCTGCTTTTTTAATAACGTTAATTCACAATGTAAAATTCACTTTAGCAGTGACTTGTACCAGGATTAAAGCAAAGATTGCTATTTACTTATCTACCTATATAAGTATGGGAAATCTTAAATCCACCCTAGCTACAGTGGCGCCACTGGTGGCTAATTGTCGAAACCGACCCAACTGTCAAACGAACTGTCAAACTAATTTTGTTTGTTCCAAAAGATTATTATATTATAATATAGTTAATGATTTATCATTATGTTTCAACAGTAATTATTGAAATTGAAAAACTTTTGGTGTCTCACTTGATTTAATAATGATTTATTGATTCCAATGATATAATGATCAATTCACTAGATTCTTCCCGAAGTTTATAAGTATATTTCAGATATAAAATGAGATTTTAGCGAGGAATGAGTGTATTAGAAGCTAAGAGTGAACCGAAGTGAAATATAACATATATGTTATGTTTCACTTCACTAACAATAAGTGCTCCGCTGTTTTGAAGTGTAGGAATATATTCCTACACGATCACACTTCAAATCAGCAGCTTGGTTTCATCCGATTTTGCATTTAAAGCGCAGTATCCTATGAAAAGCGCATTTTTTAACAATTTCCAGAAGCAATTTGAACGATCGGTAGGTAATTTCTAGGATCTATGCAAAAATCAGCCACTAGAGGCGCTAATATTTGACAGTTGGGTTGGTTTCGACAATTAGCCACCAGTGGCGCCACTGTCGCTAGGGTGGATTTAAGATTTACTAGGGTGGATTTAAGATTTCCCTATAAGTATTTACATTTTGCTTAATATTTCATACCCTATGCATATATGAGTCTAGATTATTTCTATGCTTATTTTCAACACGCAAATTCTTGTTAATCCTGTAATTTCTCTCAAAATCTTAACAGGTGATCTTATCAAATTAATACACGTAACTACAATATCAATTATTTCGTTTTGTTCATATATAATAAACTAAAACCTCAAGGGACGAGCTTTTCACTGTTCTAGTTAACTGACCAGATAGTTTCAGTCAGTCATTCAACAACGAATTGTTGAAAATTCGCTGAACAGAGACGGATTTTGTCAGTTCGTAGTTGAAGGACCGAATGTAACTCTTTAGTTAGTTTACTGGCACTTAAACTGAAATAATGATAAAAACAACTGTAGGATACAACAAAAGTGTGGATTAAAAAAGTTTTATGTGTTGCACAATATGGCCAGAAAACGTTTTCTCAAGACGCGTTTAGCGCGCATGTGTGCAAATTTAAAATGGTGGGGAGGAACGATTCGCCAATCAGCTGAGTGGCGTCTTGACAGCATGTTGTCCGTGCTGCCCTGGAGGCTGCTGTGAGTAAAAACAAACAAATACCCCGATTAATTACCCCTCAAATACGTGGTTTAAAATTGACGGAGGCTCATCCCCTGGTCACTCCAAATGCCCTAAATGCGGCTTCGCCCTTCACCGACTGTTCGAGGCTTCGATCGATCGATATTCACCCCTCAATATACAAGTCTCAGGCCGCGCCCCTCTCCGGGGACTGCGCCCTCTCGTAGCTCGTTGATCAGGCTTTTTGAATATATTCACTTTTTCTTATGAAAAATTCGATTTGATACAATTCGATTGTATTTGCCAGTTTCGCGCCATTTTTTCGATCGTTTGCGCGGTTTCTCGTGCGCATGTCTGCCACTTTTACGTGTCAATAATAACAAAACATTGGGGTGATTCAGCGATGGTTGTTTGTATTTTATTCTACCGAGTTTCCCCGAATGTATGTATGTATGAAAGATCGTATAGTAGAATTGTCTTGTGTCTTCATTTAGAATCTCGTATTGTGTTCAGATTTTTTTTTCTTATTTTCGAGATAGGTCTCTAATTATAACAATTAGTTCAAATCATGTTAGGTCTCATATATCTGAGCAAATACGGTTGAGTTTATTCGAATTTATTAATTCGCAATGGTTTTTCTTTGTATGATGTCTTAAATTGTTTTTATGAAATGTAACGCTAATAGTTTTTTTATGACTATTAACGTTTTAAGCGATAAACTATTATATTTATTTTACAAAAGAATAGTCGATAATTTTTCAATATAAACGTCAGCGACTAGCAAAAACAATCATTTTTTTAACATCGATTATGGATCATGCTAATTATACTCGCTAATTCAGACATTTACACAATCCGTGAAAATTTTCGATATTTTCACGCCTTTCGCAGAATACGCTTTTCGCACTTCCGGTCGCGCTCTTCAATACAAGAACCGACATTATTTTTAGAGACTAGATAGTTCAACAGGTGTGGACTGACATGAAAATGGCAAAAAAAACAACTCTTCGAATTCCATCTACTGCAAAGATCGAGATCCCAAAC
The DNA here is from genome assembly GCA_024721215.1 of Cheumatopsyche charites. Taxonomy (NCBI): domain Eukaryota; kingdom Metazoa; phylum Arthropoda; class Insecta; order Trichoptera; family Hydropsychidae; genus Cheumatopsyche; species Cheumatopsyche charites. Next base: position 4,999,735 of record CM045578.1, read on the forward strand.
ATGTAACGAAAATAAAATGGAATTATGCAAGTAAACAAAGCTGAGAGTTAACGATCGCTCTTTCTCTGGAGTAAAATTTCTGGCAATGATTCAAATCTCGTTCTTTTTCGCGCTCGAAAACAAAGCGTGTCACGTTGGTAGATCGTATAGGCGTAACGACGCGTACCTACTAACGATTTTATGGATTTTTCTGAATGTTACGTAAAATTCAAAACGTGCGCCGACCTTGTTTTATAGATTACGAATCGATTTTGAATTTTTCAGTTGATTTGCTTTAAAATGTATCGCTATTTTATCTTATTGCGACTGTGCGATTAGGGCTGGGAATACACTGCAGATACTAATATAATCAGATGAAATTAATATGTTGAACAAAAAGTATTTTTCGATGAATCATTATTATAAAAATAGTAATGATTCATTGAATTTTAGTTTCAGGTGGAATCAAGACGCAGTTTCATCATTTTTTTCGTAAACACATTCTCAACAATAGTCATTCATAAAATAATATATTTTTACATATTCGTAAATATAATATTGAAGTTCACCCTAAACGATCAATAAATTTTCGATTGCTCCAATATTGATGAAGGATTGTATTGATTTACTCGATGCATCCTTTCAATATTAATGGATATTGATATCATTTTATATTTTTCGTACATTAATCTTACGAATTTCTGAGATTATCGTCAACAAAATGGTTGATTGTAAGAATGGCAAAGTTGGACCAAGACACGATTCGATCCTCGTTTAGTGAATTTAAATTGTTTCAATTTTAACAATAGTAGTTCAGAATACACATTATATTTGCTGATACAGTTCTTTGGGTATTCTCAACTGGTTGCTGGGTTCATATGTTAATTTAGCGAGTAATAATATAAGCGAGACGTTTGACATTATGCTTCCTACAACACGCTGGTTTCGCTTTATTTATAGTTTGGGCCGATTCATTGTCAAAAATAGCCTATATTAACCCAGTGGTAGACGTTATTGAAATTTTAGAATAAATTTCAGTCAATTTCCATTAATTTCACGATTGGCGTATCGTTCGCGTAATCCGAACTGGACGTCACAATTATGACTTCCCTATTAAGCATGACGATGAAAGCAAATATTCAACGAATTCAGTTCATGTTTTCATAGAATTCGATCGACGGTGAAGTGTTTGAGTTCTGAATCAATTGTTTGAACGCTTTGATAAAATGTATTTTTCATCACATCGAAGAGTCAATAAGTGTTTTACTGTACTTATCTGCCTACGCGGTTTTCATTAGCATTTTAACATTATCTGCTTTTATCGCCAGTACTTGAATATGCTTGTGTATGTTCATGTAAAGATGATGGGTTTGTTCTATATTCTGATAGTATATAAAAAAACGAAATCATTTGCATGTTATCTTAAATCTATCAGCTCTCGAATGGCTATTAGTTTTTCCATTAATATGCTGTTATTAATCCGTGTATCGTTCAGAATATACAACTCATAATAATGATCAGATAAAAATTATGTATTGATAGATAATTCACATGATATTTATCGATTGACCATCGTAAATTTCGTGATTGTTAAATTGAACTACTTGAAGATTTTTGAAATAATAAATAAATCTTATTGGCTAGATTGTTCATTGTTTCTTCAGAGACATTTTAAATGACAGCCAACTCGCGATTCTATCTTTTAAAAGGACTGTCTTTGAGGAAAAATGCAAAAAATAACATTTTCGCCGATTTTCATTATTTTTAAACCAAATATCGTTTTGGCAACACTTCTAGCACTAATGAACATACCAACGAATAAAATAGAACAGAAAATTTTCATTTTAAATTTGAAAAATTACGAAACACTCAATTTGCATCAGTGCATTATTCACTTTTTATCTTGCTGATAATCGACCAATGAAATATTTCGAATTATTATTTATCGAAAAATGCTTATATTATATTTTTCTGAAAATGTACACTGTCTGCACTTGGCAACAAACTCGAGCTCATAATCGTTTTAGATTTCAATTTCAATTCACAAAGATTACACGCATGCTGTTTGATTGTGGATAACTTAAATTATTTAAAGAAATTCTAAACGTTTCCACATTAAATTTTGTTGTTTTCGCACTAAACAATTTTGAATTAAGCCATGTATAGAAAAATCTTACTAATTTATAAACTTCGATAAGCATTGAAAATTTTATTTTGCAAAATGACTTCAGTGGAAAATTTTCGTATAAGATTTCGAAAATATCTTGAGAATCATGCACGAATATATTTGATAAATCACGATTTTAATCCGACATATTGTTCTTACGCTGTCATATTATACCTTATCTTTATATCAAAAACACAGATTAAAATATTTGATTCACAGCAAATCGTTTTGTATGTACCTGTGTAAATTTGCGAATCTTATCAGTAACCTTATGTCGTCAACGATTCAAATCAATCAAATTTTTGCGATTACATGAAAATTTTCAATTTGTCTCTCTAGAGTACAGATTAAAATAAAATTGCTAGTATTTATATCGGTATCCTTCGATTGTCTATTTACGATAGAGGAAAAATTTCATAAATTTTCACTTAAATACGAACTCAACGGTGTAATAAACCCTGACAATTGCCACGAAGGTCGAGAACAGCAGTCGCATTGTTTAATCTATAATAAACGGCCTGTTAACATTTTGCTATCATGTGTAGAAAATCTGTTCGGAAATTGGTGTTATATGAAAATATATTTTCGTTCTATTTCGGGTGTCGTCCGCGTGGGACTAGTTTAGCAAATGTCACGATTGACCAACTCACATTCATATTTCGAATACCACTAAAGACGAAAAAATTCGCGGTATAAACATGTTTATTTGTTTACAGATTCGTTTCCAATGCGAAATGTAAATAAACATCTAAAATTGTTGGGATTTGATGTTTTTTTTGTACGATATGGTTTTTGTCGGTTTTGATATTAAACAAGTTCGTTTGTAGAATTGATAATCTAGTTATTTCGAATATTGTTTGTTACTTCTTTATTTTTATATTTCCTTTTAACTTAGCTTAAATCTTATTTATACTAGTTTATAGTTTGTACTGATGAAAAGTCTATCCTGACCCAATTTTAGGTTTATATAGTGACGTATTAATTGATTAAACAGGATAAATCCGAATAATTAAAATATTATTATTTGAATTTTATCCTTTTTTTACGTATTGAGGAAAATCATGCATTCATTTGTTCAATGTTTTATTCAATTCGAGCTAACGTGTGAAATTGTAATCAATTCGATAATGTTAAAATTGGTGAATAGAATACGATTCAGGTAAATTATTTTTCCGAAATTCATTAATCGACTCGTATCATAAAATCTGAATGCAACTGACAAAGACTGCACACCTTCAACGCTCATCAAAACTCCTCAACTCGTCGATTATTTTCACAATCACGTCGTCTAATACGTTTTCAGCATCGGTTTATTTCAGCGCGTACTTGACCCGCTTCGAGCCCTAGCAGCGCTTAACTTAACGAGATTATACAACCCGTCGAAGATGTCCAACCTCAACGTTATTTTTTCAACCATGTGTATTTGTAGAAAGCCGGACATTATCCACCAGACAGTACAGCTCTCTTTCGGCGGACCGCTTGGCATTTACAGCTGAAAATTGCGCAACTCCTCGGTGCAGTGCAGCGGACTTGGCTTCCACCTGGCTGTGATGTAATGGGGAAACGGCAGACGGTTCTGATGCTGAACTCCATGTGTGCGGTCATGGTTAAATTGTCGTTGTGTAGTTGAAGGCCACGCTGTACGGAGTCGGTCTGCACTTGATGAGGATTTATTGTTCCGTGTTGGCGATTGGATTTGTTGTCGGTCTTCTTCTGGTTTAGGCTCTTTTCCGGATCAGAGATTAGGTTAGATACGTGCTGTTTTCGATCGTGGATGATTCGGCGTCGAAGATGATGTCGATCGTGCAGTTTTTTGTTTGCCGCTGAATACAAATTACGACGAATTAGATAATCGCAAAAAATGTTTAAGTGTGGGCTTTGTTCTGCGTATCGATTTAAAAATGCGAAAAACTCGTTTTCAGTTAATAGGGAATGCGTGTGAACTTTTACGTTTTATTTTCCTCAAAACATGTTTTCCCTATAATCAGGTTGTTATTTTTCTTGAGAATTTTCGAGTTTATGATAATTTTTTGTGTTAACATTTCGTTAAATTCAAATAATTAATTCGATCTTCACTTTTTGAGAATTTTAGCACAATATCAGCGTAAAAACTCAAAATGTGCTAATCATACGGAAAATCTTCGACTTCTGAGAAGATAGCACGATCAGCTGATCAAATAGTAGAGATACATTGTCGCATTTAACAAACACGCCGTATCAATATACATATGTATCTCATTGATGATGACTGACATTGAACTTCGTCGGTTCTACGAAATTGATTTAACGGTTTGATCAGACGATGATCCGATGATGTCAGAGAACGGTTAGCGAATTAACAATTGCGTTTTTGAGCGATGGATGACATTGAACTTGGTCGATTGTGCTGGACTGGTTTTACTGGTCTTCCTCGTTTTGCTTTATAGACAATAATGGATGTTGAGTTCCCCCTAATTCATCTTGGTTGATGTTCGTCAGAATGTGGGATTGAATGAAATTTTATTCTTAAATTTCATAGTCGATTTGAAATTTTGATTGTAATAATGCTAATAATGATATTTATAACACTTTTTATCGCTCGATTATTTTTTTCCTTAGTGATGTCACGCATTCGTCACTGTGAAGCATACATTATTAATCTGATGTATGAATAAACGTTCATTATTATTTGTATCTGTTTTATTTTGCACACATAATATGCTTGTTGTTATGGCTACTGACTAACCAGAGATGTGTCACCAGGTTTCAAAAAATATCATTTATATTGGCATATGTTCCTAAAAGGAACCTTGAATGGAGTCATCACATTACATTTATTGCTCATTTCAAACATTTGAATTTAAGTACCTAGTGATTGATTAGCAATTAAAAAAAAACGATTTAGATATTCACATACTATGTATATTCTAGCATTACAAAAATGTAAAGCTTAGTAAAAATTTGGATTTATAATAGTACACATTTGTGTATGTTTGTATTTCCTCATTTGCATAAAATCATAATACAGACAATTCATGCTTGATGAAAGTGTCATTTTGCACAGTGTTAAAATTAATTCAGTTGTAAATTTATTCTATTTTGACTGAAAATATGTTTTATTTACAGTGTGCGAAGCTCTAAAGGAGCATCTACATCTATAAGTCTATGGAGTAAAGGAAATCCACCTTCATTTTTTAATAATGGAGTTTCTCAAACATCACGGGATTATCATGAAGTTACAGGAGATATTATTTGCCCATCAATGGTCATGGGAATTGACCATCTCAGAGACCCTCGTCTTAATAAAGTGAGTATTATCATTAATTTCAAATATATAATATTTAATCTCATTTTAAAATAAATTTTGTATTTTAAGGGTCTAGCATTTACATTGGAAGAAAGACAAGCATTAGGAATTCATGGATTACAACCAGCTAGGTTCAAAACCCAAGAAGAACAATTGGAAATTTGTCGGATATCATTAGAACGATATCAAGATGATCTAAACAAATATCTTTATTTAGTTGAATTACAGGTACTATATTTTTGATATTTTTAATTAGTGATTTAATTTTGATTAAATAGTTTGTATTTCTTTAATAGGATAGAAATGAGAGACTTTTTTTTAGATTGGTATCAGAAAATGTTGATAAAATGTTGCCAATTGTATACACACCTACTGTAGGACTTGCTTGTCAGAAATTTGGACTTATTTATCGACGTCCTCGTGGTCTTTTCATCACGATAAACGATAAGGGCCACGTTTACAATGTTTTGAAAAATTGGTAAATATCAATGTATTAACTATCTCTTTGAATGGTTTTCTTGAGGCATAATGATATGTAGCTTTCTTTTAAATTCATCATACTTTTATTCAAAGTTGCCATTTGCATATTGATGTGAAATAATATAATTGTTTCTAAAGACTACTTGCTGACACCACAGGCCTGAGCCGGATGTTCGTGCAATTGTAGTGACTGATGGTGAACGAATCTTAGGTCTAGGTGATCTCGGTGCTTGCGGAATGGGCATTCCCGTAGGAAAATTATCTCTGTATACTGCTCTTGCAAGTATTAAACCTCATCAATGTCTCCCTATCACTTTGGATGTTGGTACAAATAATGAGGTATGTTCTCAAAATTTTTGAATAGTAAATCATCAAATGCAATATTGCATCAATAGTGATTTATTTGTTGCAGAATCTGTTAGAAGATCCTTTGTATATTGGTTTAAGACAGCGACGTACTACTGGAGAAGAGTATGATGAGTTTGTTGATGAATTCATGAGAGGTGTAGTGAAAAGATATGGTCAAAATACCTTGATCCAAGTATTACTTTTTATTTAATGAATATGTATAGTTTGAAATATTTATTAATTTGCGAACATTATAGTTTGAAGATTTCGCTCAGCACAATGCATTTAAACTGTTAGATAAATTCCGTCACAAATATTGTACCTTTAATGATGATATTCAAGGAACAGCAGCTGTTGTTGTGGCTGGTCTTATGGCAAGTGTGAGAATCACAAAAAGAAAAATAAGTGAAAACATTTATCTTTTCCTTGGCGCTGGTGGGGTGAGATTTTCGAAATGTTCTTTGAAATACGTTAATCAAATCAAATATTTATAATTATATTTCATCATTAGGCTGCAACAGGCATTGCGAATTTGACATGTGCTGCTATGCAACATGAAGGTTTATCAGAGGCGCAGGCAAGAGATCGAATTTATATGGTTGATATTGACGGTTTGTTGTGCTCATCACGTCCCGGTGGAGTTCCTGACGGACCAGCAGCTGCATTTACAAAAGATCAGGCACCCGAAAAAGATTTAGCAACTCTTGTCAATCGGATTAAACCTAGTTGCCTAATAGGTGATAATGATTGTTGATTCTCATCGATAATGTTATTTTCTTTATTGAAAAGCGTTGATCATGATTGCGTTTGAATTTAAGGTGCATCTGCTGCTGCTGGAGCATTTACCCCAGAAGTTTTGAAATCTATGGGTGAAATTAATCAAAGACCCATAATCTTTGCTTTATCAAATCCTACCGACAAAGCTGAATGTACAGCTGAAGCTGCTTATACTCATACAGAAGTAAAATTTCTTTTTATATTATGCAAATATATTTTTCGAATATGATTAACCGTTTATGACTTTAGGGAAGGTGCGTCTTTTCATCTGGATCTCCATTCCCCCCAGTTACAGTTAATGATAAAACATTTTATCCTGGACAAGGCAACAACGCTTATATCTTTCCTGGAATAGCCCTTGGTGTTATTACTACAGTAACTCATCACATTCCAGAGATAATGTTCTTAAGAGCAGCACAGGTAAAAATTGAATAATTTAAACATATTGTACTTATATTTATTTTGAGAATGAAAAAAAATGATTTGAATTATCATATCATTTTTTAAATGTTAGAAACTTATTAGTTTATTCTTTTAGTCCTTATTATTGATTTTTTTTCACTTTCAGACACTGGCTGACTTTGTCGATGAGGAAGATTTAAATAAAGGATCAATTTATCCTCCATTAAAAGCTATCAGAGAAGTGTCATTAGCAATAGCTATAGAGGTTGCCAAATTAGCATATGAAGAAGGTAATTACTTTTTTTTTGATATTGCTTGAAATATTTTCATTGTAAAATAAATATTTAAAATGAGATTTTTCATATAAATTCAATTGAAATTATTCTCATTGAGATTTTTTTTCAATTTGATTCAAGTACATTCCTACATATATTTCTATTTTGTGTACATATTGTATGTAACAGTTATGCTTTGTGTTAAATGTTTAATGTGAAATTTGTTTGTTCCTTTATCGAATTTGTGTTCCCGAATACAAAGGATTGGCATCTGTTTACCCTGATCCCAAAAATTATGAAAGATTTATAAAGTCACAATTGTACAACTTCAATTACGAACGATCTTTACCAATCACATATACATGGCCCGAAGATAATCCAGAACATTTTAAAGTTAGGCCGTTGCCAAAAACACTACGACCAACTGGACAAGAACAAACAGAACCTGTAATAATAACTCCTAAACATTAAATTGCACAAAGGTGGGATAATTGTAAACATAATTTTTATTATCACTTCACTATTCTAATTTCTTTTACACTGTAGCAGTAAATATTCTTTTTAGTTTCTTCCAGCCACATCTTCATTTCAGATTCTATCGCTTTTTAATATTATGCTTTTATTTATATATTATTTATTTATTATTATAATTTTCTTTATTTTTTCATAATTAACACAATTTTAAATCTCATATGACTTATTTCTCAACCATATTTTTTTTCTCTATAGATTTTTATAGGAATTATCAATTTAGGTATATTAGCAAAGTTATAAAGAGATATTTTACGTAACACTTATTTTACATTTAATATTTTAATCTAATTGAGCTTTTGTTATCGTTGATGCTAGTGGTTTTTGTGTGTCTTAATATTGCTATCAATCGTTGAAATATGTTTGCATGTTTAATGTTTAAAATATTAACCAAACTTTTTGAGATGAAATGAAAAATGTTTTATTTTTTTCAGGATTAGCATCTATGTATCCACAACCCGCAAATTTGAAAGAATTTATTGTTAGTCAATTGTACAATGCTAATTATGAATGTTCATTGCCTGTAAAATGGGGTTGGAAACCAGAAGAAACCTTCAATATAAGACCTATTGAACCCGCAACAAAAAGTATTTAAAAAATCAATCGTTTTAGTGTTTTAATTATAATAATCTTGATTTTTAAATTGAACATAATGTGCACTTAGATCATTGGCAAATTCATTTTTAAATATTACATAAAAATGCAATGAGGTTTTTTATAAGAACCTAATTGACAAATATATATTTTTCAAACAAAATATATAATACTTTGAAAATTATGTTAGACATTTTTTTTTATCAAAGCATAATATATTGAAGTGTTTTTAACATTGTTCTATGTTCACATATTATAAATTATTTATTTCATTTCTTCATTTTTGTAAAAGCAACTTTCACATCCAATAGACCAATTAAATGTTTGTATTTGATTAGTATTCGAGATCTTATGTATAAGTTATTTATTTTTTCCAATCAGTATTAAACATTATCTGTTCTTATTGTCTGTTTGTCAAACAAATGTAATATATTAATTACAAGAAATAACTAAGCTTCCGGATATATTGTACTATATTTTTGAACTGTTTGATGTGAAAATTTTGGTAGTTAGTAAATACATAAAATGTTATTGTAAAGCAATTGAACTATTTTCACAAAATGTATGATCTGTTATTGATTCTTTATACATTTTTTAATTGAATTTTCATATCGCATTAAACAAATTATTGATTAATATAATGTTACATTATGAATGTTAACGCAAGAGTGTGAAAAATTCAATGACATTCTCAGTGAAAATATTTTTTGATGTTGAACATTTAAATTATTTATTTTGCTCATAAATTTTCGTATGCGCCTTTGATATGAGAAAAAAGTAATTAATTTATAATTATATGGAATGACGAATATTTTTGGAACAACAAAGTTTATTGTTCATAATTGCAGTATATTTTAAAGATGCACCAAAAAACAATTAAAGTACTAAAAATTTATTAGAATTTTTCTAAATATTTAATGCTGGTTTTCAAATAACTCAGCACGATTTATTAACAGCATTTACATTTTAAGTTCTTATATATTTATGAATGTGATAATAAATGTGATTACAAATGTATGCATGTTCATTCGTTTGAAATTTATGAATGTGAAAATGTCGAGATTAATTCAAATTGAATAGTATAATAAATGTTATACAATATGTTAATGATAGTTTTTTTCCTACTCTGATTCTATTCAAATTATTTTAATAAAAAAATGTGTTCACAATGTAGAAAATATAAATACTTTAAAGTTTTCGCGTTTTTTACTCGTACATTCATAAAACACACCGTAAAACTCACATATAAATGAAAAACGATGTCGGAACATCCATTTGCAGATTGCCTGACCATTTCACATAGCGGTGATTTTCATAGAAACGAGGGATCAGAAGCTTTCAATATTTTTTTCCCCGCTTTGTTTTTCCGAAACACAGCATTAATCAATTTTTCCACAACAAACCTAGTTTTCGCACACGTATCTATATACATACACACACCACACACACACAAAAAATCAATTCCGTTATAAACAAATTTCGCAAATTAGAAACACAAAATCGAGATCGAAAAAAAAAAAATATTCGCCATATCGATACGAGAAAAATCACGTCGCTTATATTTATTCAGTCCGAGCGAAAACAGCTAACGAGGAAACTCGCATGTGAGATGAATGGGTAAGCGAAAAGCACGCCGATACACGTGCGCGTTTCATTTTGTACACAAATCCGAAAAGACGTGCATATCGGAAAAGCGGATATAAAATTTTCCGGAAAAATCGAGCTTCGTCACGATAACGAACAAGGATGACCCGTTCGCCGTCGCCCTCGAGCTGTGTACCTGCAACGAGCGCAAAGGTTAGCCTTTGTCGTAAGCAATGTTGTCTCCTTTGCCGAAATGTCAATCTGTCAATTTTTAAAGGTTAAGAGAGAGAGAGGATGATGGATGTTACGGTGACATTACGGAGACTACGATAAAAGAATAAAATGAAATAATAAAACGACAGACTCAGCAATTAAACGGCGCGCTGTGCTACGCGTTGGATTTTCCTAGAAGGTAAGATTTTTTTTGCTGGATTTATTTTCAGCTATTTACCGAATGGTTGTATATAGAAGTTGTAACGTTTTTTTTTCTAGAATTTACTTAAATCTGAGTGGATCAGCGATGTTATCATATATTCGAACATTTTACTGTACATTTCCACTCTTTCAATCATCATTAACTTTGAAAATAATATTTTTATTATTGGAAAAAGAAACAACGCAAACTCTTGATAAGTGAAAAGACTGTTCCTTAATTAATTCAATTCGCTAGAATACCATTGTTATTATGAAAAATGTGCAAATATAATAGAAATTTCAATTTGAAGCAACGCGAGCGAAAATAGCGCGAAAGTTCCACGAAAGCTCAGCTTGTCGGTGTTCATCGTGTATCAGAAAGCTCGCGTCTGTTGTGTTTTGTGTTCGCGTTTCACGTATTACATTTTCCGCGAAACCTTTCATAGATAATGCGAATAGGGTTTCTGTCCTACCGACGAGCGATACGAATGAACAATGGAAATGGCTTTTTACTTTGACTTAATGCACTGCGGCGCCTTTGTGCGAGTTTTATCTCGCGTATGCGTAAACAGCTGCGATACATTAGCCGCTTTTTTGTTAGATACACGTGATTATATGTGTGTTTTTTTTTAATTTAAACTTGACTGCTTTAAATTTTTCGGTGTGGGATTTTGTGTTAATCTCCGTAAGTAGCTCTCTGATCGCATACGCGATCGGAAAAGTCGGAAACCCTTTTCGGTTGAATAACAACGATCCGGCAGTAAATACAGACTTTTCAATACAAACACAAGTGTTTTATATAGATTTTCATTAAAATGCTAGATTCTGTGAATCGGCGTTGTTCAATACTCTTTGGACTATGAGTCGATTGTGAATTGTTGTGTATTACGTATTTCCCATTTCGTAGTAAATCTGTTGCTGTCTTTTAAGGCTCCCCTTCCCCATGAAACATCAAATTTAAAAATGTTATATACGATAAAATGTAATGCAGAATTCTACACAGATTCTGAAAAGTTTCACTGCCGAAGGATCAGCTGTTGATGAGTTTATCGAGACAGACATATTCACATATATTTTTATGAATATAATAGATTAATACTACAGTTTAAATTGTATAATCGATTCAATCTAACATTACACACAATTAACGATTATTATTAAAAACACGCACAATCGAGCGCTTTAATGCGATTATTCAACCCCGCCGATAAATCAAACGAATAAGAAACACGTCTGATTAAGTTTCGCATAATAAATACGACAAATTTAAGTAAAAGACACATAAACATACACACACACCCCATTTCTGCTAGGGGTTCGTTCTAATCGCGACCGCAGCCACCTTTTGATTTATTGTGCGAATTTTCGCCGAGTCGACAGACCTCGTGGATCCGAAGCCGTGCTGCGTTATGATTGCGAAGTGTTATTTTAACCTTTTCAAAACCAACTTTGACAAAACATTCATTTTATGCTCCGACGGAGCGAGCCGGGATGCGTGAAAGCGCCAAAACTTTGCACGAGCTCCGGAACTCTGCTCCGAGTTGCGGTTCGCCTGCTTTTTTCTATTGAATAATTCTGGATTGATTGTCAGCTTTGTGTTGTTTTCGGTTTTATAATAAGCTGCTGAATTATATTCGATAAAAAAATATTCTAATTGATAGGATCTAACTGTATTTTGAGACGGTGGTTCTCGGACGAATCGGACATCGCAGTTTTCGAAAGTGAATCGCGCGTCCGCAACAGCGTTCTGATTTCGAGCGTCGGCGTCCATTTATCGCGGTCCTCTTCATGAATAATTCAGGCGAGTCATCCGGAAGAAGGAAGAAAGCCTCCAGGATGGAGAAGAGGAAGATGGGACTTCTTTGTTCCCACCGGGAAGGACCGCGGGAACAAATCCGGGTTAGCAGGTGTCGCTTTCCGCGGACGATATATCATCGGCGCAAACTGCGCCCGCCGCTCGTAAATAACACATTCCGAGGTCTCTGCTTGAAAATTTTCGTCTTTTTTTTACACCAAACCCCCTCACTTATTTTTTCTTTCGTCCGCTACATTTTTCTTTTGTCAGAGTGTTTCGTGATTTTTTCCGTTTCCGCGAGTAAACGTTGGAAAATTATTTTTTAATGGCGGCTCGAGATGACAGAGTCGCACTCTTGTTAATCATCTCCCCATATAAAAAAATCATATTTTTTCAACATAATTGAACTAATAAGTCATTATTGGACACACAGTCAGACACACACACAGAATAGCGCTATTATAAAGTTAGATTAAGTCAGTTGGTAGTGGAGAGGTATGAAGCGCAGATTCAGCAAACTCGTAATGCTGGGTTCGATGAAAAAAAATGGTTAGAAAATACCCGTAAAAAAATAATAATAATTCAATCATTTCAATCATAATTTTCCAATTAAATCTAATGATAATTATATAAAACTTGCAAATTTCAGAGACTGTATTCCTGGATACGTTACGCGTTCTTTGATTAATTATGTAGCCGTCTTCTTGGATCCTTTGTACACTCGCAGCCACCACTTTGCACACCTTCGACGAGAGAAAGTCGACGCTTTCGATTCAAAGAACGAAGGGGAACAGACGAGGAACGAAAAGCGCACAATACGTCGAGCCCTTTGTTGTATCGCCAGCCGATGAGCCCTACAATGGCTGACGAAAGTTTTCCCCATTCACACAAAGTCGTTTGTATATTATTTGCAGTGATTAATCTTCAACAGGTATGGAAAACGTTGGATACAATCGATTTTTGTTCGCTCGCATAACGCGCTGTGAAAAATCTCATTGTGTCGAAAATTTGCCAAATAAAATTATCGAGTCTTTCGTGCTTTAGATTTGATTTTTGATTATGTGTTTCGAATATTTGGGTTTTCGGCGAGTTTGCTTCGGTGTCGATGTGATATTGATGTTTCGGCAAATTGTGTCTGTCGTTCGTTTTGTCCCGAAAGAGTTGCGTTAAAGCCTGCGTATTATGTTTATCGCATGTATTGAGATAAAAGCAAATATCGGACGATATTTCTTACGTTCGTGGATAAAATTTCGCATTTTTCATCGATGGGTAAAGTTTGAAATAAAAATAAAATATAGAAAAAAATTGAAAAGTTACGTGTTCAGTAGCTTTCCAATGTGTGTATGAGAAAATCGATGTGAGAGTATAACTTTTACTTAATAAATTTCGGTAAAAAATACTATCCGATGTTATTATGTTATTAATATCTAATATGAACGTGCGGTTGTAAAATGGGGTACGTATTTGAACGGTTCATAGTTTATGCAATATGCTAGCATAAAGCGTTGATCAATATGTGCACGTTAATCATGTTTAGTTGTCAATTGAATCGTTTGCGTGCGAACATAAATATGAAATGATGTTATGATGTGTGATAGGGAATCGCGTCTGTTGATTAACTAATAAATTTATTCAATGAACATATTGATAATTCAGCTATTTCAATTGATGACTGAATTTCGCAAAGGGTACAAGTGACCTTTTTTGTCGATGTTGAATGAAATAGAATAAATAGTCGTATATGTGATGCATGAACCATTTTCTGTACTTTACTCAATTTCGATATAAAAGTTCCCTTTTTGAAATTCAGTCGACAATACTGTGAATATTTTTGAAAATTTTCATTAAAACCGGTGAGACCATTATAAAACATCTAGTCAGACGACACATTTGCAAAATTTCATCGAAATCAGTAGAGACCTTTATAAAACCTCTTCTCGTTGGACTACATTTCTACAGATTTTCATCAAAATCAGTCGGGACCTTTAGTGAGTCTCTTCTCGTCAGGATCTTAAGACACTCAATCAACCGAACATCCAATCGAAGAATCGAGACCGAATCTTCTTTCTCGACACCCTCCACAACAACCACCAGAACCGAACCTCGCAGCACACTTCGAGAGACGTTCCGTTACTTTGTCGTCGAAATTGAATCCTCATCAATTCCGCAGATTTCGTCGCTTACCGCGCCTGTACGTGCTCGCTCGCATATAATGAACTTAAATCTTGTTGATATTATGTTAAGACAAGTACGTGGATGTGTGTACGTTCGTATGTAGGGGGAGACGGCAAATTTTGATACTTACGCGAGCTTAGCTACGAACATGAACTCAGCAAATTGGATGCTTTGCATAAAAGGATTAAGCTCGTCCTTCGCTCGGGCGCTTTGGCGTCGGAATCGTAAGAAGAAAACAAAACATGGTTTGTGTCTTTTGCGACGCGCTTCGCTCCGCTTATTGCTTTCTATAGGAATAAGAGCGAGTTGGTCAATGATGGCGTGCCACTCGTGCTGAGTCGCCTAAATTATGTTGGATCAGTCGAATCATTTGTGTTTGTACAATTAATCGAAAAAATGCGAAGGTGCAGGATCGAGGATGAGCGTATTAAATGTACTGTGTGGAATTCAAATTTTTGTCTGAGAAGTTTGGTCACCTGTGTACTCGAGTGAGCATTATATTGTTAAAACTATTGTAATTATTTTTTTTATTGATTCAATTAATCATTCATTAAAGTGTAAAAAAGCAAAGTAGCTAGGCAAGAAAATTAGAAAAATATCAGAGAACGGAACTTGGAGATAAAATCGATTAAATTCAATCAAAAATAAGGCCGGGATAGCATTTTCAGAAACTATTTTGAAAAACGTTGAATTATTATTTTTTAAGTTAAATAATCTAAAGAAACAATAGATCTATCATATCATTTAAGAAAAATGACCTGACATTTTCTAGAATCCAATAGGACTCGAACAATCTCATGAGGACACTGAAATCCGATGTGGTATGCACAAACGCTTAATACTGCTAAATGAGAAAAGGTGCCCATTGATTTATCTAACTATATAATATCATTATTCTGTCTGTTTGTCTGCTGTGTGTCCATGTAACGTTCTAAAACTGCATAGATATATTCAACGAGTTGATCGCTCGTTGAATTGAAATAAATTTCTTGAAATTTTATTCAGCCTTTACGAAGGTGCACTAAAGAATTTTCCATCTATTTCTAAACAATGAACTAGTTTCATCATTGTGCTGCATTTAAATGAAACTCGAATTACCTGAAGCTATCTGTATTTCTGATTAATACACTCTTTTTAGATTCTTATCGCTTTTCCGGCCGCGATGCTTCAGCTTGAATGGAGTCGGGGTAGTTGATTGCCGGCGCCATATTGCAACATTGCACCGGCTTTCAATGTTCGCATATAGCTTTTGAATATAGATATAGTGCAAAATGTGCGCAGGTACGTATCTCCCCTAGACGAAAGTCAAAACACTGTAACTTCATTGATTATTCAAAAGTAAAAGCCGTTCGAGATGTCGACTTGCGGCAATTTAAATTAAGATAAGGGCGCTTCGGTTCGGTCTTTTCTATTTATATCGAAATCATTGTATGCAATTATTAATACTTCAAATACGCATTAAATATGTAGCTTAAATATTTTAATGAAATTACAGTGAAATTCCAATATTCGTTCACAATAAGTCTTATTGTAAATGTTAATTGGATTACTCAATTCCACATCATCAGATAATTGCTTATTTGAATTTATATAAAATAAAACCAAAAACATATTGTACATAACTGTATATGAATATTGCGCCAAGTCATACTGAATTACTAGGTCAAAGATATGAGTTCCACTTTCAAAGTTCGTTACAAGTTCTTTTTTAAGTTAAATTGTTATTTTTACCGCTTTCCTTTTAGATATATTTTTTGGATACATGGACGCAATGTTTTAAATAGAAATAAGCACAAAATAGAACATTTTTTTCGAAATTTGTACAAATAGAGGGGTATTGTACAAATAGTGAGTCAATTGACAGGACTTAGTTGTACGAATAGTGAATTGTATAAGTGAGACTTGTACGAATAGTGGGTTGAATAAAATAAATTTATGCGTATAGTGAGTTATATAAAAGAGACTTATACGAATAGTGAGTTGTACGAATAGTGGGTTGTATAAAAGATACTTGTACGGATAGTGAGTTGTATAAAATAAACTTATACGAATAGTGTTTTGTACGAATAGTGGATTGTATAAAAGAGACTTGTTTGAATATTGAGTTGTATAAAAGAGACTTATACGAATAGTGAGTTGTACGAATAGTGAATTGTATAAAAGAGACTTGTACGGATAGTGAGTTGTATGTATAAAATAAACTTATGCGAATAGTGAGTTGTACAGACAGGAAGCTGCACAATTAGCGAACTGTACGAATAACGCGGTTATTCCATAAGTACAAATAGTTAAATTTAGTAGATTTTTAATTTAATTAAAAAAATAATTTAGAGAAAATTTCAAATACTTTATTTTGGTTTTGGAGCAACAACATGCATAGATAAAAGGTTACACATTTCACGTAGGGATACGTTTGTGCATGTTTGATGCACTCATTCGCTGCGCAATCTTTCACGCTGATCCATATCACCATCGGGCAGTTTGTACTGAAAGACCCACCGCCTGATTCATGTCGCAAATCATGTGTTCGGTGCATGTGCAATATTTCATGCGAAATTCGGTTTGTGTGTCGATGGCGTTTTCAGAAATAATCTAAAAAAAAAGAGGATTTTCCGTTCATTTTTAGTGGTTGGAATATGCAGATCGTTTGGAATGAGATGTGGAAGAATTTAGATTTGAAATGAGTTTTGTATGATGTGTTTAATGATGTTTGATTAAATGTAAGAATTTTCATTTTATTTTTTTTGGGAAATTTCATTAATTATTTTTCTGTTGATTTGTAAGGAAGCGTATTTCTTTCGAAATATTAATTGAGTTAATTAACTCGTAAAATTGTCGCGATGAATTTATGTTTTTTTAATTACATTTATTATTTAAAATGTAAAATTTTGACGAATAACAAGAGAAAATATTAAATGAATATTTTTCAAGAGAAAACTTTTATTTCTTGAGACGCGAATAAAACTTAATTTTCTCTCATATCAGAGCGAAAATTTTATGCAAAAAATTCGTTACAAACTAATTTCATCCAACAGTTTCAGTTTTACAACTATACCTATCAAAATACAAATCAGCCCGATAAAAACGAATGAAAATTGATTAAGAAAAAAATGTACAGAAGCCCAAGATGTAACAAAAATATAATACAACCTAGAACGATCCAATCAGAATATCTCGAGCACATGAAACGTGTTAATATTTAGCACTTTCCGTATCGAATCGTGAATAATGAATGGACCACTATACGTTTTTTGAATCCGCCACGTTCGCACTTACGTGATGCGGATAGGCGATTGTTAAGGTTTTGTTTTCCGAAGCCCGATCACGAAACACCACAGCAAATGTTATTACAACCCACTGGAACACACCTCGTATATGAACCTGAGGATTTACCGACAGGAAAAAAGAACTGTTCCAGCTCGGAAGATGCGCGAGGCTCCATCGGTCGAAATTGAATCGTTCCGAGGGGTGGCAAACCATAATATATTTTTCTCGCAGGGGATGATATTGTGTTCTAGTGTATACATATGTTGAAAGGCTCTGACCTGCCCCTTGAAAGCCTTCTTCCGGAGGAAGTCGAGTAGAAGTGATGGCGTCAACCGTACACAGTTTTAACCCTTTTAATTCTGGAGGTTGCGAAAACACGCTACGCCACTGACGTCGTCGACAATAGATTATCTTGTTTGTATTGAATGCGAGTTGTAAGTTAATGTGTTTATGTGTGGTGGTTGTTTCGAAGAATCGCTTAATTGGCTACGTGAGATCGTTGTTTATTATTCAGAGATATGGCGAATATTTGTGCAAGATTTATCGCACTTTAGATACGTATGTATAATTAATTTTAGAAATTTGATTTAATTTTCATGTTCGGATACATTATTGATTATGCATTGGGAGGAGGATGGGTGAAAGTGTACCCTCGATATAATGAAATTCATCAAATGTATCTCAATTGATAGTTATATGTAGCATGATTTTTATATGTGGTAATATCCATTATACATATGAGGTTTTCATGGAAAATCGAATTTTATTATCAAATAAGTCGCGTTATATATTCTATAACTGATTTTAATTTGACATTTTTCCATGAATTGCAATGATTTTTATGTTGAAATTGATTGAATATTGAAATGATTATCTCAATATCAAATTCATATGTGTCTAGTAGAAGAAACAAGCATCTTAATTTAAAATTTGATTTAAACAAATGAAACAGACGTTTATTTATGAGTTAACATACTTCAAAATTCATATTGCACATCATGAAAAAGCAAATTGAAAATCAATAACAAACGAATCGAACGCAAAACTTTAATTTGTTAACATTTCGAAATTTCAATATCTAACAATTGAATCGACAATAATAAAAAAAAAAATACACAGAAAAGAAACACAAATCAAGCAATTTTCCTACGCTACATTCTAATCAAGACGTATACGCATCGGCAATAAAACAACGAAACGGACGTAATATCACAAAGCGGAACGGTCGAGATCGGCAATCGGTAAATATGCGACGTGACTTACGAGATTTATTAGTTCAAAAATAGTAATCTTCGACCGTTCTTAAGCAAAATAGGGGCTAAGGGCGCCTTCCCTTAGGAAGGGTGGATCGAACGCCTTCGAAGCGAAAGGGGAGTGTGGGGCGACTTGAACAGGCGATGGCCTGGCTAGATAAACGCCAACTTTGTCAATAAATCGAGCGACGTTAGTCAACTCTGCCGGATGCAGTTAGTTTATTTATTTCTGAACTTATCAATTTCGCAAAGACTCACGAGGAGTCCTTAAGCGGTTCGAGGGTTGATTTTCTCGTATAATAATTATGTTTGAATTTTATATTACGAAGGAAAAATTCACATTTTTGTCATCCTCATCAACGTGAATCTTACTCTATATCAGTGTTTCTCAAAGTGGGCGTTAGCGCTCCCCAGGGGGCGTTTTAGACCTCGAGGGGGGCGTTGAGGCGCCCAGAGAAAAATGGTGGGCGTTGATGGGGGCTAGGGGGGCGTTTTGAAATTTGTAATTTCATTTACTTTATCTAGTATTTTTTAAATTTCACTAAAATTAAAACCCATCTATTACACAATAATGAATAATAAGTTTATATTTCTACCCTGTATGATGTTATAAAAACTTAAAATACTTAACATAGATTTAGTAGGATAGCCCGCACACCGTACGCAAGTTTTTGCGGATAATGTCTAAAAATTTTCGCCTGCGGCGCATTGTGTTTTAGTTCAATAAATTAAATATGAATTTGAAAAAACTTGTCAACTAAGATGTTTACATCTGTTAAGGATAAAAGAATCATTTTCTAAGTTTAAGAATTTAAATATGTATTTTCATTTCGGACTTTTTAGATGTCAATTTTGCATAGGGGTTTAATATGTTAGACGGCTTAAAAGTGGTGAATATAATAAACATCCACATATCAAAAATTTCATTTTCTGAAGAGATATTTTAAGATTTTCAAAATTTCCGCCTGTGGCGCTATTTTTATTTTTTTTCATATACATATAATAAAAATATGTTGGGAGGGGCATATATTTTATCATTTTAACTTTGTTTTTTTTTTGGGGGGGAAAGCCCAATTCCATGAACGTACCCAGGCCCGGATTTTGTAAAAATGTGAGAGGGGGGGGGCGCTGAGAAATAATTTATTTTTAAAGGGGGCGGTGAAAGAAATAAGTTTGATAATCACTGCTCTATATCAATCGTTTTGTCGCGTTTATAGCTTTTTCATTAGCGACATCTGTCAAATTTAAGGACCTCATGAAATGAGCTATGTTGAGGACAATGCAAAGTATCTTAGTTTGTAGAAGCATATAAACGCCAAATTAGGTTGGCCTAGTTGAGTACTACGAACACTAGATGAAACTACAAGCTTTACATATCATATAAATTTACTCGAAAGATATTTAAATAATTCAATTAATGTATAAAGATATGAAATGCAAAGGATTCGCATCGCAATAGAATGTCTTGCATACTTCTTCAGCGTACTTACGAATAGCTCTAAAGGCGGAATATAAAAATATAATAATTTACATAATATTATACAAAGCTTTTTCTTTTTCTTTTTATATGACAAATTTTAAAACTTAGTTTGATCAATACTTCGATCCCATATAAATCCAATCGATCGATGCGAAACCAAACACTGCACGATCCGGATTTCAATCTCGCTCATGTGGGATTTACTCGATTTCGGTATAATATTTCAAACGCCACGTCCGTTTTCAATTCGAGCGACTTTTCAAAATATAAATACAGATATATGAGACATATCGGTGAACGCAACAAATCGAGCACGAAATATGCAGCCAATGCAAACGGACATCATACGATATTGAGCTGCTGTTTCTCTCTTCTGAGCCAGCGGACGCATTCTTGGCCTGTGTCTTCCCTTTGAGATCAGGAATACGCCGCAGTTCAAATATCCCACAGATGCTCCCAGGAATATTTCGTTTTATCTGCAGGCTGCATTCGGATATCCCCGCGAGGCTATATCATACTCGCCTCCTTCGGTACGTTCGTGTATATCTGCTTAAACCGTTCGATTCGGATGATTGAACGAATATCTCGCGTATATGGGTAAATGTATAAGGATAGATGCGAATAATCAAAATGAAAGGAAAAAAATTGAGCCGTTCTGCGTATGTTTCGATATAGGAACCCAATCAGCTTAATTGATGTACATTCCTTTGATCGCGTATCGGAACGGATTGTATACTGGGTTCGTTCGAATTTGAAAAATAAATAAAAACGTTTTTGATACACACTCATCCCACGATTTATGTGGTAGGTATGTTTTTTTTGAATATCGCGTAAGACTTACTATTAGATTTTATATAAATTTAAGGAATAAGTACTATTACATAAGGTAGAGCAGTCAATTGTATTATTTTAAAGTGCCTTCAAATTGAAAAGAATTGAAGGAAGGTATTTATTGAATTAAATAAATAAATAATAAGCGAAATTTTCTTAATTACATAAATCTTTTATTTTTCATTAATTGCTAAAAGAAGGTTCCCACTAAGATACTAAGTCTGGTCGGAAAATCGTCAAAATTTTTTTACAACATCATCAGTTTTTTTTAAAGAAATTTCTTCACTATTAGATATATTTAAGTTCATAATTGTAAATGAGTAAGTTACAAATACTTTTGAAGATATTCCTGAAACTTTCTTATAAAAATCCACAAATTATATATAAATAATAATTTTCTTGATCACGTATAAGTGAAACCGCGTAAATGGGGGGATGAGTGTAATATGAAACGAAATAGAGATATACGTTTTCTTTGCGTAGAAACGAAGCGCGGTTGCAGGTCGTACATAATGAATGTTTCGCATACGAAAAAGGCACATTTCGCCCGTTTGCATATCAATGCCTTATCATTTCATATGAACGAATGTCTGTCACAGGACCTAAATTAATATTACATTATGCGAGTTTGCAGAGAGGTGCTAATTTAATTATTATTAAGTCGAAACCGGGGGACGTTAGCGAACTAGAAGCGCGAAGTTAACTTTCGCATGTACGGGGGTCGTTGCAGATCTTCGCGATGGGGTGTGTATTTAATTCGAAGATAACTTAACGGTTTCGTTAACGAATTACGAGTTGAGGGGAGCGTTATTGCGTTATCGTATTTTTCGAATTGCGAATGCGAAATGAAATATTTTCAAGTTAAGAGCAGATGGGATTCTAGCTCCGAGCGTATGAGCTTTTTCACGGCGTTATTTCACATAATACGCTTTTGTTTCTTCACTAGTGTGTTGAGCTTTTTTCATATGAAAAAATATAAATTGTGTCCAAAGAGGAAAACGAAAATGTTATACGTGCATTTTTTTTATTTTCAACGAAATATAAAGTTCACTTTAGACTCGTGCGCGATTCACGCACGAACGTCGCTACTTTCATCAGTGAATCGCGCATGAATCTGGAGTGGGTTTTAAAATAATCATGCTCGAATTTACATTCAATTGGTGAAAAAAATCAATATTTTCAAGAAATTTGCAAGCTTGTAATTTGACGTATCGCATCGTGCATACAAAGCATTTTCGACACGTAACGAAAATACGCCAGAAAAATTGACTAATTCGTCGAACGGACGATAATGTGTTGACAACACGCGAGTTTTCGATTTGGTTATTATTATGAAATGCCGACTTTGAGTTCTTATTATCGAACTTCACATTGACGTTCGAATTATGCGCTATACGCGGACTTCATTTCGTCTGAAAATATATTTCAGAAGCCTTCAGAAATCTATATTATAAATACGCTAACGACGCTCGAAATTTTCAGCCACATCCGTGCCTCGAACCCGGGCGTTCAGTTTATCAGCCCGTCACCTTAGCTCCGAGCTACGCGTCGTAATTACGAATCTGTCGAAATTTGATTAATTCCGAACTATTTTGATACACATGCGCCTACTGCTAGTATCATTTAAACGCAAATGAACTGCGATAATCTCATTTTAAAATGTACATATCTATGAATTAATTGAAAGTAAGCTTATATATTTTTATATACTGCGTAATAATATACGATAGGGTGTCCAGGGGCGGCCAACGGTGCGGTCGCGGTCGCCACTTTGTCACTGTCAGTCGACAGCCCTGACAACTGCCCCTGAAACCCCCACAACCTGAAAAGCGCCCCCTGTGCCCGATACACCCATCTGTCACTATGCTAATCTGCGTCCGAGTCGTCGTCACGCCACTTTTACTCGGCGATGACTGGCAAAAGTGGTCTTGTCGTTGCCACTGGAAAGTTTAGAGATGTTGATTTCGACGACACTTGCGTGTTAAGGACGAGAAGAAACTGAGGAGATTTTGCGGTTGTTTCGTTTCGGGGAATTGAAATTTCTTTGTTTTGATGAACGGTTGTGCGAGGGTTGCTTTTTGTTAAGTTCTTTCTAGGTTGGAAATTGTATAAAAACGTTGTTTTCAAGTCGAATATTGTTTTTACGTGAAAGAGCATTTTTTAAAGTAATTTTCTATAATTGGAAGAATTGTTCGGATGTTAGTTGTATTGGAAAATCAATTTTTCTAAGATATCCTTCAGGATAGTTGCTGCCGGTGAAGCTACTGCTAAACATTAGTAGACGTGGGCAGCATTTTCTTTTCAATGATGATTTGGTTAAAAAAAAGAATATAAGTGAATACAGATAGTTAGTAGAGAATGATTTGTGTTAAGTTATTATAAATTTCAAAAATTGATTCGAATAATTTGATGTAAAAACTCACAATTAGCTCAGTTATCTTTACAAGTGCCAAATTTATATGATGCCATAAAAAAGTAGATTTTTTTCTACAACTAATTTTCATACAATTTTCACAACTGTAGAAAAAATAGTTTGAGAAATACTCCTTCACAAAAAATAAAATTATTTTGAAAATAATGTTTTTATATACCTTTTATAAATGCAACTCGATAAAAACCGAGCTTCGTATATTATATTAGTGCTGATTCATTTATTAATATTTGAAAATTTAAAATGTTTATAATCATAATTCGTCCGAAAATTTAATTCAAGTCTTATTGCTTCAAGCATCTCATAATTTCGAGATAATCGAACTTTGCTTATTAAATTTGTGTAATTTGGCATCCCACAAAAGCCATTGCGCTACGGAGTCTTGCATCTACTAATCTATCACAGAATTAATCTCACAATCAATTTGACGATCGGTTGTGTATGTCGAACATTCGTGTTCAATCATGTATTTAAAATGCGTCAATATTGATGCGCGTCTATCGCATTATGGATCCGAAATTGCCTTTAATTGGATTCGAAGGAGTTTTTCCAGTCGAGGGAGCAAAGCGGGTTAATATTTCATCGCTCGCCAGGAATTGCCCTTAAATCTTTACTTAACGAGCATTACGGCGGAAATGTAACAGTTGCGTATTTACACAATAGGAAATTAAATTTAAAAACAATTTCCTTTCGAGCCGTCTGCCCCGTGTCCGAGCGCGACCTGCGAAGCGTCCCTCCGTAGAAAATTACCTAATTATGCTCTCGTGGAAATTAAGGGAACCTTTTAAAGGGCTAGTCGAATTATCGCCTCTCGCTTCCCCCCTTTAAGCGAAAGCTGCGAATTTTCAAAAAGCGAAATTCCCTTTAAAAAACGTGCAAAGAGCGCGAATCGCTACGGGTCATCACTTTCGATTTCGCGTCTGCGCTAAAATTGGCCTTCGAACGGCATAAATCACGAGCGCTCATAATATAAGATTGAATAATAAAAAAAGTGTTAAAAATCCATTGTGAAATGATCGGTCTCGTTCTCCATCAATTTTTGACGACAAAAGCAGATGACCCTTTGGAGGACAATGCGCCATTGTGCCCGTGTCGAACGAACTCGTTTTTCATTGTCGATACTTTGAATAAATGCGAAAAATAATAATGACTTGAAACAATGAAGGATAAAGAAACATGTACGCAACGCTTGTAAATAAAATTTTAGATATATCAGGTAAATTATATAGAAAATTTTCGATAAATCTATAGTATTTCAAAAGAGACAATACGATCTTTGACGACAAAGTGACGAAGAAATATTTTGATTTATTTAATTTCGAGAATCGTTCAATACATATTCGAGTTAAATCGATTAAGTAAAGTCAATCTCTATCGAATTTCGAGCGATTCTATCTCGTTTCGATTCCGTTTGATTATCGAAACAGCGATAATTGCAAGAATCCTATCGGACACGAACCGAAACAAGTACCGGACCGCGATTTCGTTCAAGGTTTGTCAATTTTCTCTACGTCCACTATTGTCGATCGAAGATTGCTATCGATGGTCAAGACGAGCGTGGGTCGGGGACTTTCAATTTGTTTTACTATCTCGAACGGTCTCCAGTCAAACGCCGGTCCTTACCCGAGATCGAAACCGGGAAATACCTTTCTTTCGCTCTTGCTTATTTTCGGATAGGTTTTCATGCAGACGCTGGCCATCCTCGATCTCGGACGTGCGCTAATCCTGAAAAAATAGCATTCTAGGAAAATTGGCGGGATTTCTATCACTTGTATCGCGCTGGCGGCCAGTAAAGCCGCCAAGGCTTAAGAGCATTCCTTTGTAAATAAAGACAAATTACCGGGATACGCTGGCATCGAAAAGAGTATACCCAGATTCTGCAGATCCTTCCGGCAATAACTTATTCGCCTTAACGACGTCAGGATTTAATCTTAATATTCCGCATTTTGAAATATTCCACATTGTAGATAGAATAATCGATCGACCGTGAGATACCATAACAGAAAATACGAGAGCCAAATAAATTTCCAAAATATTTTCCTCGTATGAAAATGAATTATATTTTTGACTTGTTTCTGTGACTCGAAATTGAACGAGATTCTTTGAATTTTAAGCAAATTGTGAACTAGCATTTATTATTTCTTACTTCCTTATTTAATATCGTTGCATGTGTAGAATGTGCATAATATTCGCTACGACAGAGCTACAAAAAGACCCCTCTTAATACAGTCAAATAATAGAAATATCGTTGTAGATACACAAAAATTTAATATGTTATGATGCAGAACCCTTGCCAATCGTATATACAACAGCTCTAATAAAATTTGCTCTCAAAATCTTAGCCGCTAAGAAGTCTATAATGACATACATTACGATTGAAAAGAATCGCTTCTATGTACTCTTGATCTTTTCAGTCATCATATATGAATTCAATATTATTTTTATAATGGGATAATATGAGATATACATATTGATATGTGTGACCTGCCAGTGCATACGTAATCATCAATTATTCACAGCACGTTCCTGAAGATTCTCATATTAAAAATTCGTCCCAACAGCACCATAATGTAACGTGGAAAGATAGAGTATGCACTGAGTCAGGCTTCCGCAGTTTCGAATCCGATCAGAAGCTCGAGAATGTCTCATTAAAGGTATCCGGTTTGATGATCGGACTATTCAACCGTGGCTCGCGAGTGTGTTGAGAATATTCATTCGAAAGTTTCACTCGTGTAAGACGAAGGGTTGATGTACATATTATGATTATTGTATGTAGGGGTTGTTTCGTCACATGTGAGGAAAATTAATTAATTTCGAATATTTTTGAAATTTGTATAAATTGCATGAAATTTGGAAATTGAGTTTGTACTAGTCAGAAAATTGTAAGTGACATTTAGATAGAATTTTCAGAATGTTTATAAAATGTATCGATATGAACATTTTTATTTTAATTTTAATTCATGCTATGAATATTATATTTTTTAAATATTTTTTTCTATTGAAATAATGTAATATATTATGGAATTAGTCAAATCTCCCCTACATACATGGTGGATTCGACCGCTGAAGTATTCCCGGCACGAGTCACAGTTAAACACGTACGTTTTATGCATTGCTTATAATAAGGCGAATATTCAAGTTTTAATTACATTATTTCGTTTGCGGGACTGAAACTGGAACTCTTGTTTTTCAATTATTCTCTTAAAATATGGATCGCGATAATGCGAGGACAATCGTAATTTGAATACGAATTACGTTTCTAGCACTAAGCCATCAAGGGGCAGAACATTGTTGCAATTCGAAAGGGTTTATTTTGTATTTTTGCTATAAAATAGAAATGTTTCTTTTATTTTAGTAATGACGTTTTCTTAAGTATTATATTTTATAGCAATTTTGTGAGTATTATTTATTTCAGATAA
The DNA here is from genome assembly GCA_024721215.1 of Cheumatopsyche charites. Lineage (NCBI taxonomy): Eukaryota > Metazoa > Arthropoda > Insecta > Trichoptera > Hydropsychidae > Cheumatopsyche > Cheumatopsyche charites. The sequence goes on from CM045578.1 coordinate 5,027,223, forward strand.
GATTTATTGAAGAAATTTAAAAAAAATGTCATCGTGCTTCTGAAAGTGGGAGTGGGTTTCTTTCGTAATGTGCTTCTAAAGTATTTACGTGATCTATCTTCACACCCATATAAGAAAAATTTCAAGATTACCACACCTTCTCCACATTAATATCTAACCTGAAAACCCCAAAAAAAAAAAAAAAACTGTCATTCAAAAACGCGAACAAACCAAAGACGTCCACAATGGGCGCGTCGTCGGCAGCGCGCGAAAAATCTTTTAATCGCCGCAAAATTAAACTTTTCCCCGGCGATAAAACTTCCAGGGAAACTTTCGCATGTCCCGCGGCCAAAAGAATTCCTAACCGATGGTCCGTGATTTACGACGCCTGCTTTTTTCCACTCTCGGGTCCTCCGGAGCGTTTTCGCACAGGCGTTCTCATTTCGGCGCCTGATATATGCGGGGGAGGGATCTGTTTTGTGTACGTACGTCTCTGCAAAAACCCACACCTTCTCGTATGGGGGATGTTGGAATTGTGAAATATACCCGCCGAAGACTTAAAATTTAATTTTCGCGGTTTAAGGGCGGGTCCGCCCAACTCCCCCCGCGTTGCCTTTAGCGCTCCCGAGGGACGACGCTCGCCGTTTCGTATCTGAATGGAGTGGAAGTTGTCTTGGAGTTTTTTTTTCCTTCTTCCTCCTTTTTCCGTTTGTTCCAGAGTGGTTTTTGGTTAGTGTTGTTGTATCTCGAAAGAGATTATGTCGATGTTTTATGGTTTCGCGTCGGCGAATTGCTTTTTTCGTGCGATACGCGTCGTTTGGGTGATTCGTTTTTTTTCTTCGAGGTCGGATTAAACGGTCGAAGTTTGAATAAATATTCAAATCATATGCTTTTTTCATGGTATTGTCTTTTTTGTATTGTTATTTTTATAGTCAATTTGAGTGTATAGTTATATTTTATTTCGTAGCCATTTCAACGTCAGTATCAATATTATTGCACATAAGAGTAGAAATTTTTAGAAAAATATTTAAAATTAAAATAAAATATTCATATAACAATTCGGAAATAAATTTCTGCCGTTTTTATTAGGATATAATTTTTTCTCCGCCTTTTTTTCTATTGCATGGAATTTTAATTTGAATCCATAAATCTCGCAGAAAGACATTTTTTAACGACGCGTATTACCCTCTCAAGAGTCTCGAAAAATCCTCACAGCAATTACGAGAGCGTTATAAAAAAAAACGAGACCATTTTTTGATAATTTTACGATCCGCGATAATTGACGGTAATTGTCGTAATATTTGTCGTCGCTGGCGCTTCAAGCCTCGCGGAAACTCAAAGTTTACATTATAATTGCTAAGCACACTTGTACGGAGTCTAATAAATCACCACACGTTTAGTAAATTACGACGATATTAACCGCATAAACGTAATTTATTATGCTGTCGCTAAACGCCGTTTTACATTATAAATTATTATAAGCGACGAGATGCGATCGAACGCTGCGCTTAATTGCGAACAAGTTAAGCATCTATTTTCCGGATTTTCACGTGCTTCCGAATTTTTACACCGAATACGTGACGCTCGAAGGAAAAACGCTTCGATTCCGAATCGAATGCTCACGTGTACTTAGAAATTAACGTGACCTGAAAAGTCGTTCGATCGTATTGACCCGTGATTAATTAATAGGGTTATTTATTTATTGTTGCAGGCATTGCTAACCATTATTTTATATTTCTCAAACAATATAATTTATTTTAAAGTGATAAAGTGGAGCTGGGCTGGTTCACATCGAAGACAGAGCAAGTCGAGTAGAGATTAGCAAATCAGCTTGATTATTGTGCACTTGATATTAAGACATTAAACTGTAAACTTGATCAATTTAACAATAATTTGACTGTAAATAATGTGTTCAAAATGGTTAAGTTGACTTGTTATTGTCCTCTTGACTTGCTACTGTCCTCAATATGAAATGGTCATTATGCTGAAAACTATGTATGTATCTATATGTAGTAAATAAGGGAACACAATAGATATTACTAAACAAGACAGATTTTAATCTATTATAAGGAATCGTTTCTCAAAGTGTAAATCGACACTTTTTAGAAACAAACACTGTAAAAAAGCGACAGATCAATAAAGAAAATTGACATGTGACTCTCGCTAATACTCGACAGAATTCAAAACCAGGTATTCTAAGTATACCGAATCGACGCAGCATGCACAAGCAATTTATGTCGCTGCATTGGATGTTATTTTTCTTATTCTCAGAAGTGCGTAATTAAAATTCAGCAACGATTCACACGTGGAAAATCGTTTGTCTTCCGGCGCCGGCTTTATGAAGTATCACGATTCGCTAATTATGAAGATTTATTTCGACAATAAACTTTCTGAACTCGTTACGTTCCAGCGTTTCGAGAATCCGCACGCCGAAAGTTGGTTATATTTCATCGGAAAATTTTCGACGATGTTGTTTTATATGCGTGTCTGTTTATTTGCCAGATCCGTCCTGAGCGCGATGAAAAATTGAATGATTTATTAAATGCGAAACGTTAATCAGTCGCGCAACCGTTTGCTATGACGTTTTAATTTAAATAAATATATAAATTTTCGGTGTTTTCATTAAATTTTCGAGCGATCGACTTTAGACCGCTCGAGTCTTTGATTGATGATCATAGAGTGCGAAAGATCTGTAATTATTTTTCTCACACAAATTAATGAAAATGTTCAAAAATAGAAATCGATCAAATAATAATGATAAGTTATTAAGATGATAATCGAGGAAAAATATTGCAGAATATAAAAAATAGTATTAACTATGCAAGTTATGTGAAAATTCAATGAAATTTAATAAATTATTACATGATCTACGCATGAATTTTATGTAAAGGAGTTGATAATTAATTTTGTGCTTTCACTTAAAACTACAGACTAGAAAGTTTTAATAACATTGTTGTTTCAAAATGTTGACGTGAGAGAAAATGGCGATTAAATTTTCAAAGTTTTAGAAATAATACACAAATTGTTTTTCAATTCATTTACGATAATATTACATTATTATAGAAAGAAAACAATCATTTTCCAGTAATAGGTCTGTTATGCTCGAAATAAATTCGTAGAAATAAAAAGTTTATATTTTCATCATAACAATAAGCTAACAGATCGCGAAAAATCAGAACGTTGTTTCAGTACGCGAATCGCTTTATATTCTGTATCAATTTCGATACGGACGTTTCACACAAAAGGGTCTCGCCGAAGGGTTATCTTCTTCACAAGGTGTATAAAATTTAAGCCGCGTATAACTTTCAATAGTGGTTTGAAAATTCACGTCGGAATATATCGCCGAGGGGAGGTCAAAACATACGATAATAACTTAAGATAGGCTTTAGATTTTAAATAAAGATAATGAATGGACGCGAGCAGAAAGGTGTGTCCTTATCGAAAAGGAAAAGGGTCCTGCGAGCGGAATTTATCATTTTATATTTACAAGCGTTTTATTATACCCATTATTATAAAGGGCGCCCGTATGTCGGTATGGCTTCGAAAATAATGAGAAGGGAAAAGTTGTTTAGCGTGCCTCTCGTTTCCCTCTATCCGTTTTTCATTCATCGTTATGTACGAGAAAATTTTCGTATTTTCGGAATTATCCGTTATATGTATATAAGTACATACATGCACACGCTCTGCCTTTTTTATTATTATTTTTTCATTAGAGCCCTTCGGCTTCGACGTTATCATTCGGAGCGAATCGTTCGACGGACATAAATCAGAGTCCATTTTCATAATGTGAAAGTTCTGAAGCGAGGGGGTCGAATGTGAAAAAAAAATCTTTTCGGCAATTGATAAAAAAGATGAATCGAAATGAAGAATGCGCTCTGGTAAAAGGAATAGCAGGGGTGGATATAAAGAAAGATGACGATGTCGGAGCGTTTATTAGCGTTAATATCTTATTGAAATAATGCGATGTCATTTTGGTTGTATAAAAATAATCTTATATTCAAGTGAATTATTATTTTTTGATTGAATATTATATTATATGCATTAAAAATACAAACGAGCATGCGATAACTTGCTTACGTTCATATTAAACTAACAGCATTCTATAAAAATGAAATGCACTTTATAATTTTAATTAAAATAAGATTTTTATTATTCACTTAACAAACTTTCTTCTGCACACACAATTCTTTTGATAAAATAATTAATTAGAAAACAGCATAAGATAAAAAAAAAATCTTCAGGTTAACAGAACTATTTCCATTATGCACTCGGCAACAAACGCCATCCCCCATCCCTTGATATATTTAATTGAAGCGAATTTCCACCGACTACATGTATATTTAATGAACGCTTTCCTCGAGTTTTTCTCGGGAAAATGCGCGCGTTTTTAGCACTAAACGTCAGCCCGGGAAAATCTCACCGGCGAAAGGGAGAAATGCAAAAGTGCCCGAGAAAAACATCTCGGATGGGGTCGGTTTTTCGAATGGAAGTCGGGGTGAGTTGGGCCCTTATCGCGGCCAATTGTGCGGAGGGTGTTTTATTAAAATTTGGCAACTTTGTCTTATAATTAACGATATTCCCGGCGCGAGTTCGCCGCGCGGGAAACCACTGTTTTGCGCTCAATCGCGCGTAAATATTATTCCCAAGTTTCCAATTCTCTTCGAACGCTCGCGCTTGCATAAATATGCCGGGTTAGGGGTGCGTTTCGAAAAAAGCATATGTATCGATTTGATTTGAGAAGAAAATTTGAAAAAATATTCTGTATTATTGTATTTTTTAATACATTTTAGGGTCAGTTTTTTCTTTGCCTTTACTAATCGTAGAGTTGCAGCGTGTCCTTTAACGGCATACAGTCGAAAATCTGTCTCTATTTTGTCGATTTTAACAGTTCGTATTTGGACTGACTTTATGATGAGTTAACTAAAGTAATGAATATACCGATCCAAAATAATTTAAATTTAAATAAAAAAAAAAAATGAATCGAATCTCATATGAAATACATAAAAAGTATATCCCCTTTAAAATCGAAAGTATTAGAAAGATTTCGTGCATTTACGTTTCTACTTTTCCAAACTCTCTCCCTCCCTTTACAAGAAAATTTTGGCTGAAATATTTAAAATAAATTTATGGGAATTTCTCCCTCTTTTATATTCCGGGTATAATAATGGGTAATTAGCTGTGGGAATCAGGTGATATTGCAGGGTTCGGACAAGCGGTTCGTTCAACGTCGCTTAATCGAATTCGATTTGAGTTTTTCGCGGTCTCGGGAAAATGGAAAATCATTGTTAAATGAAGCGGAAACAAGTTATTTTCAATTAAACGGTAGTGATTCGCATCTATCTGGCGAATGCCGCATTAACGACCCGCCATTATGAATATGTATGCGAGGAAATCGCTTCGCGAATTAGCCGTAGAAATTTTCGATTAAAAATGATAATTTAATACTTTTCATTAGGGAAAATACATTTGCGACGTATGTATTATTCATTAAAAAACTATTCGGATTATTTTTTTGCAACAGCGTAAAAGTTTCTGGACGTAAAATGAAATCTGCTGGAATAGCAAAGGCGCTTATGCTCATGCATACTGTAAATTTTCCGTAACAGCTTTTAATTTTTTTGATAGTTAAAATGTTTGTAAATCCTAATGTATTATCGTTGTAATATAATAACATATCCTAGATACATAATATCCTTTCATATAATAATCAATACTGAAATTTCGAGATGACATCGTTTATTTAATACGTCATAAAATTTTCAATTAACTGATGAAATTTCCAAGTTTATTAAGACTATTAATCATCGGAAAATAATCAATTATTCATGTTTGAAACAGTAAATATGCCAAAATACGTTTTATAGCGTCCGATATACCATAACATAATGACCCTTTAGACCCCCGACTAATTTACACGTGGATTCGTCCACTACTTATCGCATCAAAATATTGTTATTAAATCGTCCTCGACGAGGTCATAACTTTTTTATGACGTCATAAAAACTACTATATACGTATTAAAAGTTCCTAATAGAAGCGTAATATAACTTCTAAGCGATTTCGCAAATAGCACGCGAACAAACTCCGGTGAAGTGTTTGTTCGAGGTTAAGAAAGTTTCTAAAATTATTTGAATTAAAAATTGAAAAATCCAAAATCAATGTATGCAAATGTATCAGGATTTTTTTCTCCTATAAAAACTCAATTTTAAGTAATTATTTTGGATTTATATGCAGTGAGGGTGCAATTAAAAAGAAACTTCATACATCGTCATACTCTTGGGAAACTTGCGTCGAGATATTTTCCTTAATTTGTGACTGTTTAAGTTGTAAAAGTTTTCATTACTTGTATAATATGAGAGATTGTAGCACCTATAGCGAAATAATTTAGTAAGGTCACCGTTTGTGGTTTTAAACAGGTATCGTTTAAAATTATATTTTTACGTTGTATATTCTCGAAGTTTAACAATATTTTCTGGCTTTTGTCGTTAAATGTCACTTTGATGTGGAATTTTTCTAAATTTTACCTCTATTGCTGCAAGTTCTACTTTTTGTTAAGAGCCAAATGTCAAGCATGCTGTCAATTTGTTTTGTGTTTTACAATCGGCCTCAAGACAGTTTTGAACATAGCATTATTTCATTTATGAGCAAACGATACATGAAACTAGTTTATATCTATGTAAAATAAAGATTTTTGAAAAACAAATCAGCTTGAATGACTTCACAAAAAAGATTTTTTTGAAAAATGCAATGCATGAAAATCTCGAATGAGTTTACATACTACGAAAAGCGATAGTAACGTACGAGCAAAAATAGGTCAAAACATTTCCATTAAAATGTCAAAGCTTAATTAGTTAATCATATCAAAGTTTATCACGCGATAAGTTCGATAAGCAAAACACATTCATCCATTTCATCTAAATTTATGACACTCATTTACAATGACCTTTTAACATTCAGACACTAAATATGATCTAGTTGAATGCAATAATGTCATAGACAAAATCTTGAGTTTTTTTCTAGCATCTCATTTCAATAACTTTCCATACAGCTTTGTCACTTGACAAAATGTTCATAAAGTTGATTTTCACGGTACAGGCGTAAGAAGATTTAGAGAGCAACAAGGGATGCTCGTGTAAATTGGATGAGTTCCGGATAAAATTTCATAAAAGCCAAATTGAAGCCGATTCCGGTTGACGTCGGAGTTGAGTTTAATCCTTTTCTAGGATAAGCCTTTACGTGTGCCTTACCACGACACGTCTGAATTGTTTATGAACCTAGGAGAACGGGCACAAAATGCACAATCACATTTAACTATTCACCGAAACAGGCCACTAACAGCAAAGGAAGCCTATTTCAAACATTCATTTGATGGTTTGAAATATTTTTAAGAATCAGTTTCAAATATTAAATAAATTACTGTAGAAATAAATGAAAAATTTTGAAATATCAATGGTATTAATTGTTTTCATATGAATTCAAAAGCTCTGTTAATTATACGAGAATCACAAAATGAGATACTTCAAAGTGAGTCCTATCTAAACATTTGATGCATTTTTAACGAGCGGTTGTGCATTTAAAGATCATTATCGTAGGATTACATAGCGGTCTTAATAGCTATAATGAATAATTCGGTAAAGTCACCGTAAGCTTTAAAGCTTAAGTAACCTGTTATATAAATTCGACGAATAATATCTATAAATACAATGAAGTATTGTTTTTATATTGAAGTATTTTATTAGTTTCGTGAAAAAATAATACGAGCAGTATTTTCTGTATTCATATATTTGCAAACGGAACAATTAAAAGCCAATAGTGAGAGGTCATGTTTAGGTAGAAGTCCTTTGACTTGAATTGACAGTAGGAAAGCAATAAAGGGCTAAAGCCAAACGACAGACATCTTTTGTGTTCACCATGACCAAATGAAATGTTTATTGTTGTTTGCTGAAATTGAAGCCGAACTCTCGCAAATGAACTCGAATGTAATTTTTTTTTTTTGAAAAAAAAAAAACAATTTCAAATTTTCAGAAATTCAATCAATCGAAGATGTTTGTTGAAACGATAATAACTAGAAATATTCTTAACAATTTATGCTGAATGATAGGAAACTAGCGGACAATTTTAGTGCATCCTCCGATAAAATGTTGATCGAGTCCGACCCAAAACCGAAATATTCACTCTGAAAACAGAGTAAATATTGCTTGTACACGGTTAAAGTAGCAATTCACAATTCACAGCTTTATTTATTCACACGTGAGCGTCCCATAAATGGAACATGAAGTCGTAGCGGATGGGTAGTGGAGCTTGACACCGGCAACGGGTGAGGATCTCACCTTCTTTATACAAATATATATTGTATGAAGGATATTTTCGTTGTCTTTCGGTACGAATCTCGTTGCTGTGAGTTGCCTGCAAACGTTTTCACAAACGGTGGCGGAAAAACTTTACGGGAAATTATTTATACGGGGCGAGTGCGAACTGTGCTTGTTCAGTATCAGTCATATGTTTCGGAGATGGAGTGTTTCATTAAATCACTGCACGCTTAAAATCGTTGTGGATTAAAATTATGTTACGCATTTTTATCTTTCTGGATATTTTTTAGGATTAAAATTTAGTATTTGATCGATTGTCGCTTTTATGCTGAATTCGTGTTTTTTTTGTTTTGTTAAAAGCATTTGATTTTTCAGATTGATGTATTTTTAGTTCAAATGTGTATAAAATAATAGTTGCAATCAGTCAAATTACTGGCAGTATAAAACGAAGTACACGCAATAGGCGTTATTTGCTATTTTCCCAACGGAGCGATTTCAATTTTTATTTTTTCGCTGTATTGATTAGAATATTATATGTTCCGATAAAATATTCTCGTAAATTTTAATATTTATGAGGAGCTACCTTTTCGCACATAAATTCTAGCATAATTCAATTTCGAATGAGATTACACGAAAAAATAACCGAGTTGTATTTCGAATATTAAATATTTGGGGAGAGGAAAAAAATAATTTGGGCTAGAATAAGGTTTCCGAAACACGCGGCTATAAACATATCAATTTCAATACATTAAAATTAAATATAAATCCGCAGTGACAGTAGTGAGTTCCATTACGAAAATGAGTTCTGGTTTTCCCGCTGCGAATTTTTCACCCGTTCCGCCAATTTCTTTCTTCGAATGCGAAACTCTCCGACCTTAAATTTCATTTCGGTAACCTCGAGCATCCGCAGCAATGATATCATAGATCATTTGCCACAGTTTCTATGTGTGTTTTCGCATTTTTTCCTCCCCATAATATGGAAAATGCGAAGGCCGCATTCGGATGGGCGAACAATAAAAATTGCCAGAACGTAAGTTATAGGGCGTGATATGCCGCATAGTTGCGCCCTTTTTTTTCTCTTTTTCAAAGGTAACTCCTTCTGTTTTGTGGTTAAAGTCTTTTGTTTGACACGCGAGCCAGATAATGGCTTCCATATTAGTGAAAGATAAGTGAGCCATCGGACGCTTCCCAAACTGCGTCGTGATTCTATCACCGAATCGATACAACATTAGCATTTTATCTTATGCTTCGTTTTAAAGAATATTTAAATTCGGGTTGAATTTATTATCATGCTTTTTATAAAGCATTATATGACTCATAATTAAAAAAAATGAATATGATGTCGTTATAAGACATGAATGAATATGTTTGTATAATATATTCAATTACTCTTATATTATGTACACATTTAGACTGGCGACTTCAAGCGTTAAAATATAACATACAGCAGACACATTTCGTCTTCAACATAATAAACTTTATCTTAATCTATACTAATTGAAATCTTATTTTATTCAAATAAGATTAAAGTAAAGTGTATTATTTTTTAGTAATGATATTTGTTTTCAGTCGTATAATGCGTTATGTCGGAGGTCTAAATATGGACACATTTGATTATATTTCAAAGAATAACCCAGCATCTCACCTATCAATTTTCAAGTTAATCTAGTTAAAGTATAAAAAAATAACCTAGTTAACAAATGAATAGTTAATTTAGTTAATAACGAAGTTGATAGTTACCATTTTCAACATTTGCAACTTTAATGCGCGGAGCATTAAAGAGTGCATTTAAGTCGCGAAAAGAGGGCGTCAGCTCGCATAAAGTTTGCGAAGCTTATTCTTAACATATCTAAGGGTGGAGACATGGAAATATTTTTCAGTGCAGAGGGCGTAGAAACGCGATACGCCAACCCCAAGAATTTAAGACACCGAACTCGAATATTTCGGTTAACTTGAGTGGCACACGCCCGCCGGTCACGCGAGCCCTCTCTTCGCACACCCGTTGAAAATATCGTGGTAAAGGGGAAAATTCGACGCGAAAAAACCCTAGTTTGAACGGAAAATTATAAAGTGGCAAGCTGGAAAATTGAGCGACAAAACAGCCTCGGTCGTATCGCACTCGACGGCTAATTTTTCTTCTAATTGTTGGCGAAGGGGCGCGCCGTTTGACGTGAGCGTGGGAAATTAATTTCGGTCGAAAGTTTCGAGTTGTCGTGGAAAATTATTGATGATGAAGAAGATTGTGTTTTTTTTTTCTGGGTTGTGTATGGAAATTGTTTGTTCTCGGGTTGGAAAGTATTTAAATATCAAAGCACGCGCTTGTTTATAATGGCTTCTTTATCATTTAACATGTGAAAGTATTTTTGCGTGAACTATGTGTGTAAGATATTACTGGCATAATTATTTTTATGTAAAACTAAACCTAAATTCGCAACATTTATTAGTTTTATATTTAAATTATTGAAATAAATATTTCCTATCAAGACTCATTTTACAAATTATGATATCAACGATTACTTACGAGCAAAACAAATAGCGTTTTAATTTATTTTTAACTGAAATTATAATATAACACGAACACATTACGAGCGAAACTCAAACTTAACCATGCGTAAGCAAATATACTTTTGCTTAACAGTTTATTAGATTTAAAGGTTTACGCAAAAATAAAATTTTAAGTGTTTATGTCTATATTATTTCGTATAAAGTAAATATTATTATATGAACGATTTAAAATAAACATTCAACTACACAAGTAGGCCAATTAGGCTTTCAATTAATTTCTCTATTGACACGACAAGATGCTTTGTCACCGATTCATACAATCGAACCGGAAAACAATGATAGTGAAGCATATGTCAATGACAATGCGTATCACACATACATTATGCATCAATTGAACATATCTGATAAGACCAATCTGCGGGATGAATATCATCGACATCAAATTTTCGCAATACAATACAATAAATGAATTGATACATTTCGAAGAAAATCTCCAAATAAATACAGATTGAATGTAATCAAAAAACAATCGAAACGCTCATTATGAAAGAAGCGAAAATTCGAAAGACTCGAGCTCAAACAGAATGGAAATTTAATTGAAAACTTGACTTTTGTTTATGGGGAGACAATGAGTCTGAAACGACTTAGCGAAAGCTGGCGCGGTTCATCGTGCGCGTTAACAAATTGAAATAAAACAACAATAACCGAATATAATCGGATATCAAATTACAGCCGAGGCCAAAGAGGGATTAGGTGAGAGCTTACGCCATGGAATTATAAGGGTAACGAGTTTCAAAAGGAACCTTCAACTGAGCGCCGTCGCAGCCAGAGATTTCCATCTGAACATAGCGACAGTTTACACCCCAAACATCTGAAAAAGCATTTTCAGATTCAAAAGATTCATTTGAGTTTTCGTGAAAAATACGAATTCATTTTGAATAAATCGATTGATCTTTAAATTATTATCAAATCGATAAATATAATTTATATTCTATATTCACGGCGCGAATGCCGCGAAACATGAGTATGGATGATTTCGCACAATTATTTTCGAGTTTGTATTCGTACGCGAGTGTGAAACAGGCATAATAATAAAAAATAATTAATTTCAATAAAAATGAGAAATATAAGGGTCGATACTTTCAATTACCTTAACTAAACATTGACTCAACGAGTCTTCTTTCTAGAAATAGGTGCTGAAATTTCGCAAATACGCATTGAAAGCTGTCAAATTTAATAGAAAAAAAGCTCTAGCTAAGTTAAAATTTAGTTGAAGTTAGCGAAAATATTGGCCATGTAAAATAATGTATCAAATTGTATCGTTTTTTCGAGGTTCGACTACACCCGGAACGCGGGGACTCGGAAAAGCGACCCGCGAACGAAACGGTTCTAATTCCTGGCTCTTCAGTTTGCGTTTCGATTAACACCACTATTGTTCATCAGGTGCGTTTTGTTCCTAGGAGTTTAGTCGGATGACGAGGGCACAATGACGGTGTTAGTGTGCTTGCTGTCCTCGATTAGCTTCTGAAACGATTTGACGTTTGCGTCACCGAGAGTGTGCTGTTTTGACAACTGCTATATAAGCCATTGTACGTTCAATTGTGCTTGGCACTTTCGCCAATGTTTACTATGTCCTATTTATCGAAAATTGTCGAATCATGCTAAATATATACGATGAAAAATTTTCACGGTGCATATTATTTTAAGTTAGTCATTTTCTCATTTTCTCTCACGTGTTGCAATTTCGTGTTATGTATAGTCGATTCGCCGAGCTGTAACAGCTGCAGAGTGTAGATCTCGCACATATAGTTTTCTCACCACATTTTCTTAAAGCACTAAAGCTAGGAACAGAATACGCGGCGGAATAAATTACAATATGCGCGAAAGAAAATACCCAAATGGGCAAGTAAATACGCGAACGCTTACACGATTTAATAAACGGTTAATTTTTAATATAGCCGAGCGTAAAAAGTTATCACGTAGAGAGATTTGAAGGGAAGTACGCATTATGAAGTGCGTTCTCAGTGTGAGACGGAGTTACGTGACGCAGAAATTTCGCGTTCGCGTAAAGGTGAACGCTTCCACGTGTATTTTAGCACTTAGCACGTGCGCCGACTCCCTGGACATTTGCACTCTTGAAACTTTACAGCCGAATAAACGTCGACCTGGAAAAAAACTAATTTCGGCCCGTTTTAAGCTACGACCGGGCCGAAAAACCAGGGTCGTGGAGCTGATGAAAAAACCTAAATCATACCGATCATAATTATACTAATTTCGAAATTAATATCTTTTGCTATTTTTCAAATCGGAGCTCGCCAAATAATAAATTTACTGAATGTCATTTGAAGACTATTTTACGGCTGATCCTTCGGCAGTGAATCTTTTCATAGTTATTGTTTATCTGGGATGATTTCTGCATTGTTATATTTTCGATATAAATTATACATACAATGAGATTTCAATCGTTTGAGAGCTCTTTGAAGGGCTTTTTGTAGGCCAGTTGTAGCAAATATTATACATATATGGCATACACATAAAATTAGATTCACTACGGGAACCAAAACAAAAAATACTAAACAACAGCTAACAATCAACTGCAAGTCCAAAGAGTCTCGAGCAATGCTGGTTACAGAAACTTGTAGATTTGCAAAAGTGATTTGATGAAAATTCACTTCGATGAAGTGAATTTTCTTCAACGTTCAACTTCACAACCCTGCAAGTAGACCATCTTGAAACAAGAACTTAACATAAACAAAAAGCATCCAGAAAAAAATCATAACCGTCGAGCGGCAATGAGCTACAATATTAAGCAATATAAAGTGATACAGCGTCAAAATCCCACGTAGATTAGAGAGAGAGAATGTCGCTAAATCAGAAATCAGATTTCGTGACACTTTCGAACGATCGCACAGCGGATAGAATTGTCACACTGTAACAAAGCCGACATTAGCTGAATCGCGTGTCTCTGAAAGCGTACAAAGTTCTGCGCACGGCAATCGTCACAAGTGAGGTTTTGAAACACTAGTCAGTGTTAATTGTCGCAAATAAAACCGGCACGTGAGCTTCGCCTTTATTAAAATGGACAGGATTAAAATTCTCGCTCGGTTGCCGAAAGTAACCTACTCTGGCACTAGTCGGTTTCGGCGCCGGGTTTACTTCTGCGTCTCTGTCGTAAATTACAAATTAACCCGAATTATAAGGGTGAGAAATGGTAAGCGTCCCGGATTATATGAAACGGTAATTAAATCGATATGGCTCCCACTTTGGGTCGGTTCGATAGGAGCGATATCGGGTGTGCTTATGCAAATCGGCGCAGATTGCACTTCTTGCTTATACGAGCTCGATTATGTACATAGATAAAGGATCATCGAAGCGTTCGAATATTAATACAGAAAACTTTCAGTTCGACACAATAAGTTGAGCTGAAATTGTTTGTGTGCTTTATTTGATATGCACCGAAGGCTAAACAACAAAGTGTACACAATTTAATCGACATCGAAGATCCTGCAACATTGAGAAAAATTCTGAACATTTTATGATGCATTTTTTCGAAAGATTTTCACTCAATATGTTTATAGTTTTTTTCATATTTTGAAAATTGATCAAATATGGTTCTTAATATTGCACTTTATATCTAAATATATAATGATTTTCGTGAAAAAAAAACGATCAAAGGATAGCATTACTTGAAAAAGAATATTGTAGGGGTGTATAAAAATAATATTTTATTTGATAACTCATGTTTTTATGGATTTTGTTAGTACTTCAAGATATAAAGTTTACAATAAAATTATATTTTTATACACTTCGATAACTGTTATACGAAAATCTCATTTGAGTAATGTTTCTATTAAATCGAATTTTTCAATGGAAATCATTTCAAATGTTGTAACCAAATGCAACATAGAAAACCACAGTAGACCACTTTTTAAATTGTAAGAGAAACTATGAATTATTTAAATACAAATCTCTCAAATTATTTAAGAAAAGTGTCCATAATTAAAATCAATAGTGCAAATAACAGTTCAACCGACGTACAGCACAAACTTCAAAGTTAGAAGCAGTCAGTTGTCCAACTTCATAGACGCAGTTTTGCCCGACATCCGATCTCACACTCGACTGACCTCTCGGAATATTCCCCAAACCTAACCTAACCGAACAATTACACCATATACTTTTTCTCGGTTTCGATTTAATCAGAGATGATTACAAGGCGTAGGGCTTTGCTATCGGAGCCCCGGTATCTGAAATGAGTTCATAAAGCGCGTTATATTTACATACGGGCGCCTCACACGTGAAGCGATGTGGGCGGATATGCAAATTTTATCGGCGGCATAATTCAGCTAATATTCAGTAATTAATTAATGTTTTATAATTTGTCGAACGTTAAGCGACGGAACGACGACGGCGTGATTGCGGTTATAATTGAGCGAAATTAAGTCGTAAACGCGCCCGTAAAAAATACACAAAGATAACATTGTGTATGTATTCGATTTTCATTCTTAATGAGCTTGATGAAAACATATTTTTCCTTTGCGAATTTCAGAGATTTTCTTTATTTTCACTGAAAAAAAAAAGATTGAAAAAATATATTTTCAATTAGTTAAAAATATATGAACGATATAATGTAAAGTAAGCTAAAATGTTAATTAAATCATTGTTTAAACTAATTCGTATATGTATAATATAATAATATATTTACTTATAATTAAATAAATTTTCACATTAAATAAAATATGATGAATTACTATTTACTATTTTACCTCAAATATTTGTAGCCTAGATTAATAAAACCATTTGACAACATTCAATTAAATGTAAGCAATTTTCATCGCATTTCTAAATCGAAATTAGTTTCATTCACCGCTCGAAACATATTCGAACATGTTACATTCAAAAGACGAGCATCCAATTCGAATTTTGCTCCAACTCAAACAGACCATTGCTCATTTCGGAGCAGCGACTGTTTACCTGGCGTTTGCGGCGCATCTTTCGCTTCCAACATTAGAATCTTTGCTGGAAATTTAAAACGTTCAATTAGCGGGATGAAAGTCGAGAGAGTCCAGAATTAAAACTTGTTCATATTTCAGAACGGAAGGTGAAATGTTCCGAGTGAGTTTTTTCCTTTTATTTACCGAAGCGAACGGATGGCGTCCGAGTGCGCGTCGCGCGTTTTCAGCTGTCGCCTTTTATTCGAGTATTTCTTTGCTTTTGTGATATGAAATATTAATTAAAAGATTCTGTATTCGAATGAAGCGTATTTTCAAAAGGTATCGCGTCTATTTCGGGCTTCATCAATAATAAAATAAGTCCGCGCCGGAACATGAAAGGATGAAAAAAGATGGGCTTAATAAAAACAAAAAACCAATGAAATGAAAATAATTAGAATTTCACACAAAAAAATATTGAATTATTGATAAAAATATTCAATCGGGATATAATTATCAAATTATGATTGAATATGATAATCATACGACTCGTTTTTGCCGAAATAGTGATGAGATAATGGACAAAAATGTATGGAGCGCGGTGCCCGCTTCAATAGTTATAATTTATTAGAAAAAAAATCGATATAAAAAAGCCTGCCTTAGTGTCAGTCCTAATTCACGTTTTCATTTTCTCATAATAATCAAACTAGTCATACGAAAAGTACTCATTTTTTTAATATAGAGAATGAAAATGCATATAGATGTTTGTTTATTTCAAAACGCATTCAGATCTTAGACTTGCGGCTATTGTAAATATAATATTGATCATCTCATCACGAACTATTAAATAACACTAGAATAATATCTATCGTAGTCGGGTACTAATCAGAACAATGTCATTTAAAAACAATCGTCCCCGAAGAAAAAAAATCTAATTTCAACGAAACTGAAACGACAAGAGAACAGTGTGAAGAGCACGTCCTCAACGATCGCGACAAGAGACAGTTTCCCCTCGCGTTCGCATTAACGAAAAGAACCGTCAAACGGCCAGAGAGTTCCTCGGGGAGCAAAGGAACTCCTCGGGGAGCAATGTGTGCCCTTCGGCCCTTAGATTCGACACACACAGGCCAATCCCGTCGTTTCACATCTGCGGGACTGTAAAAGAAAAGCCAGCCGTAAAGTTAATGGTTCGATTCCCTTTTTATCTGGGCGTCGCGTTTTACGACGCGGGACGCGCGTGTCCCGTCCCGTCCCGTCCCGGCTTCGATTCGACAACTCGTGCTTTTATTGCTTATTTATCCCGGGGTGTGCGGACTAGGCACTTCGAAGGTTGTCCCGCTGATAAGGATGATGTTGGCGGTTGTTGGTTTTCGGATTCGCGGTCGGGAGAGTCAATTTCGCGGTAGTTTCGGCCGCTAGGACGCACTGCGAATTCGTTAGATTGTATCGCATTGAATCTTGTGTTTATTGTTAGGTTGTTTCTAGATTGGGTCGTTTGCTTATATATAAAAAAATAGATAATGTTTTATATGTGTAGATAATGAAAGTTAGTGGGACGCAATTAATTTATGAAGGATGATAAGATTTCAATCATTGGAGAGGATTTAGTGATATTAATTATTTTTGTTCCAAAACATTATTGCTGATTTTCAGAGTTTCTTGTTATCCAATATCCAAACAACAAATATTTTTGATATTTTTTTAAATATATTTGAAATAAATATATAAATATGGTAAGTATATTTAAACGTTTCGGTTAGTTTTAGAATTGCTTACAGGTCTCTTTTTGTTTTCAAAGAATATATCTAATTTTTAAGAAACGGTTTTTATGTTCATTTGTTCAATTTCTAAATTGAAATGCTTTTTACCCCGACTTTACTATAATATATTAAGTAATAGATAAAATCAAAAAGCATTACATTATTGATTTTTCCAGGCATGTCTCATTAGGTAATCCATTCATTATTAAAATTCAATACGTTATAAAAGAAATCATATCTATGTGAATCACAATTTCAAACATTTTTCACATACATCGACAAAATTAAATTCTCAACGAGACAAGATTGAACCGACAATTTTTCCCATACAAACTTCAACAAATCCCGAACGACTCAATCAAGTCGCACACGCGACACAACATTCGCACATTTTCACACGTTTCCACATCAACTTCGTTACACTCCCATTTGGAACATTGCGTGGCCCGAACGAAACAAAACAAAGCGTAAAGCGGCCGGCCGCCTGTATTGCTTCCTTCCGGGAAATGAGCAAACTGCGCCGAGGTGTTTTTCACGTAATTTGCCCCAGGCCCCGTATCTATCGCCCTTATCTATCATTCGGCCGAAGGGACCGGCCCTATTTTTGAAAATAGAGACATTAGCCGGGCAGGGGCCGTGAATAAAATTGAAGTGTTTTATTACCGGATAAGATTTACGGGCGTCGGGAGTGCGCGGTTTCCTTTCTGTTTTTCTCGCGGCCTCCGCTTCTGTATCTGTAATGAACATCGCGCACGGCAACAACACTGGGTTCTTTATAATTGAACCGAAGTTTAAGATTTTTGTGTTGAGTTAACGATTTCGACAGTAAAAAATCGCACTGTAAACGCGGCATTGAGTTAAGGCGCCTTGCATGAGTCGTTTCGTCTCGGTTAATTATTCGCGTTGTCTTGTGTTGATAAGGGAAGGTTAGATGCTTTCGGACTGATTTAAATGATTGCAGTTCGTTCGTTTTGAATATAAAATTGAATATTTTCAGTATTCAAATTAAATATTTTAATTAATGCATTCATTCGTTTAATAAATGTTGACATTTCAGTTATGATTATTACTGAATTTTATATTAAATAATATTGTGTGCATAACATATACAAATCTTATGCAATGATTTTAAAATGAATAGTAGTTTTCTGAATGAAATTCAATTAGTCACTAGTGACACTCACAATTGATAACGCTCTTTAATAAAGGAGAGCGTAAATCCGCATATCTCACCGATCCAGAAATCCAACAGCCATTCAAAATTTTCAATCAGTCCAACTGAAATGAATCATCAAACCGTCGACTAGACATATAAATTTTATACATTCTCTATAATAAAGATCAACGTTCAATTCTCCCATCACAATAGACAGTGGCGGATCGTCGTGTCCAATTAAGAACTCTACCAGAGGTATACATACGTTTGTGTTATACACTCCACATGGATATAGAGTATAATATGACGGTTGCACTTTATTCACTTTATTGTAACTGAGAGGGGTTGAGCCAATCTAAACTTTGATCGTTTCGCAGCACCGCATAATAAATATATGTACGCAAGTATGCTTTAGTTGAAGGGCACGATGCTCGTAAAACACTCAACAGTTCATATCATTATGGGTAAGAATTTACTTAATATACATACTACATAATAACATATTGGATATTCGAAAATATATTGAAATTTTATTATTTTATTATTTTTCTAAAGTTTATATAATTTAAAAAGTAATCAAGTATGGTTCTTTATATTGCATTCGGTATCAATATTTTGAATAATTTTCGTGGAAAAATTCGATTAAACGAAAACATTGCCCGGAAGAGATTATTATGCAACTGTTTTTGGAGCAGATAAGAATAAAATTTTGTTGTAAACTCTTTGTCTTAAAAAATCGAAGCAATGGATAAAAACAATTTATTCGGTAAAATATTAATATTACACATTCCGAAAATAATAACTTCCGAGAAATGTTTTCGCTTAATCGAATTTTTCCATGGAAATCAATCCAATTGTCAACATCAAATGCAATATTATGAATCGTATTCAATCTATATTTGAATTATAAAAGAAAATATGAAGCCATATATTGAAAAAAAAATTTTTTTCAAAGAACAATGCGCAGCATTCTATGATGAGTGGAATCCCCACTCAGCACATGAATTTGATAATAATTAACTCATTATGATCCTAAAATATTGCTTTGATTAAATTCATCCCAGAAATCAATTTAGTTCGTGAAAAAAAAAAACAGTTCGCATCCATAGAATTCGTTCAAAAATTAGTATAAACATGGAAATATTTGAAATCTATTTTCCATGAAAAGCCCAAGTCTACGAAGAATATCGTCATAATATAAAAATATATGATACTAATATCTATCGATTGAGATATATTTTGAATCCATTGAGTAAAATAGTCCATTATTACATATCAAATATCCAGAATTCCTCACTATTACAACCCACAGGACATGCGTTACACTTTTTTTTATCGAAAGTTCACACGAACAATTTCCGAGATGTGCGATCCAGGTCGACGGCAATAACGGCGCACGGTAACGAGCGTAATTATGCTTTATTGCCCGTATTAAATTTCGGTATTATTTCAATGTGACCGTGCTTTGGGGCCAATAATGAGGCCGAAATCAACACGGCCTGCCGAATCGCATTAGCATACCAGTAATTTGTGGCGGCGATACCGCGATCAGCGCTGATTTGCCCCCGAAACAAATGACCGGCTCGTTTTTCAGACGATCGCGATACTGAAGGGTGTTTGCTATGCTGAAGGGTAGTTTTTTTCATTTTCGGAAGTCCTCGTTGCTGTGCATCGGCTGATTGGGTGTTTCGAGTTTGTGCGGTTTTTGCGCGGATTCGTTCGCGGTTGTGGTGCGTTTGGAAATTGGCGATAGATCGATGAATGTACTTTTTGTGTAGTTTTATTGAAATCTGTGAGCTGAATGATCGATTTTTATTAACAATAAGATATACACCCAACTCTCGTTTTACACGGTAGATAGGGACCAGCAAAAACCGTGTAAGAAAAAATACATTTTTTATTGCGCGATATTTATTATATAGTTCAAACAAACCGTGTTAACCAAATAAATCGTGTAAAAAAATTTTTTTCTTTTCATTTTTTCAAACCGAGTTATTTTGAAACCATGTAAAAAAAATCCGTGTAAAACGAGAGTTGGGTGTACTATTTTTTGTGTGTTCGATTATAGAAATATGTATTCGATTGAAATGTATCGATTTTGCATAATTGCTATATATTGTCATTGTGAAGTTCAAATAGATATGTAGATGAGTAGAAAATCTTTAGATTCTATAATTTAATCATATGTCAGTGTTTATAACTATTGAATCCTATAGGAAAAAGAATTTACATGTTGCTAAGTATTTTTATATTTCGATTGTAAGAAGGGATCTTAATAAGATGCAGTCTTATTTATCAAATAATTAATGTAAAGCATAAAAGTAGATGATTGCATCATGATTTTAAATTGGATTTATTCTAGAATTTATTTCATTACTCTAATGTATTTTGATGGGTTTCATTAATATCAATATGGACGTCATTTTGTACTATGCGAATTACATCTATTTTAATACCACTAATAAGAGATTATCTCTTTTGATTATAATATGAAAACGAAATATACATGATATATTACATAAAACATTCTCATATTTAAACAAAAATCTGACATTTTCCAGCAACACTGATAGAAGACAACCAAAAATACACTGTGAAGAAAAAAACTGAAAAAGTCCTCTAATAGCTTTCGATTTGAAACTGAAAAATAACCGCAAAATGAAATCAGCATCGGGTCATTTGCCCGGTTCCATAGATGAAGTCAATCAACGGTCATACCTTTTGAAAATTCGCATTGCGAATCCATTAGCGTTGTCGAAATCGAATGCGACATTCGTAATCGTTTTACGCGCTGTATGCGCCGTTTTGGTTGTTGAACTCGACGATTCGATTACCATATTTTAGCGTGGATCGAAACGGTCGTTATGCTGCTCTGAACGCGGCTCGAGAAAAGGATTTGTCTCTATGAAGAAGTATCGTTTTCGGTTTTTTTAATTTTGCCGTAAATATTGATTAGCGAGTCTGTTTCGCTGGGGCGATAGCCGTTCGTTCGGTATGAGTATGTATCATGTTATGTTCGATGAATGTTAAAGATTTTTGATTCGTTGCTTTATGAAATCGAACTGATTTTATATAAAAAATATTGAAGGGGATTCTTGGTTAGCAAATATTTTATAAAACGAGTAATTCGCATAACAAAATGTAAAAAAAATGACTCGCTTAACGAGCTATGTTTCGCATGATACAAAACGAGAGGAGAAATAATGTGACATCTTTTGTAACATTTTCATTTTTTTTCAAACAAATCTATTGATATAATCTGTACAAAATCACAAATCGATACCTTTCGAATATTCATATGCAAAAAAAGGAAAACTATATAGGAAGCGTAGGATTTCGTCGATGCGAATGCGGAAAAGTCGCCGGGTTTATTTTTGCCAATTCCTTACGCGGAAATCGAGCGGCAGCACACACATGTACAAGAAGCGGAGGATTTTCATAAGGTAGGAAAATGAATTTTCCATTGGTGCACCGGTTTTCCCATATGGCGCGAGTAGTTTTAGATTGCCGCACACACCTGTTTCCATGTTTTGGACGGGATATATTGGAAACGTTTTTATTGAATACGAAAATAACATAAACATGAAGCGGCAAGAAAGATCCGAATGGGGAGAAAGATTAAAGGAGCGTATAATACGTATCTATAGCTTAATGTTTTCCGTTTTGCATAATTTTTGTCTCTGATGTGAAATTGAAGAATATAGGACGAATCGAAATTTGAAAGTATTCATTTGAAATGAATTTGAAGAAATATTTCATTTAATATTCTTTTCAAAATATCAATTTAAATGATAAATTCATATTTCAGTAAGGAAACCGTGAAATATTGCACACTTAATCGGTATTAATCATTTCAAGTTTCACGCTAAACGCCATAAAACAATCGTATTTTCGTCGAGGTGCAAAAATAGTGTTTTTTTTTCTTCTTCTACGTATTTTTAACTAAATTTATATTTTGGGCAACACGCAATTATAAAGGCAACCTTCGTATGAACTACGAAGCGTTTATAAATGTATATGGGTTATACGATAATCGATAGAGGCAACACTTGGGTTTTCAAAGTGCGACTTTCGCGTTTACCGCCAATACGAAAAAAATACGGTAGAAACTTTTTTAATTTAGTAATTATTCGGTTCGATGAATGTTTCCTTTATTCGCGAGAGCGCAAATGAGTATCCAAAGAAACAAAAATTTCTTTGTTTCGGTGATTATTTTATTTGAAGTTTCTTTCCCAGAACGAGGTACGGATTGCGGAATAACGATTCCAATTTTCAAACGCCGAAAGGAAAGGATTTTTTCTTCTAAAAATTGCGGGAATTAATTGATTTTGTTGTCGGTCCGCATTTCGCAAATTATTCTTTCATCTTGGTCAGTATTGTCGTTCGCCAAATTAGAATAATTGTCGTGGTGTGCTTTCGATTGCGCTCACGGATGTGCGAATAATAAGGTTTTTCAATTTCGTGCCGTAATTGCTCTCATATTATTCACTTAATTAATTTATACGAAGATAAATCAAAAAGTTTCCGCCAAGCTTTTTACAACAATACTGGGTTTAGGGGCTCCAAGCGGACTCGCTCAAATCAGGATTTAAAAGTTTCAGGGATCCCGCGTTGGGGATTTGTGCAAATTTTAAATCCGTTTCCTATTGTGTTTTCATATTATCAAGTTTTGCATCGCTTCAATTGAGATTTAATTGTATCGTGCGTTCTAAGAATGAATTTAACTCAGATTTGATATTTGTGATCGAATATTTCCATTCAAAAGTGATCGATGTTGAAATTTATTAAGTACCTACTTATGTATATTGAAAATAATACAAGTATGTTTAAAAGGTTTTCTATCAGGAAAATTTCTTAAATAATTGCTTTTCCACAAAAATGTTTAATTTTTTTTAATTTAATTTGAAATAATGAATGATGGTTCATTTACTATTGAAACATCATTTATATTTTTTCAATAAATATTCTATTTATGATACAATGTGAATGAATTTATATATCTATTGCATTGTGAATTTCAAATTAGTCAATAAATGTGGATGTATAACAATAAATGTATGTAATATTGATGTAGAACTTCGAGAGCGGAATCCATCTTTTCAGGCTGAGTTTCGGAGTCGTAAAAAAAGCTCGAGATTTTTCGCTAACGAGACCGGACAAAGTGGTCCTAGAGATGAAGAGAACTGCTCAATTTCGAGATCGTAAAATTAATTCTGACGTTTTAGCACCCCTGAAAGGACTCGGAGGAGTCAGAGAGGGATGTTCCTGTGACGCGAGCGCGTCCTTTGTCGAAAGCGAAAGAAAGTTTTCACGGGGCGAGAGCGGAAATGATAATTTCGCAAAGAGAGCAGCAGGTGGAAATTAATATTTTAATACACTTGTTAGGAATGCAAATTCGTAATTACGAGTTTGAATTTAATCTAATAAATTCTCGGACGCGCGATAAGGCGGAGCTCCGATTTATTCCCGCCAGAACAGCGACACACCAACGAACAACCGAGTCGTCTATGTTCTTGTAGTTGTTGTTGTTGTTTCATCGTCGCCACTGTTGCCGTTATTGTTGTTGTTATTGTTCTTGTTACGTGAGAGATCGCGTTGAAAACGAGAGCGCCGAGATCCGCGGGCGCGAAACGTTCGAAAGCTTCGAACCTAACGAACTGAATTCGAAAGTTCACTGGTTTGAAAAATTTCGAATAATATTAAGTTTTATATTTTACATAATAAATTTGAATTTTTAATGCAAAAAAGTCCAAAACAATCTTTTATTTTTACAATAATAATGACCACTTAACGTCTGTGACTCGAGTTTCATTTGACTTTAAGCTAATTGTAAACCATTTAAAATTATTTTACATTCACGATTTTGTACCGATAGTAAATTCGTTGCATATGTTGACCGTGCATGATATTTGCTATACAAAAAGTTCTCACAAAAACTGTTCTTTCGTTTCACTCCCAAAGAATCAGTCATTAAGTAGCCCATGGAGCTCAAACAGACAGACGTAAAGAAATACATCTTATACGTTTAAAAATAATATTGACACTTAAAAAAAACTAAAAGCATCCATCCATTACTACAACTGCCACTTCACTTAACCTTTAAAGCAAAACTAAAAAAAACCAAGAGCCATCTTACTTAGGTGGTTCTAGCAAGCGAGTCTCTAGTCCGTTGCAGCCGATGTCTTTCGACTCGGGGCGTTCGAGCTTTTCCGTTCGTTTTTCCGACTTTTTTCACTTGTCTGGCGTACTTTCGTACTAAACGTCCGTTCGGTATTCGCAATTAATATGAAAGCTCTCAGATATATTAGTCTGAAGGCTTGGAGCTTGTGCCAAATGCTCGGCTCGGGGTCCGCAAGCGCTCAGGTGTAATGTTCGCCCTTGCGAAAAAGCTTCGCATATGATACTTTGAGAAATCTTCGAGCCGTACACACAGAGTGAGGGAAGTGAGAGGGTTGATGCCGTAAATATGAACTACGTACATTTGTAACGTATAAATAAAATATACGTGTATGGATGTGTTAGGTGTTTAATGCACATGCGAGTAATGGGCGTACGTACGAATCTCTCCGTTTTCTCGGCGCTTGTTTATCATTCATTTCGCTGAAAGTACACGTATGTGAAATGTTTATAATTTTCAATTCATACGTCAGTATGAATTAAAATTGTATGACTAATAAAGCAAATGAATCGTAAATAGCTGATAGTGCAAAAGCATAAAGCTTTTGTGTATGCTGTGTTAATTCAGCATTCAGCTAGCGAGTCATTTGAAGTTTTTCTTAATTGATTAGTTTATATTGAGATTCGCTTGTTTCACTCAGATATTTTATTGGAAAAAAAGTGATGAGTTAATTTTATACGAAAAGGTTTTAAAAATGATTAAATGCCTTATCTGTATCGATTGAAATCGATCGATTTGGTGCCACTTAAAGTGTGTTGTTATTACTCTTAAGAGATTCTAGTCTAGCAGCTCTACTTGTTCACTTTATACCTGAATAGAAATACCTGTAGCGATAAATAAATAAGTGAATTTTGAGCTTTTGCGCAGGTTAAAAATAGCGCATTTTTCAATTTAAGCGAATCCGAACGAAACAAATTGATATGACTGGTTTATTTAAACTGCTTCGGTCGCTCGGAGTAATCCGAAATTAAATTCTCCGGACAGTGACCGATTAGTCGGCACATGCTTAACTTCCCATAGGTCAATTACTTTAACCGGATAAACGCGGGCACTTTTGCCGCAGCGACGCGAATTTCGCAGCCTGAAAAACGACATTCGAATTTTAAAATATGCGAAACGACAGCCGATTCGACGGTGAATCGAATCATAAAGTACACAGAAGCATAATACGTATGAATAATGTGGCATAATAGTTGTCTCGGCGAAGGGGAAACTCGGCTGCTCCGTTCGAGGGGAAACGGTCGATCACTTGACCGATTGACCGTACAGTTCGTCGGTCAACATTTACATTGGAGAAAATCGCAAAATTTCACGGTAAATAGTCGGTGTTCGGTGTACTACGAGAACCCTTGTTAAGTGACGGCCGTGTAAACACATTAAAAAGTAACGTTTCGTTTTGACGTACATATTGAATATAAAATGAAAAAGACGTTTTCGCTGTTTGCATAGTGGGTTTTTCGCAGATTGAAAAAAATAGTAACCATTTTTTGTGTTGTCGTGCGTTAAATAGACACTTGTTAATTAATTAACTTTTATTTACTTCAATTTCAACAGAAAAAAGCGATGTGAATTTTTGCGAACGAGCGAGTTTATCAGTCTTTTTTTGTTGCGCATATTTACATTGATGGTGAATAAGCGCGGGTGAAAAAAAATTGCATACATACAGTAAATATACCCACGCGATATAAAATATTTCGTACGCATCCCTTTGATCTGGCTGATACTTTCGACGCGTATTTACCCATTATAAAAGGGTTGTTTTTTCCATATTTATTTTATGATCGTTTCGAAATATAGCGTAAATTAGAATTTATTGCATTTTTTCGTGTGCGTGAAAAAGTAACGGTACGAAAAAAGCGCGTATTCGAATCGAGAGCGAAGAATTGAACTCGTTAAAATATTCCTCGCCGGCAAGAATAGGCGTCGGGGGTAAATTAGTAATTTAAAACCTTCGTCAAACAATATAGTCGGGTTGTAAAGGAAAAGCGAGGGTGGTTCGAGACCACCCCAGTTCCTCGAGATTGTCTGCATTGAGCGATTTACTTCCCCTTCCTTCGTCTAGTATGAAAGCAAAGGTTCACAGTTCGCGTGTCGACTATAATTTATTTCCCAAAACACTCAACACGTCACACGGGACTTGTAGATAAATAAAACAGCCCCCAGAAATCTCCGTGGGTGATTTTTACATTTCTATAGAGGAAATTTCGCGCTCGAATGCGATGAAATAACATACGATTGCTTCACATCGAACGAAATAATTAGCAGTCTGATATTCGTGGTATTCAAATATGAGCCGTTTGGTGCATAACGTGATTGAAAAAAATAGATTTGAATGTTAAAACAGTTAGTATGCATATGTAGTTATTACTTTTATGGGTGAAATATCTTTTTTGAATAATAATAAAAAATACCATTAAATAACAAAGTTTGTTGTCAATGAAAAAAATAAATAAATCAGAGTCAAATTATTAGTTAGAACTAACTATATCCGTAGCTGATTAAAATAAAATTTGTTAGTTTATACTTTCGAATAAATAGAATAATAAGGTAATTTCGAAACACGTTTCATCGTTTTTCTAGACTTTTCGTTTTACGTAGTAAATCACGTTTTGCACTGAACGGCTCGTATAAAATCGTTCGATAAAATTTATCGATAACGTACTTTAATTAAAACGAATAGTCGAACGTTGAATTTGTAATCTTTCATTTCAAAATTTTCACATTTACTAATGCGAAATGTGAACAAGCGAATTATTTGCACAGCAGAAATTTTCACAGATCAAATCAATTTGTCGAATGCGACTCTAATGTACACAAACGTCATGGAAATAAATGAAAAACGTCCGTGTTTGCGATTTGATAGATTAAGCTCCAAAATGGACATGAATAATCGCGGCAAAATAGATTATCGCAGTGTAACGAGCGTGGCTCGCGGCCATGAATCATACGCGGAGCTTTAACGCGAAATTAATACATCAGTTACGTGTGACTTTCTCATTTCGCATACGAAGCTAATTGTGAAAGCCTTTAAAGGCTCGAAATTGTCGCGGCAACTCGCCCTTATAACAACGATGCGAACTTTGAACGCGCCAAGAAGCCGTTTCTTAGCTGTTAATGTTACGGGGATTCGCTCTAAATGCCGGTTAGATTATGTAATGGCACTGCACAAACTTTGGATTTTATCAAATTAAATGGAGTCGGATTCGATTTGATTATAGTGAGAGTTTCAGCTCAGCTAGCTTATGGTGCAAAGTTATAAAGTGTTTTTTTATGACGTCTCGGGATTAGTGTTCTCGTGATGTTGGGTTCGAATTTTGTCATAGCTTGGCGATAGTAACATTATTTTCCTTTGGGTGATCTTTTAACTGGGTTAGTTAATTAACCACAGAGTTACAGTCAGTCCTTCAAATACTAATTTCACTATAAAAATAGATGTTTTAACAGCAGCGATATGGTTAGTGGATTAAAGTAGTGAACAGATCATCCCTTGATTCCGTATAGTTCTAAAAAAGAGCTAAGATAAAGTCAAAAAAATAGCTTTTGGTTGCAAAATCGCTAAAAAATGGAGCCATAGGTCTAATTTCCCATTGAAAAAAATAGTATTAGCTCTTATGTGATTCAAAGTAAACTTAGCTTCTAGTTGTAATTAGGCGTTCTATCGTTAATGGATTATTATGAGTTTAAGATATTGTTTCGGCCTATTCGCATCCGTTTCTATCCAATTATGATGCGAGTTTAACATCGAATGGTAATCGGATAATTTGCTCTAATAAGCTGTCATGTGTTGTGTGTGTGTCGGATCAAACGATTTGTTACAACCAAATAAATTGGCATGTATATTATGTGTTTGGTTAATTATTGAAATTTAAACTGGTTAATCGAGAATGAATGCAAACATGGTATATTTGTTTTGAGTATAAAATAATGATTACATTGTTTGTAAAACAATTATGAGAAATTGAATTCAGATCAACAAGATAAAGAAAGCGCTCGCTTTGTCGGATTTTACAAGTTTTTTTTTCATTCCACAAACAGTGCACATAATACACACAACGGAGCTTTCGCTTATAAAGACATGTTTTGATGGCAAACTTATTGTCGGCGATGAAAACTCGACTGTTTATAGAAAATATTTCATCGGCAAAGTTGCCCCCGTTGGGAAAACATTTACGACGTCAACGGCAAAAATTGATTATTTTCGTATGGGGGAGTGCTTTCTTCGCGCTTTGCTCGCATTTGCTCCGCAATGAAAATATTGTCATTTTCGATCTTCGGGTGTATGTGGTGTTCTTCGCGTATTTCATAATGCTACAAACACACGGAGAGTTTCAGGAGATTTAAAAAAGCTAAACTTTCCCCCTCATCTCAGTGGTGTAGCTGGAAGTACTTTAAAGTAAAAGAGAAATGGGACGTAGGTACTCAAGATGAAGATAAAACGATTTTTTTTCAGCACAGTGGTATTTTATTTTTATAAAGATTAAATATAACGATTGTCTCATGCTTATTTTTTCGGAGTTTATTTTTAATATGTTGTATCAAATTTTATTTAGTAATTTTGATGTTATATTTGTAACATTCACAAAAGCTCTGATAAAAAAATAAAGCTTTCCGATATAGTTTTCTTTCTATAAGAAATTTGTATGGGAATAGTTTTTTAAATGAAATATTTCGTTAAAAGGATATAAATAGAATAAAAATCCTTTGAAAAAAAAAGTGATTTGTAAATAGAATAATTCATTCATAAGCATACACAAACAGACCCAAACCAGAAGTATAGATACATATAAACTCAACAATTTACCACCCACGTATAATAAATACATGAAACGCCATTTAAACTTAACAAATCTCAAGTAGACACCATCAAAAACAACAAAGTGGCTATACGTACGCCACTGCAACATCCCAAGGCTGTATGACGGCAAAATAGCCCAAGAGGATAATGTGATATGATTTTCGAAATTGAGTCAAGTACAGAAATATTTATTATACTTAAAGGTACACATTTTCATGCATTTGGTGGTAAATGGATATAAATGATTTCGTAACATATCCTGAGATACATATGAGCAGTTCAGAACGAAACGTGAAAGTTCTTATTTTGAAAAAAAAAGGATTTTAAATATGAAAGCACTTGATATAATCATAACTTTCTATATGTGAAATATCTTTCTTGGATACCATTAAATGGCACAATTTGTTTGGCTACCTGATAGTAAATCATTTATTTCAGAAGCCATTTTAATTTATTCCGTACTCTAATGTGAACTGATAACATCCATTATTATAAAGTCAGAAAAACTCATCAAAGACATTTGATAATTTTTCTTAACATTGAGCTCTGAACGGCTCATATATCATCGATTCACTTATCCTCCTCCTAATACACATAGACTCAATTTTAAGAACTTTTTTCTTAAAATCTTCACCACATCACTAGCTCCCCTTGGCTTGCTCCGTAGTCGTATAGCGTTCGGCGCTCTGCATATAAAACAGATACATGTGGCGTCCGCACAAAGCGACGAAGTGGTTGCATTGTTTACGATGCATTTTTCAGCGTCGCTCTGAACAAAAGACCGAACCGCAGTTGTGCCCATCGTCCTGGGAGATAAACTCGCGAGTTAAGAGCTTTATTTTTCAAGCACGCCACACTAAACTTGTACAGGGGCGAAATGCGCAGAGCAAACACCCGCTTATGCATCCGACCGTTTCCGAATCCCTAACACGAGAGCTGAGGATTTTTTTTCGATATTTATAGACCTCTATTCATCATAGAGTAATGCATTGTTTGCGTCGAGTGGATAAGTGATAAAATATTGCGGCGAGATGCGAAATATGCTGAGTTTATAAGACTTCTAACCGTTTTGTTTGCATGATTAAATTTTCAAACAGTTGATTTTTACGTCAAGTGTTTTGCAATACAATACAATTTTTAGGCATTGTTGTCCGGATACTTTTTGTGCGAATTTTTTATGATTCATATCGCCTTGAATAATAGAATTTTGAGAATAAGTATTTCTGGCTTTTAATATTTTATTACCATTTCAATTTATT
This sequence comes from Cheumatopsyche charites, assembly GCA_024721215.1. Classification (NCBI taxonomy): domain Eukaryota; kingdom Metazoa; phylum Arthropoda; class Insecta; order Trichoptera; family Hydropsychidae; genus Cheumatopsyche; species Cheumatopsyche charites. The sequence goes on from CM045578.1 coordinate 5,058,092, forward strand.
TGATTGCGAAAGTGGAATATCAAACTGATTAGTTAAAAAAAAGAAAATTATAATTATGTACATATGTTACTTTTTTATTTATTATTGGAATTTTGATCTAAATATTTTATGAAAAATATGTTACGTAATACTCGCTTGTCTGAAGAATACTTTATAATGTTCAAACAATTCGAAAGTTGGATTATTTGCAGTTAAAGCAAATGAAAATGTTCAATGAAAATCAACTTAGTTTCAACTGGATATTGAATCAGTAACTTCATCGTTAGTTCATAAACTGAGCGATGCATATTGCGCTTAACATAAAATATCCAATAAAATTTTAATCAAATAACAATAAAATTGAAACTCATGTTAAACATTAATCGATTAAAATGAATTAATAATTAGATTAATCGACGTTATTTATCTTCAGTATTCGATTCACCTGCGAATGCCCTTGACGTCACAAATGACTATTTTTTCATCTCCGCAAACTCTGGACTCTCTCGCAGTAGTTTGATCATAAATTAGTCTAATTCGAGAAGACGACGTCCCGAAATTTAACGATGAAATATCGCGCGGTCATAATGGCGGTCGGTTAGTTAGTTAATGTGCGAGTTAATATGTGCACGTCGCGCAAACACCGGCTTTCGCCGAACTCAGTTTACACTCAATTAGTTTCGAGTAAACATTTCGAATGCATCGCAATCAAGAGAAGTCGAGTGTGTTTGTACGTGTTTTTGTAAATTTTCATTTTCGTAAATTCGCCGGTCGTTTCGATTCGATATTATTCATCGTTCTGCAGAAGGACCGTTCGCTGTAATTTTGTGCGGTGAATTTTAAACTGCGTCAATTAGTGTGTGATTCGGCGCTTTTAATAATTTATGTTTCGAATTTGTTTAATTAAAACGGTTAAATGGATTTGTGTTTATTATGTATGAATTGTCTGTTCGTCGATCGGCGTACGTTTTCAATTCGACGAAATTTAATGGATATTTTTAGCATATCGCGTGATTATCATAATAGATATTGTTTATTTGTAATGGTAGATCTGTTTGATAGTTAAACCGATATAATTATCTATTTATAGTTTGTGAATTTCCATAAAATTATATAAAGATTACTAGGGTAGCAACCAAATTTACTGAAATAAATGAATCATTTAAATAGTTGCTATTTGAGCTTATTCAATCAATTTCGAATGTACGTAGCATAAATTATATTCAAATTCATACTGTTTGTTGTATCGGTGGTATAAGTCCACTTACTTTCCTACAAAGATATTTAATGTTGATTTTCAACAAATAGTTGAAATTCTGAAAGATTTTAATTACATTCATTATAAGCACACATATAAAAACAAGTATGACTTTCGTGTTATTGAACTAATCATTTTTTCAATAAATTACAATTATCATAATTTTCAACTGATCATACAAGATATTTTCAATCGCCTATATAATCAGTTACCACATTCATTGCTTCAATAATATACAATCATTCGATTGAAAAGGAAAATCATCAAAAAAAAAAAAAACAAACCTACATTTACACGGAGAAGTTTACACGCACTTCGTCAAAAAGAAAAACCTCTTAATTTTGCGTTCCAACGGCGCATCCCATATATTTTTTCGGCCTGGCGAATTTCCCGCCGACAACACAAACGGCCAACGGGGAAAACTGCGCGGGAACATCTGCACGAACGAGCGCTCGTAGGAAATCGCTTTTCCGGAGAAAAGCGTGGAAAACGTAAACATTTCCCGACCGAGGGAAAACTTCGCCGAGCGTCAGCCAGTCGCGTCCCGCTAGCCGAGGACGACGTACGCTCCGACCGCACTCGAGCCTTCTCTCGCTTCTCGCAACTTTTCAACACTTTCGACAATTGAAAAATTTTCAAAAAAATCACATAATATTTCAATTAAATTCCCGACAAATCCGCATTTAAATAATTTTTAAATTTTGTTTTAATCGTTCGAATTTTTCGGTTTGAAATTGGGGTTGTTCGGCGGAGTAGCGCGTTTGGGTTTTTTGGTTTGGTTCTTTATGGTTTGTTTTTCGGAATCGTTTTGCATGGTGTGCGGTCGGTCGATCTAAATATAATGTATTGATTTTCGAGTCTTTCGGAAAAATTTAGAATGATAATGAAGGCGCATAGGTTGCTGTGCTGCTTGACTATGCTGATCGCCACTTCCAGAGGCTTTCTAGATACTGGAGGTAAGTTGGGATTTGATTCATAAATATTTTCGTTTTTTATGTGATGAATATTTTTTATTAAATGCGCGTATTTTGTATAATTATATGTTTCCTCTCGCAATAATATTTGTATGAATGGAAAGTCTCCCTTTGAATTTTCTTTTTGAAATTGAAAATTAGAAAAACAAAAAAAAATAATTATTTCCGATTTTTCTTAATTCAAATAATTTATTTAATAAATGATTAGTAATAAAAGTTTACTTCTTTTCATAAAAGATTAAATTTATATCTTGAAAATTAATGAAAAAAAAAACATAAAAATGCTACAAAAAACTATAGGGCATAAATTCAAATGATTTATATTCTATGAAAATCTTAAGAATTCACGATAATATAGTTGTTTGACTTTTCACCCAGTTTTACATCGCAACGTTTTGTGAATAAAAAATACTTCAATGATTAAAACGCACGACTTGCCGATGAAGTTTTCGTCCAAGCCCCTTTTTCGGATAATTCGATATGCTTTTCACACATTTTATTGGATAAATTTTGGGCGAAAGCCTCTATTTCTTAATGGCATAGAACTGTGACCTATTTATGTACAACAAATGTACGTTACCAGGCTTGTGAGTGATGTGTATGCGGTTCGATTAAATCGACTAACCTCATAATATAAATAATGAAGCCTACTACGTTTTATGCATAAATTATCACCTGGGTTTGGTTCCTAAATATACAGTTTGAGAAAATTATTTGTATTGATTTTAAATCTAGTAATTATACTGTCATAACATTGATTTGATTGTCAGATATAAAATATTCGATGGTATTGAATATATGATTTTTAAACGTTTTTCCGATGGACTGATATATCGAATAATTTATTAGACGAAAGTTCTTTGAATCACGGAAACACTTATTGATCATTAAATCGAAAGGAAGTTTGAATAGTTTGCATAATTTCGTAGGAAAATATCAATTTTCCCGATGCTCGCACGATGAATCGTGATTTCGTGTCATTTCAATCGCTTTCAACGCTTTTCCATTATTAAGGTGTATGGAAAAAAGTTTACACTTAAACTACCGGTTTAGTTTGAGTAATAAAAATGTTTTCACCGTATAATAACATCAAGAAATATTAAAATTTTAAGAAGGGTAATACTCGCTGAAAAAACAGCTCATACATTTGTCGGGTTGGCGAGAAAGAGTTTATCGCCCGCATATGATTATCTTGAATAACGGCACCATATAATAATGTTACACAGGAGCGACACGAAAAAGGAATGTATTATATTGTGTGTGTAATATAATATAATAAACGCAGCAAGCTTGCGTATTTGCAATGTTGTCGTATACTTTCATGCACATACATATAAAATATAAGAAAAATAGTATTTTCATTCGCGTGACAAAAGACGTATTTGTGCGCCGCACTAAATTATTTTAAAAATTGTTCACGCCCCATGCAGACCGCATAGAATCATCCCCTGGAAATACATTCACAATGAACCCGGTCGCGTTCGAAATTTAATATTTCCAGACCGAATTATATTCAGAATACGGAAATGTTTTGATATAAATCCGTATTCATTAAGGAAAATGTTTCGAAGTTACAAATAAGAAGAGACGCCGATCGTAAGCCGAGAAGAGTCCCGTCGAGATTTTTCTCATTAATAATTCATATACATATTTTAATAAACCGATATTATTTCAAGCTCGATAGTTAGTTAGATGATAAAACGCGATTATCAAATTTGTTTTGATGCGGTTAATGAAGTAGCATCAAATTTCATTTCGAAATAAACAATTCGTATCTAAGTTTGTCTAAGAAGCTTCGAACGAAATGTAATAGCTGTGTTTACGAGTTTTGGCAATAAATACACGTACGCGCGTTATAAATATATGGACGTATAAAATGTGGGTAAATTGTGCCCGTAGGACGTATAAAAATGCTGTATGAGGTAATATAAAATTATTTATTGTTATAGATAAAAGGCGGGACAATGTGTGCGTATGAGAGTGCTTAGGGATATCGCTGAAATAAAACTGCTGGAAATTAGTTCGAATCAGTGTTGCGAATTGTCGTTAGGAATAGGCGTTGTTGGAATTGTACAGCAATTTTATTGCCACTAATAAATGCATAAAATGCAACGGTAGAAGTCATTCAATACGGTCGTGCTTGTCGTTAAGCTGCTCTATTAACGGATTTAGCGATCGTTATCGTTGTCGATGTGACTACTTCAGTTCAAATGCAACTTGTTTTAATGTAAGTTTGACACACGATTGTAAATGGTAAAAGAACTCGGATTTCCATTAATATGATTATAATTGGAAGAGAAATCTAATTTTAATTACATCCATTTAATGTACACACCTTTTATGATTAATGACACTAAACGGCTCACAAGACAATTAATTATTCATAATAAGACAATTTGGAATTCGCATTTTGGTTGATTATATAGATAAAATCAAGGAATTTTTTGATGACAAATGCAGGTAAAAAAATATTCACATTTGATTGCATCAAATTTAATTACTTAACAATTGTTCGAATGCAGTAGGAAATTTTTAATGAAAAAATTGGATTTCACACGAATACATGTTTCGCATGAAAAGGGTTGAAATGTAGCGTGCGATTTCTTTTTTACCTTTTCACGATAGTTTTCAGATCTAGGTACAAAATCTGTGTTCACGTAGGCTTAATTAATTTTCATTGTAATTGCTTGGTACTCAGATTATTGTTCTAATATTTCACACGAAGTTTTACTAAGTACGAATTCGGGCTTAATCTTATTTAAATTTCAGACAAAGTGAAACTAAATTCTTACAAATTACATCGCTTAAGTTGGAAATTATTGTTGAATTGTAGAGAGTATTATATATATATATATATATATATATATATATATATATATATATATATATATATTTGTAAGAATTAAAAATATTATATAATATGATGATAAAAAGGTATTTGAATAGTATTTTCGTATGCATATAGTTTTAGTTGGAATAAAAATATATGATCACAATTTTACAAATCCTTGCGGAATACAACTTATAAAACTTTTGAATTTGAAAACTTTAAGATTTAAAAATATGTATGCAATAGGAGTTAGTTGCAAAAATAAAATATCGTTAAAATAAATAACATTATCTTCCAATTTATTAAACAAATTGGATTTTCAATACATAATTTCGAACTTCAGATTCGAAAAAACACTCCGAAACAACGATAAATAAAACAAAAAGCCCCAATCCTCACGCGAAAACGAAAAAAAATGTTTAATTTATATACATATATATATAAAACAAACAGAAACAAATCGAAAAACGCATTAAAAACGAGCCGGAATCGAAAGAAAACTCTGAAAAACCGCATCCGAACGAGCAATTGAATAAAACATAAATTCTCACGATAATCCTCGCGCCGCAGCCCTCGAGACGGTCGGAAAACTCGCAATTTCTATAATGCGGAGTAAGTATGCAGTAATAGATTTGCATTTGCATTTTACGTGTACGTCAAAGTTTGCATTTTCCGGACGGGAAACGATCGCGTGCTGCAATTACGGCGGGTCGACTGCACCGCCCGGCGAATCCTACAAGGTCTGTCCTGAAACTCGTGTTGTATATTTATTTTCTGTGATCTTACAAGTAATAACTAGTTCAAATTTGTAAAATTAGATAGTCTAGTTATTTAGCTTTAATATTCACTCAAAATTATTCTGATTTGAATTTCGGTTGAGTCAGGATCGATTATTTACTGCACCCCTCTTTTGAGACTGCGTCATAACGAGTACTGAAAACGTTATTCAATAATCCTTGTACTGAACTAAACTTTTGACTCCCATAGCTAAAAATGACTCCAAAATTATTCAGTTTGTAGTAGAAACCTTTTTTTTCTATTCATCAATCTGAAAAATTGAGTCAAAAGATTTAATTTCGACATAATTAAAACTATCCAAAAGGCAAGACAATAACTTGAAAGTTCGTCCTCTTAAAACCTTCCAGATGACATATGATGTATAAAAAAGTGAAAAAATAATATAGATGACATTATAGAAAATTTTAAAGTAGATATTAATTATGAATATAATAATAAGAAATAATGTAACAGGACTATTGGAACTTTCTATGTAGGATGGTTATTCGATCGCTCGACGAATTTTAGTACGTAATTTTATCATTTTTATAATATTTAACATACGAGTATGTTTTATTATAATTAATTTGTTTTTCGTCATTTTTCGTCATCGTTAGTCGCAGGGTTATGGGTCAACGTTGTCGAAAATGGACGCTCGTTTCGTTCTGCTTTGTGTTTTTGTAATGTGAGTTTGTGTAATTTTACGATGCGAGATCGAATTGCGTTAATTAATGGATTTACGTGATATATTATCCGCGTGTTTGTAGGATGTATTAAATAGGTTTTTATTTAGAATGCGTGGGAAAGTGTACGAGTTCGTATCATTAAAATTGGATGTTTGTTTGATATGAATCGGATGTATGTGAAGAGAATTTGATACTCATCTCTTTTTGAAGGAACTCATTATTTTTTGTTCTTTGATTAATACTCAGACGAGAAAGAAATTGAATTTGTTTCGATTTTTGAAAATAATTTATATGAATGAACGTCTTGTAAATTTTAATAATGAATAATTAAGTACATACATATACTCAATTCATTTTGTAGAAAAATCAATTAAAAACCTTTTAATCTCAAATGATAAATTTTCAAGCAAAATCTAATATTCAACTAATTGTATCTAAAATCACGCCTGAGTACACCATTTATTTCGGTTAGCGCTTTTAGCGTTAATGAAATCGACACTTGCACATTGAAGCGTATCATTAATCTTTTGGACGCATTGCATCCCGAAACTTTCAATCGACACAAGCGACGAATTGACAACGGATAATCGAGTTTTCGTTACTTTGATTAAAATTGATGGAAACGCTTTTATGCGACGTTTGAACGCTACCGCTGAAAAAAATATTCAGTGCATAAAAAATCATTAACAAAAACTATTCGGCGAATCGTCCCAATTGGCGAACATAAAAGAATCGAGCTTTACGCAAGTTTCGCTCTACGCAAAGCTTTCGTGCAAATGAAAAAGTTTTCGGGGTTTTCTTCTCGTATACGAATCGTAGGTGCGTGTGTATATTTTCAGGTTTTAAGCGGGCGCTTAAATTCGCCGCATTCGTGGGAAATTGCCGGAACAGAAGGAAAAAACAGGACATATTTCAATGTAGTCTTACGTTTTTGACACTCACGGTATATAATATGTAATCTGACTACTACGAAATACTAAGAGAGATTTTGCCGCTTTATTATGTTCAATTTTTTCGGGCTCGCGAGCTTCGGGAGAAGTCGCGAACGCAGAAAATCCAGTTTCAAAGAAACCTATTTTATATCAAGGCGTATTGAAAAACTTGATGAATGTATTAAAGTCGAAAAGGAGACGCTTCTCGAGAGAAAAAAAATAGAACTTGGCGAATATTCCGAATTTAATTAATACGATTTTATTTGCAGCTTATGTTCAAGTATGTACGGGAGCGAGAGCGGAACATTTACGAAAGCCGTTCCTTTTTTAAATTTTAATTAATCAAGTCGTAGCGAGTTGTAAAAAGCGAAATGTCTCGAATGAATAAAGGTTAAACGACTATTTGGAGAGGCTCTTTTACTATCGAAATATAAAGGGCCATTTGAATCGGGGTTAGGCAATTCGTCGGGGAGCCGATCGGAGAAAAATAGAAACGTTCCGAAAGTATCAATTAATCTTAATTTACCATTAATTCGGTGCGTTGTTCGGCCTGCAGTGGCTTTATTCGTCATTCAATTACGATAAAAAGTCAACGGCTCTAAAATAGCTTTGAGGGATAGTAATTTTTCGCATTAAACGGTAGATTGCGTTCGAAGAGAGACTCGGACGTTCCGTTTGTTTTGGTCTAAACAATTAATTAAAATTTGTATGGGAAAGTTTCGAGGGTTTGTCGCGCTGAAAACGGACACGCAAAAGTTTGGGTGCTGCTGAAAGGGAACTTTAGTGCGACAATTTCCATGCACACACCCACAAAATTTGTGCAACCAATTTTTGGCTCGGACCTATAACCGCAAGCATAACGGCGCGCTCGTTAAAGCACAATATGCTCTCACATGCGAATTTTCAAATTAAATCCATTCGAACGAATCACGTGAACATTTATTAAAACGAAATACACGAGTGTACGCTTGGAATACATAATCAATCGATCGCGAGCATATATCAAGATTCGCATCGACAGTAATAGCGCGTTATTAACACATCCCCCGATAAATATGTAAATTTAACAACTCACTCTGCGGGGATAGCTCGGGATAATCCTCTCGAAAGTTACTCCTTATCGCTCGAAATAAATGGATCCGTACCAATTATGACTTTTCTAGCCTAATGGATAAATGGGGTTCCGCTATCTGCACCGCTGAACTCCTCATAGAAACCTCGCTACGAAAATACACCGAACTTTTCATTTTCGACCCGACCCCGGCGATATTATATTTAGAGGTTTCCTAGCGAAACGCAAGGGAGAAATTCCTAGTCGGGGATGCAGAAAGGGGAACACATGTTCGGTGGATTTATTACAACTTGCACAACCGACGAAATACACCGAGGAAAAAATATCCCTACGAAGTACGTGGATCGGATGCTTCTTCTTATCGCATATGAATATTTTCGCAATATTTCATCGGTCGGGAATAAGAAATTCTCGGATCGATTCGTACATTTTTTCGTTTTCGTTCGTAATTGTTTTCTATGTTTGTACGTAGTTTATGTTGATTCAGACGACCCTTAAAAAGTGAAAACATTGAATTATTCAAAGGCTATTACCATAACTCTGTACTGACGAAAGTCAGGGTCGTTTCTGAGCCGTCTTATTAATCTGACATATTCGATTCATGTGTTTCTCGTCAAAACACATTGAAATTTATACGTTTCGTAAACTCGATCAAAATTCGTAGAATTACAAATGAAAATATATCGTTCGCTTAATTCAATATATGAGATGTTTCGATAATTAGAAGTGAAATGTGTACATTTTGATTTAGAATGAATCTGCATATTATCGGCTTAATTATGAAAATTCGATATGTACGAGTACCAAAAGAAAACCGTTTTCTGGATCGAATGTCTCGCGCTGCACGTGTGGATATTGATATTTTCGGCTACAATTTATACAATATTTGCATATCGAATTTTGATTTTATGAGAATAAGTAAAAATGTGTATACGTATATTCGATTCGCGAAGTCGATGTAAATAAACCGCTCGCTCCGCCCGAGTGTGAAAAAGTTTCCGATTCGATAAAACGGCACAAATCAGTAATGGCAAAACTTTTTCGGCGAATTTTGAATCTACGCAAGGGAGTTTCCTCGAAAAGTATAATAATTACATGAAATATAAGAGGACGTTTTTTACATTTTTTTTAAATAAAAAATTACGCGACGTAGCACTTCCGATCTCAAACAATTTGCATGTATTTCATAGACATAGTATAAAATGGAATCTTCGCTCATTTTAAGATTTAAAATTCATTTTTCTAGTGTGTCAAAATCAAAGAAATAGAATGCAAAGAAAAAATCTCACATAGTGTGAGTATTATATATTTATATACATAGATATTTGGAGCCACTTTCGCTCTTGAAATTAGACTGAAAATAAACCCTCTGAACAAAGTACAAAGCAATACTCGCAATGAGAATGAAAAAAAAAACCGGTTGAGTAATACGGGTCAAAGGCGATACAAAAGTCATTAGCTGCTCTTCTCAAACTAAAAATGTCGAAAATAAAATTAAAAATTAATTTGTCCGCAGCTTTCCAATTTTTCTAACATGAATATCAACCTTATATCTTAATTTTACGCTCTCGTAACTTTTCATAAGTTTGCCGAAAATATGTATATGGAGACATGTTGGCAAAAAAATTATCCTTTACGATCAGAAATGTAGTGCAAAAAGGAATGCTTTTCATTTCTATCAAGTCACTAGTAAGAAATTATTGTTTTTCTCACTCTAGATGTGAGTAGTAGATCATGAAAGGAAAAATAATGAGTATTCCCTGTTGCTCTACAACTCTGTTTATTACAGTTGTGTACTTGATCAAATGTAGAATTTAACTTAAATGTGGCACCCGAAGTTTTGCCTAGTATCGATCGTGCCCAACTATGTAATATGTGGATTAATTAATTCTCATTCGTAATGTTATTTTTCATACTATGAAGTGAAAATTCATAAAATGAATACACAGAATTATTCGAAATTGTAAAAAAAAATGAACTAAAAACAAAAGAATGAATGAAAAATCTCCAATAGAATCGACACATCACTCTCTCAGTTTGACCGGGGTCTACTCCAACTCCGACTCCGACTCCGGGAGCGACTCCGCAATTAAGCTCCGGATGACCCCGGGCCCGGAATGATGGACGACTCCGTTTTCACCTGCAATTTCCCCTCCTCGGGACGTTCATCAGCCGAATCTGGCCGCGACCGACTCCGGGCCCGGACTTTGGCCTTTGCAGGGTCCACCGACGCCGAAACCGATACGCTTTTGGCCACAATATAACGTGTACTAAATGTGTAACGTTGTAATAAATCTCGGTCGGAAGGTTCCGGGGGTAAGGCTGCGTTTTCACGATACGGTTCGTCGGATCTCTGGATTCGGCTTGTTGCGTGGGCGGATTCGATTGTTGATCTCTATGTTTATTTTGAAGAGTTCGTTTCGTGATTGATTTCTCGGAAGTGGTATCGATGTAAATTAAATATAAATAAATGTATTGATTTAATATTTTTATTATCTTGAAATATTCGTATTTCTGGTGTCTATATTTATCCGAGTACAATTGTTAAGTATCTAATTTTAAATCGGCTAAAATTGTGTTTAAGTTAATTGTTGGGATTTTATTTATCGATTTTATATTTCTAAATAGATTCAAATTTTTACAGATCGATAATTTGGGCTACTGAACATATGAATATTCGCAATTTCATAATATTATTTTCAATTATCAATTAAATAAATGTAACAGTTACATTTCAGTATTACAGATATTTTATACTTTTACCGAAAATTTCAGTATTTCCTATGAATGTTTACACAATAAAATAAACTTTCATTGTTTTTCATTCAATTATTGAGAAAAAAAAAATCTACGCGTTTTAACTTAATTGATCAATAAAACATTATACAGAACACACGCGAGCCTTAATAGCATCCAATTCGAAAAACGCATTAAAAACGCGCGCGTTTCATAGTTTCCTACGGGCATATAAACTAATTTCGATTTCAGAAGCCAATAAAAAACCGTATCGATTCTGAAAAAGCGATACTCCCGAGACGTTTTTTTTCTACAACACGAAACGACCAACCTTCAACTGCACGAAAACTAAACCGCGTACGAACTTCTTACACTATCCGACATAAACACAGAATCGGTTCAAGGTTGGAAGGAGTTCAAAGTTAAATTAGTTCTTTCGGTGAGAATGTGTAAAATCTTCTATGGAAGCACGTCATCGTCGAAAGCGCAGTTCAAGTCAGCTGCTTTTTTCTTGCTTTCGCTTTTGGCTCTCCCGAGGGGTGAGTTTGCATAGTAAACACTTTCGGAACCCCGATTTTCCCCCTAGGGATTGTCTCTTGATACGTGTTGTCGAGATCGTGTCGGTCCGATATCGACGCATTGGGATTTTGACGTTTTTTTGGGATAACCTGACCGAAAAAGCCACGCAAGTCGGATCGAATCTGGTGTCCAACGTAGGGCTCGTGGTCTTTCGATTTCGTTTAATCAATGAATTAATTCTCGTGAATGTAGCGTATGGATTAATAATAAGCTCGACTGAGTATTTAATGTGAATTTAAGAAATTATTTCAAGTAATGTATGTATATAATCATGAATGAATAATTAGAATTGGGAGGTTTAGTTGAGAATTAGTTGAATATCTTGTTGAATTTTCAGTGAATATTAATACTGAATATGTTAAATTTGGTTTACATCGTATTAATTTATGTTTCTTTCGTAAAAGTATGTTGGATTATAGTACATTAAAACTAACAATGAAGTACATGAAGTGTATTGATTAGAAATTATATTCAAGGTGAAAAGTTTGATGAATATTCATAAGACGTTAAGTGACTTGCCGAAAATATTAAACATATCGTTTTTGAAATGCCTAGTTATTATATGAAAAAAAAAAGACATTAAAGAAGTACTTATTAAAAATAAAAATAAACTGAACTTGAATTGTGATTATTGAAAAAATCTTTTACATATATGGTGAAAATGATTTATACATTATAGAAATATAATATTTGGCGACATTTGCTCCTTGAATAGATTTTTTCTATCCAGACATCTACAGAAAAATCCCCATTCGGAATAAATGAATAGGTGTTCAATCACGTACACTATTTACTCTAAGAGCGTCCATCTAACCTTAATTTCCAAATCTAATAAACAAACCGATACGAGAGGGAATAATTCAAAATTGAATTCGGATCGATCGGTGGTTTCGAACGTCGTGCGCATCTCTAACGAACTTTCGAAATATTCTAGTATCGAAAAAAAAGGTGAAAAACGAACAAAAAATTGTGGTAACGACTGACCTCAATTTCCCCAGCCCTACCTCCCAAAAAGGCTTTTTTCCCTTAACGAAATTATAACGGGGGTGGAGAGAGAAAGAGAGCGGGAAAAAAAGACGCGTTTAAATTTTAAGTGTACCGTAAACGAGTACAAGGTGGCGCGGAAAATATTGAGAATCTTAAGGGGCCCGTTTCGGGAACCCACCTTTCCCTTAATTTCGGAGCCAACGGGATAAGATAAATAATGTTTCTTTGCTTCCTATGCTTTCCGCCATTACAGTGAGTAGACATCTTTATTTAAATTCACCTCCTCGAACAGTTAGCGAGCACGTTTTCATAGCAACGATTCGCATTTCCAATATTAGTGAATGTATAAGTTTGAATGAGGGTTCGACTAATTTTTCTGGTGGAACGAGATAATTTGAATATTTTACGCAAATTATAATAAAGGCAGATTGAAACTCTTTTTCTTTCATAAGTTTATTGGTTTATAAATTCATACAAAAATATAATTCCATTAAAAAAACAAGAAAATCATGTCACTCCGATTATACAAATCAACAAATTTCAACAACCCCTACGCAAGGAGGGTCCGCCGTGCGGCAAACAAAAGCGTGCTCACACGCAAAAAGAAACTCTCGAAAATCAAAATTCAAATTTTTTTTCGAAGAAAGAAACGCAAATTCAAATCGAAAATCAAAATCAAACTTCGAAGCGGTTTTTCGTCGGTCGTTAATTATTCGATGTCTCCGATAACAATACGTCGCCGTGTACGCGCGGCCCTAAGTACGGTCAACGCGCGAAGGGTTAATAAGGGTTTACAGGCGCACGTCAACCCCCTGCTCTGGACGAGGGCAACTACCGAATTTAGAGCAACACCGCCTAATAAGGCTTTGTCGCACCGCTAAAAGGGCGAACACGCCCCCGGCCCTTGTACTCGCGTGGGACCCTGTACTGGTGTACGCCGTATACTTGTTCGGGGTCGCGTACTCGTGTGGGATGCTACCAAAGTGCGTTTCCTTGAACTATGATAACGGATGAATTTTGTATAATATTGAATATATTGATGTATAATTTTATTGATTTTTGTATTTTTATTTATTTTTATGTCAGTGATAGTCGAATGTGCGATTTATGCATGAATCTGTGGTGAACGAAACCGTGTACGAAAAATTAAACGGGTGAAAATTATCCATATTCACAGTTCGACATGTTCATTTTTTTAATTGTTTTTATATTTGCCAATTAATCATTCATTTTAAAATGAAACAGTAGAATTACTAGGTAGGTTAAAATGTTCGTAGAGTAATAACAACACATGATCAATAATACTAAATCGATAGAATTTAATCAACATAGACAAGTTGAGTGATCCATTTTTGGAAAACATTTCGTAAATTGTATTGCCTATGTTTTTCGAATCCATTTTTTTGAATATTTAAAATAAACTATCAACTTTCCATATTCATTAGTAATTAAAGAAAAAATGACATGTGATTCTCATCAGATCCCATCATTACGAGTATACTGAATCGATATTGCATGCACAAATGCGTTATATCACTGCACCAACAGCTATCACGATGAGCGAAATGATAAATATTATTCCATTCATCTACAAATTACTTTCATTTATAATTTATAAAGTGAATGGATGTTCAGTTGGGGTGCCGTGATAGTTCGAGAGACGATACGAAAATCCCTTCGGTCGTTTCCCTGCCTTCCAAAGTCGCTGGCTCTATTAAAACTATTACGTGTCGACTGCGTAATTATTTATTGGCACGCGAGCCGAAGGTTTGCGACATGCTTTTCGTGGGAAATGCTCGCAGGGGCGGGAAAATCGAGGCGCTTTTCCGCACGTGGAAAATCGACGTGTTTTTCTCGCACGGGATAAGTTGTGTTTCTGTTTTCGTAATTCGTGCTCGATTGAAAATTATTGATTTGTATATTACATTTGGATTATAGTTTCGGATTGATTTGATTGTGGTTTATTAATGAAATTTACGTATGTATGTTTCTATATTTACGAATTTCAAGCGAATCAATTTTATATTAAGGTTGGCAAATACATATGAATAAATATCTACATGCGATGAAATACAATGATTGAAATATAATAAAAAATCATATTTCATCACTTTCCAATCCAATTTGTTCGATCCAATCATATCTCAATTAGCTTGATTTGGTAAAATAAAATCCCGTTTCGTCCAAATGAAAAAAAAAATAACACATACTCAATATCGACACGTGTTCAGGATTTGTTCCAGTATATCGATATTATAAAATAAATTTATTGCGGCTTATTATGAAACTGTGATTTATTTCTGACAATGGGTTTACTATGATGCTAAAACAGAACTTTAGTTTCATGACAAAACTATTATAGTTCACATCCCCTTAGTTTACTCAAACAGTTTAGTTTGATATTCTACTATGACGAAAGTTATTATTATTGTTATAATTCAAATTGAAATGTTTTTGAATCAAATATAACGGAAGGATTGATTTAAAAAATGTATCAATTAAATAAAAAGTACCTACATATGTATATCTTAATCGTAAAGTTTTTTTTCCTAATGTAAGAAGTCGATCTTCAGTCGAAAGGTTAAAACTATTTCCATGTCATTAGAACGTCCAGCCTAACGATTTTGACGGACAGGTAACTCGACGCTTAAAACAAATTTGGTGCTTTTTGGGGTTTTTCCTCGTTTTTATTTTTGTTTTTATTACTATTCGGTTGCAAACTGGAAACGGTTTGACGAGGGTCAGAAACCGTTTAAGTGTATGCAACTTACGTACGCGTTGCGAGAAACGGTTTGAAAGTGAAAATAGATCATAAAATTGAAGTGGATATTTAAATCGAAAGACGAGATCGTCTCATTCGTACAACGCGCACTTTTTTTATACATGTCGTGAAATTTTGAATGAAATTCCATGCATATAAATTGTGCATTACGGACTGATGTATTGAAAATCTAGCTCAAATTTGCATCGTATTAAA
This sequence comes from Cheumatopsyche charites, assembly GCA_024721215.1. Taxonomy (NCBI): domain Eukaryota; kingdom Metazoa; phylum Arthropoda; class Insecta; order Trichoptera; family Hydropsychidae; genus Cheumatopsyche; species Cheumatopsyche charites. Next base: position 5,073,879 of record CM045578.1, read on the forward strand.
CTTTATGGCATGCAAAATAAATACAAAAAAATATGAATTTTACATTTCTCTTAAAAAGAAAACATGAAAATATTTAAAACTTCAATTATATATGCATTTGAATAATTTCTTGTGAAAAAAATTAGCTTATTATTTTAGTTGCGAAATTTCATTTTAGAAAACATAAGCACGTTAAAAAGTTTGAATGTATATGCAAATTAAATTCAATTGTGATTTAATCTGATCTGAAAATATTTCGAATAATGCATGAAATTTAATATAATTACTAAAAAATCCGACTCAAAAATAGAATTGATAAATGGAACTGTGCTTACAATGCTTTGGACCGCACACGAAAATAAAATAAAAAATAAATCGCCATAATGAGCGAGAAGATCGCGAAACGGCGCAGTTCCAAAAAGGACGCGTTCTTTGTTTTCGGATATTAAAAAAATAATATATAAATCGGACCTAGCCCCCCATTTTTAAAAAGTGAACGAACGGGGGGTAGGCTTGCTTATCGTCATTGTTTTCGTTGAAACGGTCGCTCGTAAAAAGTGCGCGTGTGCGTTCAGAAAAAAATATGATAATTTATATGAATTTAGGTGAGGACGATTTTTCCGAGCCATTTGTGCGATTCGTCGCGATTTTTTCCACCACCAGCGAAAACGGTCGACCTTTGTCAACGGGAGTTTTTCAATTCGGCCTAATTAAGATAAACGGGTTATAAAGATTAACTGTTGACCAACCGTGCTGACGTGCTCCGACAATCACGCACGAGAACGTGTTTTATTTTCTGCCTAACTTTGTGTACGAATGTTACGATTTTTTTTCCAGTGATTTCAGATTTGATTCTAAATTTGATTTCGGAGATTTCGAATCTAATTTTCAACTACGTTGATTGATTTTTGTACTCGTGTCCACGTATATTCATCATTTAGCTGTTCGATAGTAAGCAATGTCATCAGTGTACACGTGAGCGATACATAAATCATTAGATTGATTTACTATCAACATACATGTTCATTATCATATAATGGAAAGTTAACATACATAAATTTCAATTATTCTTATAAAAAATCAATCAAATCATTCAGCAATACAAATTAATCACTTTTAAGACTCATTTATCGCAAAAAAACATTAAAACAAGGAGTTAGACTTAGTGAATTTTTAACGATTCCGATTTTAAATTTATCCCTTAATCCTCATCCACGTGCCTACTTTTTTCATGGATGTATTCATGAATGACAAGGGCGTATTGCTTCTATAGGAATCAACGGACCGCACGAATCTCTTGAAGCGATTATTTTTACATGAACGTAAGCGTAATCGGTTTACGTTGCTTCGAATTCGACGAAAAAAAAATTGTAAGAGTACGAATGAATTCGAGTTGAAAATATGCTAATTCCTTTCCAATACTCGCGTTCTACAATCGGTTCTAAAGACGCAAGTTGTTGGGTTTTATTTGAGGCTCGAGTTGAGTTTGCGCTGTTGAATATAATTCAGAGCGACGATTCAGAAAATGGTAGAGCACGATTTTCGAAAAAAAAATATTCAAAGTAACGCTTACGTGAAAATTATGAAAATTGAAGTCTGCTCATTTAATTTTAATTAAGAGACGAAATTAGTCCCGAAAGAAAAAACGTTATTTTTGCGAGTTGAACATCCTGCGTTGTTTCAAACGTAATTAGATGTAATGAAATAAAAATATTTTTATGTGTGTGTCGGTTGAAATATTTGAGAAGTAAAGTTTCTCAAGTTTAAATTTTATTTATAAAATTATATTATCCTTTTATTTCAAAGACAGTGATTTAGATGTCTACGAATAATAATTCAGAATAAAATAATCATTTCTAGTACGAGATCTATCTGATTGATAAACTACAGCGACGTCTCCAACACGAAACACGAACGAAATATAAAAAAGCCCTAAATCCAAGCCGATAACGAGCTTCATTTTCACGCTCTGAATGAAAAAAAACTAAAAAAGAAAAGAGCAGCCTGAAAGTTTTATTGCGCATTCGAAAATATTATCGCCGAGTGTAATTCAGAAACGGCTCTTATTCTATTAGAAGCCGGCCTAATGGACGACTCGGTGACTGGTTATCTTCGAGCGTTCTAGATAAGGCTCTATAACCCAAGCACGATTGTATGGGACATGTATATGGGGATCGAGACGTGTAAATAATGCCAAGATAAAGCAGATTGAGGGTTGAATTGAACGATTTAAAGATAAGTGGAGACGATTTCTACTGACGCAGAGCACGAATATTTGATATATTTTGATAGTTTTTCGTTAGTAAATTATTCGAATATTCTATGTAAAATCGGAATACTATATTTTATCAAAAGCAAATGTGAAAATCATCTCACGTTTCTTATGAAAAATCCATCGAATCCTAAACAACGTTTGGAGATTGAAGTACAACAAACATTCATTCGCAATATCGAGCAGAAACATTTTCGAATCAAATATCATACGATGTTTATATACGAGCATTATGTAGAAAATGTAGAATCGTAAGTCCGATAGAATCAGATTCAGATTGAAAACTAACAACGTTTACATTACAGACTCTAGGAATGAAATACGCACGGAGCGGATAGAGTCGGATGAATGTAATGAAATATGAACGAAAAAAAACACAAACTACCGAAATGAAAATATTCAATCGCGTTACTTTTCCGAGCAACTCCCTTTCCCCAACCCTTTTGTCTACCCTTTTCAATTCGACGATGGTGAATGAATGTTTTCGCTGTCTGCCGGGGATATTATTTGTTCGCATAACCGTAGGCGTTGCGATTGACCCGGTTCTTTTTATCATTTTTATAGAAACACGTACGTACGTTTCAATAATGAAATAAAAATTCACAACACTCTATTTGCAAATGAAAAATTTAAGAAGCGTATTCTCGTGTTTTTCCCGCGCGAACGGTTCGATTTTTATGCGAAGAGCGAAACCGCGTTACGCTGTTATTCAGGGCTGAAGAATTATGCTCGAAATTAGGAGTTTTCTCGGATTTCCAGTATAAAAATACTCATTGAAAATTTATACATATATCTACCTATGTATATATAATTTATACTAAAACTAACAATGAATCACAAAATTAAAATCTTTCACTAAAAATAAAACTCTAGATATTGCAATTTTCATTAGATCGAGTTCATTTTAACAAATACTTAGACAGAATCTAAATCGATTTCCAATGACTTTTCAGCATCGTTTGCAATTTATTTAGATTCGAATATAACGATTTTTTTTATTAGAATTTCGTTTTAATAAATTTTCAACACTTTGCAATTGAGAAGAGCCTAAAGATGAGGGGACATTGTCAATCAAAATTAATTATTACTCGACGAGTGCGCTCTATAGAAGTTGAATTCGACTGATACATTTTCATTAGATTTTGTTTTGAAATAAAAAGCGTTAAATCAATTAACACTTAACAGATACTCAGAAAAGCTTGATCTATTTATTTCAAACAAAGTTAAAGTAATATAAAAATTAATTAAATAAAAAAAAGTGAAGCAGACAAATGACTTTCGACGTCTAGCCTGCGAAAAATTCGTAAAGATTTTACTAATGCGGAGATAAAGAGCTAACGTCTGAACCGAGCTGCAGACAATAACGATTTGTTTCTATCATGGTATTATTACATGGAAAAAGTTGAACATGTAAATAAATATTTTTGCTTTCATTTAAGTTTATGTTACCCCGAATGTATGTATAAAAAAATCGTTAGAAGTTAATAATATTTTTGTATATTTGACGATTATAATGATCAAGTGAATTGAGTGACATTTTTATCGATGTAAAGCCTATGTCATTTTCATTCACGTCTAGTTTTAAAATTAAATACCAATGAAAAAAAAAACAAACGAAGAGTCACTAAAGACCGAAAATTGAAACAAGAACTATTAAAAAAGATTTTCATTTAACAATTTTCAATTTTTGAGTTTTGAAAAAGCGCGCACTTTTATTGTCTCGCTGATTAATAATTCATACACGGCGCGCGCCGCACTAATATCCTTTTATCTTTTGAGCTTTTAATGCAGTGGGTAACTGGCAAAAATGGAAATTCGCGATCCGGAGCTTTGGCGAGCTCAAACGTTGAATTTAAATTAACTGGCGCTTATTTGTGCAGCGAACGCGAAGAGGCGAAGGGGGAAATAATAAAACAATAAAACATCGCAACTATGCCGCGGATTGTTCGTCGTTCGAGGGGGACTATCTCAAAAGTCGACTGAAAATTTAGATTTTTGGCAAATGATAAAATTCATTTGAATTGTATACGTAATTGAAGTGTTAATTATACAAGTTTCAAGTTTGCCACTTAGAGAAATTAGTTTGGTAATTAAGATTTTCGCCGGTGTAAAGAGAAGAACATTTGCAAAATATAAAAAAATAAAATAAATGACTTAAACAAAAATATGCCAGTGTTTACAAATATCGAAATAGTTTCATGAATATTCAAGAATGAATGGGTCTGTTTGAATTTGTTACAAAAACGTTACATATAACTGAATACGTTAATCTCGATCAGTATGTAAATAAAAAACAAACACGCCGTATGTAAATTCAGATTGATGGAAAACGTGGTTTATTTTCATTTTCAGCTGTCTTTAAGTCTCGAATTGAATAATATATATTTTTCAGGTTAAGTGAAAAAGAAAGTCGATTTTGAATGAATTGAAAAAAGTTTTAATTAATGTTTGCTTTTGCGTTTTAAATTAATTAAAACGAGGCTCGCTTTGTCGAAATTCTGGGAAGAAGATAAATATTTTTTCTATGCACTGATGGAATGAAATTATATCGTAACATTCAATTAAGAATATCGTGGAAATTTTCGGAAACTTTTGAATTGTTAAGTACGAAAAATACATAAAAATGCTTAACTGAAATGAAAACATTTAAAAAGTTGTATATTTTATTTAATATGATTAAAAATTTCTACCGTAAGGACGATTTTTTATTAATCGAAGATTGAAATTGCGTTCAAATGTTCTTTTGTTTAATTATAAGTGCATTTTCAATAGATATTCGACAAAATAGCCACTTATTTTTTTTCAAATGATAGTAAATTATTATTTTTAAATAATTAAATCGCTTCGGATGTGAATAAAAAAACAAATGAAATTCGAATTTGAAATTTTGTTTGCATGAAAATTGTTACTTTTTATAATCCTCTGGTTTTAGTAAAAAAAATATTCAGAAGAAATTTTAATTATCTACCTGTATGACGACGAATAAACTTCCAAAAACTAATTTAAACATTTTTTGTTCAAACTCACTTATATTAAAATTCTCTTTACGAACAAGTTTAACAACTTAACGCCGTAATATTTCACTTTGACATAATTGAATGCGAATCCGCGAAACGTATCGAACGCTAATTATCTTATAAAATAAGCTTATAATAACGGTGAGCGTTAGTTTTCTCAGATTAAGGACCCTCCGCGGAAAAGTTTTAAGCTTCTGCAGCAATTAAGTCGAGTTATCGCTCGTGCAAAAAATTAATGAAACGAAACAGTTAAGAAGTCTGCGCCAAAGAGATTCTCGAAATCCTTGCCGCGACTCGCTTTTGCATGACAAAAGAATAATCCGGACCGGGATAAGTTGAAGAACCAATGATAATAATATGGAAAAAGCTCGACTGTGACTTCGACAAAGCTAGAGACCGATTTTTGAATTCAAGACACTCGAGTGCCGCGCGGCAGACTTTCTACTTTTATGCTTTCGATGCTAATAACGTGGGAGGATTCGGTTAGCTTCGCGATTATGTGGGATATTATCTGATTCGGAAATTAAGAGGTTAAATCTTAAGCTTATTTATTTTTCAATTAGCCATCTATTATTTAAATAAGAATATTAAACATTACTTCAAAAGAAATTCATAAAAAGAATAGGACTCGCGTTAAATCAACGAATAAAAATCTGTTTTTTTTTTTTTTTTTTTTCATCAATATTTATATGGTATTGAAACATAAAACGTGCAGAGTTTCCCCTATATTGTGTAGTTTATTATATAATATGATACATATTGTTATTTTTCAAGCAGAAATAAGTTGGTCGACCGGCTGTGGCTTTGTTAATCTCGGGCAAGAAAGTGCAGAGTGGAAAACTTCAAATAATAATTGCGTGCTTCGAGAAAACTTTGTAAGAAGTGATCAAGGCAGATTGGCAACTTCGTTAAATTTTATTTCAATTAATGTTTTTGAAATTGTTCGATAAAATATCAAAGAATCTTCTCTATTTACTGTATTTGAAAAAGAATATGAATTATCATTTGTAATTTAAATGTTTCAATATTGTATTGATCATCGCCACTGATTTATTTTAAAGAATGTATGTATATTATTAATTATATACAATTATCTATTAGAGTTTTAGTACGATGAGAAATAATAATTGGAAAGGATTTATTTATATTTGAAACACAATACCTTTCCCGGAATATTCATAAAAGGAATAAATTCGTTGAACGTCGCAGAGTATAATATTAACATGTTTTTGTGAGTGCTCATAATGCGGCAAGAAATTCGTGAGTGTTTTCAAAATTTGTATTTTCTCAGTAGACCATATCGTCAAGTTGAAGTGTACGTACGATTTTCTCAAGGACTATTTAATTACGCATGTGTATGAATTAATATTAGTTTCCTACAGAACGAAACATAAGACTAATTAAGAACGAATAGTATCAACTTTGAAATGTCAATTAGAACTTTAAACTTAATTAAAAATGAAATAATTTTATTGAATTTACGATTCATCCAAGAAGTAAAAGCCACATTTTCAAACGAATATCCTCGAAATCGTTTGAAAGGCTACCTTCAGACGCGTCTGAAGTACACAACACACGCCATAAAGTATACGGGGAATAACATGTGCGAATCCCAACATATGTTCCATGGCATATCCCAGACGAAACATACGAACATCCTAAGGGCAAAACGGTAATGAGAGAGAACGGGAGCGAATCAAACTTGGCGAGTAAATATTTTCTCGACCAGCTACCGTGTTATTTCGTCCCGGAATCTAGATTTTCTTAAGTGGTCGTCGATGAAATTGCCCCCTAACTCTGTTTGGCTATTTCGTAATTAAGTGGGCAATATTTACCGCGTCGGAAATTATATAATTTTATTATCTTTAACAACTCGAGAAAATAGTATTACGTATATGAGCGGAAGACTTCATTTTTTTTTGTTTATATTCATTTTTAATATCGATGATCGAAACGCACGTGGATATTTGAAAAAATAATGTTTTGAAATATAATATTATTGATTTTATCCAAAAAACTTAAATTAGAGGAGAAAATCAGAGTTCTAGACGGAACGCTCAATTTGTCTAACTCGAAATTATCGCATTTCTTTCTCTAGTGTTCGCGTTAAGTACGAGAAAGGAAATCATTTCTAACTAGAGTCTAATTAGAAAAGATGGACGTTTCTCTAATAAGTACATTTTTGTAGAGAACCTATGTTTCAGATAAAGTTCTGATTTCAGAGATTTTTTTCTAAAATGAAGCATTTTTTATGAGTGAAAACAAAACTCTTCAGAAGTATTTGAAATTTTACAAAATGATTTGAAATCAACATATTATTATAAGGGTAGATTTCGATAGTCGATGAACTTGCTTTCGCCGTACTAAGGTTTGAATATTAGACGGTTCAAATCTCGGCTCGTATCCGTGTCAGTTAACTTAATTAAAACGAACGAGTCCTCCTCGTCTCGAGCAGTCATACAAATATTACTTTAACGGCGCGAATTTTCACCATCGAATATTCTGAGCGAAATAATATAAAAGCTTGCGTCGCTTTTGCTCGGAAGCTGGATGTTGTTTCAGTCAACATCAACGTCTCGATTACTTTTCGCATTTGTTTCAGTTATCGGTTCTCGGGAAAAGTTTTCAGGAAATATAAAACGTTTAGTGAGTCTTTATCGAGTTTTATGTTATTCTACGAGCCTAATGATAGCCATTGATTGTTTGTTTGAAAATTTCGTTGGTCAGTTGGTACAATTGTTGAATCCGTTAAATTTTGAATTCATCAATGCCATTTAATTGGTAATTAGTGATAGAATTGGGATTATTTTATATCAATTATTACACTGCCGATCAAACTAATTAGTCCAGCGAAACCGCAAATCGTTACGCTTTTGATCTTTTCATATATTAAAACAGCATATAATTTCAAATTAGGTTAATCAATTAAGTTAGAAAACATCGATCGACAACTGAATCGAATCAATTTGTGCGTGTACGTCTATAATAAGCAGATTCATTACTTAATTGAATAAAGTTATTAATTAGTTGATTAACTCCGTTACATAATCGTCAAGGGGATTCGCCATAAAAGCATTCCATCTTACCACATGCGTATTTATTTACATAAGCATGATCACAATGCGTGTACGAAATGAGCATGGTGTAAGAATATTTCCGCGTTGAAATTCGTTCATTCAAAAGAGCTACGAAGAAACCGTGCGGAGATGTGTTTACAAAGCTTCCAGCTTAAGCTTTCATTTCATAAACAAGATTTCAGCCCTCTAAGCTTCCAGCCCTCGTAGCATTGACGACGAGATAGATTCATTAATACCTTTAGCCATCAACTTAATGAATTTTCAAGTGTACGAATTCACGAAAGGCGTTTTTCGATTCGACGAAAGAGGTCAATGTCTGGAAAAGACATTTCCTTTCGTGCGGAAATTTTCGAGAAAAAAGTATTATGACATTTTGAAATAATTCAAAGTTTAATAAATTTATTTTATTTTATTATTAAAATTTATTACTCAGTTCGATTGTAAATACAAATATTATCGCAAAAATAAACATGTCTCATTAATATGATTAAAATCATATTACACTATATCAAAATGCACATAGCAGCGAGTTGAATTCGCGGAAAATGTGAAACTTTATCTTTTAAAACGAATAAATAGACTAATTAAAAATTCGAACGTTTCATTAATCAAATGCGTCAAGCGTTTATCAGATGGTAGAGCTGATTTCGTAGCAGAGAAAATCGCTCGAATGCGAATTCACTAACGAATATTACACATTATAAATTGCGTGATTTCACACGTACATGCGAGCGACACAAGTGCAATAAATAGAGCAGTAGTTGAAGCGAGCGATAAAGTTTGCCCCAATTTTATAATAAGAATCTACGACCGAAACACAGAACAAGAGAGACTACACAACCCCTAAGAACCCAGTTCTCGCACGTACCTCAACTAAGTACATTGAAAATTACACTAGTTGAACGCAAAATTGGCAAAGTTGTGCCCCACTAACGATATTTTTCATCATTAATGGGGGCATCGTGCGTGTTGCTCGTATACGACTATAATGGCCGCGGTAATTTCGCAAACGTTCGACAACGAATCTAATATTGAATTTCAGCTTTCAGCCCGAAGGCAGTTACCGTAAAATTTTCAGATTTTTAAGCAACACCCGGAGTAATAACGAGTGGTGAGGCGGTAGTGCAATTACCGCAGTAAGGCGTTCCCGGTCAGGGGTTGTCGAGCTTTGGTACGTGAATTTCACTAGTTTGGTTTGTGCCGGATTCGGATTTGAGGTTGGCGATTTCTGTTAGAGCAACTGTTTGTATCGAAATTTATTCACGACGCCTGCAACACGTAAGGAAAAGCAATTATCTTGGGTGGGCGTTTCGTTCGCGAAGTCGATAGAGTAGAAACGTGTATTGTGTGTATGTGCTCGTATTGTATGGGTGCGTGTGATTTCGTAATGTCTCCAGGTTGAAAGGGAGAATTTTGAGTTTGTAGAAATTTATAATTGGATTTATATATTAAAGTGAAACTTTCAGGAAATCTGATAATTGCGATGACGAATTTTAAATTTGGAAGTGTAATTAGTGTAAATGCCGCGAAATAAGTATGTTTTAGCTTGATGGAATCAACATTATTCAATGGCTTAGTAATAAATTAAGATCAAAGTGGTTAACGATATGCATTTGTTTTGTGCTAAAACATTTGTTTTGTTTCATTTCCACTTTGATGTTCACAATACGTGCTTTGATGTAATGAAATGTATGAGCTTTTGAATTGGATAAACGTTCACGCGTCATTATTTCGAAAATATGCAATATATGAAATTTACAAATAAATAATTCAGATTTAATATTAAATAGATTTCGCGTAAGCTCATTACAATTTTATTGAACTTCAATTTATTCATCCGAGCATTGAAAGAAGCCGACTATAAAGGCGCACTCGTGTTCGAGCGGAATAGACCAAAGCCGCTAAATCGGATTCGAAAATATAAAAGAACTTAAAATATGCTAAATTCCGCAACTAGCGATAGTCTTAATGGGACTTAAAATTTTAGAGCTCTAGAACGGCGCTTAATCTGCGGCATTATAACAATCGAGCGAATAATTTGAGAGCGGAAGACGCTTTTAAAAAAAAGAAGACGAACCCTTTGTCGGTCGGCTTCGGACCGAAGGGCCGCATTTAAAAAGGGAAAATAGCCAAGTTGGCTGCTCTCAATCCTGCCAATGTAATTGCGACAATAAATAGGCATTAGGGGAGGAGTGGAATTGTCTTTTTGGAAAATGCACAAGTGGCGGAAGAGACGAGAGAGTCGCGAATCGAAGCCGAGACGCAAAAAATACACTCAACTTAATCTGCTTAAATTTTCCGACTGCCCAAGACCGAAAGTACAAATTAAAATAAAATTGAGTAATCAGAGTCGGACGAATGATGTCGAAGACCTAATTGGAGTAGCGAATCGTTAAGTTTCACTTGCTAAAAACGTTGCAATGTATCTAAGTACAAATAAAAGTTACATCATTCAACTCTAAATGATTGTGTTCATCAAAATAATTTAATACAATATTATGATGAAAGTTTGGTGAATGCGTGAAAATTCAAAATACAAAACGACTACATCGACACTAACCGAATTCTCGAAGAAACTCACTCGTAACGTAAGCGGATTTGACAATTTTTCTTCGCGCAATATTCCCTATCTCTCAAGTATATGACGAGCCATAGTTTTCCCTCCCGGTAGGCGATATGCAAAATTCACGTGTAACAAAAACCGAAACGAATAGATCCGGTATTGATGGGCGAGTATAAAAAAAAGAAGGCCCAGCAATAAAGTGAAACAGGAAAGATATGCGGATTCCCCTTTTATCTGCGGACTTTACTGTCGGCCAGTCGACGCTTTTATTGCGGTCGGATCATTTTGTTTATATATTTTTTTGCAATCAAACATCCCTCGACACTATCCTCTCTCGTTCCTGCACCGCCCCCTGCTTTCGATTCCAGTTTTATTCGTGGCCTTCGAAAAATTTAAGGCTCGAGTAATGTAAGATGAGGAATCGACTCGTTTACATCGTATATAATTGTGCAGATATTCGCATTTTATATATGTAATAATGAATTTTGTTTTTAGAAAAAGTTGTAGCATTGAAAATATTTCATGTAAATAATAAAATAACTTTTCTCTTTGTTAGTCCACTTACTTTCTGATTTGAGTTTGACTTTGTTAGACGCTTAGCAGAAAACGATTAATTTCACAGTGAAATAATTCATGTAATTTAGCGAAACTTTTGAAATTGAAAATACCTGCATGATAGTTCACACCAGTAAATTATAAAAAAAAAACACGACTTATTCTTTTTTTTTTCAATTTGTGGACTTGCACCACTGTTACAATGAAGTGTACCTACAATTATTGTATACGAAAACGAGATAACAAAAATAATTTCTTTGATTTTCTTATCAAAGTATCATCAATTTCAATTAATTGTATTGTAGAAGTTATCGGGTAGTTACCGAATTCTAGAGTTTATAAATATTTATGATATTTGAAGTAGACTTTCATTAATATACCAAATATGAAAAATGCATATCTATTATTTGCAAGTTCGGTATTTTACGCCCTTAGTGTAATTGAAATTGAAACACATTTATAATATTTTCATAAGAAGCGAAATTTATTCAAATGCGACATTGAATGATAACCAACTCATCTCAATATTTGAATGTATTTTTGATATTATAAAGAAAATCACAGTCGAAAGAGTTAAAATGCGGTTCCGTTCCTTGTGGGGGGTTGGAAAGTGAGAAGTTTGCTTCTCCACCGCGTACATAAAGGCCGGTCGTTATAATAAAGGCTTTATATCGCAATACCGGCTCGGGTTGGATAATCTAAACTTTCTTCGCGTTTATTTCGCGAAACGATCTATTTCAATTCGTCGCCGTGTTTATTTTATCTCCTGCATTAGAATGAGGCTGTTGGCGACAAAATAGGCGCGAGAAGAATCTGCGGTGTATCTTTCGCGCGCCACTTATACATAAAAGGCTTTTGTCGGTCGCGGAACGGGGGATTTATTATTCAACCTGACCAAGAGAACTGTCAAAGAATGTCTAGATTATTTAATTCGTTTTAAAGCAAAATTCTTGTCTCGCCGAGTTCTATCCCGCTGGCATTTTAATGCTATTTCGCACTTCTTGAATGTGAACTTTTATATAGGAACGCGCGAAACGTATTATCCGCATTTAAATAAAATGTATTCCGCCGCGCTCTAGATAAGATGTCTTTTTTTTATACACACATACATAAAGCATATAAAATATTTCAACTTTGATACAAATCGCAAACCTTCTTTGTTGAAAATCAGCATGAAATGTAAGCACATAATTTAATAATATAACCGTATTTAAAACTCATATGCTAATTGATCGATACACATGGTGTTTTCTAAAAGGAAGCTGATAGAGGTAGACGAACTCACAATCGGTTCGTTTAACTCGCCTCGTTCTTACAGTTTCCAACTGGAAAATATCAATTACTTGTATCGAGCAACGTTTGTAAACCTTAAGAGATCAGCCTTACAGAGCATCAAACTCAATTCGTTCACAATCAGAGCAAAAACTCTAAACGACCCCCGAGCGTGCGATTCTCATCCAATTTGAAATAATAAACTGCATCACCCTCGACGATGAATCAACCGAGATTCGCACAATCGCCACAGACCAGACACAGGTCATATGCGAATCTGGAACGAAACGACGCGAGTCAATTAAGACCTAGGTGTTCTAAGGAAGTTGGCCTAATTGCCGAACGCATAGCACACGGGGGAAGCATTCATCAGAGCGATATGTGTTCTTGGGAAGTTCGCGTGCGAACACATGGTGCCTGGCGATCCTCGAACGAAAATCGATTAGAGCTGGAAGTCGAAGCGTAGTACTGAGAGAAGGCACAGGCGTTAACGCCTTAATAGTAATCATCGTAATTGGCTTAACAGATATGGCAAATTGGGCGAGAGCGAGTTACGCGCGCCCAAGGGAGCGAGAACGGATCGCTTATGCGATATTGTCTTGTCTTACGCTCGCGTGGTTATTGAGGATGGGTTTCGAGTTTGTGTTGGTTTGTTGGTCGGTTGTTTGTTGTTGTTGCTGCTTTGGATAGCGATGATTTGTTTATGGGCGCTGTGTTGTTTTTTTTAAGTGTGTGTTGTTAAAAAAGTTTCGGGTGAAGTTTGGTGATTGGGGCGTTTATGTAATGGCGCTTTTAGGCGGTAATGATTCTGAGGGAATGAATAGTTTATTAGGTTTTTCGATTAATTTTTAATAAGTTGGTTTTTTTTGAGGAAAATTATATTTTTTTAATGTATCGAAGTGATGTAATCATACTTATATATGTAGAAAGTATATTTGAGTATCTTTCGTTTATAATTATATTCAATAGATTTAAATTATGCGTAAGATTAATTTAATTAGGTATGGAAACATATTTAATATTAATATCAAATTAGATAAAAATTTGGTAGTAAGTTTGGAATTCTGTAGTGAATTATCTACATCTAATATTGTACAATACATTAGCAGAGTTTACGCGTGGGCTTTTGTGAGAACACGAATCTTTCGTTCAAAATACATTATTTTCTTCCTCTTAAGAGTTTAAGTGAAACATGAGAAAATCTATTTTACTCTCGCATATGAGATTTCTACTCTCGACTGTAATTTTAGCCGATCGATATAATTAAGTAATTACGTGGGCGATCTTACACATCTACGCAAAAACGAACCAAACAATATAACGAACCATTTCTTAAAAATAAAATCAAGATATCAAAACTCACTTACGTGAAACACTCAAATCACTCACAACCCTTCTACAACACGTATATAATACGCGTCCCATACAACAAACACTCCCTATCTCGACACGACCATTCGAATCGAAATCTCAATCCACTAATCGCACGGGGCATTTCTAAGGCTTCTTCTGCACCGATACACGGTGATCGCGTAATAAAAGGAAGTTTCGCAATTTCAATAAAAGCCACCCGTAAGCGCGCATCCTCCTTATAATAATAATGGACGAGCGTGTTAATGTTGCGAGTCTCTCGTTCGACTGCGCCGTGCAGTTTATACACGTAAATGGGGATACTTTATGGGTTACGACCGATTCGCTTTTATGCCCAACCGTATATTTCAACTTTTATATATTATATATTATATGTGTGTGTGTGCTTTATACGAATTTTCGTACGATGGAGAGCGCAATATGCGCGGCGACGTCATATAAAAGTAATCATCGAGGAGTGATCTTGATTGGGACGCATCTCTTTTCGATGCGTGAATAAAAATTTTTCGTTCGATAAGAGAATTTTACGAGTTCGTTTCGTTTGTGTCGGATGCGAATGGTCTATTTATTTATTTTTTAGTAAGGTCGTGTTGTTTTTACGAAGGAGTTATTCTTTGCGAAAGAGTCGCACTTGATGTACGGTGCACTCAATTCTATTATTGTATGAATTTTTAATGTTGTGATATTTGTGAGAGTTTATGGAAATTTTCATAAGTCATGTGATGCATATTCTTATATTACGTACAAATTTAAAAAATACACTATTTGCAGTCTATTTATATAACATCAAGAGATTTTCTTTGATATAAATAAAAATTCCATGAAAATTGGATTAAAATATATCAAGCTTGATTCAAGCATATATGAGAACACTTCTATCCGGGAAACGGAAGCACTTTTATAATAAACACGTTCACGCGACCCTCTTGATACGGTTGACATTTGACAGGAAAGGAACGAAGCACGCTGATGTGCTTATTAGGGGATTACGAACTGCGACGGAGAATTATTTACAACGTAAGCCTAGCGACTTTGTCAATTAGCACAGCTTTAGCCGAAGCTTTCAATTAACACAAAGCAAAGCTGTATTTCGGCTGCGACGTTCTTTGCAGACGCAACCCGTTACGTTCGAGGGCGCAAATCCGAACTACCCCCTATGACATTTGTTCCAGATATACGAAACGAATCGACTTATCTTTTATGACTATTCGAATCTATAAGCAACGCAAATTTCATAAAAAGAATTCTTTTATTTGACTCACAGATTACTCGATTTAATATGAACGTGCGCTCAACAGATTTTTTCTGTATGGAGTTAGTTATTCACGTTGTGCACCAAACGGCTCAACTATCGTCTATATTCTGGATTTTCTTCACTTATAGTTGTATTGTAAATGTGGTGTATATTCTGTAGGAGTTTATTGTAGCTCCTGCGACACTTAGGGCGTATTAAAATAGGGCAATAATGTGCGTTTTCGTTGTCGCGGATTGTGGGCCCGCCTTTGAACCGGGTCTTTCGCGCGACAATCCAATATGCGGTGAGTGTGATTCATTCATGAGATCGTTCGTTTCGGTAGAACTAAAATAGATACGGTCGTATTATTATCGGGGTTTTATGTTTTTTTTTCCAAATTGGATGTATTTCGATTGTTTTCAAAGCAAAATTACGTTTTAACATCGAATATTCATTGTATTATTTTCAATATAATTTCGTGTCGCTATGAGTGGAATTAATAAAAAAAGATGAAATTTCACTTGAGTTAACTACGAGTTGATATAAATGATACCTTTGAGATTACGTAAATTATATTAAATTTAATTTTTCGGTCTCGTTATTTCCACCCTCGGGACGCAACTATTTTCCGGAGCGAGGTATTAAACAAAACTTTTCCACCGAAATTAAATTGTTTTAGCCATTTATTTTTACAGAACACACAAACGTAATCAATTAATTTTGCATTCCCAGAAATACGTGTACTAATAAAAACTCATTACTATCTTTATATATAAAACACAAACGGTGTATGTGCATATACTATATAAAAAGCACATAAATATAGAAACCAATGAACAAATTCGTTAATATATTAATTCAATCATCATCATCATCATCATCACTATTAACTCCCGAGTATAAACCGAGCCAGTTTTACATAAAAATCGATCAATTAATCAAAATAACCTTTTTAAATCATCGAAGTAGCGAAACTCGGAAAAACTTCGATTTCGACCCGTCAGTGCTGCGTAGCGATATTTTCCGAACTCGACCAGATAAAAGTGTTCATCCTTTGAGCTTCATATTGTTCCTCGGTCCGAACTAGGACCGGACTCCTCCCGATGCGGAAAAGAAAGCCACCGTTCAGATTTTAAACTGCGATATCGTGTCCCTTTATTCTCGTCCCTTGGCGTGGAGAGAAGCCTCCTCCTTCTCGCTTCGGCTGTCTCCTTAGTTAGATTTACGATGCCGTGCCATGAGAAGGCGAGCTTTGTGCTTTAAGACCAGGCAATAGGTGAATCGGGGGAATAATACTATGCGGCTGCTTCTGAGGATTGTATGTATTATCAAAAAGGGCTGCCAGATAACGCGAACTGAGGGAACTCGATTTGTTTACGACTCCTGATGCCTTGTTCTGGCGTTCGTTGAAGGAGCGCTGTTAAAGCGCCGAAGTCTGAGGACTCGTTGTCTCTGCACTGTTTTGTGTGTAGAATGATTCGACAGTAATGTCTTGTTTGAGATGTAGTTTATTTATTTATATATTGAAATTAATTTTAATATTAATTTCAATATATTTATTTGTCTATATGTTATTCATAGACATATTAACAGCTGATTCTTTGGCAATGAAACATTCTGGATTATGTAATTGTACGTATGCCTGGAAATTTTTCTATATCATTACATTTTAAATTATAAAAACAATGTGATGTCTATTATTTGACTTAGGAGAGACTTTTTGTAGCTCAAATGTAGCAAATATAAAATACGGAATACACATGCAACGAGAACGAGAAATATTATTATACCCACAATAGTTTACAATTGGCTTATTCAAAGAGTTTCGAGTAACTGCAGGTGACAGAATCTAGTAAATAAATAATATGGAGTACAAAGGTAAAACGTGAGATGGTTTGAAAATTCAGTTATATCAAAATTACATGTAAGTGCAATAAATTTAATGTCGATTCCATTTGCAATATAAATTATTTTCATCTCTTCTTGGAAATACTTTGAATATTTGATAATTGAGTGGTTTGTCAATCTTTCAGATGAAGGTGTCGAAATTGCGATATTTCGATTGTATGGTTTTTCTGTGAATTGTTTTCAGAAAGGCAATTTGTTTCCTTTGATGATAATATACAATGTGAGAAAAAAAGATTTTCTATTGAGCAAATAATTGTTGTATTATTAAAAGTCTTATGTATATTGATGTGAAATATGTTTCGTCTAATTTTACTTGTTTTTCTCATATTTCTTTATTCTTTATTGTTTGACTTCCACCATAATAACCTGAATGAGAAAAGTTGGATGGGGAATGATTGCTAGTGAATGCCAATGAAGCACCGAGGTAACTATCAATAATATAGTGCTTCGATGGGGAAGAAAACTTTATGAAAAACGATGCTCGTGAAAAATGAGAATGGAAAAATTTTTCTTTCCGCAAAATCAAGACAAAAATAGTTTATTCGATGAATTTTATTAGATTTCCACGTTTTTCTTTGAAAATATCTTTTCTTTTTTTGCGGAATAATAATAAAATTCCATAGCGTGATTCCGCGTGTTTATTCATTGCTTTAGACGTATTTAAAACGTAAAATTTAAGAGTTTTCATTATCTGGTAACGGTGTAAAACAGGAAATAACGCGATAATGAAAGCACGAAAATGAACATGAAACACTTTTTGATTCTCTCTAATTGAGCTGTTTTGTTTTACGTTATGTTCATTATTATGGACAAAAGTGAAGAAATCCATTAAACAAATATTAAATTATAAAATTAAAGCGCGAAATGTACTTTCAGGAAACAAATAATTCAATTTGCACTAATAAGATTTTCTCAAAAGAGGTAAACAGACTGAAAAATATCTACAAGTATGTGCTTATATATTTTTTTGATTTGTTTCAGAACTTCCAAAATTCGGAGATATGATAAGCAATGTGACGGTGTCCGTCGGCAGAGAAGCAATTTTCACCTGTGTAGTGGATGACCTAGGATCGTATAGGGTGAGAAATAAAATCTGTCCTGAATTGATTCATTATCGAAGTATATATTTTCGGTGTATATTTTATTCCACTCGACATTTTTTCTCGTAATAAAATCACGCTTGAGCCGAAAATCTCTTCACACATACACGGCGTGTGATAAGATTTTCCCGGCCATAGAGAATTTTCCTCGTACGGATAATTTATCGGTACTGAGGTCGACGCAAAGTTACCTGGATACGATAGCTAAATGTTATTATTTATCTTCGGATTTGATGAGTTTCCCCCACGCCGTATGAATAAAATACACGAGAAATATGGGAGAAGTTCGCCGAGGTTTCAGCCGAAACTCTTCATTCGCCCGAATTTACAGTTCATTGCACACGCCCAACAAATGATTTATAATAAGGCTTTTCCTATTTTGCGAGTCCGCCGGAAAATCGGCACAACATTATGTATTATACCTGCTGAGAGTGCACGTTTGCTTTGTGCTTTCCCCTCGTCTATTCAACTCGCTAGGAAAAAATATAAAACAAATTTCACAGGATAAATCAGAAATTTCAAAATCGAGGAATGCTCCTCTGCAATTACAAAGTTCCATTCGAATGAAAAGTTTTATGACTATTCATTTTTAATGACTGTTAATATTAAAAACTTTGAATGAATATATTAAGTTGAATCAATTATAATTTAATAGACTAAACGTTTGAGAAAGTTAGTCGGTAAGTTATTGAAAGCTCCGATCTAGAAACCAAGAAAACGTTGCATAGTTAAACAAAACATGTGTTGAGTTTCCTGAATTGAAGGAGCTGTGTACAACAATATTAGCGCAATTGTAAGAAACAACTGATTGTGCATTGGGTGTTATGAAACTTTGCTCAACTTTGCGAACTTTGTATTATGTACAATCAATACAAAATTTGAACCGTTCCGTTGCACAAACAGCTTGTGGAATATAATAATTTATATTTACCGAATGAATTTTCAATAAATTGTGTAAATCAAAATTTTCATTATATTCAATTATTTCAAAAGTTTGTTAATAATACAAAACTGAAATTCGTTTTTTTTTTTTCTAAAAATATATTCTATTTAAAGAATTACCTAGATAAGTCGGGTCAAATGCACAAATGATCTGCATTAATTTTATCTTTAATCAGTCCCTCTTATTCAATTGTCCTTAATGTGAAAACAACAATAGCGCTCGGTTGACCCAATTTAAAAATTCGATTGACCTCAATTCGACCTCTGTTTCGCTAGTTTAAAAAACATTTTCTCAAGATAACGCCTATCTACTCTCATAGAGCTACCAGAACAGAACTGAAAATTGAGCAGAATTTCAACGAATTTTTTTTCAATTTCAGGTCGCATGGTTGAGAGTGGATACTCAGACTATACTAACAATTGGAACACATGTTATAACGAAAAATCATAGGATAGGAGTGACCCAAAGTGATCACAGGTCTTGGTATTTGCACGTGCGCGATGTGCGCGAACTCGACCGAGGATGGTACATGTGTCAGATAAATACTGACCCGATGAAGTCGCATACTGCTTTCTTAGAAGTAGTCGGTGAGTGGATGAGTTTTATTTTTTATTTTTTTTAAAACGATAAGAGATCTCGTTCATCGTTTCGTGTGAACTTTATCGCAGTAGTGGATTGCATCTGATGTGCAGTTGCACATGCGAGAGTCACGCAATCCTTTGTCTGAAAATTGCATACGATTAATTAAAAGTAATATGATCTAAAATTATAATAGGAATTTGCTTTTGATTAAATTAATATTTGATATTTTGATAGATTTAGATTGTATTATAATAATGTTTGAGGAACCGGTCGATGAATATCGACGACAGCTGCTATAACAATATTATTCAAATTCGCATGAGAAGATTTTGATTTGAATGTAACCATGTAATTACGCGTGTATGATTCTAATATATTTGCTTTTAAGAAATTCAAAGTTACATTAATATTATAATGTGAGGAATTTTCGAGTTGATCAAATTCGATTTGAAATTTATTCGGATAAAAAATTTGTGTTTGAAGAATGAAATTTAATATGGTTGTTAAGTATTGTGTTGCAAAGATCAATCATAAATAAGTTGTTTAAATAATCAAACTTTTTACATGTAAAGATTTGATTCTTTAAACGTGTTTATATAATTATCATATAGAGTTCAAATAGATATTCATTCCCAAATGGTACGATTTCATATATTTGCATTTAAGAAACTCAATCACATTATTGTTCCAATAGGTACATACCTAAAATTTTCAAGATGATCAAATTTGATTCTATGCAAAATTTCATACTGGAAGAATGACAATTTTCACACAGTTGTTTGGTATTGTGTTGCAAAGGCCAATCGCGAAGAAGCGGTTTAAATAATTGACCTTTTCGCGAAAGGTTATGCGCCGCCCCGATACGATCTAACGGCGCTTCGAGAAAATCTCGACCGAGCGTAATAAATTTCGGCGCTAAACCCCCGTATTTAAATTTATATTAGTTTTTCCCCGAGAAGGCTATCTCTTGTAAGGCGGCAGCGTTACATTATATACGCTTTGCATCGCACAAGCGCCGCGCTAAAGCCGTATCTAGTATGATTTACAAGCGATAGACGCCGATCAGTTAACGTCGCAATTTATATTTCAGCGGCGACAATTAGGCTCATAATAAAATCTTTGTCGTATACGAGCCGAGGGCACACAAAAGGATTATGAAATTAGCAGGTTTTACCGAGCGCCGTTATTATTCCCGGTAGTGGGAAAGCGCGCACTTTTTAATGGCGCTTTTTAATTTCGCGAAAACCTTTTTGCCGGCTTATGTAGCACAATGCATTATCCCCTCACGGTTTTTATTTCAATTTTTTGTTTGTTTTGGGGGTCGTTCGTTGTTTTTTCACGCTCGCGTAGTTTTTCGATCGTAAAATGAGCGTGTGCGCTTTTCAGTGCCTCCTGACATACTGGAGTACCCTACGAGTGGAGATTTGGTCGCAAGGGAAGGTGCATCTGTGACTTTGAAGTGTGCTGCTGCAGGAAGTCCACCCCCCAAGATCACCTGGAGGAGGGAAGGTGGAGAGGCTATGCCTGCTGAGCCCGTTCCTTTGCAGCAATGTAATTATATTGCCCTCAAATTGAATATTTAAGATTTTCTTGTCGATTCACTCAAATTTATGTATTTCGAATAATTTTATGATGAATGTGTTTTATTTAATTGAAGCAGCTTCTATGGAGACTGCAGCGATCGGAAGTATGTTTACGATAGCTCGAGTTAATCGATTGCATATGGGCACATATCTTTGTATTGCCAGTAATGGTGTTCCGCCTTCTCTCAGTAAAAGGATTACACTGATCGTACATTGTAAGTTTTATTGTGTATTAAAGTATTGTATATTTTCATTACGGTCATATTAACTTAATAAAAGTTTTGACCTTTCTTTAATAAAGGTTTATATTTAATGCTGTATAATAGGCGCAGATAAATTTTTGTTTAAAATAAACTTTTAAAGGCCAGAAAATATTTTTATTATGAAATGAAATTCAAGTAAAATGTACAATATTTCATAAACTAATTAAGTTTATTTTTCATTTAGTTCCTCCAATGGTATGGATACAAAATCAATTGATTGGAGCTAGAGAAGGTGAAAGTGTTACATTAGAATGTCATTCCGAGGCTTTTCCAAAATCTATCAACTATTGGACTTTAGACGGAGAAATCATATCTCAAGGTAACTACAAATAGTGAATGACACAAATGTGGTGAAAAAATTGAAATTAATTAATATTTTCGTTATAGCTGATGAAAATTGTGAAATAACGACATCAGAAAAAACATACGAAGTCGACATGAGGCTGAAAATAAAACGAGTGACAAAGAAAAATTACGGATCGTACAGGTGCGTTTCGAAGAACTCACTAGGCGACACCGATGGAAATATCAAATTATATCGTAAGCACATCAAACGAAAATAAATAAGTAACCTGACTCTACAACATTTCAACGTTTGAAAAATTTAATTTGTCTCTTTTAAGCGATCCCGAGCGAGACGTCCCTGAAGAAATACAACAGCCCCTATTACCACGACAATGCGGAAAACGAAGCTTCGCTCGATGGCAAATCAGAAGATGGAATTATACAAGACGACACGAACGACAACAAAATGGCAGCTGCGATACAGAGCGATGCATCGGTCGATGGAAAGTCGTCCATATCCTCGATGAACACGTCGAACGCTTCCAAATCTAATTTCAAAGTAAAGTTCAAAGAGGGGATGAAGCTGGCGTATTTGTCGTTAGTGCTCGGAGCCTACATAAACTTGAGCTTAGTACGTATGTCGTGAGACAATGCCAAAATAATTTAATTGAATTTATCCGAGGCGCGAGTTTTGAATGTCTGTTTGTCTGGAGATTAAGCATCAGTTCAAAAAATGAATGAATAAGCTGAATATTTATATAACATATAGCTAGTTAAAAGTTGTAAAAAAATGTGTCGATAGTGTAAATTATTGAGGTATCATTTAGATTTTGTATGTGAATGGTAAACATTCTGTCTTTTCATCGGCAATTAGTTAAACTGTGTCGATTGTTATGAATCGTGCGGAAGTTCGTGCAATTCAAAGGAATATTGTATTCAGCGGCAAAGACGTTCGATTGAGTCGTTATTCAATTGAATATCGATGGATCGGATGTGAGAATGAAAGAAATAGTTTCAATAATATGGATGAATGGTGTTGTAAATCAGTGTAAATATTGTACATAAAAGAAATGTGATGATGAATATACAATACAGTATGTTTAATTATTCAACAAAATGAAGTAGAAATCAAATGTATTTTTCGGGCTTGTATAAAGCATAACTTATCATATCTACGTTCATATCAGTAAAGTATTATATTTTCTATAAACATTGATTTAAATTATTTTATCCATAAAAAGCATGCGTTAGAGATTTACGGAAGATATTTGAGTTTCCCACGCGTTAGATTAAAAGGCGCCGAATAATTCATGAAAAATGTTTTGAGGGTCCTCCTTTCTCTTACAAAGTGAATTTCTTGTCATAAGTTATCAGTTTTGAGATAGGGACGAGACTTTCCAGACAAGGGACTATTTATTGACTATCATATCCATAAGGCGGATTTATTTTAGGGCTTCCAACAAGTTGTTTTATTAAAGTGAAAAAAGTTTGCTTGAAAAAAAATGCAGTTAAAAAATATTAATTATTTAATTTATTCATATTTTTTTAATGCATGATATTGTTTATAAGTTGAACATTAAATAAATATCAATATTGTATTATGTCCATTACATATTTTTTAATTCAGATGTATTGTTTGGTAGTAACCGGATGATACATCGATGGTTTGATTTATTATTGTGATTCAAAAATAAATACATTTTATATGCAAATTCTGTTTTTCATTTCAAACAAATGAATCAAAGTGCATAAATATGATACACCGTTACAATGCATGTTACAGGAAATGAATTATTTATTTTCTGTTGCCGTTGCTGTTCCATGTATATTTTGAAGCGAAAATCTTTGGCGGCAGACTAAAAACAACTATCAAAGCTTTTATCCGAATTAAAAAGTTTTCGAATACTTATATTCTTATAGAGTAGTTGAAAGAAGCGAGATTTTAGCATTTTGAAAGTTTTCCACACTGCGATGCGTAGCAAGGAAACAAGAACAGACTTTCCGCTATTTCGAGACGTCCGAGCAGGAAAGGGGCAATGATATTATTCCGCAACAAAAGCGAAACAATCGCGTATGCAAATTCACGAAAAGATAATGAAGTTATGGAAACCGACCCCTATTGGAAACATTACACGGCGGGCAGGTACTTTTCAACCGGAAAAACACAAAATAGTACCGTAAATCACAACGCGGACTCTAACACCCTCTTCCTTTGCGGATTCCAGCACCTACTTCCCATTAAGGGTTGACGATGAAGAATATTTCCTTCCACTGTTAATTTCCTATTCGCTTGTTGATCGTAAACTCCGCGATTACGTTTTTATTATGTGCCCGCGAAAAAGATTTTCATCTCGAAAATATATATGAAATTGTGATTTTCAATTTCACATTTGCTGGAAAATATTTCTATAATTTGAAATCTGGTGCGGACGTATAATATTTCGAGTACTTCGCTGATCGTTTTCGGTTCGATTATTTCGATGAAAAGAAATAGTGTTAACTTCACAAGCGGTTAAAATTGAAACACAATTTCCTGAATATAATCAATTTTAATAAAGAATAAGTTACGTAAAATGTTCTCATTTTAAACGCGAATACGATAAAATATATGAAACCCTTAAAATGCTACATTCATATAAATATGCAAATATTAATGTGTGATCTAGGCGCGCTAATAATACAAAAGATTCTTTCGATGGCGGCAGGAAATTATTTTTAAATTTAATTTCCTCTCCAGTGAACATTTTTACTTCACCTTTTTAAAATAATTTCCGGAGTGTGTATTTCTGTGAAAAGATTAACGCTTCGAGAGGCCGAAATCGTCCTAGCACGGGGACACAGGGGTTTAGTTATTGAATTTTTCACGAGTCCTACTCTTGAATTCGTTTTAATTTTAATACTACCTTTCTGTTAAACGGAGGTTCTCTTTCGGAGCCATTATTAAATTGAAACGTCGCGAAACAGCTTTATCGATATATACCCAATAACAATACGACTCCATTGAAAGGCTTGATTCAGTATACTATTCATGATAAAGCATTCCGAGAAAATGAGTTTTCTTGAAATAAAAAAATGGTAAATCGATTTTTTTTTATCGTTTTGAATATAATATTGTTTTTTAAACACTATTTATGATATAAAAACAAAATAATTTATATAAAAAATAACGATTTCAAAAGAGTTATTTTTAGATAGACATTGTGAATGTTTTCTATAATGACCAAACTATTGAAATAAATGTTTTTCTTTTATACCATTGTTATTTCGTTAATAATGTATTGAATCACTTTTTTACATCACACACAAAGATATAAAGGCTCTGAAACATTGTACTGTGTCTATACAAAAGTTTTATATCGTTCGATATAATATCATATTACAAACGCCTATTTATGTGAAAACTATTCTACTACTAATACCACACAATGAAACAAAAAATTCAAAATATTCATTCAAAAAAAAAAAAAAAAAACAATCCACCTTCTAAGCACAGATATAAAAGAGAAGATACATATCTACAGCCAAGCACCATCCGATAAACGAAACAAAGGATTATTTTCACGCAATCGTCAGAAAATCTCCCCAGCATTGAGATATCGTGATACCGAATTGATTCAAATCGTCTCGCGAGCAAAAGTGTTCAGGAAACGACCTCAGGTTCGCGTGCCACACCTCGCAATGTTAATGGCATCCTGTTGGCACGAGAGCCAATGGCCATAGTCCTCGGTGGTGGTGCTCTCGAAATAAGATAATGCCGAGGGGAGTATTTCAGGACTTTTTTTTCCTTCCGTTTTCGGACTTCGCTTTGATCTCTGAGTGGAGAATTTCGTCAGATGCCATTTGCATATAGGCGACGTCGTTATTGTCCCATTAACATCAAAAGAATTTCGAGGTGGGATTCGAAGACGATTCGAGTTTCAGGTTCGAGGGTTGTTTGTGAATTTTGCATCGAATTAATTAAATTATGGGTTCGAATTCATCATAAAAAAGTCTATAATAATAAAATCTCATAAGATTCAAGAAGATATCAAACACTTGTGTGTAATGTGATAGACTTAAAACATGAGCTAATATTGATGAACACAAATCGTATTCTAACTTAATATATATTTTTTTTAAAACCAAACTAAATTCCTATTCCAATATAACTCAAGAAAGTATTACTTAAAGAGTTTCAAATCAATTGCATTGTATACAAGTACCAAAGCCATCGATTAGAACTACACAAAAATCTCAAATAGAATGATGCTTCATTCTGATATCAAAAGAAAGAACCAAAGATTCTAAAACGTCACAAATAATTAATAATAAAATAAGCTTTACCAAACCATAACCATCCATCGGTTTACCCTAGGTGCGCGTGTGCATCCGGTACAAAGTGTACGACTGGCAACAATTTCTGGGGCATTATCGCTCAGAACAAAGCTTTTACGGCCACCTGGGGAGATCCGATTGTTGGTGGGACTACTTCTCCATCAACCACCCTCCGTTGCACCCTCTCGTACAACGCCATCTCGTACTACGCCCTCTCGTACAACACACCCTACGAGTCCGCGTCGGTTAATTCGCTTCATTTTAATAAGGCGCCTCGCGCACGTACTCGGTTTACGTTCGGCGCTCGTTCGTTCGCACTTAGGGAGTCGCGCACTTTCGGGCCACTTTTAATAAGTTTTAACTGTTTGGGTGTATGTGTGTCTATGTATTCGTTTTTGATGTTTAATGATGAGGATTTAGTGTGAGAATAAGCGATGGTTAGGTTTAATGTGTGGTTCGTGTTTTTGATTTGATCGGTTGATGAAATAGGTTTTTGTGTTGATGAGTTTTGATTTCAATGAGATTTTTTATTTTAATGTTTTTGATCAAAGTATTGTATGTTTGTATTATTGAATTTTTATTTACAGGTGTTTTTTATACAATTTTCATTTTTACTGATAAGTACATTGAAACTCATTTAAGTGTGAAGTTTATTTATTAAATCGATACAACGAATCAGAAAACTTGTAATTATCGTTGAATTAAATTGAAAAATGTGAAAATTGAAATAAAATGTTTATTTTTCGACCGAAAATCAGATGAGTAAATATTGTAGCACAAAAAAACAGAATTAAGCTGCAATCAATATATTATATGTATGTATACGTTTTATGTTATATAGATTTATTGCGGTCAGTTAATCTAACAATAAGTGCTTGAGAAAAAAACACAATACACTTTGATTTTATTACAACATTGGCTTTTTTCACAAAAGGATAATCATTTCTAAAACTTTATTATAACGACACGGCATAAAAGAAAATCTCATTGCATTACCGTTTGACTGTCGGATAACGCGGCCGCTTTAGCTAGACTCGCTCATAGAAAAATGCTTATAAGAATTGAACTTATATGTAAGAGATTTTCTACGGTGCTTTTACACACGAAATATCAAACGAACATATACAAAATTTTCAAACACACACATGATTAATCCGAACGTACACATATGATTACACTTGAATTTTACGAATATAAAAGAAAACATAATATGAAATCTTGAAAGAACTTGAATGAAATAAACGAAAATAAGCAAATAGAAACCGAAATCGCCAGAGAGAGAAAGAAAAGAAGCGAGAATGTGCTCGGCCGTAACATTATTTGCAAGGGAATGGAAACGCTTGGACGCAATAGTATGTACATACGTACAGTAATTCCTCGATAAACGTGGAGATACATTCCGAGTCTTACAAAAAAGCATAGTAGAACGAGACGAGACAAAAAAATTGAATCGAAACATCTCCATTATGTTAAAACGACTGTACGATACGTTGGTCAGGGTACTTATTTTTGATGTATCTTGCTATCAATCGTTTTCTGATCTTATTAATTATTTAGTAAAATGTATAATTGTATAAATTAATAATTATATTTACGAGAATGTTAACCTAAATATCGTGTCTTACGGAGTGCACAAAGCGAAAACATGCCGCACGCGTACTGCGAAATCGCGTTTTCAGAGCTCGCGTTCTACGGGGGATCACTGTATTATACGTTTGGTGCTTATTGCCTCTGCAAAAACGAGTGATAGAAATAAAGACGTGTCCTCCTCATATATGCGAGCTTATCTGGGATTGCCTAGTGTTGTTGTTCTTGGGTCCATTTGGCGGGACGCCTCGTCCCGGTCCGTCCCGCGTCCCGGGAGGCCTTCTGGACCAGCCGTTCTCAAATCTCCGGATAGTCGGTTCGAGTCGGAAAAATCGGGTAATCGAGTTCGTGGGTTGGCTAACGAAGCCGGTGCCTCCTCGCCTTAATCTGATTAGATGGAATGTCGCGTCCGTCGATTCTTCGATGGTCAATGATGCGAGTAATTCTCGGAAGGACTTCGGGAGACGATGGGTTTCCGGAGTTTTTATATTGGATGGGTTCGAGTTTCTACTTTTTTTCGATTTGGAAAGTATTTTTGGATTAATTAGTTGATAAAAAAATGTATGAAAATGTTTGCTCATATCGTGTTGCTGATGATGTATTAAGAATTGAGAAATTTGAGATGAATCTTTGCATATGATTTATAATATGAGAATAAAAAATGTCGTATTTATGTCATATATACCTCAGTATATACTTTGTCTCGTTAAAGTTTATTTTTTATGCATATTTTTCAATTCAATTGACATTGACAATCTTGATTAAAATGTAGTCAATGTTGAAAATCGTGCACGGAGAACCGAAGCATACCCGCGTGTAACGATTACTTTAACTAGACAAAATATACATTTATGCGTCTTATTGTGAACATTTTTATTTTCACATACATAAATATTCAGATTTGAATGTCAAAACGTGACGAACAATAGGAAAATGTTGACAACCATTGTGCAGACGTATTTCCCCGTTGGTGATTCGGCGACGTTCAGTGTCGCACGATAATGGCGCCTGCGGGAACGCTGCGCGAAATATGCGAAGGCAACGGCAACATTCGAAATAACCTTCGAGGACTTTGTCCGCAAACTGGTGGCGGAAGCGAGCCTCGCTCTTTCAAAGGCTCCTTCACTCCATTCACCGAAAAAGGAACGAGGGAAAAAAAGCGAACGGGGAAATATGATAAGGAGTCGCGAGACTCTCTCTCTTTGCGTTGCGTCTTCGTCGAAGTCGCCTACGCGGGAATTCGACGAAACGCGAAGCATGTAGATTTAATTAGACGGTAGTGTTAAATGTAAAATTTATCATCAGATGTGAAACTTAATATTATCATACCTGTAAATAAAAAATGAGTTCGATCAATTATATTAGAGAAAATGGAGTAGTCAATTAGATAATTATATTTCAATGTACCATGTAAAGCGTAAGTGTTGTTTTCAAAATTACTAAATAAATTTATTTTGTAAAAATCGTTTGAAGGAAATATCGACCATGAAAATCTACATATCTTCATAAGTCGGTTCGGAAAATTGAGAAAAATACATCACATGTCGTCAGTAGTATTGAAAAAAAAAATAATCGGGAAATTTAAGTATCCTATTGTTACTGAGCAAAATTTTAAAACCACAACAAGATTTTCGATAGAAAATATCTCATCAGTAGATTTGTACCAATATGTACATATGTTTCGTTATAAGCATGCCCTCCTGGTTTTAATACCTATCAGATATTTCTAATTAAATAATAAAAAAAAACTTACTCACTAACTACAGAAAAAACCTTAAGGAGCTGATTTCAGAAGAAATTGTCAAGAAAACATTAAAGAGACTGCTATATATTTGTGTCAATTTTTCAGCTAGCCTCGATATAAGCGTCAATTTTTCTGGTCATCATATTCCCAAAATAATTTCCAATTATTGTAAAAATATGTTTTATAAAAATTTCACTCATATTCCATCTATTTAATACAAAAAATATTTTTTCATCAAATAAAGTTACCTTGAAATCGACCACCTCACTCCACACCATTCAAATAGAACACGCCTCATACACGGCGCATCAGTCTGACGTTCCAATTTATCCAGACGACTGTAATCTTTCGAATCTTTAAGCACATCAATCCGAACAATGGGAGCCCATCGAATATGAATTCCCATACACAATCGCCCCGTCAAGGGTCAGTCTTTTCGACGCGTCCGTCAAAAGGCTAGGGCTTAACCTTTGTCGAGGACCAAATCCCCGTACCGTTATAAGCCGCGACAGATCGTTGCCACAATGGCCGTATCAAAAGGGGGAGTTTAACCGTGTGCTTTCGGAGGAAACTCGGACTCGGACTTCGGGGGAAATTTGTAAATATAATGGGCCAGAGCCGGAATCGGAACTCTCAACAATGGGGAGGATTCAGGGGTTGGTTGGACGCTCGCTCTAAGAGGTGTATGTTAATGTTGCGCTCGGTTTGAATTTGCTTCGTTTGAATTTGCTATTGTGAAATGTTTGGGTTGAATTTGATTGTTTTCGTAGTTGAGTTGATTGTGAGATTTTGATTTTTTCGAGTTTATTATTTAAATAAAAAAAATGAATGGCATGGTTTTTGAATTGTTAGTATTAGTTTTTATTCAGTTGTTTGACATGAATTTGAAATTTAAATTCGAAATGGGAAATTTTTGTTTTAGAGACATCTGTTAAATGATTTTCCGAACTGGTTGAAATGAAAATTTCAGTCTATGTATAAATGCGAATGTAAATACAAAGATGGCCATTTTAATACAGTTTAATTATTATTTAGTAATTTTATGAAAAACGTTATTATAATATAATATCCATTTGAAATGCTCTTATTTTTATTTCATCTATTGACTGAAAATTGTGAAAATTGAATATAATGACATCTGTTGAAAGTTTTCCACTCTACGCCATGTAAAATTGTTCGAAAACATCCCTTTAATTACGTTCTCAGAAGAAACAACAAAATTTTTTAATCTATCCCAAAGATGGATTTGTAGAAAAATAATAGTCAATGTATATAATATCAAATTTATTTCAATAACGAAAACAAATCAATTTCATATTCGAAATAATTCGAGAAATTCATTCTTTTTTTTTTCAATAATAAATGAAAATGGAGAAATATGGGAACACATTCAAATAAGCAATTTTTCAATGTAATCAGTCAACAACTACATACATCCCCAGAATCAAAATAATTTAATGTAATTAATTCTAATTCGTATTCTGTGCTAAAATAAAAAAAAACTCAAACAATCCAATTAAACAAACTATTAAAATTCCCCGTAAAGATCACGCATCCGAAACGATCGCATCATAAGGGCTCAGACGAACAAAAACCATCAACAGGAAAACAGACAACGGCGAAAACAATCAGAGCATTGCCCCTGAAGGAGAGAGAGACACCCACCGCGTGCCTCTTATAAATTATTTAACAGCGTCTGGAGTGGATTGTGGCCCGCAGATGTGATTATCGCGAAAACCCCCGGCACTTATCCCCCATATCGGAATGCAATTTGGCGGAGGGTTTGAAAAATATTTTCGCGAATTCCCCGCGGGAGCAATAGTTTCGCCATCAGATGTGAGCCGAATTGATTCGTCTTCGGGAGGGCGGGAAGAATTCTTCGATTCCAGCACGTGTGCCAACTTCTGAGGAGGTTGTATTGGACGGTTCGATGGTGGTTTTGCATGTCCCCGATGTATTCGTGAAACTTGTCTTTAGGATGAAATTTGAAAGGATTTTGCATTCGATGGATTCTGCTTGAATACGAAATTGGATTCTTCTATGTGTTTTTTTTATTTTAATAAAAAAAAAAATCTCTTAGCGTGGAATCAATTTTTCTGACATGGAGTGTGCATATAAAGGATCCCATTTATTTCAGTGTAACTTAAATATAGATATGAAACAGTTGTGAAGAGCAAAAACATAACTTTAAATATTGGGTTGGAAAGAAAGTTTAATCCTACCAATTAATGACTCCAAAATTGAACCTGTAATACCGATCGGATTGAAAGTTTCCATAAATGGTTAATTAATAAAAGTACTCCTTATTACATACCGACAGTTTCCATTATCGTATATGGTAATTACAATACATTAAACTCGGAGCACGAAAAGGCACTACACATCCGATTTTGTTCATCATCTTATTCGAAAAAAGAATTAACAGAGACAAAGAAAATAATTTGAAAATTTGAATTATATTTATTCAGTAATTCAAACAATTTTCTAAAACAGGTTTTGCAAAAATATTAGTGCACTTAAAAATATACAAAATATGATCTTCGATAAATCTAAAGAAAACTTTTAAGAGTTGCATTTTAGAGTTTCAAAAAAAATCTATACTTACACTACATTTCAACAAAGTTTAGTTAAAATTGTTGAGAACATATATTCGCATTCACCTATGAGAAAATCGAATATCGACAGAAAAAATAAATAGAATCGAAGCAATCGAATCGTAACAAGCAATAAATCAAACGACATTCCTTATCGATCCGGGAACAATAGTTCGGATTGTTTTCGGAGCGTGATCGCGCCGTAATGGTATAGGCATTAATTAAGGCTTTAGCTCGTTGGCTCGTTAATATAATATTTCGAACATAGCTGATCTGGGATTTCGATCTGCTGATCCTCTGACTGTGATTGATCACGTTGCGGTGCATTGTGCCATTTCCACTTTTATATCTGTTCAAAGAAGGATTATTGTGTCGGACTCGTGCATTTCGATGAATTGAAAATCGTACCCGGAATTTTCATTTGATTAAAAACTGTCGGCGTGTCCGATTTGCATCGAAATGATGCACGTAAATAAAATTTATATTTTAAATGTATACGCTGTGCCGAATTTCTGAAATTTCAATTAACGGTTAGACGTAAAGGCAACTTAATTAATTTCAACCCTAATGACCTCAAACTTGGATAAAATGAAAACGAAATTTTACGAATCGAGCGAATTTACATGCGTATGAATTTAGCGGTTTCTACGAAATTCTAAATTTAAATAGTTAACCAATTAGTGAAATCTATTGTTTTGTTTATCTTACAGAAAGCGAAAATGTTTGCGTTTGTTGTGCGGCTACGACTGCTTGACGGATTTCAAATTATTTCATAATATAATTTTCAATTGAGTTTTCATTTGCGAAAACATACTGTAGATTGAAACTGAAAGATTTGAATTACCATTTTGATCGACAGATTCATTTATTTTGAATCAATTCAAACTTAAAAAGCCACGCATAAATCACACCATTTTCAATAATACAATAACATTGCTCGGCGAACCTCAATCGATTTCCACAGAGATCAGTTCGGGACGAGGCATTTAATAAAAGTTTGATGAAAAAGCATTTAGTACGTATAAACACACAAACGACGGAAAGCTTACATCCTTTCACAACAACACAAATGTAATCAAATACAAAAAAAACAAAAATAAAACTCCAATAATCAACGCTCTCGGCTATCCCAAAGCGAGCGCTCTCATCAGAAGCGGTCGCGTTACACCGAAGCGAGCTAGAAAATCGAGCTGCTTCGAAAACCTTTTCTTTTGTCTTCACGACACCGGATATCTGGAAGAGAGCGAGCTCGAATCGAAGACAACCAGAATACCAGACAGGAGAAGAAGAAGCACCCACCTTCGCAAAAACGTATAAGAATCTAAGAGTGGGGGAGAAGAGAGCGTCGGTCGTAGGCAATAGTTGAATTATCGTAATGGCAGTGGAAGGTTTGGCATGTTAAGAGAGCATTTATCTTCCATCTCGGGGGGGATTCCACCTTCATCTGCATAATCACCGCCAGCGCACCTGCGCTCCAGCTAGCCGCGCGAATTTAAATAAATTCCCTTGAAAGACGCGTTCCGAGCTCCTAAGGCGTCTTTCTTTCCGCGCTCTCTCTCTCGGAAGACGGTCGAGGGTGTTGGAAGAGCCGTGGAAGAGTGGGTGGAAGAAGCGTGGTGAGGGTTGGCGACGGAGTAATGTCTTTTTTTCGTATCGGTCGTATTTATGGGCGTCGAACGCCCGATAAGGTTAATCGGCCGCGAGTTGAGCGAGGTTTGAATGTGTTCGGGGGATGTTTGTTGTTTGCGATTCGGTTGAGAATTTGTTAGATTTGTGGAGTCGGTAAATATTCGTTGATGTCAATTTTTCGAATGTTGAATGAAAATTTAGAATTTTAATACTCGTTATGCAGTAGGAACGAAGCGGGAAATAGGTGAGCGGGGCCAAAACGGATAGTTTTTGAATGAATTTACTTTTTTACAATAGATGCACTTCTATTGAATTGATTGTTGTGAGCTGTCAAAAAACTGAGAGTTCGCTTCGCTTGCAGTGGATAGGTGGCATAAAAATAGTTCGAATTTGAAAAATTCATTCATTTATTTCATGTACGGATTCACAGACAAAATATGAATTTAAAATCTATTTACCCTGAAATAACACAGTTGATAGAGTTTGGCGGATTTCAAAAATATCGGATGAAAATCTAATTATTCGAATAGGAATAGTATTTTAATTCGATTCTATTATTTCAGATTAATTTTATATTGCAAATAGATACAATAATGGTTTGTATGCACATTTCACATTAATAACTTGTACATAATTACCAATTTAACTTTCGATCGAGAAACATTGAACGCGATATGCAATTAGCAAAGAAGTTCGTTAAAAACTTTGAACGCGAAAAATTAAACGGAAAAGCATATTCCGCGTTCGAAACTTTTCCAGTTAAGCGAACCTGTCTTATATTTCCAATATTTATACTAAGCAAAATCTTATACGTTATCCGAGAGAAAAGTGTCATCAATCAAAGTTTGCAATGTTTATAATTCGAGTCCGACTCATCATTGTCCGCCCGAAGCTGACGCAAACGTCCGATTAATTAATCGGTCGATTTTGTTGGGAACCTTTAAGAGGACGTTTATCTTTCGGACGTTATCCTCGAACGGCTTAATCAATCGAAATACCCAGAATCGAAGGTGAGAACGGCACAAAGGAAACGGGTAAACATTTATTTTTAAGTCGGAACTCTGGGTGCGGGTGGGCTGCAGATTCTATCTGCCGCTGCAATAAACACTAAATCTCTCTTAAAGGTAAAATAGCTAAAAAGGCAAAGACAGAAATAAAAATCCTGGCGGGTTTGCTATCTGCACCTCTCCTTGTCCTCTATTTTTCTTTTTAAATTATCGGTACACCTCCACAGGCGTTGGGAGAACACGAAAACAACGCCGTATTCTTTTATGCGCTTGGGAATCTGAAAGTTGAACTGTTTGGCTTAAGTCTTGTTTATAATCACGACGATATTATGAATGTAAAAATAAAATAGAACATTCAAAACACTCTGAAGGATTTTTATATGTAAAGAATAAATCTTTTCAAAAGTATGCATTGATGCGAATATTCCACAAAGAGTAGAGGATTATGAAAATTATCTGGAAAATCCGATAAAATCGCTTTTGTTTCAATGTAAGAATAACGTTTAAATAAAAAATATACATTATATACTGGAATCGAAATAAATTTTAAACTTACTGAAATGATATCTAGAAAAAATATTAGATTTAAAATATCTATCAATGAGATAAAATGACCGATTCATATAAACTTCGGCGGCACATAGACACGAAATTCATCCGCGGAGCATCGAATAAAAAAATTGATATCTCGCCGTCTCGAAACGCGTCTTTTATAGACAAAGGCGGCGCTTCCTTGGCGCGAAATTTTCCGATATAATGAAAAAGTCGAATTTGATTGCCCCGTACGACGGCAAAGTGACGATCGTAAAGGCGGCCCGCTTTTCCGCTTTTCCTAGCGATACGTACACACGCTTTTCCGGCTCTCGTTCGCGAAACAATTTCACCTTTGCAGAAACGGCAAACGACACGACTCGTCGAGGACACGTCGTAATGACGCCGTAAAAGAAAAATCGGTAAACCCCCCCCTCGCCTTACGAAATGCACACTTTTCCTAGGAAAATCTCTCAATAATTCAGATATGCCGCGTCCGACAAAGTTGTCGCGGCAATAAAAAGTTTGCAGCGTTTTAACGGCGCTTAAAAAATGGCGTGTCTCGGCAGAAAGACGACAATAAAAAAGAACGTTTTTTTCTTTTTCCCTTCGAGGGGGTGGTTACTTTATTGAATATAACAGTTAATGGTGGATGGATGGATGGATTGAAGGTTCGTTCGGGGGTCGAACGGAGTGGGTGATAGACATAATTTAGGCGGATAATAAAATTTTCGAATGAGATCCCGCGGAAATCTCTCGGATTGTATCGCTCAAAGGCTTTTTAGCTCCGCGCGCAATTTATTGGCATCGTTTCGTAATCGATGCTAACATAACGCGTCGGATTCTTGTTAAGCAAACGTCTGTGTGTCGAATTGCTATTTGAATGATCTCGAAACAAATTTTACTGTCAAATAATCCAGACTCGAAAATAAATTCGGTTCTAAGTGATTTTTTAAGCGACAAACTCTTTTATTATGTAAGATTTTGTGCCTTTTTTGCATTCGTCTATAAATTAAATAAAAATTAATCATACTGGTCAAATATCTTGGTCATGGAAAATATATACAAACATATGAATATTAGACGGATTAATTTTTTTTTTCAAAAGTAGGGTGCTTTTTCACAATATCATTCTCTTTTGCAGCATTTCATGGTATACTTGTGAGTAAAAATATTCGAAATTTTTATCTTACAAAAGTCGCACAAGAATAATTCGATCCTCAGATCTGCACACTTAAACGCCCCTTTCGGAAAGAAAAAAAATCCCACACACATCCATCGCGAAAAAAAAAGTATCCCCAATCGGAACACAGGTCCATCGACGACATCCATTGTGGAAAAAGGTCTCAAAACAGCCATGCATCGGGTTTGCGCCTCTTTGTGCTCCGCGCTCGTTCCATTAACTCGGCGCGCGGGCGTCGACGTGTATTTCCTTTGTACTGATAACGCTCGCAAATTGACACTCAAAATAGTGATAGCGAACGGTGGGCGGCGAATCCCGCCCACTGCACCCCAGCCTAGGTTCCTGGTCCAAATTCGTAGACCTTAACGGTTCTGTTCCAGATCTGGGGTCCAGATAGGGTTTTTACGCGAGCTGGAAAATCGCGCGGCCACCGCACACGTCGCACCAGTTGTGCGAACGAGGCTTTGTGTTCGAAACCGAACGTTTCGTACTGACAAAGAAAGATTATGGCGTGATATTCGGCGATGCATGCTGGAAAAAGGGGTTTTAGTTTAAAATGGTTGGGGGGAAAATTTTGGTTTGATTTTAGTTGAGGTGATTTTTTCATTGGTTGTAACGCGTTTGAACTTTTTATGTGGGGTAGATGCATTTTGTTTTGTGTGCTTATGTATTACAAGTGATCAGATTGTTGAAAATATAATCATGCAATTGCAAAGAATGAAGTTACACTATATTTCCTGCTCTTATTTTATGCAATATTCATGACAGTAACGTAAAATAGATTGCAGCTAGAGTATCGTAGCCATCGACAAACAAACATGTAGACAAATTAGTACTATTAAAATATTATAATATATTAGATCAGATATCAGATTAAATCGCACAAAAAAGATATGATTTATATTGAAATATTTCAAATGAATTTCATGGACTTAAATTTGAGTGTAGATATTATATATTTTTTTTTATATTAGATAATTCGACGCTTATTTTTTATTATTTTGTTCGAACAGCAATTTTGAAGCAATTGTACACTTAAAGTAATAATATGTCATCGTTTCGTTTTCATGCTTCGTTTTATTTTACAGCCTATTACGGATTGTATGATTGTTTGGTCGATTACTGTAATTTAATGCTGTAGTGTAGGTACTTTGAATGATTTTACATTTACCTAGACTTGCTAAATTTAGAAAAAGTGACGTAAATTTAATACGACTTTCCTAATGTGTACAAGTGATTTCGGTGTCGAATATACATATGTATAGCCCGTCGAACTTCAATGAATTTCAAAGTAAATATAAATTTGATATAATTCTCATTTATGTAGAGAGATCCGTCCAACAAATGAGATCCGTATTTGATTAATTTTGTTGTTAATAATTAACATACGTATTTAATGAAAAAATGTACTTTTTAAATCAAAATAGAAATTAGAATGTGTACGAAATTAATATTTTTTAATTATATTATTGGTTTACAAGAGAATTCTATTTATATTATGATAAAATAGAAGATTATTTTTCAAAACATAGGTAAGTATATAACTGGGAAGCACATTTGCTACCTTCGAATCGGTTTTCAATTTTTGAGCATTCGTAGCCTCAATGCTGTGAGCTCATACTTGCGCAGAGCAAAAGCGATTTTCCGATATTTCCAGTCACCTTTTTACACATCGAAGAATTGCAATAAGCGCACTATCCACATTCGGCATAGATTGTTGCTCGATTTCATATTCATAGACGTTACAAACCTATGTGTGCTCGTTAAGACTGTTAATTCGATACGTTAATAAATAAACACACTCGTGTGGCGCTCGTTACTAATGTAAGGTGCGTATCTTCTACTTGTGCAAGATGTAACTGTGTATATAGTATTTTACTATATATTAATGTATTCGGGTAGGTCGGTTATCTCATTGGTAGTAAAATATAGGATGATCTAAAATTTCGTTGAATTTATTTTGTATTTTAAATAAATTATAGAAACGGATACACTCTTATCCAAATAATTGTCCGGATTATTTATATCAGTAGAAAAATTATTTACAATTAGTTATTTTTATTCAACGATCAAAATAAATTATTTCATAAGTAGATTTTTTTTGAACGGATATCAATTAAAATTAAAAAAAAGGGTATAAATAAATATAATTGAAACAGTATAAAATCTTATTAATTTAAGTCACTTTGTAGGCATACGTTTTCTCAGTAAATGGAGAAGCGGTATGTTTATTTATAACGAATCAGTGTACTAAGATTTGTTACTACGCTCGGTAGTGAATTAAAGCTTATTCTTGCCATTTAAGGGCTGATTAATTAATATGTATGCCGCAATATGGTGGTATCTACATACATACGTATGTTTAGTAAATACCTTATACGTGCTCGCTTCGAAAATTTGCATTTTTAAACTTTTGCTTCACGGTTGCGATATCGCCACCGTGCAATTAGCATTTCTTTAATAGGACTCCAGACTTTTCGCCGCTTCCTATGGGATTTGGTCGGTTTTCAGACACCCTTTCGTTGTATGTGTGTATAGGGTGAAAAGATAAATTGTTTTGCATCGAATGCTTTTTCGAGATAAAGAATTGTAGGGGATTGAAACGGAACGAGGGTGAACTGCACGGCCGTTAAAATCCATCCCTGAGGATGTTGAGATAATGCAATGCATTAAATCCTTGATTGGTATTCTTTTTTAGCACGGAGTGCTTAATAGTAGCACTCAAAATATAAATGCATTGTAATATAGTAGAGATTACATCGTACATTGTGAAAGAATACGTATAATACGATATGTGAGTTAGTAGGTTAGTGGTTCATTAAAATTTTCGTCTAAAAACTAACAGTAGAAATGTTTCATCTATGTCATATTTTTTTTAATAATCTAATAAAAATAAAGAGTATGTTAAAACTTGATTATTTTTTTCCGGTCTTTATCGTCTTATTGGATAATAGTAGATATTAAAAAACGACAAAGTAAGCAAAATTCAATTTCAAGTGAATTATCAATTCTTTCAAACAAGATTTAAAAAAAGCGTTAGAGGTTCATAGAGGGTGATCAAGTCTTCCCACATTCCTCTTCATGAAATATTAATAAAATGAAAAAAATAATAAAATATGTAATTTCATACGTGTAATTGAAAATTAGCTAAAACTCCAAACATGAACGATCGAAAACACTTAAAAAAACAGCCACTTTAAGAACACATCCGCTGTCTTTTCACACCCTTTCCATTACAGTATGGCCGAGTGAAAATAAGCACATTGTTATTTGAGCCTTTGGGGGGTGTGGAAGAGGTGGTGGAGAGTCGGTTAACCGTATTACGCGGTGCGTCACAATGGAAAATAGATTCCGTACGAAGGTACGTTATACGAAGGAGGGGTGTGGGTCCACTTATTCACGTATCAGCAGAAAAAGGACCCTGGGACCGGGAAATCGCCCTCACAAGCACATTTTCCTCCCGCCGACTCCGGAGGCTCCGTGGTCCACGGGAAAATGCTGCGGGACGTCCCGGGACTCCGTCGTCCCGGGACTGGGACGTAAGGCCCGGGACGCTTCGGGGCGTCTGGTGCATTAGTGGAGTTCATCGCTTGTTTTATTTCGCAGTTGATTTTTTTCGTTCGTTTCTACTTCGTCGTCGTCGGTGAGTTCTTTGTTGTGGAAAGTAAGGTTTTCTCGGTTGTCCTTTTGTTCGTGCCGCGGGCCGAGTTGGTGAACGGATTTGCATGGAAAATATGCGATTCTCGTGAATTGAATTAGATATCTTCTTTGTAATGCTTTTTTTTTTCGTGTCGGGTTTATGTCAGTTGAAAGTGTTGATTGTCAGATAAGTATCTATGTTATATTCTTTTTCAAATTGAAAAAGTTTCGCGTAACTCTTTTTTCATAAAAAGTGTAATTTTATTGCGAAAATGTGGGTTTTTAATATTTTGACGAAATCCTAAACGTAATACAGTAGATAGTTTGATATACACACATACAAATGTAAATATACTTGATAATAATATTCGAAGAATTCAAGATATTTTTTTCGTGAACATTGCATTATCGAAAAAATAACTGAGGAGTGAAGATACAATTTCAATTAAGACCCGCTCTATAAATTTTACTCTTCTAATTATGGAAATGAGATAAATTCACTCTCAATATTAAGACCCATTTATATGAAATTAAATTATGTCATCACAATGATGAGTACAACGAATGACTTGTACAAACACCAATATTACAGTACGCACAAAAATACAAATCGAAAAAAACATTCTGCTAAATGACATTCAAATCGAGTCACAATTTAAAATTAATATAAAAAAACTAACTTGTTACTCGGCGATACAGCAACATCCCACGTTGAATGACGATTTGGTCCCTTCGTTGTATTAGCGGTGTTAAGTATAAGTCTATTAAGAAAGGTGTAATCTCAATTATATTAAATAAACAAATAATCTCTTAAAAATATTGATTTTATTACCTTGATTGATTGTAATTATAAAACACGACTTCGTTACGAGACGACACTGTCGATACTGATCGTAGACACATTATTGTTGTATTTGTGAAATGTTTAATTATTTACTATGCATCTGTGTATGTGATTGTAAACGAACGCGCACCGGTTTTTTCATGTCTATTACAGATAACGATTGGTAACAATCAATTCTCTAAACTAAATAATTTAATCGATAAAAAAACACGTCGTAAAAAATACGATGTTTGTAATTAAAGTTTAATACGCGGATACTATCATAACATTTGACGATCGAATATCACAAAGGGTACAAGTGGACTTTTTTATCGAAATTGAGTAAAGTGCATAAAATAATTCTGTATCATATATAGAAATATTTTTTGTACTTATCTTTATGCACTACACTCGATTTCGATAAAAAAAGTCAATTGTGTAATTGTGCTATTCGTCATTTATAATATTTTATTACAGTTGTGAATCTAATTAGAGATTTTGAACAGATATGTATTTAATATCGAAGAAGTATTCAGCTTCTAAAAACCCACGTTTACAAATAAGTCTCAACATATTATAGCCGACTCATTTCTTATGCGTATAGGCAACGATTCGCCTTAAGACAAATAAAGGACGAGCCCAGAAATCACAATAAACCATACCAAATGCCTGGATATCTTTCGGATACTGCGGTCGCAGTTCAAACGTGGAAATCCTGAAAGATTTTCGACCGGAATTATTCGGTTTTCCTCCATTTGTTTAAATATATGGTCGCCGAAATGCGGAACACTATCGTACCTATACGGGGTATGGACGCTTTGCAGGAAACGATCGTTTTGCATAATGGATAAAACTGTTCGGTACGAATGTCGAAATCATTACGTTCAGTCGCGTGACCTATATAAAATATTTTCGAAATATTCTCACTTAGCGTGGAATACGTAAGTTTGTAAAAATTTATGCGTTTTGCATATTATAAATTCTGTGTATGCTTGAGGTAAAAGCGCCTATGTTCTGCGATAAGAACAGAAAAAAAAAATCTAATACGATCAAATGAATCATGATTTTTTTTTCAATATATGTACTACAATATAGTAATCGTATATCATTAGAGTACAAACCATACCTATACTTATTCAGATAATAATTATGAATGGTTTAGTGCGAATTCACTTCTTTCTAACATTTACGCGACCTCGGTTTCGTCATAATTATATAAATAGTGCAATACATTTGTACATTATTATTATTTTGTTTTGAATTCTATTAATAAAAAGTAATTAGTCTGCGATAAAAAATTGATAAACAATGTAATTATGTCACACTATTTTAGTTATTGTTGTAACATTCGATGAAACCGCAATCAGTATCGATCGGTGTGTTTTGAGTGATAGACGTGCATTCAATTAAAATATTCAATATTATCGATACCAGTACAGTCGAACAAAAAATATCGATACATATTTGTGTTAAAAATAAATCATATAGTGCTACAATTTTAATTTTGAGTGAATATGTGAGAGTGTAAATACAAAAGATTCGGATTGCTCAAAACAGCATAGGATTTTGCAGATTCGCCGAATTCCAAGTAAGTTTTTCAATTGTTATCGATTAGCATATTACAATTAGATTCACCGGTGTTATCTATTGTATACTTCTTGAGTTTATAATTTACTTCCAATTAACCGATGTTCTCCCGATATCGAAAAAATCCAGCCTGTTGTATACACAGACAAATAGATAAAGGTATTTTCTACATATGTATAAGTATTTCTATATATTTCTGAATATTCTTATAAATTTTAAATATTAAAAACGGCATAAAATAATGAACTAATGAAACGGGGCAAATCGAACAATTTCACGTAAAATAACTACGAGACACGATAAAAGTGGAACTGTTCTGTCGAAAAAAGAACGTATGGTCAACTTATATCGCATATCACTAAGGCAGTGCTTATGTAGAGTTCATAGACTTAAGAAATTTTCATACAAGTACTTTTCAGAAGATTTAAAAGACATTCGATTCCACGCTAAAGACAAAGACACACACATACTGCAATCGAAACTCAAAAGCGCCAAATGAAAAATTCCTTTCCGAGTCCACTCACAGTAAGCACTTTTGCTAACTTACCTTTAAATTCATGAAAACACGTTATAAGCACGTCTTCAGTAAAGAGAAAAACACAAACTCATAAACCGTTCAGTGCACGAAAAGAATAACTACAAAAACAAAATGTCGAGAAAAAATATGAAATTTGTTCGATGCATCTTGTCTATATTATTCCATTTATCTGCAATTATGAATATATAAATTTTGTTTATACTAACGATAAGCTACAGATATGTATGTTGAATTAATATTATAATAAATAATCAATTAAAATGGCCTTTCAAATAAATGATTTATTATTCAGTGGTGAAACATATTTTATCATTTAATGACATTTATCTTAATTATTCAGGAAATACACGTATTTTACAAATTATGACTATTACAAATGATTTGAGATACAATTTTGATTTTTTCATAACGTAGAGTTAATCACATTATACTCTGGACGGTTCATGTATTATATTAAACGCATCCGAACCCCGGTTCCGTGATTCTGTCCGTTGTTCCAGGTGAAGATGGATATACACACGCGAGTTTTTCCGGCGGGTCACGCACCCCGGAAAAGCGACCGTTTCCGATTTTCCGCGACCCCGGGTCCCACAAAAGACATTCCGTGCTCGAGACCTGTAACGTCATAAACTCGGCCGTTGGAGAAATGCGCTGCCCATTGTTGGGATTCTCCGCTCCTTC
Organism: Cheumatopsyche charites; assembly: GCA_024721215.1. NCBI lineage: Eukaryota > Metazoa > Arthropoda > Insecta > Trichoptera > Hydropsychidae > Cheumatopsyche > Cheumatopsyche charites. Next base: position 5,117,740 of record CM045578.1, read on the forward strand.
GAAAAAGAGGGGGCCTTTTCTCAATTCTATCCGATTACTTTCGAAACATTGCCCCTCTTATGTTTACAATAAGCATACCGTATTTTTAATATTTGATAAAATTCTTGTATTGTGAATTCAAGTTAATTTACTTACTGCAAGTGACAAAGTATGTCACATGACATTGCTCGTTCTATCTGCATCGCACAAATGAGGGATGCAAATTAAACATTTATGCTGAGTTTACGTAATGCATAAATATTGCAATTGCACAAGCAGTATGAAAATATTTGTCAATGCAGCCAACATTATATATATCGTGTTTGCTTATTGAATTATTAAATTGAAAATGAATATTGAATAATAACGTAAGCTACATTGACGAATGTTTATGAAACTGTATTATTCATGCATAATTCAGCCTATTCAAAACATTATCTTAATGAATTTTGATAATTAGCATAGCATTTAAAATGATATAAAACATCATTAAGGACCATTTTTTTTATTTTAATTATCTACAGTTTAACAACTTACTTCTAGAAATTCATATTTTTCTATAGAAAAAATGTGATTATTCGAGTTGAGTCGTGAATTCCGGAACTAATAGTAATATAAGAACATCTCTTTGTCAAAAGAACAAATGAATTTTAGAGATTTTTTAAATTTCAAATTTTACACCATTCTCTTGTTGATGACTTTACTGCTACGTCAATACAGGTATCACCTCAGTTGTCAAAATTCTTTCCAACAATGTTGAATATATGAGCAATACCATGTGCAATATAAAGTGAAATACTATGCACCTTACATATACATGAAAATTGTACAATTTTCGACAATATCCACCAAGAGGGCATGCACTTCCCGGGCATTCAATCTCATCGAAATGCACCGAACGCACTAACAAAAATGACCGACATAAACCCGGAAAACTTCCTCGATTTTCCCCACACACATATCCAAATCCGAAGCCTTCATCTCGGACGATTCAATCTCGCATAGGAGAAAAGGCTTCTGGTGTGATGTACGCGCTCGGCGCATTCGTACGTACGTGCGCCGACTCCGCGATCCCTTCAAAATGCTTTTTATGCAAATAAAACAAACTTGCGTTTCGATTTCGCGGGATTGAGGCATTTATTCGAGTGTCGCGGCTCGTATAAATTATTCAGCAGTCTCGAAGTTTCCGAATTGAAATCGTGACTGCCAACACAATAAGCGGCGGATTGATGTGTAAGGCCCGCTCGGATATCACCTGTATAAACGACGGTGACCGATGTTGCCGATTGAGGTGCTACACTTCGATCCCGGTGACTTATGGGGTCCTTGTTCGACGTTAAGTGTTTGTGTTTTGCGACGATTGCATGATTTTCATAAATATTGCTCGATATGAATATATCTACAATAGAAACTTTTCAATATACTTTTGAGAAAAATTGGGTTTTTTAATTTTTATACTGAATGTTTCAATTAAACAAAACCGTCACTCGATTGAAATTATTGCCCAGGTGTACAAAATAATATTTTATTGGATAACACATGTTTTTGTGCATCACCTCTACTCTTCATGATATGGAATTAATAATAATATTATTTATTTTTATACATTCTTATAACTGTTGTATATTAATCTCTTCAAAGTAATGTTTCCATTTAATGGAATCATTCATCAAAATAAATCCAAATATTGGTGACGAATACAATATTAACAGTCGTACTTTATCACTTTTAAATTATAAATGAAACTATACACCCATTTCAAATATCGGTGTCGAATGTAATATTATGTATCATACTTAACCAATATTCAAATTGTGAAAAAAAAAACTCAGAACTCATTTTGTAAAAAAAATGTGAGAAATGCATCGAAAATATCCACGATTTCTCACAATAATTCATTGAATTTTTATTGCTATAATTTATATTATAGATAAAATAATAAATCTAATATATTTGATCAAATCTCGATCGAATTCGTTGAGTATCTTACCGGTTAGAATCGCAGACAATCGAGTTGATTTTTTTCGGTTCGCTGTCGATAAATTTCCCACAACCCTTACGCCGTGGTCCCCAGAGTCATAATAATTGTTCCGGTCAAAAGTGGCTCAATAAAACGACGCCTCGAGGTTGGCTCTTCTTCGTTACACACACCTTGGTCGGCCTTATAACTCGCCCCGTAAAACCTAAGAAGGAAATTTATTTCGGCCGCAGGCCGCAACTACGAGATTAACTCCGTCCTGAATTCGGTTTATTTTATTTATGATCCTCCCTTGTTATTTGTAGCAGGATTAAAATGGCCTCGGATAATTTATACCGCCCGGATGATAACAATAAATATTTATTTAATTCTAATCTATGAAGTGTAAGTGGGTGGTTGGATTGCCATGTTGCTCTACGCATAGTTCTGCGTTCCCTGCTCGGAATCGGTAAAGCGTTCATAAATAGTTTAACCTTTAATCCGCAAAGGAATCTTTTTTCGTGTTGTTTCTCGTCCTTGTAAAATCTAGGGTTATCTTGGCTCTCAGAGTTTTTTCGACTCGAAAGAAATTTTAGAAAGATCGGTCGCTTATTGCTGCTGAATATTTCATCGGTTGTTGTACGTGTGTAAATTGCGGTTACATTAATTATCAGTGACATCGTTTCGAATAGAATTGCTTATTATCAACAGGTTTGTTATTTGAATGGAATTTACATTAGTTTTGGGATGATATTCAGAACGATAGCAGCGGTCCGATTTCATGAAAGATAATTATTCATTGTTTGTCTTGTACGAATTTCATTCAAACTACTGTAATATAGTTATTTAGTGGGGCTTTTATTATGTTGGAATTAGAATAGCCTAATAGTAAATTTAATATATTTGAATAGCAAATGATTCTAGCGTTTAAATAATAAATCATTCATCGTGTACAAATAATAGGTCGATAGTCGAACCGACCTTGTTTTGGGTAGCACGACGATAATGTATTGACCTGAATAAAAATTTTTCAGCGATTAACCACCATTATGACGCTGTTTAACTAATGATTAATGTGTTTTTATGAATTTGCGATACTTATCAAATGATTTTTCATACTTAGTTCATTATTTAATTAAAAAAATATATCTTCTGAATTAGTCATTTATTTTTCGTGTTGAACATTAATGGAATTTATAATATGAAAAATAATTGCAAATGAAACTTTTGTCAAGTTGTAATTATATGTGATATACTGATATTTTGTCACAGTTTATGCTACAAGTCACGCAAACAAATTTATTGTTAGTCTGGTTATTTTCATTTCACAGTTTTGAATAAAAATCATCTTATTTCCATATATCACGCTTATAAAATTAAAAGTATAGTTTCATTTTGTATTATTTATTGATATAACATAAACATTTTTTCGTTTTACAAAAACATTTACATTTCTATACCATAATTTATATGTATTGTATATAACATTTATATATTTACATTTAGTATTTCAGCGTTAATCTGTGTATTTATCAGAAAAAAACATGAACATACACATTTATTAGACATACTAATAATTTACAATAATATACATGTATTTGGAAATACAGCAATATTTTCTGAAATTTTGTACAGATTTATAATCGAATGGATGATGAATTTGAAAACGTAACATTAAAATGATTATTTACCTAACAACTCTTGAAATTTATTTAATGAATACGTAAAATAGAACGTAATATGGATATGTGTCGTAATTTGATAAAATAATATATGAATGTTATACTTTTCTTTTCATAAAAATGTAGATGAATACTTTATGATTTAAAATACCTGTAAATATAATCTTGACTATTATGATAATTTTTATGGTCATGGTAGTAAAAGATATGATTTTAATATTGAATTATTGAGTAAATAGATTTCTTTATGAGAAGCACTTTTGACGACTTTAAAGCGTTGATTATTCATATATTATAGAACTCGTTATTATGTTAATCATATGTTTAAATGAAAATCAATGTAAATTGATTTGATGTTCTTGAATGACATGTATTACAAATAACGTTTAAAATCACATGATACAATGATATGAAAAGCAAACATTGATTTTTTAACAGCCAATGTGTCATAAGATAAATACATTATTTTTACATATAAAATATTTCTGATTCCGACACGTTTTGGGGTAAACATTTTTTTTTATATTTTTCATCTACTCTTTTGCATTTCATTCACTAAATAACAGTAAATATATAAATGAAATAAGTATAAAAATATCACAAGGTTTCCAATAATATATAATTTAATCGTAATTAGATTTTATTAACTATGCTATATCATCTAAAAAATATAATATGCCTTGCGTAAAGAAGGAACATTGACCTAAAAATAATGAATCAAATATTTACAAACTTGCAGCTTAAGGATATTTTTATAGAAAAGTTACAACTCGTTTATTGTTTCAGTATTATTGTTGACATTGTTTTTCATTTAGTACGTATAGTGTTCCTCACCGCCTACTTTTGATAAACAACATTGTTAAGTCCAAAATGACATTGAAAAATGTAATCGCGACTACGAGCTTTCCGTTAATATGAATCGGATAACTTGAACTCAAAGCCGATGGAGGTGGTCTTGCAGATCCCAAAGTATATTCATATTCTGCAAGAGAGAAAAAACGCTTATAAAGTTTACAATAAAATATGTTCAATTGCTAAAAAACGAATCGTCGAATGCAAACTTTCGTCGCAACGCATAATCCTTTCCTCGAGTGTACAAACAAGAAGAAAAAGGGATATAAATCTTGGCTTAGGGGTAAATCGTGGGGTAGAAAAACTTGCTAGACTAAATTGACCGTATATAAAAAAGGAAGGATGCTGAAAGGGAGACATGGCGATCGGAAACAAAGGAGTTGCAGTTTGCGAGGATCAGCTCGCGCCGTGCGAACTAGTGATAAAGAATAATGATGAAAGGAAAAGGGACTATCCTGGAAAACGCTTGTCCAATTTCGCTCGACGTTCGAGTCGTGTAAGTTCGAAACCGGCAAAAGTGCACCGACTCGAAAAGCGAAAAATAAGACCGGTCGAAAATAGAAATTCATTTATTTACCCGATTCTTTCAAGTCCTCTATGTCGTATTCGTCTATCATTTTGTTCTGCGGGAACTTTTGCTTTGGGGGCTTTTTGCGATTTCTCTCTGAAATGTCAAAAGAAAAAAAAAGGACGCTATGAAAACAATCTATGTAGATAATGAGAAAGCATCGGTGATCTTAGAAAATGTTTAAAACTATAGCAATTTTAAATGTTAGGTACAATTTTCGAAATATTATTTTGTTTCGTTAATTATACGATATCCAAACGCGACTTTCGTTAAGAGGTCACATAAATGTCACCGCTAATTGTCCAAAAGATTTATTAGGGGCTTTTGTCAGAGTTCAATTGTGAAATGCGACTATTGTACGAAACGTAAAACTACTACTAAAACTAAGTAAATGAATTATGATGGCGCAAGTTTTAGTTTACCTTTCTTTTTGTTCGGTATCATAATGCTGGGGAAGAACGGGGCTATGGTTGTTGTCGTAGACGGAGGCGGGATTTCTAGAAAGAATAGATTAATTAATGAGTTTTAGATCGTTTGAACCGTGAAACTGTATCAATTGAAAATAAATTATTTACCGTCTAGTCGAATGAGTCCATCGGTCTCTCCTAGAGAATTTTTAGCTACGCACTTGTAAGAACCGAAGTCTTTAGCTGAAACTCCTCTGATTTTCAGCACCATGTATCTGTTGTAACCGCTGTCCATTGAAACTGCGTCGTACTTATCACCTGTTGGTTCCATTTCTACAATGAAATATCAACCATTTTGTGTCGTGCGAATTAGACGTATGTGCAAAGTTTCGATTATAATAAATATTATATGAACATTTTGAGAAGCTACGGAAATTTCAACAGTCGAAATATAGGTATTTATGTATGTAATCGAATAAAGATTTATTACTTGAAAGAATCATATCTCCTCTCTCCGTGGTCCAATAGTTGATTGATGGTGGATATGCCTCCGTGTGACATTCAAGTGCGACGTCTTGTCCTATATACGCTCCTTCCAATTGATTTGGGATGGATAACATCGGAGGAACTAAAAATATACAATAAATCGATATACAATACAATACATTTAATGTGTCTAAAAGTTTTATGTATCTGTTTGAAAAAAAAATTATTTATTTTTCTGAGTATACTTACATTGTACCATGAGCATAACTCTTTTGCTGATAGATGGTGGTACTCCGTTTGAAGCGATGCACAAATAAGCCCCCATATGCAAGCGAGACACTTTTGTTATGGTCAGAGATTCACCATCCACCACGTTAACTGGAAATGAAAAAATAAACTATAGTGAATATTTTACAGTATCGTAAAGCTTCTAGATGTGAAAGTTTGCTTTTGATTTCAAAAAAAAGTTGCAACCCCTATATCGCTGCATTATGTTTTCAAATATCTTCTATTCATGCAAGGCATAGTGGAAAAACATAATACTGAAACGCACCATTCAATGCTATGAGGGAAAGCGCATTTTTAATATTTATAAAGAGTTCAGATATATTTTACGGTATTAGAGACATAAAATAAATTCGATGAAAATGTCTAGGAAAAAATGTTTTCTTAAACATAATCAACGCGATTTTCCGCTTTTTAAGTACTTTACTATTCTTCAGGACATACCACACGTACTCGAAGCCAGAAGAGAGCGCACGTATTATAAAATATTCACGATGGATAGTAAAAAAAGGCAGAATGAGAAAATAGACGCTTAGGCGAAATTAAATGATACGAAAGCCAGGTGCGTGTTGCGCGAAATTCGCACATTCGCATTTGCGCGTGGCGTTATTCGAGAGTGAGAACTTTCAGGGATTCTCAACCTTTTTTTGTATCAGTTAACAATTTGACACGAGTAAAGCACGTTTCATAATTATTTTGAATATTTATACCAATCATTAGGCATATTAATTGAAAATCGATATTTTAAAACTATCATTAAAATGATTGAGAAAATGAAAGAGTATTAATAAATCGTATATATAAATAAAACAATGATCGATTTTTAGATGTAGATAAGTTTCGTGGTTTGAGAATCGCTATTGCAAAGGATGCGCCCGTAAAACTCGAGTAAAAACTGGATATAAAATTTTATTTTTACAACGCACGAATTGCGCTGATATTTTATATGCACGCGCCGGCCCAATAGTGATGCGCTTTTATATTTCATACAATTTTGAAAAAAAAGTGAATTCGCCAAATTTTAATTTGAAAATTGCGATGCGGTTTATTGCACGGTGTGAGCGATTGCGTATTGTGCTTGAATCTATGAAATAACGCGTATGTAAAAAGTCTGTGCATGGTATGCAAATTGCGGTTTTAATTTCACAGCGAATGAATCATGGTTTCGTTGCAATTTTTTTTTAGTGCTTTGATCATGAGTTTTTCGGATATTCGGTTCACATTTAATATTAAATCTAAATATTGGTGGCTATTTTTTTTACGACTGTTGTTTTCATAAAATCGTTTGATTTTTGTGAATAGATGTTTATTTTAATGAAAAAGTTTGTATTTAATACTGATATTTTTCTAACAAATAGATTCAAGTTATGAATGAAAATAATCATAAAAGAAATACAAAAGAAACTTTCACATCGCACTAAGTGACAAAAGTTCTCGTAAGAGAACCGAAAGCTACAATCGACGGAACATTATACAGTGTATAACTTTACACTACAATTTCACTCGAAACGTACCAGCTATTTTAGAACACAAGAAAGTCTATTGTTTCGAACAAGCGAGAGCACAGAGTGAATTTGTAAAAGGTTTTATTTTTAAACTAGTGAATTCAATTTCGAAAATATGTAAATTCACGTACGTATAAAATGTCGATTATTCGAAACATTTTGAACAAGAACGGAATTGAAATAATAAATTACTGATTAAATTTTACTTTAAAATTTAAATACCTGCATAAAACTGAAATATATCTTCGAATGTATTTTAAGAAATTTATGATAAAATACTATATAAATAATATGCAAAAGCTAAATCAGGACTCGAATGCATATTTAACATTTAAATACACGTTATATCGTGTCACGCGCCCCTTTCCGAAATAAAATATTTATTGGCAATCGACCTAACTATGAATATTCGATTGTGCAACACCAAGTTTATACCGTATTCTAAGGTTGCTTTTCAGCTATCAAATTTTATACAAAACATCCTAACTTTGTGTATTTGTAAAGTACAATGCACTGAACCCTTTGCATAATTGAATAGACTAATAATAACCAAAAGCTTCATTACATTATTGACCTAATTAGATTCAAATTTTCTTAGGATGCGTATCAAGAACAGAATTGAATATAATGGCATATAGAATATATTATTTATTATTCTATGTGCGTATATATTAAGTAATTTCATCTTTATTATTCGAAAAATATATTTTAGACATTGAAAGTTGAAACTATTTCAAGTGCTTTAGCATAAAAATCTGAGTTGATCACTATATGCACTGAATGGTTGATAGTCATATAAAATATTTTGAATAGAAATATTCATGAATGACAACTCGCTTAGAACAATTTAACGAATGGAATCATATTGAAAACCGTAAATCGGTTCGCTAAGCACACACAAGTACACGGTGGTGTAGGTCAGCCGCATTTTCGCGCGCTTTATTAGCATTCGTCGGGCGTTGCGAATTAAGACGCGGCCGCGAACGTGTCACTTAACGCCCATATATCCCCAGCCAGACGATTTCGGCAATCGGATTTTAGGCGGGCCAATCTCGTTAATTGGAAAGCTCGTTCGTTTAATTGGACCGAGTGTAAGGCGAGCCTTAGACGGCGGGGGAGGCGCTCGCTTTTTGTGTGCAAGCGGAGAGAAAATCTCACGACGGGGATTAGTCGTTTTAATTAAGCGTTTTCGCTCGGTGACGTTATTAAAATTTCAAGCGCGCTTTTTTTTTTATCGCGTCGGAATAGTTTCGGTAGCTTTTCGTCGAGTCTTTATGGTGAGATTAGTGCGGAAAATTGAGAAAATAGCTCGGTGTGAAATACGTTTTTTATATGTATGAAATAGATTCTCAAATTATACGTACCGTTTTCACTGTTATAACTAAAGTCTTCTCCATCCTCTCTCCTCCACATAACGTACGGTTCTGGATATCCGGACGCTTTGCATACTAGCGTCACATTGCTGGCCTCCCTCACCACCAGGTCAGTGGAGGTCTTTTCATCGATGATGACAGGTGGAACTGACAAGAAAATGGTATTTTTCACAAAAGTATCATATTTACAAAAAGGTACGATCTAACGCACTAGCCAGACACACGAACTACGCGATAGAAGCAAATGGAATAAAATTCTCGTGTAACGAAATTCACTCGAATACATTAAATATTATATTTTATCTAGTTAATTATACTCACCGACTACTTGAAGGTAGCCTTGCCTAGACCTCATAGGATCAGTGTTCACTTGACACATATACCAGCCCCTGTCGCTCTCTTGTACGCTCTTTATGTGTAAATACCAAGAACGGTGGTCGTTGAAGGATAAACTTATCCTGGGATTCTGAGAAATTATGTTGTGGTGGATGCTGAGAATCGTTTGAGTATCCACTCGTACCCAGGCCACCTGTAACGCGGAAGCGGATTTCGCATTTTTCCCATCGTTGAAAATAAAAATGAACGTTTTATTATGCGATTTTCGAACGAACCTTGAATCCTCGAAGGTTGTCCACGACGCACGCCAGCAAAGCATCTCTCCCCACAGACACGGTCACATTCGGTACCGGCTCTGCGAATTGTGGAAATAGGGACTCTGAAAAAAAATATGAAAAAGTGGAAAAATTATTCGGAAAAAACGGCGCAATAAATAATTTATGCGTGATTTATTTCCTATGCGTAAAACGAGGGCGAACGTTTGTGGATTCGCGTGACTCTCGAACGTATCCGACGACGGTCATTTTTTAAAAGCTCATGTATTAATTTTTATGTCACACCTTTGGCGCGTCTAATAGGCGGTTGTGTCGTTTTATATTCGGCGAAACAAAAGTGTATAAAGTCATTAGTGGAAATACGTGTATAATTTCGGCGGTGCGTTAATTAAATTTGTCAAAAAGTACGAGCGCCGGGGACGTTCCTCTCGTGCGCGGAATAAAAGCGAATTTTTATGGTTGAAATATTAATGTATTGTGCGCAATATATTTCGGCTCGGAGTGGCAGATGGCTCATTAAATCCTTAGTTTATTTACTCGAAAGTCCCGTAATACAATTCAATAAAGTACAATTACATCTTGACAAAATGCCCGTGCTCTTTCAAGCCTCCCCATTCTGTATAATTAAATTACAAACCCGATTGTCCGAATTTGGCAATTCATTGTCGTGGTATTCGAGACCGAAGCGTTTCCTTCGAGAACTTAATTTTGAAGCTAAGATTCAAATTTAGACTGAATCGACAGCGGGTTAAACTTTTACTCAACTTGATGTATTATACTTTGAATACACATACATAGGTACAGAGCATGAATAAATTCGCGTACGTAGTATATAATAAAACGATATCATTTGGAAGACTTGTGTGATATGAAGCGATCTTGTACACTAAGTGTGTATTCCACCCCGAAAATTTTATAGGGTAGAATGAATATTAAAATTCAATGGGGTTTTTATGGACAGGCGCGGTAGCAGGAATGTTGTATGAGTACACGGCCAACAGGCTGGCAGATGCTGGCCTGTATTATTCATGAGACATGCTTACTATTATCCACTAACACAACTGGCTCTCAACTAGTCAGAAACGTCTAGAAATCTCGACTGAAAGATTTCTTCCTTATATTAAAATGCATTTCTTCGAAGTAAAATACTGTGAAATGGATAAATAGGAAAATCTAGCCACGCTCGACTTATGTAAGATTCTCAGATTTCGCATATTACATACGAGTATAATGTTTCAGTAAGTTGGGGGCATAATTCAATCTGGACTAGCATCCGAAGGGAGGATTCGAAGTTTCGTTCAACAGTCAATTATACGTCTAATACAGGAAGACGCTAATTATGTTATCAATATTGTGTCATATTGGTTTCTGACGTCAATTTAATCTACACTACAAAGTAACTGAGAGTACGTATATTCAAAATTATTATCATTACAGACGTGATACTCGGCAAAAGCAATGTCAATTAATTGACATATCAGAAACACGTCCTTGACACAAGATAAATTAGAGTAAGAAACCCTCTTATATGCCAGAGAAGGTAATAAAATAAAATCGCCAGAGTTCTCTTTTATTCAAAAACACAATATAAAATCTTTGATTTCGTGTTTTATCCCGTAGCATTGTTGAATGACCGCACAAAGTCGCGGGTTAACAAATCCTTCCTGAGCCTACTTAGGGTCGCTTAAGGTCGTGAAAGTAGCTACCTGAAATCGTTAGCGTGTATAGTGATGAAAATATACCCGAGATTATGTGACATTCATGTTACGTAAGAGAAAATATACACATGTACCATGTACATACACTGAAATATATTTTTCTCAGAAATAATTACATTCTCTTCATAAAGTTTTCAACTTAATAAATTCTCAACACTGTAACATTTTTACGTACAATGTTTTCATTTTTCAGCTGAATTTTATTCACAAATACACTTTTCATAATCAGTTTTGGTATTGATACAATAAAAAATATTTTATCTTATGAAATTATTATACAAATAAACCGTTCAATGAGAATGACAAGAAAAATTATGTAATGGGTTTTTAAAAATTTTCTTATTCCATTTATCTGAAATTATTAAAATACACAATTCAATCATTATATGCTTAAGATGTAGTCAGTTCACATTTAGATTAAAAGACTAATTAAAATTAAATTTGTATTAAATGATTAATTCATGAAAAAAATTTTTTTTTCGTTTATCTTTATTATTCAAAAAAAATATTTCACACATAAAAAATAACCATACCAAAAGCTTTGACATTTAATTTTTATTCCATATCACATTCAATCTAAAATATTTCCAACGAATTATAAGACAGAACACAGTCACATTTTATCATATAAATTTCACGAACGAGAAATTTCCCCGAATCCCTTATCGAGAAGCGAAAATACAAAATCCATTATAGAAAATTCAATTTTGGAAAACCGGCAGATCACGGACTCGAACATCGGTGTGTTCGAGCGGCGATAAGCGCGGACATTTTCGAGGATTAGCCGGGTGTCAAGGTGGACAGCGAAGTAGCAGACAAAGAGTCGTTTTTGCAGCACAAACGGCCCCTGATTGTTGCCATAAATCGGCAACTTTGCCACCGTTTTACGTCCAAAGTTTACGCGACGCGACGCTAGCCCATGCATCACCCGCCCCTGTGAGATCTCGCTTGTCGACGCTTCGCTCTCGGGACGATTCGATTACAAAAAAAATGTATCGTAAATATATGTTTTGTATGTCTGGTGGATGAAATACTTTTATTTTTTCGTTTTCTGTGCGAAAATATATAATAGATTGTGATTTTAGAGATTGTTTGTTGTGGACGTTTTCGATTTATTTCGAACTGTCTATGAATTTTTATGCGTGAGGAGCATTTGTAAGTTTAGTTTTATTTTGGAAAATAAATTAAATTGATTTTTTTTTATATAAAAGAGCGTTTATTTAACTATTTTATTAGTTGGAAAAATTGTTTGGTAATTAATTGTAGCAGGAAATTTACTTTTCTATGGCCTCATGGAAAATTTCTGCCAGTGAAGAAAGCTCAGCGGAACACAGTTTTCCACGTCAATTTATTCAAGAATTTGTATTTAAAATTTAAAAAGCATCGTACAAAACATTATTTTTGTTAATTGTATGTTTTCAATGATTTCAATTTTTTTAAGTAAATCACCACTAACAACAGAAAATCGCCTATGTCACTAAAACTTCATCGATAGCGACTATCCATAAAGAGAAACGCTCTTTCATATGCATACAAATAAAATCTGATTTGAAAAGGATGTTTTCAGATATTTTTTTAAATGAAACTTAATTTACTGAAATTTCAATTTAATTTAATGGAAAATCATTTGAAGCTAATTTATAATTTTTAGCAAACACAACACGCAATATTTAGCATAAATCACACCCATCAAAAGTTTCATTGCGATTTGCAGCCATATCGACCCGGTTCGGTCGCGTGCTGAAACTACAACATTCATTTAGCACCTGTTGTGTTTCAGAACATTATTCGCTGCGTTAACTTATCGACCTTTCATCGAAGCGAACGCGTCGCTGTAACGGTTCGTCAACACAATAGCGAAGCTCGTCAAACTCTCTTGTCGTGTGTAAAGTTGCCTTTTTTTCCCCATTTTTTATTTGTTTATTTCGTGACGGCTAAGTTCGTCAACTTGACCTCGCGATGAGAGACGATTTTGACGGTTCGTTTTTCGAGTGTATGGAAAACAAATGAGCGGCGAAAATAGCACTTGTCGAATCGATTGTGCTAAGTGACACGTTTTGAGGGTGTCGATTTACTTTATCGAAATGGGATTGTTTATATTATGATTTTATTGAATTCATGAATATGATGATTTAAGATAATGCTATATTGTAATAGTATATCTTACAATTAGTGAAAAATTGCAAAACTCTGATCATTAATTGACAAGTACTGGAGGAAATAATTGATCAAAATTAACCAAACGTAATTTCAAAATACATTTCGAGATAATAATATGACCGATTTTCTGAAAAAATGTCTCATTTCGAAAATAAAAGCTTTGTTCAGAAAATTTACCATTTTTTTTTTCAATTCTAATTATACGAACGTTATTATTTTCCACTTGAACAAACCCCCGCTTCGTTCGAATCGTATTACGCTATGAATAATTATGTCTTATTCCCGTATTGTATTCGATTCGTTCTGCCATGTGATTTTCGCTAACGAGCATCGCCAATACAATACAAATCAGATTACCTGACATAATTTATATAACACATTTATCAATATCTGACACGTTTTCAATAAACTCACGAATCTAACCTATCACGAAACATTCGAACGAATCTTTTCATATTAAAAAAAAAAATCAATCCACATACATTTGAGCGAAAAACGACTGAAAGGGCGTACGTGTTTATTTATCGAAGATATATTGCCGGATTTTATTATGGTATTTTTCGGCAGTTTAATTCGGAAGGTGCTTCCAGCTTCCTGCAGCCCTTTCTCCGGAAGGAACCCTTCACAGTTTTATCAGATTAAGCAAGCGGACCCACCCCTACACTTTGGCGGGAGCATGCGAAACAAATATTTCGCTTCCGAAGAAACGAAGGCCGAACTCGCAGGGCCGTATTCCGGAATAGGGCCATAAACCAAAATTAGACGACAATAAAACACGTAACCTTCTTTCATCCCCTACCTCTGCTGCGGGCGACGATGAATGCCTCGCCCAAATTACCCGACTTTCCTACGGTGGAGGCACTTCTACAGTTTCTGCTCACCACTCGCGTATGAGCCGCAAGATCAACACCCGTACGCAAAGGGTGTGTGTGCTGGGTATAAAGGGAAAAGATGGGGCGCACAAACAGAATAAAGAAATAAAGACGGAAGGCGTCCTCATGAAATATTTAAACTCCGTTTTGTGTGACGTAATTAAAAAAAAAGCCTTTGTGCAAGGGGAGAGGTAGTGTGTGAGATAAGCGTCTATGTCTATTCCGGTTGTTTGCTTAGGCGGTTCTGGAAATATCTGTAAGCTTATTCTGTGCTGGATCTAGACATTGTGGGCGATGTAGGAGATATATTGAAAGGTTTGAGATGCGTAGTTTTTTCAATGATATGACTTTTCAAAAACGATTTTTATATATTTTTTATGGTTCTCATAAGATAAAATAACAAAATTATTGAAAAATTGAATAGAAAATAGTTCGTTTTGAACGATATATTCATAAAACATTTCTATATTTTTCAATTCATATTCTTGGAAAATTTTCTTTGTTTCAATATATTCAAATTTTAATGAGTAAGATCAAATATTTTCCTAGAAATGCCTAAATATTTGAAAAAGATAATGACTTTATTTAATATGATATCTTAAAATATTTTCATAAATAGGCGTGCATATTCAATTTGCGATTAAAAATTTAAATTTCGAGACGTTTCTAAATATTATTCTCAAACGAAATGCGCTGGCGTCAAACACAGATATTTCAATGTGCAAAATATAAAATTTTGAACAATATTAAACGGATCCATGTCGAAAAATCAACAGATTAAATTCGCAGAACAACCCGCGCATATTTATCGGATCGTCCAGAAACAATTACGCGAACATCAAAATTGTTAATTACCATTTGTGAATTCGTCCACGGCAGATGATGGAGATTGACTGACGGAGTTGCTGCTCCTCGTTCGTCGACCTGTAATTCGAACAAGCAAAAGTTTATTTGGGAAATCGTATTAAAACTGTGGAATCGAGTTCGTTCGAGAGCAAACTGTGCGTATCCGAAGCTCGCATGCAAGTGTACTCAAAGGGTTAATGCGGGGAAACTCTATTACGAATTAAAACTGTCGCCGTCGAATATGGCTGTTTGAATTATTTATTCGAACGATCGATTAAATACGTTGATTAACCTCCAGAACCTATATACGACGCAAATAATATGAATTTTTTATGATATGTGCACGCTTATATGGATGCTTTGAATAATTCGAACACGACACGGTGTGTGTATCGAAACTTTTCCGCTTCTACGTGATTTTTGATGTTATTTCATATCCAACAATTTTACGAAACTTTGAATATTCTGAGTGATGTTTACTTTATAAACTTTGCAAGATGCAAGAATAAATTAGAATATGAAAATTGTGAGAGTACACGATGGATTTATAACAACGCCCTGACTCATTTTAGCGAATTGATGTATTTAAACATTTTTTTTAAATACCAATAAACGCTGCAGAGATCGATCTATTCGCGTTGAAAGCAAGCGTTTTCGAAAAGCTCACCATTTCGTGTGATTTACAACCCACCGTTCGGTCGAAGCTCCAGTTCGTGGCCCACTCGGCTATTATTTGGCTCTGTTATAGGCCATGGCCCCACAAAGACAAATCGAATGACATAAGTCAAACGGACCTAGCCGACCCATTTACAAACACGTCTTTCGGAAATAATTGTCCTCTCTGCGCGATTTTGAATCAGGATTATCCATTATGTGCTAAAAATTGGTGATACTTCTCACGCAATTTATCTAATCATAATTGATGTTATTAATTTATGAATCTGTTAAAAATAATTAATTAAATCTATACGACAGTGAAACAAATTTAAGTTTTTAGCTTTACTTATGTTATTTGAATTCACATTGGAAATTCATCATTATGGCTGGTATATACTCTATATAAACAAATTATTTGACGATTAAATTTTTCTCTATCAAAATCATTTTTTCAAATATTTCACAATTGCACGTAAAATAATATATTCAAAATTAATGAATTCGAAATATATTAACCACATTTTCAACATATTATATTAAATTTGGCAAAAGACATTCGAATTACATGAGTCATTCAGTGCTTCGCGCGCCAATTTCCTGCCACTTTGCGCGTTTTAACTCAAATTTTCCTGAGTTTTTTTAAATATTCTCAGCTCTCGGGATCATATATTTTTAGTATGTATAATTTGGCTCTGCAGGGACTGACTGACCCTTTCTGTTTAAAGCGCATATAAACGCGAAGGCTCATTCACGCCGGACAGGCGGAAAGCTTTTCGAAACTCGGCCATGTACGTCCTTTCGGTCAATGGGTAAAGCTTGCCGGGAAGAAAGGACTTTCTAAAGCAAATTTTTGAAAAAGCTCCTCTTTTTGAATTATTTTTTTTTTCAGAAACGTCACTGTTAAAAAATCGCAATCATACATACTTTTTTTGACAATGATACATACCTACGTACATATTTTATATAAAACAGACTGATTTAATTTCATCGCTAATTGAATACACATGTTCGCATAGTGAGAGCGTTTTATTTGGGCGGTATATTTGAAAGATTCGACCTGCGAAAACATCGCTCAACCCGAAACGGTTAACGATGAAAAAGTGCCCTTAATTGATTGTTCGGTAAGGAGATAAACGAATTAAAAGGTGGAAAAGCGTGTCGAGAAAGCTCTGCGCGCAAATGGTCAGAACGCCCGCAGCCACAATGGGGAAAAACCTTTTGTGGAGGATTTTTCCGCCGACGGGAAAAACAAGCCGCAGATGGTTTTTGTTTGCGTTTCGGGCTTTCACCGCGAGAGGTCCGACCCGGCTCCGATGGAAAACAGACCGAAAAAATATAAAATAAAATGCAAAAAAGCGCGGGAAGAGGATTTGATGTTCGGTGAAAGGGTGTTAGGTGGTACGGGCGCAAGAACATCGCGACGCGAGGCGTACGCACATAGAGTTCGTTTAGAGTCGTCGTTTTAAGTGGTTTTATCCAAATTGAAGATATTTAATATTTGGAGTCACACGTTGAAACTTTAATGGTTCAAAGGTGATATGGTCATTCGAAAGGGCTGCCAGACTGGAGCCCTCCTTATATCTAATGAATAGTAACAATCATTAATATTTCTTTAGAAAATTTTTATGACATAACGGTGTGTATTGTACATATTATTTATTAATTTTTCATTTGATATCTGATTTACTTTTCAATTTTGCTGCCGCAGTTTCCTTAAAAACATTCTCACTAATCGTAGTCTTGTAACTAGTACGGCGTGATTCAATGTATTTCTAAATTTAGTCAACCTCAAAAAATTCACCTAGTTTTTGAAGAGACCTTAAAATTTCGATGTTCGTGTTCATAGACAATTTTTTATAATTGACGGAACTCTTTCGCCGGACCGCCTTGTTTGTGTCCTATTTTAAGTGACTTATGCTACCATTAGAACGCTTCCGATTCACTATCAAACTGTAATGCTTTCTCGGAACCGAAACGCGTTCCCCTGTATCGTTGCAATCTCGAGCGAATTATGTAGGTTCGCTCCGCAATAATTCGCGCTATGCTTTGATATCAGTTCTGTATTTTCTTTTCTATGCATATTTAAAACGACATATGATTACTAGCTTGGTATCGAGAGACGATGCCGGGAAAGCAAAGTTGGAATGCCGTACGAGTAGAGTAAGACAAGAAAATGTTCGTTCCTACGTAGTTATAGGCGAAGCAAAGTGCGCTATGCGAACAATTTTCTCCAGAACTCAGACAAAGCAAAGGAAAAAGGCGCAAATATACTACAGAGCTACGGGTAAATATGGAAATAAATTTCGCGCAAAACGACTCTGCGTTCATATATTGTAATAAGAAAAAGGTAAAAGTGACTACGCTCAAAGCGAAAGAAAATAGTTTCCTATATTGTTTTTATCGATGCACCCACACATAGACGCTTTTCGATCGAAAATATGAAAAAGGAAAACCATCTCCGAAAAACGTCCACGTGTACGGATGGTTTTCCGGGAATTTGGTAACGTCTGCCTTCGTGTGTTCGAGTATCGGATTCTCGGGGCCAGCTTGTGTGTCACGTAGGGCGTCTGAATTCCTCGGTTCATGGGTTTATTTATGGTTCGAGACGGATGCGATTTTCACGGCTTCCTCGCAGCCTTATATTCCCGTGTCACGTCAAAGGGGAAAAGATTTCCCGGCGATTTTCTTTTATTGTGATACAACACGCTGCACCGTCGCTTCGGAGCGGTATTTATTTGTAGCGGCCGTCACCTTGCACGAATCGCAAAACGATGATGAATGCACTTTGTATTTTATATCTGAATATCTTTTGAAAAATGTATAAAATATACGGATTTAGTATGAAAATGTTTGATTTGTACGCGTTGAAATACGTTTTTTCACTATGTCGTTTACCTGTGTCTTATTATTATTATGTTCGGTAATAAAGAAGATAAAATGTATAAAGCCTCCATCCGGGCCAGAAACGGTTCGCTTTAAGCTCTCTCATTTTTCTCACGCTAACTACGGGACAACGTCGTCATTTCCACCTCGAATAACTTCGCCGTCTTATTCTTATTTGATTACGTCGATGTAAATAAAAGCGAGGAAGTCGGCGTTGCTCAAATAGAACGAAAGTTTTGCATGCCGTAACGAATATACTATTTTATTTTTTATTTAGCTTTATTGCTACGCTGAAACGCAAGCCCGCATTATTAAGCTCGCGGAGTTTCTTCGGAAATATGACCTTATTGTTAGGGCTCGTTGTTCGAATTCGAAAAGTCTCGTTAATTTGCATAAAACACATCACATGCTGAAAGTTTTCGGGTGATATTTTATATTATTGCAATGAAATTTTCTACGTTGCGTATGTATGTGTATATGCGAGAGTAGATGAAAAGTTTTCATATATAACTTTGTGATTCCTCGATTACGAACGATATAAAAATAATCTAGATAAAATTCGTCGAAACTTCGAAGGGAAGTCAATCGTGGTACTGAATCGTTGAATGTGGTCGCTCTTATAATAAATTCTACCAGCGAGTGTCGAAATGTCACTTTGGCGAACTTTACCGAAGAAGCGAGTTTCAAAACCTTTAAAAGTCGCGTGTCGACCGCATTCACGGCGCGAAAATTTTATTTAGATTTCGTTCCATGTACAAAATCAATATAGAAGTCAAATCGTGAAATTGCTTGACCGTTTCTCCCATTACGAGTTCCGGTACTGCCCTCTATTTGGGTCAACATCAAATTAATACACCAAATTGGTATGATTGAAACCACAAATCAGTCAGTTTACGAAAATCAAATTAGTCACTCAACCGAATTACATCGAAAGAAATCTTTTAGAAAATTTTTATACACGACGCTAATTAAAAAAAAAACTAGACACACTCCGGAATAAAATCACACGAAAAGCCCGCACGCAATCTCAACTCTAACCTTTCGAAAAGCAGTTCTTTCGTTAACATTTCACGAGAAAATCCACTCGAAAAAAAAAGCGTATCTATACATCGGATGGTCCACAATAGAGGTGGGCACCGTATTTCAAGTGGTCGCGGTTTCGGACTCGCGTTTTCCACGGTATAATGCGATACATAAATTCGCTGAACCCGAACGAATAAACGGTTTATTTGTTTTCAAGCTTGACCATGGCACAACACTTTTATATGCGTACACTCGTCCCCCCATTTATGCGGTATTTATTTTACGCGGTTTCACTTTTGCGCGGTCGAGAAAGTGATTTTTTTTAAATACTATTTGTGGATACTTAGACGAAGATTCATGAAAATATTTTGAAAATTTACAAAATTTCCTCAGTGACATAAGTGAACCTGAGTATTTCCAAAATATGTTCTAATACGCTGATTGACTGATGACATATTTTAATCAATTTTTCAATAAGAACTAGGCCCGTGATTTCCCACATCTCATAAGTCGTTCATAAAAGAATGATTTCCAATTTTTTTTTTCATTTAGAGTTTGACAGATGTAAAAGGCCGTTTCACCCATAAATGATCTATATGACAGATGACATAAAGACCATTAGATTACGGATTAGGTTTTAACAGTCAATATCTTCTATCTATATATAAATACCATATTTTATTTATTATTAAATTTAAATTAACCTTGAACGGATTGAGTACCGATTAATTGATCCATCTTTTATAATGGACCCTATCCTTTGAATTTGCATGGGATCCTAGTCTGTTTTTACGCGGTTTTCATTTACAATATGTTCGAAAAGAACGTATCTGCCGCACAATTCGGGAGATGAGTGTACAAACAAATACCAAACTCCGAAAACATCGTCGAAAGAGTCTGACCCGATTTCCGATCCCGTTGTGCTTTGGTTGGGGTAGTTTTCAGTTAACCTTCAGGTTGGTCGTCTTCGTCCCTTCAAATGAGGGATGTCTCATTACTATTCAACAACCTGGTTATTGTTTATTCCCCGTGGCTCTAATGTTGTGCGGCTTAAGGAGATTGCTCCAAATGCGGCATAATTGAATTCGAACGGTTTACTCTTCGACGTATGCGGTATATGTATATTATTATGCATAGTGCGTATACACGTGTTCTCAGGATTGGTTTAATTAATGAAAATCATCAGATATTTTTTTCTGATCTATGAAATATTAATGTTTATTTCGATCTAAAACTGTTTTTGTGATTTCCTTTGATATTAAATGTGAGGAAATAGAATGGTATCAATTTATAGATTTTCGCGTATTATGCGTATGTTTGTAAAATTGCAATTTCGATTGGCAAAATTTTGATGTTTGATTATTATCGTATGTGTACGCATGTCAAATAATTTCAATCGTGCTATTTGCAATTCATCGGAAAATATTTCTTTACATTCGATATTGTGTTTGGATTAACATTTTCATCAAATACGCTTATTCATTAATTTTTATTACAAAAATAAATATAAATATTAAATGTCAACGAAAAAAAAAAATAAAAGTTTGTTGAATTAATAATGCATATGAGCTTCAATAACCAAAAAATATAGATATAATTACAACGACTTGAAACAACTTATTTTGAAATTGGTTGTGTTTTCTTACACAATCCATAGACTTAAATAAGATATTTAATTGAAAAATAGCATTTTATAGCTGACAATCAAACGTTTTCCAATTAACCTTTTGCTCACGTCAACCAATAGATTGTATTGATTTTTTAATCGTCGATTTTCCAGCGACTAATTTATTCAAACTTCGAGCACTTTCAAGTTTTTTTCATTTCACTTCAACTAGGTCGGCTGAATTCGTTTCAATTCTAATTAAGATTCAAATTCGGTTTTTAACGATACGTCGAACGATAAGAACGAGACTGTTTGCCTTATCGAATTTACAGAAACGCAATTTTCCCCCTAATAATAAGACTCGATTCGATCGTTATCGCTTAATTATAACAATATTAGATTTTATATTTGAATTATTTTCATTTCGCAATGGTAGCAAGATTTCGATAAAATTTCTGTTAATCAAGACATTTCTGGTGGAATTATTTTTATTTATTGGGACGTGGCATTTTGTGGGAGGAAGAATGCTAAAAATTTCATCGTTTCGAATGCGTTCTGAATATTTTCCAGAGTACAAAGTCGCACCGAAAAATAACCCCTAGTCACGTTATGTGAACGTAACCGAGAATCGTACAGGTTCGAAATTAAACTTTTTAATGAATAGTGCGCTGACGTTGTAACGAAATTTATGAGCCATTTCGTTTTTGACTTGACCCACGCGACTGTTCAACCATTGAAAACTTCAGTACATTACAAGTCGCATTCCCGGAGCCATTTAATTGCTCAGCCAATTTTATTCGAAAACGTAGATAAGCAATTAATATATTTTATTTCTAATATATTTTTCGTAAACTTTGAATTTTCTTTATAATCATAGCGAGCGAGTCAAAGAAATGATTGTTACGTAGGAGTTAAAGGTGAATTGAAACTTCGATATTATTTTATTTATAGATGTTAACATTAAATTCAAATATAATAACGATTCAAACTGAAAAAAACTTTCTAAGAATAAGTTATTTTATAAATAGGTAAATATCGTAATTATAATTATTGAATTTTTCTTCATTGTTCATATATCTATAAGCCGTTCAGAGCTGAACGTGACTAACCCTTTCATTTTTCTTTCAAAAATAACAAATGAGTCGTCGAATGAAAATGTAGAATAAACGCTCAAAGGTGTTTGTTTTGTTTTCCGAAATTTTCTTCATTTTTTCAATGGCTTTTGAAATAAATGATTTATTATCCGGTGACTAATCAAATTATCTTATTTAATGATATTAATCTTTATTATTTAAAAAAATATTGACTATTCAAAGAGCTTCGACATTCAAACTTCGATTTTGACAAAAAATGGAGCTAGACTCGATTAACTAGCTTTGAAAAAACTCATGTGTATTTCAAAGTTGCCACAAACTGAAACAATTGAACCGATTGTCAAACTCAACAATACTGAAAAACGACTCACATTCGACCCAAGACACTTTCGCACTCATTGTAAAAAATTAAGATCCATTTTTGCGAGTGTCGTTTCGATGTTTACACGAATCGCGTGCCCGAAGTCACATAGGCGCATAACGTGCGCCTTTTCACGAGCGTCGCTGATGAGCGACTCTTTCATGATAACATATCGTAAAACGACAACTTTATACGATCGTTTTCTTGTGTAATCGAATTTTCGTTACGTCCAAATGGCGACATATACCGAATTGACGGAAATAACGACCGCGAGTGTCTCGCTCGCTCGAACTCCGACTCCCACATAAAGGGAAAAATAGCCGCGGTTTTTATTATGGGGTTGCTCCTTATGGGTATGAGTAGTGGATGCTTTATTCGCGTAATGTTTCCAAGTTTTTATTTCGCTACGCGCTTTTTGAAGTATTACTATGGTACGAGCTTTTATTCGGATCGTTTGTGGTTTGCAGCGGTGCGCGAGAATCGATCGGAGATGAGTTCGGCTTGCAAAGGGGTTCGAAATCGGTTTGAAGTTTTGGGTGTGTGAATTGTCATTTTTTACATAAGGGTGAAATTTTATTCGATTTTGTCCCTTTTTAATATTTTACGGTTCATTAATCAATAAAAAATTCGATAACTTGCTAGACATTACATAAAAAGATAAGGCGTTTCAATTTTTTTTTTGGTAAATTATAGTTTGAATATCATAAAAGTTAGTGTTTCAGCAATTTTCAATCAAAAGTTTAATTTAAAAATCAGTTTTATGGGGTTGTTAAGTGAATAAGCATCGATCGTATTACAGATGATAGTTCCCATGTTGAATAGATGCATTGTAGGGAAATCATATTGTATTTGAAAATAAATTATTCTTATGATGTAGCAAATAGAATTTTCGAGCGGTTCATGAATCATGGAACGCGATATGATTATTATGAATAAATTCAGATGACAATTGTCCGCTTTTCCGCTGTTTCGAACGAGACAGTTGACAGTAGGCTAACATCGTGTGTCAGCTCAAGAAAATTGCCTAGAATGACCTCATTTTCTTCATTGCTTATTAAAGGTTTTCATTTACTTATTATAATAAACATATTACAATACGAAATTATTTTATTCGAGCCGTTTTTTTCTAACACGCTCAATACACACGTATTGAGAATTCTCTAACATATATTCATCTGGGGGTGATATTACGGGGAATTTTCATATGCATCGATCACTTTTTGATTTGGATCCGATGTGCTCTTCTCCGGTTTTCCATACGGAGCCGAATAAAGGATTTTCCCGAATATATCCCGAAGGAGAGAGTTTTCCGCGCGCTCTTCGAATACGCACGCACAGTTTTTGCTATGCGCATATTTACGATCGCGTCTTTCCGTCTGTCTGTCTGTCTCTGTCTGCCCGTACAACGTCTGTATAAATAACCAATATTGTCTTTCAAATGGCATATTCGCCGTGTCGTCATTTCTGTGATTTTGACTCGCTAGAGTCGAATGCAAGCTGAATATAAATTTCAGACGAGAGACAGATACGTTTCGGATAACTTGCGAAATTTAATTTTGCCAAGTTCACGCGAACGAAGAGACGAGATTTGCAAATGCTTTCCTTTTTCATGACACGTAAAAAAGTTTGTATGGACATTTATTTCGAAAGTTTCAAATTTTAAAATTCAAAAGTTCGGTTATATTTTGAAATCGTCACAGCAGTTTGCGAATTGTGTTTCGGCTAGTGCAGTAAATCAACTATTTAAGGAGCAGTTTCTCTGAAAACGCACATTACGACGGTATAAATTATCTCTAATTATTATAGCGTAACTTGTGTAAATCTACCTGGAAGTGAGAGCGCATAAGCAAACTACCCCTAGTGGTATAATAATATAATATTGTAGTAACGCGGCGATGAATTACGGCCATCGGTTTGTTTTGGACCGGCGCTATATGAATTTTCCGCTCCATTAACAGGTATTATTATATTAACTTTATTGGAAAACTCGCGGCGTGTGTACTTATTATGAGCAAACAAAGACTCTAGCTCTGCCTTTTATTAAAAAAGTACGTCGGGGTTATCCCGGTGTGCTAAATTCATTAGGTGGCGGTCGAAAGTGTGCAACTCGCACTTATCATATTTCTCGGAAGGGATTTTATTAAAAATAAAAAAAAATATACACACATACACATTGGTAATTTTGCATTAATGTACATAAAAATATTTACTAATAATACATGTATAAATATTATTAATATGTACATGCTTATATGCTTATAAACTTTGTATGTATGTGATTACGCTTATACCGATGTACACTGTATCTGAATATAATAAAGACTTGATAATGATCTCGAAGCTTTTTTTAAATGGGTATTTTCATTGTTAAAATATTATATTTTCATTGAAAACGATTTTATGGTGAATGTTTCGTGGTGTTATTTTCCGCTGTGGCCACGTTTACCGCATGCGGTCGCAGGAGAATTTCGTTGAGACCGCTGATAACTTTTCCTTTGTGCCTGAGTATTTCCATCCGCTGGAATTCCAGATTTTATTATTGTTTATTTCTTGTTATATTTCATCCTTACGATTTGCTAGCGCTCGTTAGGAGCATCGAGCGTCTTAATAGATTAGAACTCTCAACAGCTACACAAGCGATTAAACATGTTAAGCGGCAATTAATTGTGTATTGTTGTATTCAACAGATGAAACTGGAAACTTTTGATACGAGAAATATAGCTTTGTACAGCTTAAAGTGGTATATTGTATGAAATATTATATGTACTAAAAGCTTTTTCACATCGAGTGAAAAATATGGATTTATATTTTGGGAAGAGCGTTATTTTCCTATTTTTAGTTTCAAGGTTTGTCATGTGTCATATAAGGATTTATCTTTAATATAATATTAAATATGCTAAAAATAAAAAAAAATAAAGATTTGTTGAATTGAACCATCATTTGGACATTGACAATACTACAGTTGTACATAAATCGAACAACACTCAACATAAAGCGCTTACGTCAATTTATGTGCTAGTCATGCTGAGATTGCACAAGTGAAGCTTGCGCTATTGTAGAATGCAATAAGAACTTCTTACCATCGGCCGTGACGAGGAAGACCAGCACAGACAGCAAGAATGCGCAATTTGGTGCTCCCATCTTGGAACAGGGCAACTTTTCAGCTCATCGAAGTGTTCGAAATGTTCACAAACTATTTGCACACATTGTCAGACTCGCATCTCCCCGTGACCATCTCTCGTTTCCAGATTTATTTCGTATCGATTCCTTTCTGTCGAAAAGTCATTTTTTTCAAACTACACTATTCGACCTTTTCCTGCATCGAACAAAAAATAAACATTTACTCTCGTACAGCTCAATCGCTCTCATGAATATGCATCGTGCGATAAAAGCTCTTTCGGTTCGAAATTATTATCAAAAAATATTATGCGCCTGTTTATTTTTACACACACATATTCAAAATTTATTCCTTCGTATTATACATGCAAAATTATATGTGTGTGTGTGCGTTTTGTTGTCAAAACGCTAATTGTAAAATAACATACGTTGCGGGGCTCGTTTGGCGCGGCGGCTGCGCGTCGGTTAACGTTCAAATATTGACATTGGTACAAGTACGAACAATAGTGAAATTTAATCAAGACACAGTTAATTTATTCGCAAATTAAAATATTCGAGGGTGTGCTCTCTATTAAAATTTAAGGGTTCCGCCCGGTCCGGGATAGGAAAATGGGGTCGGATACCCATGATGAAAATGGGACCCCGTTGGGTCAGACGGCGTGACGTCCTGGCCACTAATTTTCCTAAGAAACGGTCTAGTATTGTTTATTCGATTGTCGGTTATTATATTCCTGTACAAGTATATTAGTATGTGTGTTTATATGTATGTCGGGAAATATATGTATGTGCGAATTTTCGCGGCGCTTTCCACGTGCATTTTTGTGTTCTTGCCGCACGCTTATCGATTTGTACGTGGCGGGTATGGTGAACGATTTTGTCGAATATTTTATTTAAGCTTGAGTGATTCGATGTCTGTATTATCATTTGTCTCTGTGGTGAAACTGAGTGGGATTCGTTTTTTGTTCGGTTGTATGCACGTGAATTTTTAAACGTGATTAATTGGGTTTGTGTGTTTTGATGGAAGGGCATTTTTTTGAAAGCGAGATGTTCAATCTTAGTTTTGAAACTATTGTAATATATTTCAATTTTGATTTGAATATTTATATTAAACGTAATCGTTTTTATTCATTAGTTTTTTTCGTGTATTTGATCCGATATGAAAATTCTCTTTTGAATATTGTGATACTGAATATTCAACAACATGCAAATTGATCAGAAAACTAAAGTTATTCAAATTAAACACTTCATAATTTGAATAGAAAAATTAAACTTTTAATTTATTCAATGTAATATTATTTAATTTGGGAATATTTTTTTATTAATTAAAACAAAATATAATATACCATCATTTCACGATAACCTCCATAAAACGATAACACAGACATTATCTTACAACTCACCGTTGACCTGTTTTTCGAATACGTTTTCTAAGAAAACAAAAACGAATATCAAAATCGCGCAAAACTATAAACAAAGCTACAAAACAAAAACTCAAATTGAATCATAAAAGTTAAGCGAAGTTTATATAAAACGTCGAACGTTTGATTGACGCAAAGGCGCGAAGAGCTTTTCGAACCGAAACCACCATACAATACATACTCAAGCAATCGAAAACTGTAATAAAACAACTTAAATTTCGATTTGTAACATAAAACATTTTATTTATGGAATTTGAAAAACTTGAATTAAAAATGTTATATTCTTATGAATGTTCTTGTAGTGTTTCAATGAAATGTATGATCGAATCATGATATAAATTAAAAAAAAATGTTATGAATCTAAATTTATATGATGAAATAATAGAAAGTACGTGAAAAAATAATGCAAATTTTGAAAATAACAAATTTAAAATATTCAAAAAATAAATGAAAAAACTAATCGAAACACACCAAAAAGACAATACACGACGAAAAAAAAAAATTACAATCGATTCGAATCGCGAACGTATGACAATATCTCAGAGCGATCTCTCGCGAGTGTTAAGAGACGGCAATGGAATCTGCGCGCGGTTGTCGAAGCGGAGGCTGTGCGGCGACTGGCGCCGTACGGACACCGTTCAAAATGTTGGCACGTGGCGCATG
This sequence comes from Cheumatopsyche charites, assembly GCA_024721215.1. Lineage (NCBI taxonomy): Eukaryota > Metazoa > Arthropoda > Insecta > Trichoptera > Hydropsychidae > Cheumatopsyche > Cheumatopsyche charites. The sequence continues at coordinate 5,145,863 of CM045578.1, forward strand.
CGCTCTATTATCGGGGGGCGAAGGCTCCGGTGGGGGGCGGAGGCGCCGACGAGGAGGATGCGCCCCGCGGGGTGCAGCCGCTGCATTCCGGGTTCATCTGTCGGTTTGTTGCTGCGATGACTTCTTGTGGCGTCGCTGTTGCAGTGATGTTGCGTTTCACTAGTCTGGGGATTTTCGGTGGTGTTTTTTTAATTGGTTGTTTGTTTGATTTTCGTTTTTTAAAATATGTTTCGATGGTATGATCAATTTCAATCAATTATCGATTTTAATGATCAATTCGAAATGTATCGAGTTCGCGCAAATTCTAACCTTAAGAAGTATGATAAAGACCATGATGTGATGATGAATACCAAATCTGACAAAATTTGCCATCGTCACGTTTGATATCAAAAATGGCTGAAATTGAATTAATTTCAAAAATAAATTATTTAATTTGAAAATTTTCATCGTGAACAAAATACACGTCGTCGCATTTGATTTTCAAATAAATTCAATTTTTTTATCAAAACAAAATAAATTCTAAGCGATCGTATCGAGCGATTTTTTCCGATATCGCTGCTCATCGTGTATTATTGATTATGTACGTAAGTCGTCGAAAATTTTATTGAATATTTATTTTATCACAGTTTTTGATCGTAACAGTGGGCACACATACACACAGAGAGATGGAATAGCGCTAATATACAGTAGGATTTGACAGTGATTATTAACTGAAAATCATTTTAGCAAAATTGAGTCTAATAATACATTCAAATTAATTTTTTTATAGTTGAACGTTATGTATCATTTGATATAATGACATATGAAAATCAATTATTTTTCGATTTTCACACGTATTTTATTTTTGCCACTCGATATCACTCAATTTTGTTTTTAATTTTCCGAATAAAATATTTCAATTACTTCGTTTTTCGCAATTGATGATTTCCTTTGGGCATTTTCATCATTTGTTGTGTGCAGTTGATACGCATGAACGATTCTTAATTGAAGTGCATTCATATAAAAAGCCTACGTTTTTATTAGTACATATACATATGTGTATGTGTCAAATATTATTTTTTTTATAAAAAAATATTCTGTTTTTATATGCTTATTGTTAGATATTTGATGCTTGTGAATTTCATAAATTCAATAAAATAAAATAAAACAGTCAATGTTGAAATTCGAAAAAACAAATGAAAATATATAAAAATTCACAAAGTATTATATATTGTTTGATTTTGTAATTGCGTATATTCTTCAATATTTTTTTTTATCAAATGTTATTTTCTTAACTCATAATATTATAGGTTATCAAGTGTATATATTTTCAAATGTTATATGATGGGATAAGGAGAAATTCTGATAAAACTATCTCGTACGTCATTCGCGAATCGTTACGAGCACACATTCGCATAAAAATACGAGAATGTAGTTATTTGATGGGAAAAGTTTTCGGTTGACTTTGAAATTAAAACCGTACAACGCACGCAGCAGAATATCAGCGAGCGTTCGCGAAAGGAACAAAAAAAGTTTGCGTATCAAATAAGAAATATTGAGGCTATTCGCATTTTTTTTCTTTTAATTTTATTCCGTAGGAGTTGAACGAAACCGCTTGAATTAATTTTCTGTGCGCGATTCGTTTTTAAAGCGCGACGTAAACTTTTTTTCAAACGGAGGAAAAAGTAGGTGCGCTGTATTGGCGGGAAAACTTCATTATGTGGCAAAACGAAAAGTCATACTGCGCTCTCGCTCCGCTGGCAGCGTTCATATACGAGGAGAATATTTAAGCCGCGGTGCTTTTTTATATGCGTTATGTTTGATAAATTTTGCATGCGATTGCGCCCTATTCCGTAGTATATTTTCATCACTTTTGTCGCATCCCTTTTTTGCTACAGCCGCATCGTAAAATCTACTTTAAGCCCGTATCCACTCTTGGTGTCTCTTGTCCGCGCCCGTAACTGGAAAGATTTTCTTTATATTGCTCGCCGCTCTTCTTCTTGCAATTTTATAAGGCTTTCACCGTTAGTAATCAAGTTTCACGATCACACGTCACGGCTAAAATGCATCGCGAAAATATGTTTCATAAACGTGCCTCGCGCGGCACATGAACTGATATGTGATAACATTGTAAGATTTCATATTTCGATACTTATTGCCGTTATTTAAAGTTTATTCGACGTTCGGCAGTTGAGATTTTTCGCTTTGTTCATCATTCGAATGAAATCTATAAAAAAGTTTACAGACGTATTTCGCAGGGTGCTTCGATATCGCGCAATATTTTTCACTACGCAAGAACTCTATTTTACGTCGAAATTTCTCGAAAACTTTCATCGATACGAAAATTTATTGCGATCGCGTTTTAGATCTCTCAAATAATGTCTTATGGCGTGCTCGAGATTTTATCGCTTGCATAAAATCTTAAATCGAAAATACACATTTGTCTCGAAACGTTTGCGAGTGCATTGAACTTTTTTTCCTTGCGCGAGTATCATTTCTTTATAACGCAGGATAATATCTTGAATTTTCAAGAATTATTTTACGATAATGCTGCATGGAAACGACAAGTTTTAGCCTCTGGGTGCTTCCGCAACAATATCGTATCGTAGCGAAACCACACGAGACTTAATAGCGCGGCTACGTAATGTAAACATTGTAATAATAATCTTCATAGCCTAAGTATTAAGATAAAAATATTAAATTTCACGATATATTAAACGAAAAATTTTCTTCAATGATTAATTTTCATCGTAATAAGACTGAAATAAATTCTATTATAAATTATTGGAAACTTGTACACGGAAGAATGCTTTATCATAGTAATAACGGCGAAGCTTAACCGATCGATGATTCCAAGGAATTTCCATTAACCAATCTATCTGTAATTAAATTATAAACAAGTAACGAAATTGCGAACACTTTATAGTTCTATTGGCAAGATAGGTGCTCGAACCTAAGCTGATTAATGGTTCGCATCGTCTTAATATCCGCCGTAAGTTGACCCGGGGTGTCCACGGTTCGGGACCTCAACCGCCATCACTTACTTTAACACACCATTTATTTACTTCCCATATAAATAATTGCCGGCAGTTTCGACATCAAATAAAACTAATTGACGCAGTTAAGCGCGTTAAATAACCAAATCGAAACACCGTACGTTATCGAGTGCCGGAAACCCCTATACTTCACCCTGTTCACATTCGACTGTTTGATTTTTGCGCCAATGCAAATGTTTCTTGTTTTATTTGCTACATATATTTTTATTGAGTGTTGAATTTGAAACTTAATTAGATTTTATTGAGTTAAGTTTGTTTTAAATTGAAACAATAGTGACAACTAAATATGTTATTCATACAATGAAAGCATATCTATGTATTTGTCATTGAAAATATCTGAAAAAAAAATCTTCCTCATTAATTTTATCAATGAATAGCTTCTATGACTCAGTGTTGTTTGAAATTTTAGACTTTAAGTTAATTTTGAAATGTTTTATAATATTTTAATATCTGTTCTCATAATAAATCCTGTCGCATGTGTAGAACATGAATAATAACTACGTAAACCGTAGACGATTGCTACGACTCGACTATGAAAAATCTTTTCTTAGAACTGTTTATCGATAGAAATTCAATTGTTTGCAAAATGTCAAATTGAAATTATGAAATGCAATGTTGCACTTTCCCAGAGATGCAATTTTTAGAAAAGTTTCCCTGCCAAAGGATCAGCCATTAAAAAGTCTATAAATACCATATAGCCTTACATTCGATTGTATTTAAATAGATTAATTATGATTGCGAATATGAATAATCTGAATTAAAAATCTGCGCAACCTCAAAACGCTAGCGCACAATCACCTCACTCGCGCGAATCTCGAAAGTATACAAGTCGACCGAAAACTGCGCCGGGTGAACATCGCAATACACGCATAATATGCGCGAATTTGTAATTTTACAATAACAATTCCGTCTGAGAGTGACGAGACAATTTTCTCTCGCAAAGGAATTCCTCGGCGAGCGGAGGCTGCTCGTTCGCGATACAAAGGCGGGCACGAACGACGGAACGAATTAACCGGAATTAAACGGGGAATCGAGCACAGTTTTAACGCATAAACAGTTATAACGCTCACGAGCCGCAACACAAAGGATTTGAACAGAAATCCGAGATGGGGAGCGAACCATGGGGAAGGGTAGTCGAGAGCTAGAATGCGCTTATCGTCGCCATCTAATGCTATCGTACTATAAGAGTGGTTTAAAATTTGACGGATAAGAGGTGTAAGTGAGTTGCTTTTTTTTCATATGCATTATTAATTTCATAAAAAAAGTTAATCTTTTCACTCTTTTAACTATCGATTTAGTTAACTATACCGACTCCTCTAATACGAGATGCATCGATGTATCAAGTTTGTTTCACTCTAATTGCTTCCACGTGCAAAATACCATCTAAGTATTTATGTGGTTAACTAACTCGAAGGTAGAAAAAGTGAAAAGAGAGGTTCTTAATGTTTTATTCTTCTAATAATTTATGAATGAATTCTATGTAGTGCATTCTAACTCTAATGAACCTTTCCTATTAGCCTTTTCATTTCATTGAAATCTATACCTGAAAAAATGTTATAGAAATACCTATGTATCAATTTGTATTATTCAGAAATCCATTTACATTTTTTCTTGCAAAATAAAAACATTGACACACTTAAGAAAGTATTCATATATTATCAGAGATGAGATTTTTTCCTGAAAAAAAAATGAATCTACATTTTTAATTACATTATCAATTTCAAGTATCTCAAGCTATATGAACGCACTCCCAAGAAGAAGGTACATAACATACATCTACCCTAATTCGCAAACCTACGTAACATACCTACACACATTAACATACCATCCGCGAATATTCAGAAACAAAAATACACTTCTTCCGCATATTATGCAGTCGTTTTGTTTCGCAGGAATTTTATATTCGAGCAGTCGCGCAGAAATATTAATTTTCCATAGATGTGTTTTTAGGGGGATAATTTGCGGACGCGGTAATTAAGCGCGCGCAGACAGACAAAGCGTAAATTATAAAGCGAAAGATGTTGTTAATTAACCGTCGTGTGTGGTTCTCGGCGGTTACGCGCCACCCACCCTGATTTGCGCCAGATATTGTTAATATTGTATACGGGCCGGTCATACATTATCAAAAGGGGAATGGTGGTTTTGCCGTTTTCCTTACCCATATTATGTCTACACTGTTCTACAGAAGCGAGAATACGTCTTGATTTCACACCCGATTGTAATTTTGCATCTTTGAGATTGAATTTAGTTTTTTTTTTCGATAACATCAAAGCTTGAGTTTCCCACAGATGATCCGTTTTCACTTACGATTTCAAAAAAAAAAATGCGTGTTTCTTTTGTATATATGAATAGAAAAATATTTTTCTTGACGATCTTCGCACTTCGAATTGTATACGTGTGTGTGGGTATCATTATAATTCGTTAGCAAAGAATAATTTTAAATCTATAGGTACAAATAACGGGATTTTTATCATTTGACAGTTTTCGGGAAGTTTTTTTTTTGTATCCTTTCCGTAGAAAATATAATGTACAACTTACACACGCAACAGAATTTACTTCAAGAACGGGAAATATGTACTATAGGTACAACAGTTTACAATCGGCTTAAAGTCTGTAAAGTCACAAGTGACGCCATGTTATAGAAGCTAGTACGAGTATACGTATAATATAGATTTAAAATACTTTCTCAACTATTTTTGGCTATGAAATATCTTATTGATTGAAAGAAAATTTAATTGGCAAATACTGCGTTTGTTCAGTCGTGATAAACAAATATAATATAAAAGTTATTAATGAAATCTCATCATATCATAATAAAATATAATTCAGCAAACAAATTTAAGTTGATCACAAATACAGACTTCTTACTGAATAAGATTAATTAAAAGATATTATGAGTAATATAAGGGATCCATGATTTATTATTACGAGACTCGGGCTCAACTCCGATATTGTTATTTGCACTATTTCATTAATTTCGAAATAAGCTAATTATAAACAGTTCACATATGCTTGCAAATGAGTTTAGATCGAATCAATTAATTTAATCAAACAATTTTAAAGACAGATGGTAAACACGATCGAGAGCCTCGGGTACACGTTATATCATTTGATTTCTCATACGAGATGTATTTACGCGGATTCCGCGAAATGAACACACAAACTACACTCACTTATCGAAGATACGATCATTTATGTAGATAGATACATATACAATTTCTTCGATCAAATAGTATTTGGTTAACTACTATCAGCCTAGTATGATAGTACAAATTGCGACAGCCCTTCTGAATCAGTTGAAGTTAAGCAACAACATCACCGAGACAGGTTTCCTCGGACTAAATTTCAACAAACCTCCGTCTTCGAAGTTAATTATTTAGAATTTCAGTTTGGTTTATGAATTATTTAAGTGCATCTGAAGCAATCTTATTCTATGGATATTCGGTTTTCAATCTTAATTGTAAATTTTAGTTATCCTTTGAAGTGTTATTTCATGAATTTGTCAGTGGAATTATATAATAAATATAAAAATGAAAATATAATATAATCGATAGTATGTTTACCATTATAGTTTGTATAAAACGAACAATTGATGATTAAAAGTTGTATAAAAAAATGAATTAGTACGATTTTCTGCATTGAACATTTTTTAAATAAATATAAGGCTTATTTCATTATACTTGAAGATTAATATCGAATTTTTATACATAACTAGATATATTAAAATTTGATAAGCATTTAGATTTTTTTCTTAACATTTAAAACAAACGAATACGTACTTCATTTTCATCGATGACAACTAAAAACCATATCGATCAAAAAAATCAAACAAACCGACGAAAAAAAAAATCTCTGGCACAACCAACTGACATAAACCGAAACCTGACAAACCACAGACCATTGACAAACATTTCGACCGACCAGCGACCGACGCAACGGCCATTCGAACTTAAACCCGAATTCGATCAATCGCATCGAACAAACAGAGAAACCTTTGCGGTCGTGACGCTGCATCGTGCGCCATAACGGCGCGATGACGGCGTTAACTGAATTTGATTATCCACGTGGGAAATTGGAAATGTAAAACGGCGTGCGATGGGATTAACAAAACAGACATGTCGGCACACACGCGAAACTCTCTGGACGGTTGTCAAAATCCCATTTCGGACGATGGCCGAACGCATTGCTTCGTGAAATCTAATATGACCGAAAAAGCACAATAGACTGGCCGCGAAATGGCCGCCGTTTTTGGCTGTCGATGGACTTTTTTTTCATTCCGATTTAATTTTTTTTTTTTGAATTTTAGTCGTTCGACTTTTATATGTAGTTTTTTCTATTGCATGAAAATAGTGTTAGTATTATTTACTGACTGATTTTAGATATTATATCAGCTGATAGTTAAATCGCGCACTTTTTTAGTAGTATATACTGTATTTGATGAAATGTGCGAACATTCATACATCTCCATTATGATCAAACTCATAATTGAATTATTTATTAGATATCTTACATAAAATACTATAATCTGTAAATATGAATGTTACTTAACTTGTTTATATTTTCACAGCAAGTTCATTACACTTTGTGTATTGAAATCTTATCTAAAATTAATACTTATGAAGAAGTTATTAATATTCTCAAACGAATAGTATTGCGTATTTCATAGTTTATGTGTAATGTGTGGCTAAATGATATTATCATTTGAGAGATGAGTGGCGTGAGCCATCTTGGGACAACGTGACAAGCCTCGTGATTACCCAGAGGTAACATAATTAATTTCCTAGCTTTCCCGCGCATCTCGACGATTGTTAACTGTTTCATCATAATTAACGACCCTAAACTATTCACCGTAGTTTTCAATTATACTTCAAAGAAAATGAAATGTCGAATTTAAGCCACATTCGCTGCGAAACGTTTGATTCTTTCGATCCAGAGACGCTTCCTCGCGGTTATGAATACGAACCAGACGAACTACACAGAATGGGAATAAAAAAATGCGGCGGAACGACAGAAAATATATAATAAAAATGTACGAAAGCACATAGAAATAGATTCGTCGCGGCGGTTTTACGTACACAAAACACGAGCGCTTTCCCCATTTCTATATAGAGCGTTTCCATGCCTCGTATATAATATAATCGCGTTTCCTTTGAAGATGTCGAATAATTTGAACGGGACCCCGCGGGCGATGTGTTTCAGCTTTGTATTCTGCCAACACAGGAATAAAAAGCAAATACGTTTTGTATTCTTCCCTTTCGGTATGGGCGCCCAATTTTTTATTTATCCCTTTCGCGCGTCTTTCGAAAAAGCCTTCCAAGGTATGAACTATTCTCGCGCGATTTTGTACGATCCCCCTTTCGCGATTCGGTGACACATTTGCACACAAATCTATGTACCAAGTCTGCTAGAATATGGATGTTGGCTGTGAAAAGATTTTTATTTCGATCTAAATAGTGAATACACTTATACGTCAAAGTAAACAGTCATTTTTTTATTAATTGAATTTGAAATGTAATATAATATGAAAAATTTCAAATGAGTTTTCATGCCATGCAAAAATATATGTATTTAATGAGTTTTATAATAAGCAAAATCTTTCTATATTAAATCTGCTTTCACCAATGTAAACTCGTACGAAATATAAGAAAGTTCATTACTCAAATGTTTGACGTTGTCCAGGATTATATTTTTCGCGCGACACAGAAATGCTTTTTTAACTTGGTGAATAAATATCCACGAGAAGAGAAGTCGAAATTTTTCAGTCATTCTAAATTCTAACATAATACGATAGTACTACACATCACTTCAATCGAACATGAAATGAAAAATCATTAAAACTTTCAAAAAATGAAAATCGAATAATCTGTCTTACCATATATTATACATAACACTTCACATGTTCGCATTCGAAATACACGTAATGGCAAACTCCTGCTTCGCCATCCGCCTAAATGTCGCATCACTGTTTACTCTAGGCATTGATCCGACGCCGAGGGTTAAAAATGTCACTTTATTTTGGATTATAAAGCCGAACAATCGCAACCCCGAGTACGTCTCGTGGGTAATCCCAAGATATTGCCGCTCCTTGGCCGCGGTTACAGGTGCAATAACTCGTCGAGTTCTTCTTTTCCAGTGGAAACTCCGAAACGGAAAGCCCGGACCCGGGCCTTAAGCTCCGGTATATTAAAACGAAAAATTTCAGCAGAGTTCACCGCTGAGTCGGCGATGATGTGTGTGCTTGTTGCTTGTGTCTATATTTGGTCTCGGATGTGAACCGGAATGTTTCGGCTCGGGTGAGCGATGTAAATTAGTTCGTTTTCGGAAGCGCGGGGTTAAATGTGGATTTTCGATTGTTTTTCTGTTAATTTTGGTGGTAAAGATAATATAAGAGAACGTATACTTATATTAATGCTTATTAGGTTGAGAAAATTATTCAAAATTAAGCTTCCTGTCTATCGCTTAATTTAGATATGTGCCACGTAATGCTGCAAATGAGATCGGTATCGTGAAGAAGCATAAAAGCTTCGAAGATGATTCAAAAAAATAAAAAAATATTGATAAAATATTTGTGTAAGATTTAATCATGCTCTTTGTTACTATGATAGAATACATCAAAATGATCCAAATAAAACGACAAACTCATCAATTCGTATATTTACTCCATTGTTATAATAAAGGGTACAAATATTTATTATGTTAGTATTTTTTTCTCATTACAAATCTAAAAACAAATGACAACTGTATAAATGGTTTATTCGGAGAATCTTTATATAATAATTTCATATGTTTGAATTTCCAGGTTGCGTTTCGATGTTTTCCCGAACATTTTTTATATGATATAAATAAACAGAAAAACCGAAAAGCACATTTTTACGATTTCTCCGAAATCCCACAAAGACGATTCCGCTTATTTTCAACTTGCCATCGAGCGATATCGCCGAGGGCCGAAGCGAAGGGCAAAGCCTCACAAAATCACGACGCTCACCTGATCCGAATTAAGGCGCTAATTTGAATATTTATCGACGAAGTTCGCGCTCGCGAGCATCGCCTTTTGTATTTTTCCCGGCAGATAAGCCCAATTTTCCGGACACTTTAAGCGGTTAAACTGTTTACGCCACCTTCGTACCGAATAGGGGGGGAAGGCGGGGACGGCTGAACCAACTTCGGGGCGTAGGTATGAATTCCAATGAGGTGCCCGGGATTTTCCGCGGTGATCGGAAAAGTTCGCGCTAAAAAATGAGGATTGATCGATGATCGAGATCGCCTAATGGACTGTTGTTTTTCCGGATGTGGACGAGCCCTTTGTGAGGTTTAGGGTTGCGAAAGTTTCGCGCGTCGAGGGGCGCCGAACAAAAAAATGGGTTTCGCGTCGTATAAGTTGGGTTTCGGGGATTGTATGTAAATTTTATGGTATCGGTGATGTTTTGTTATTGTAATGTTCGATATTGATATTGCGGGTTGAATGTTCGGGGATGTGTTTATTATTGTTGCAGTAGGCATAGAATCTAAAATTCTGTATATCTTATATCTCAATTTTACTTATAAACTTAAAAGAATTGCATTTATTCTAGAATTTACATGAGTATGGCTTTTTTCTGTTTCAAAATTAAATTATTTTTGAATTTCTTTTCTAGTGAATAAAGGTTAGTTCCTACTACCGAGTGTCTGAAGGGGATTTCACTGAAAATTTTGCAATTATGCAAATGCGCAAAAGAACTTATGAAATCTCTAGTTACTCGGAAGCTTTCTTAAACGTATGACATTGAAGAAAATGTTTGTACTTTTACATAATAAACTTAATCAAATAATAATTTGATAAAAAAAATAAAGTTTATATGAAGATATACATATGTATAAACGTCATACAATAAAAATTACCATATGAAACAAACTTTTCACAGGTTTTCACTATCGGACAATTTATGTTATGCGCACGCTGCTCGTATCGAATCTCTTAATTAAAAACGGTTTCATAGTTTTTATCTAGCTTTGTCGCGCGGAAAAAATAATATGTCAAGTACGCAGGTTTATTGACGTTCGTTACGATCAATTGAATTAACGGATGCTGCAATAATTTGTTATTTTTACAGCACTGCAGTGATCGTTTGTAGCGGTTCACTTAATGGCGCCATTAATTTTCATCTGTTTGACATCATTCAAAACGTGCGAAATTTCGCGTCGAATAACGAAAGCTATCGTACCGTACTAATGCAATTTCGAACCTGTTTTATCAGTCGATTTTTTAAAATGTTACTCTTTGAGAATCGATCATCCGATGCGTAGAAAAAAATATTTGAAATTGTGTGACATTTTTAAGTTTGAATATTTTTTCTGGAGCACTTGATGCAATAATTATACACATATTTAATTTAAAATATATGATGCAATAGATTTAAACGCATGTTTGTGACAAACTTCTTCAATCGAAAATCGATTTTCTATCTAGTTTTTGTTCTGAAATATTTCTCATCTTTTCTTCAATGAAAAATGTTCATTGTGGTCATCTTCAAGTGCCGTTGATTTTTTTATTTTAAGAAATTCTACAATCATTCAATTCGTTCTCTCTTTTATTTGATTATCATTACCGCCGTTACATCTCGAAGCCAGGGAAGCTTTTTATAAATAGAATACGAAAAAGTGTTCTCAGATGGAAAAATCTGAAAGAGAGTTGAAAAAGTTAAAAAGGTCAAAATAATTTTAGGTTTTCTTTGAATATTTTTCCTTAATTAATTTAACGAATCATTAATTTTCACAAAAAGTAACCATTGATGTCTATGGATTTGATTATAATAAAATATGATTTTTGAGATTTTTTTTAACAAAATTGCATATTTTATTGTTATTGCTCAATTTAAAGTCAAATTTTAGATTAACCATTGTTTTTTTTTGCATAGTGAAGTGCACCAATCATACAAGATGATTAGCTTTCATTCACAATATACATGTTTTATATACGTAAATACATTTTCACATGCAATTAATTATACAAAAAACCTAAATAAACAAAATCTACATACAATCTACAATACATTGTTGTCGACGATGCATCCGATGTACAATACGTCTCATTAAGTGCATCAATCATCAGCCTCCAGCACACATTCATCAGCGCAACGTCCTGCCACCGACAGAGGTGACCTTAGAGCGAAACGTCGAAAATCCGACGTTTTCCCGAAAAATGAAGCCGACGAGCAAACTTCGAAACTTTCCCCGAAAAAATGGGGAGCCAAGAAGAGGCCCGAAATGTCGAAAAATAAATGTGGCAGTCAGTGTTTGCGGCGTTTCATGTCTCGCGCAAAGAAATTCCCTCAACAAATTTACCGAGCCATTAGCCAATAATAAAGGGTTTACACGGCCTTTCTGCCCTACGCCCCCGTGCCCTTTCTCCTAATGACCTCATGGACCGAGATATTTTCTAAGTTTTCTTTCGAGTCGAGTTCCTTTCGGACCGTGTGCCGATTTCGTATTAACTTCGCTCCCACAAAGAGAAAAATTATTGGCGACGTTTGTGTAATGTTAATACTGTTCCGAATGCTAGTACATTTGTCAAGTTTTTGTTTATTTTATTTTTTGAAGAATTGAAGAACATGCTCTGTTTTCATATTTTTAATTATTGTTTTTTATTAATTCATAAAATAATAAGAAATATTTTAACGTTAATCTAAAAAAAAGCCTTAATAGAAATTTTCGTGAAATTCGTTTTATTGTATAATATAAAATAAGATTCGCATGGATTACAGACGGCGAAAAACATTTATTAAGAAAATCGTTTTTGATGTGTTTGAAATATTCTTTTACGTGCGGTACGTAATATAATAAGTAATCCTTTGAAGTTTAAGGCGATGAGACATTCAAGAGAGCACACGTCTTAAGAATTTTTATCTAGTTTTTCTTAAAATCGTAAATTGTGTGGCCCAGGGGAACACGTGTACTGTAAATAATAAACAGTATAGAGTTTTTCCATTTGAGTTAACCGAGGCGAAGCCCTTTTTTATCCGACAACCCCCTCAGCCGAAGGTTCGTTCTCTCATTTTCCACTGATTTTTCTTTCAAGGGAATTTTTTGTGCTTTCGTTCGTCCTACTCGAACGCTTTCGCCTTATTTATAAAAAGAAACAGCCTATTATAGAAATATAAAATGAATTTCGGCTGCATTATGTTTTTCACACAAAATTTTCCATAGGGACGGAAAAAATGCAGAATCACTCATGCATACAAATCGTTAATAGAATTTGCTGTATTCGGGCAGCAATTTTACGGCGTTTTTGAAAAACTGTAGCGACGCATTCGTAATTCTCGGAATTGTAATTGTATCGGCTTTGTTTTTGTATCGGATCACGTTGCTTTTAATACCCAAAGGATGTAATTAAGATTCTAATTTACGGCAAGGCCTTTCGTAAGGCGATAGCGATCCATAACAGGTTTGTTATTGTGTAAGGAACTGAAACGCCTTTGCTGAATAAAAATTATAATTACATACGCTTGCCATAGTCATCGCCATCATTATTACCATAGTATAAACGGATTAAGCGTTTGCCGGTCCTTTCTTATGTGGCACAAAAGGAGAGCAAGTCTAAATCTAATTACGCGTTAATTTAACTCATCTCCATTTTACTAGATCAGTTTGTTATTAATTAACCCACTTTTACGTTCGAATGCTCTTTAAGTGAGCAGAGAAGAAATTTTCCTCTTCTTTGATGCGATGTGTCTCTTGTTTCATTTTTTTCAACGTTAAGGAAATTAAACTTGCGAGATAAATTGAATTAATTAACGGCAATTAGATTCAACGATGAGATGAAAGGATTCGTCTTTTTTTTTCAATTATACAATGTATGCATTTGTTCGATATTTTACAACATATTTAATTAACGAAATTGTATCTGATGAGCATTGGATAATAAATTTGTATATTGAGATAATTGCAATTTATTTGATTGATTTAATTGGTCATGTTTAATTAGTGAATGTATATGAAAATCTGTTAATTCCATTTTGTGTCATTTTATTTTAAAACGATTTCATATTAGTCAATTATGAAGAACAAAATAAACCCATTAAAATGTTCTTTTATAGTTATTTAGTTCTTTTAGTGTATATCCAGATAATTTTCTCGATTCAGTTCAGGTCGACGATGGTGTCGGTCGAGTCAACTTTTGCCCTGCAGCAGGTTTTCTATACGGGGAACTATTCAAGTTATGATTTCGCTCACGTAATGGGACTTAAGCAATATTCCCATGCACAAAGCCATCCACTTTAAGTTTCGAAAACATTTCATCCTACTCGTCGACGCCGAAGACCCGGAGCCATAATCCCGTTGCGGGGCTTAGCTACGTGTAACCACAATTATTATCTCATATATTCCGCCATCACACTTTTTTTCACCTCCAAGCTTATACGGCAACTCTTATTTATTTATATACATACATCAGTCAGACTTTTACGATCCAATTACCTTTGATGAAAGCGGATCGTTTCGCCTCGCGCTCTCACCTGACCGCTTAATTCGTGCTCGAGACTGAAATATTAATACGAGACCAGATTGCACCGTAACGCAAATATTTACGTCGGATTAATAATAAAATCCGCGCTGCACTCGCTCAGGGCACATTCATCCGATGTTAAATTCGCCGGCAGCTCAAAGGCCATGCCGGTGTAAACACAGACGAAACGTAAACGGGGCACCGCACTAGGGCACGTAAACGTAATAGTGTACTACGGGTTAACCTGTATACGATAATGGGGAATATGTGCCGACATAAGTATTATATGATGTCTATGTAAGATCCGAGTGCACCGTTGGCAGGCGAGTTCTCGCGCGAGGAAGGCTTTGCAGGAAGTCACGGCTACGGACCATAAAGCCTCACCGTGGGACTGCACTTTCATGGGTCACGTATGGAGCTAACAAACCTCAGACGTGTGTTAGGCGGGAATAAACCCGCCCGGAGACAAATTATTGTAGCCGGGACCAACCCGCCCATGACGACCGACCTAGCTCGTTCGGATGTGGTGACGAAAAAATGACAAATGAAAATGGTCACGTTTAACGATTCAATTTTATCTATAAATAAATAAAAATGAATGTATGAATGTAATATGTAATGTTCTCATTGCAAACGAATCGAACCGAATGAATGAGACAAACCTATACATCGTTTACAAGCATCTCTCTCTCACGTATAGATTTGTCTTTATTCAATCTGATTTGTCGTAATGTGAACAAGCCATGATAATATGACATTGAAACTTTTCAATGTTATTGTTTGTTTTGGAAGGTTTCTCCATCAACATAATTCACAATTAACATTTGACGTTTCATAACCAACTGTATTTCTATTGTCACAGTTCTCAGAGAGAGATTTTTTCGAAGCCCACTCGTAGAAAATATTATGCAAGGCTTTTACACTCGATAAAATTTATTACGGAAACAGAAAATACGATATAACATTTCACAATCGGTTTAGAGTCTGAAGAGTCTCGAGCAACGGCGAGTCATAAAAGCTAGTTTTTTTATATTATTTTTAAATGTGTAGTGATGTGAAGTTTCATAATTTATTATTAATTAATTTAATAATTAATAAATTAGATTTAATCATATTTTTAAATAATTAATTAAGCATAATTTATAGAGCAAACTCATATAGGGTACACAAATATTATTTAGCTTGAAAAAGTATTTAGAAAGTTGGAAATTTACGATAACATTTCTATGTTTACTAAATAAATTCAAATGAAGATAAAGTTTCAATAATTTATATGAATTTCGGCGCGAATGAAGGGGGAAAATGAAAAATCGAGGTTTATCGCTCGAGGGTAGATGTCGAGACAAAAGGGTCAAAACCCATCGGAAAATATTTCACGTATATGAGAAGGGCCTTACGAATCATTCCTGGACACCACCTGAGTCTGACTGCGATGATCTGTATTAAGTCGTTCGTATAAAATACCTCGACTATTGGATCAATTTTTCATGATGTTCTACCACGTAGCGTTGACCCTCGCTTTCAACCTTCCATTTGTAGGATTTCTTCAGGGAATATTTTCGGAAATATTTTAGATTGTTTGTTTGGTAAAATATTTTTTCAAACATAAATTATTTACATTTTTTTATAGTCGAGTTGAAGATTTTCAATCCAAAAATCTAAATTTAAATAAACGAAAATAAACCAATTAATTTCGTAATGTATTATATATGAATATTTTATTGGTAACGAGCAAAATGTTCGCATTACGCCTACGAAAATTTATATATTTCGATGTGTATTATTTCATATTTTTCCTTCCGATGGAATAAAACCTAACAGTAAGTTATACAGGGTTGAAGGAAGATCATGACGTTAAAGCGATTTACCTTTTTTTTCGCACAATCTGTTCCCTATCTGCGCACCGGGGCGAACCTTTTACTTAATGCCCCATAATTTGTCATTTTCTTTCGATATTATTTGCGGAAAAAAATAAGCCAATATGGTCGTATTTCAGATTTCCAATATTAAATCGTCCCCCGCCGTATCGATAATATTTCAGGCGTCAGCTTATTTGCCGCCCTTCTCGTCGTCACGAAGACAAAATACGATACACAATATTTCCGCGATCGCATCAGATATAATTGGAGGGATGATTTAATTTATCAATTAATTCATTATGCTAGTCAACGGGGAATATTTAGTTTCAGAACGGCGCGGAACTGATCCATAACTTCTATGAATAATGTATGGGTTTAAAAAGCTCGAGCTTCCGTTCGCTAGAGAAAGGCTTTGCTCGCTTATCAAACTGGTCACGGAACTTTAAAAAAGCTACAAAACTCAGGCATTGTCGTGACTTTTTCTTATTAGCGAGTCGAGCTCTGGCGTGTGAACGGTATTAAGCAATCTCGTAGCAATTACCTTCCACCTAGCTTCGCGGTCAAATATTATTATTTTCGAAAAGTTTTCAGCGTTATCTGATTCATACCTGCGACTAATGCAAACAAAAATGAAATTAGTGCTATTAATTCCGCTCGGAGGGATTTCGTTACTTTTTTTTTACGAATGCTTGAAACCGCAACTATTTCGATCGAAAATATGCCTCAATTAATTAAGCTGGAATTTAGATTTGAAATAATATCGAATTGTTAGTAAATTCCAGATTGTTTCTTATTTTCTTTTGCATACAAAATATTAAATTCAAAACGAACATTTTTCTTATTTTCTTCATCACCATTGTAATATTCTTGTTTTATTTGACTAACTTCATGGCTCATATTTACAATACTTCCGAATATCCTGTAGAACACTTGAAACCAAGACACAACCAACAAACACTGCAACGAAACCAATCAATCCGATCGACAACTTCGAATAAATCGTCACCTTTTCGAATCCGAACCTCGACAATGGAGCACAAATTTCAACTTGTCCAACCCGCTTCGTTCGGCATCGTCTAGCCTAGTCGCGACCCAATTTCAATGAAATTTTTCACCGGCTAAAATGGAACCAGAACGTCACAATGGATACGATTCACGATCCTTCAGCAACTTTCAGCGATTCTGAAAAAAATCTGGACACGTCCTTCTAGCCAGATTGTGCGACAGGAATCGGCTGCACGTAAAGCTATTCACAGATTTTCCACCGAACGCGTCATTTATGCAGCATCTGCGCTAAAACCGAACTTCGAGACTACTTTCGAATAATTTTAAAATTACATTAAATTTTCAATTTTTATTAAGTAAAATCTATTCCAAATCACGACTGAATAAATCGATTATTGTTTGGTTCAGGTGTAAACGTTGCATTGTGAGTCGTTTCAGGGCAAGGTGGATATAAGTTGGACAAAATATATACGAGGTTTATGCACGCACGTTTGCACATTGTATGCGAATATATATCTATGTATGTAGGTTTCAAAATGCATCTGGTTGCATCCAATGCGAAAATTCTACGGTTGGCGAATATGCAATATTAGAAGCGGAACGAATTCGGTTTTTACGTATGAGATACGTTTTTCTATCGATACGTGCAATATGTCTTTCGTATATGGGGCGGAATGAAATTGGATGGTTTTCATGGATGTGAAAGATTTTTTCACAAATGGAAATGTTTCAATTTTGTTTCAATATGAAAAAAAAAATAAAGAAATATTTTTCAATTATTAAATTCTGGAGATATTTGTTTTAATTTTATATTCGAAACGTGATCAATTCGAAGAATATTATTATATGAAAATTCCTAAGCTTATACGGTTTATACACGTGTATAATTTTATGTAGGGCGTAGAATTTTTCGAGAGGGCTTTTAATTGCGAAACCATTTATTCGATTCGTGAATTTTCCGGTTTTCTGAGCGCGAACGCACTCCTCATCAATATTTGGCGGACGAGGGTGTTTTTCGCCCCAACAATTCGAGTTTTTGTTCGAATCAGCCACTAAATCGTAATACAAGAGAGTAGCTTACATCATCGAAAAAAGGTTTCGGATCGAATACAAAAAGAGATAATGCTAATTTTATGAATTTTCCTACTTTTCTCTTCACAAATTCATATTTAATAATTCTCGTTTGTTGAAATCCGTAAAATGGCAGCTTAATATATACTTTAAGCTCTCACTTAGAGAAATGTGTATTTTCTAAATGATATTCATATTTAATGTTTCTTTTCATTTTTAATTATTTTAATCGAACGTTTGTTTTAATAAAATAATAACAACTTGTGGGTTTTGCACGTTAATTGTAAAAGTTTAATTAATTACTGCGTCTAGGTTTCTTCTGAAAACTGAATTAATTTGTCTTTGAGATGAAAGAGATCGCATTACATTTTTTCAATCATTAAAAATTCTAATATGGTTGTATCAAATACAAAAAGTAAAAAAAAAATATCAGACTTTGCGAAAACTTTGCAGCCATATAATAAAAATGAAATTCACGCTTTTTTTCTGGCTTAGCCTCAATCGAGTAGCAACGTGGAGCATATTAAAAACGGCAAACACCTAAAAAAGACATTTAGACATTTTCGGATCAAAAAGCGAGCTTATTCCCGGCGCACATTTCGTTCCCTTGCATATTTGTATTCAAAACCTTTTTTGAGTGTCACCGCCTATGGCACGGGAGGAAAAGGAGTATCCGCGAAAGTCAACATGCTCGACAAGCAGAAAATAATACTGAAACCGGCTCCTTTCTTCGCATTTTGCACAAAAGGACAGTGTGTCTACAATTGTACAGTTCTGCAAGTACGTGTGATATAATACGAAGTTCGGTAGCTATTCGCACACAGGTGATGTTACGTGATTGTGTTAAGGAAACATGGCGTACTTAATTTATTATACGTATACGTGTTCCGATACGTTTGTTTGGTAGAATCAAATTTATTAACCCAATAAATAGAAATTATCAATTGAAGAATTATGATAAAATATTTTCAATGTTGGTGAAAATTTCTTCATTTAAGGATTCATTGAAATTTTACATATACGATGTCTTAGTGGAAATGTGAAATATTCCACTCTCATATTACAAATAAGTACATAGTAGAGTTGCTTTCGCCTGCTGTCATATTCGCGTTCTGGAAAGCGTGGCATCTCAGTTATCCACTCAATTATCAACATGACAATTATCTTCATCGGACATATCTAATATCTATGAAATCGAATCAAATTACTTAAAGCATGAAAAGAGCACACTCTAATCAACCATCAATGAAAATATTCAAATATAAAACTTCACATTTTTTCCAATCGCCACATCGGAAAACGCCATTCGGGCAAACCACCCACCGCCAATAAGAGTGCAACTCCATACATCGGCCATGGGGTATGTGGTCCTCCAGGTCCTCCTCCTCCATGGATAGATGGCTCTTGACCCTGCGGCGACGGTAAGCGAATAATGGCCGTTACCGACGGTAAAATACCCACCGCGAATGCAATCGTTTCCCGATTTCCCATATAAATATTTTCCTTTGTGCGATTCGTCGGTGACGCCATTCCCGACGACTCGACGTTGCCTTTTGTGATTCTTCCGTTTTATTGGTTTTTGAATTTTCACGTTGGTTTTGATTCATTTTTTTTTTTTAATCTACATCGAAAATTTTGTACTAGAGTCGAATTCTTATGATTATAGATGGATAGAATCAGTATTCCGTTAGTCACATGCTCTCATTTTATGTTAGTTTATTTGGCTAGCCTACTATATCAGATATGTTACATTAGGTGAAATACGAGGTATTTACAAAAAAATATATAGAGGAGGGAGGTGGTGATACTTGATCTTTCTGAAACACATGATCGCCGCTTGTATTTTTTAGTGTCAATACGCTCAGAATTTATTTAGATTTATTTTTTGAAAATAAAGTTAAGTTTTTGATATTTAAAAAATTTAGGGTGGGATCAAATATCTCAAAAGGATTAAGTATCCCTACACTCCTCTACATTTAAATAATTTAATTAAGCTATTTCAAAAAACAGCTATTCGAAAAATATTCGATTTATAGTTTAATTAATACAGTAATTAATTATTTATGCATTAATTTATCGGGTAAAATTTTCAATTTATCAATGTCTGTTGAATTTACATATTTATCGACGGCAAAATGAACGAATTTCCAAAACATCAATATTTGGTAATATCGCTTTAAGTTATTTTATCATGCTTAAATGATCGTCATCTGAGCTGTCAACGTCTAAGTTTTCCATTGCAAAACAATGAAAAGTTTTCATATCGGTAACGATAGTATATGTTTGAAGGCTTTTATTGAAAATCAACAATTTAACCGTGAGATGGCGAAAGTTTTCCGATACGGACGAGCTCCTATAGCGATTGTTTGGTAAACTGTGCCAGATCAGAAGAATTTTATTTTGATTGATTGATATACCAATAATTATGATAGAGTGAAATTTAACTCGTTAACGATCGAGAGTTAGGAGCATGGTGGACTTTCCCATTATGACCCGCCGGATTTTATAAAATAAAAATCGACCACTAATTTTCTCTTTCATGAAAAAATAAATAGGAAAAATATTCTCCCAGTTAAAGATTTATGGTATCGGTTCCTTTGAAACGTATTGCGTTTTTTTTTATTATTTACGCCGTTGGTGGAAAAAAGGCATGAATAATAACTCACCTATAAATCACCTATTATGTTAGCGGGTCGCTTTTCCGACTCACGAAATTGAGTTTTTCCGAATGAGTTCTGGGTGAAGAAAAGACCTGCTTTTCACTTTAGATGTGCAACAATCTCAACATATTGAATATTCATAGTTTTTAATATAAAATCATAAATCATTTGTATGAAATATAGTTACGTTTATTACGAACGAATCCAAACAAATACACGTAGATTAATTTCAGTTTAGCAATTTAATTAATTTAAATTCTCTAGAACGCGAGTGTATCGTAATAATTTGCCAGATGTAGTTTTAATTTGCTTCTATTTCTGGAAACAGAAACCCTTCAAATCCGGTTGATGTGAAGATTTCATTAGCATTAACGAAACAAGCTCGTCGCGCTGGAACAACAAGGGGAAGAGAAGAAAAACTTAGAAAGTTGTTATCCCGAATTTCGCCACGTACGTCTAAACGTTAAAACATTTATAATAAATGTTCCGACGGTGACTTTTTTTGCTGTTGTTTGGGTAAAGACCCGGCAAAGTTTCCCACCGCCTCACACCCAGGTCTTGTGGCTGAAGTACGTGAGAAGCTGAAAGGAAAAAATGTTCCGAAAGAATACTGCGCTCATGTGTAATCCTTTGAAAATAAAGGTGTTATCCCTTGTTGTTTTTACTCGGGGGAATTTCCGACAGAGCCGCGCAGCCAGAATGTTTTATTCTCGCCTACGAAGAGAACTTTAAATTTTATTACGCCTGATACAACAACGTGATAATATTGCAAATATGGGAACGAAGACGTATCGCACGAATTTAGTACAATGTTACGTCTATAAATGTTGCGAGTGCGCTTCCGTACAAAAAGGTTCCGGATTAATTTTCAGATAAGACCCCAAGAAAAAAAAGTATTTATTTCACGCAACGTTTTTTGATTTAGCGCATAGTGAGTTCATATTTCACGACCGAGATAATAAATTCGTTAATTAAAACCCGGGACGCCACTGAGAGTAGGTTAGGGCGCCGCTCCCGAGGAAACTTTTTATTCGCCAACACCTTTATCCTATATACGGGTTAAGGAATAAGCTTATACTAATCCGAAGGATTTATTATCCTTGCAGATTTATTTTTTGTGTGTTTATAATGCGGAAGGCGAAAAAAATACAAATGGCTTTATTAAAAATTTAATATATTTCAGGGGATACGCACATCTCGGTGGTGGGTGTTTTTCGAATAAAAACCATATTTTATTTCGCTGAAAATCTATGAAAGTGCACTTTAAGATATTATTTATTGACCTGTGTAATACATAAATAATTATTTTAATTAAATTTTTATATATTTTTTTATATTAGTCTGGATTCACAGTATCGTAGATTATTAGCATAAACTTCCGTTCGTATAAGTCTTAAGGCCTTTGGAGCAAATCGGGATGTAAGATATAAATCGGTCACGGTCCAGAGACTTGGTGAATCCTGAACCGTGTAATTAAAGAAAGTCCGTTGTTTAATGCTTATTCTAGAAGTAGATTTATCACGCGTTCTCTGATACCTCTTTTATTTTTGCATGCACGCTACAAAACGTAATTTATTATGTGCTATTTCTTAAAGGGATTTTCCGATTAAAATCTAAATAATTTATTTAATATAATACATTATATTACATGATAATATATAATACACATATGATATAACCCGGGATTTAGCTCGACGTAGGATTAGCCAACGAGAAAAAAAAAATCAATCGCAAAACTATCCCGCGTAATTCAATTTTTCCAGCACGAAACATCCATCCACCTTTTATATATTTACGAACAAATTGAAAAAGATCGATGCCGAATTCCGAAACCTCCCATCCCCCTGAAATAAAATATAAAAAAATACATCGGACATTACGCATTCTTCGCGATATAAAATTGGCCGTACGTGCGCGTAATTCATCGAGCGAAAAAGCGAGACCAGGCGAAGAAAAAAAAAACCCGAAAACGAAAACAAAAAAAGGGGAAAAAAGGAGCCGAAACGAAAACAAAAACAGAACAGAAGTCATTTTATATCGGCGCACTGTGATGAAGGAAAGGAGCGAAAGCCCGGTTCGGCGAGGAAACGTGATTCGTCTGTTAAGGGTACGTTGGAATTCCGATCTCGGAGCCCGGAGCCCGGAGCCCGCAAATCGCTTCAGGTGCTCGGAAAAGTGGTGTATCCCCTGAGGGGTAGATGTGCTCCGCTGATTTTCCAACTCCCGGCTGATTTTGCCCGACTCCCTCCGTCCGCCTCCTCTTCGTTCCGGGAAAAATATCGTATGTCATAACACCTGATACCGACGGGCTTTGTTTCTGCCGAATGCGAGGAAAATGCTGAACGCGAAAAATAAATAATACACGTGCTTATATGCAGATGAAAAATTTATTAAACTGCGCCGAAGAACGGGGCGTCTCGTTAAATTTTATGGAAGACGGAGCTATCTCGACAGTACGTTTCTGGAAAAGAACTGTAGAAATGCAGTGGATTTCCATCGTTTCCGTTCGTACGATTTATAATTAGTCAATTAAAATTTAATTCTCTATTCGTTCGCTTTGTGGAAATTTGTATTATTTTAATTAAATATAGTGAGACCGTAGACTCATAAAGTTCGATGATCAATCAAACTTATAAAAAATTATAAGAATAATCGAAATCAAAAAATAAATCTGATAAAGTTTAAATGTAGACATCGAATATTTGATCTAGCAATTCGGCAAAGCATGGATAAATCTTCATATTCATATTATTATATCTATTATGTATTTATGAGGTCCTTTTTATTATGAAGCTTGTAAGTCATATTGGAGTCACAGTGATTCCCCGGTATACGATATCTTGCTTTGAATAGCCTCTGTATAGAAAAAAATCACCATCGCATCACAGGGAGTCACTGTAACTGCATACGCAATTGCATGTAGTATGACTCACAAACTTCATAGGAAAAATGATTCGTCGTTCGTACAAACCACCATTTCTACCGTCTCCTATAATATATTGCATAGCGAACTTCCAATGCACATATAATATATCCAATTCAAATATTTAATGAACATCATTCAACAATTAAGTAACGAGGCTATCTCGCAGCGAGTATCGCGCACGTTTCGAAAGCGTCGATGCATAAAAAGCAAACAACTCGCAAAAGCTACCGTCCGACTCGAAACTGCAGCGGCCAAAGAGCGAGTTGTTGCTATAAGCAGGCGAAAGGGGTGGCCTTATAAGGGGGTGGGTATTGAGTTTAAAATAATTTCTTAAAGTCGACGGCGGAAAACTGCTTCCGGCAAAACTGTCGGCGACTTTTGCACGCGCGCGCATCTTTGTTTTACTTTGCCAACTCGGGCTTTGAGAGTTGGTCCCGGCAGATGCGCCGTTTGCATTTTCGTTATTTTAGTGAGCTCGAAAAATAATGATGTCAGATGTTTGCGTTTAGCTGTTCGGCTAGTGGGGCTTTCTTAGCGGGTCGTAAGTCTCGTGTGAGAAAATCTCTGTTTGATTCATTTTCGTTTGATACAATTACGTATTACATTGTGTATCATATGAGCCGCTCAGAGTACAAATTTTATAGCTCCACTAAAAAGTTGAGATTTTAATGTCAAAGCGCTTGGTATAATTATAACTTTTTACCTAATAATAAATTATTTATTTCGGAGGCCATTTTAATATATTCTGCTCTTTTATGTGAACCTAACATATCTGTAGTTTATTATAAACAAAATTGGAATGTTTATAATATTGAAAAAATGGTACAATTAAAGGAATTTTGAAAAACACAACTAACATTTTTATCGACTTTTCATTTTAGAGTTAATCACTTTTTGCTCTGATCGGTTCATTTATATCTATAGTATTCAAATCATTTATTAGATTTTGATAAAATTATGAAGTTAATATTACATTCTTTGAACATATAACTTATTAAAAGTCAAACTAGTTTCAGAGCTAATAAAATAGAAGTTTTAAGCAAGCTTTTCAAAAGCTCTTACTTCGAAAGATTTTGTTATAAATTCAAACATTTTATTTTCTAAAAGTGTTTATCAAGCAGAAAATTGTATATATTTCAAAATAAATATTTATTTACTACTTTCATTTTAATCGATGAATTTTTTGAAATTCAAGTTGAAACCAAATCGGCGACTAAAGCACGATCTAAGCACATCCAAAACCGATCATCGATCGAATCGGAAGCGGAAACGCAGGATTCTTGTTCGGTTCGATAAAATTAAACTTTAAATTGATATAGGACCTTCCAACTTTGCGATGTTCGCGAGCAACGAGGGTCCGACATCTGTATGGGGCAGCACTCAGCCGCAGATTATAAGTGTTTCTGCCTCGTCAGCCCTTAGCCGAATAGCCTTAATTTATTTCGAACTGACCGATATTTTGATATCGCAAGTTTTTGATTCTGTCACGACCACAATGTCGGCTCGGAGTTCTGAAGCCTAGTAGCCGGTCGTTTGCAGTTGCGGTTGTTCGTCGTTAATGTTGTTGTTGGAAGGGTGCTTTTTTTCTTCGGAGATGTTCACGGTCATGTTTGAGTTCGCTCTTGAAACTTTTCAATTTGATACTTTTGCTGCTTAAATCGAAAAATCATTCGAGTGTTTTTCAATTCTAATATTAACATTGATAGACTTTTCCGCGCCAATTGTATCAAAGTTCAAATGAGTTATTATTTATAGATCTGTTGGAAATTAAACTGTGTCTATATCTGTATATTTATCAAAAGCAAACAGAAATAAACATAGACAGTTTATTCAGACTGTTAACAGGCGTGAAGCGAAAGATTAACACGATCCTTCTATTTCCTCGCCGAATCCACACGACCGTACTAATCTATTTCTAATCTTTACCGGTCGGCCTCTTTCACAAATCCCAACCCCCACAATCCTATGGGAAAACCGCACAAAACGATCAGACATTCGATCTCGATTTCCAATACATCGAAACAAACGCCGATTGTGCTGCTTTCAGATTCGCTTTTAATTTATTTCAGTCCGTTTTGTCGAGTTTAATTTGGTCAAACGCACGGATAAAGAATTCACAGACTCAGATTACATTCATTTAACACATAAAAATGAATCATATATTTTATAAAATCAATAAAAAGTGATCGAAATAGTATTTTTATTAAAGATCTCTCAACCCTGCTTATGAAACGGGTAACGTTATACGCCACTATCATTGTCTAAGTGCCAGTGTACCGACCGAGAAATATAATAACTCGTGTCCAGCCATTGTCGTAAAGCAATCGTCTATCTGTGTCTATGTCCTCGTCGAATCCTTTTACGACCTGTCTATGCAAATAAACGTTAGGATAGCCCGACTCCGTCTTGGGTCATAACGTCGGAATTACGGCGTCGCGGCGCCGAACACCATTTTTATAAAAGACCGCTTTCGGAAAATATAACCCGAAGTAGTGTTTATCTTTTTTTCTTCTGCGGTACGCATGAATTCGGAACTGTTTCCGTCGGTGGTTGCCAATGTGATTTTTTTTTAAGTTTGTAAGCTTTTTGGATGTATACGTAATGCGGATTCGTTTCCATGCTTGTTCGTGCATTTATAGATGTCGTGTACATAAATTATTTATTTAGTCGAAAAGTTAAATTTTCGATATAGAAATTGAGAATTGTGATAAAGTTTTAGTCTTTGTGTGTGTGTATAAATGTTAAAATCGATTGTTTATACGATCTGGATTCGAAGAATAATTATCATTTTAGAATATTAATTAGTTCTCGTATGTCAAACACTGCTATAAATTTTCGACATTTCAATATCGAAATTTATTTATTAACTTTAGCTGAAACCGTTAGCATGATTTGTACAAATATTGATAATTGTGGTAGGTATGTCATTAGTATGGAAACGACTAATTTAGAATCTATTATGAATTCAAATTAAATCACAAACCATTATAATAACATCACAATCATCTGAATGGAAACGATTCATAAATTTATTTCATCGAGAGATGTACATTTATGATAAAACATTAAAATCGTACAAAATAACAATATATCACCTTAAAAATAAATAAAAAAATATGATTCATAAAGATATAAGTTTCTGTGATCCGGCATAGTTCGGAATTGGGGACATTACGCAGATTGTGAATCGTTTTAATTAAGTTTTGTATATAGACAGTACATAATATCTGCTACGAGTCAGCTATAGAAAAGTCTCCTTTTGAAATTTTGAACGGAAAAAATAATTTAAAATTGTATAATGAGAAATGCAACAATGAAGAATCCTTATCAGATGTTCACACAGAAACCCTAAAAAGTTTCACTGCGAAACGAAAGACTGTTAACAAGTCTATAAATAACATCTAAATTTTCATTGATATAAATTCGACAAATATTTCAGATATGAAATCGACGATCGCCCCAGAAAACACAAAACCGTTCCGAACGACAGAGCGGACGTGTCGGACGGCCGACACGTACAAAAACGTACCTCACGGAATTACGGCTATTTAGAAAATCCAGCTCGAACGTTTCCGTCCTCGTCGGCGATTTAATCCACGGATCTTTCCGATGTGTATACATATCTCATTCGCCCGCGTTTTCAGTGGCAAAGGTGGGCGGAATCGACCCGCCCACTGTGGGTTGTAGGGATGGGCGATCTCGGGACGGGCGATAACTCAACAAAACAAAAGCAACCCAGACACGACTGTCGGGAAACGGGGACGGGGTGGAAACATTGATCTTGCTGTCGGACATTTCTTGTCTCAATTAGTTTCAGTACACCTTTAATGTATCGCCTTCGATGTATAGGTGGAGGGTCGCGCCGCCTCGCCGCTCGCGATGGGGTGAATCTTGATTTTAGATACGGTTGTGTGTTTGTTTTTAATTTGATTGATTCGATAATTAGTGAATGAAAATTATGTAATTTGGTAATCATGAGAAAATATCCTGCTAATATAAAAGCATTTGTGCATGTCGTATTGATTCGGCTTGATGCCTGGGTTCGAGTTTTGTCGAGTATTGGTGGGAGTCACGTGTCGTTTTTCTTAATTGATCAATCGATATGGCGACTTATTCGTTTCTTTCTTTTACATATTTGATCAAAAAGAAATTTTAATTAAATGATTTATGAAATGATAATACACTTTGTATCTGCATCAATTAATTCTTTCGATCTATTATAATTCATATATGGTACGTTGTTACTATTTTTCAGAGTTTTTATCTTAACAAATCTACTTAACTTCAAAATAAATGTCGTTAATTGAGTTATATAAAAATATAATTGGGTATCAATACTTGTAATAATGCGCTGTTTTTGAATGAGTTTCTGTATCGATTAATACCGTTGTGCAAAATCACATTCAAATGCGACCAATTACGCCGAAATGAATAGGCGATTATATCGCGGCAATATCAAAATAACGACATCATTAAAAATGCACAAAATGACCGAACGAATTCCTTTCGCCGAAAATAATTCATACGGCTCGAAACGAAACGAAACGAATCGCCGGCGTGTAATTAAACGAAAACATTTAATTCGTCCTGAAAGCCGGTATCGCCTTTTTTCAGTCGAAACCCTCCCCATCATCTCCCCACTTCATTATACAAAATAGCTTGGAAAAAAATCAACATATTTTTTTCCGGAGCGCGGAGACAGACGATTTCTTAATAGATCCAATTATGAAGGGACGCTAGTCTCTTGCCTCATTCGCTCTGATTACCGACGTTGGCTGGCAATTATTTTGATTACTTTTCACTCGGTTCTTTCTTCATTTTTGTCTAACCCCGAAACGACCGGGGATGGTCTTTTGTGAGCGATTTTCGTACGTGGCGCGCTCCGCTTCTGAGTTTTCGCTGTTGATTTTTCGTTTCGTTTATTTATGTGTGTGCTTTTTTATTTATTTATTTTTTATTATTTTTATTTTTTGGGCGTTCGCTTTTTCACATTTTCGCTCCTTGATTGTGGCAGCGCTGACGCAAATTACCGTTTATTTGCGTCGCGCGCTTTTTGTCCGTTGTCGTCGGCGTTGAATTAGAACGGGAAAATATAATTTTCGATTTGTACAGCTTCGTCACGTTGCGAATTCGTACTTCGAATGTAATTAAATTACATTTGGGCAAGACAAAATTAGGTGCTTACGTTTTACATTTTATACAATGCCGTTTACAGTTGTATTCAATACGATGTTATTTATATCATTATCTAAATAGTTTCTACAAAACTATTTATAACATTGTATAAACAGATCATTCACATAACAATTTGATTGTCATCTATACGTAATATTTAATCAAAATCTAAACCTTTAAAAAAAATGAATTTTGAATGAATGAAAAATTCAAATGATAGAATGACGTTCTTTTGGTTTTCAAATTAATTCGAATATAATTGAAAAAAAAATACAAAATTTATTATTTGCATCTTATTCTATATGAAGAAAAGCATCAAAATTCAAATTCAGCACAATAAAACAAACAAACGTCGCAGATAAAATCAGTTTCATCCCTTCGCCGAAGAAAGGGTTAAATCCCGTTAACGAGTGGAAGAAAGCTAGGACTCTCCGTTTGCAGAGATCGTGCAAGACTTGTTAAATGTCAACAGGTTTTTAATGAGATATTTCAAGTGAAGCTTAATATTGAAGGTATTAAAAGTCCGAGTCCGGGAATCCTTTAATGAGCCTCCGCCCCCCGAGGGAGCCCCTTTCGTTCGTAATGTCTCCGAAGAATCCTTCGCCCCCTTTAACGTAGACTGCGAGATTTAAAAATAATTTAATTGCTGTTTTGTGTTTACGAAACGATTTCATCTGCCAAGAGTGTTATCTTCAATCTCGACATGTCCATTAGGGATAGCGACAGTTTATTTTGTTTGAAATTATAATCGCGTCCGATTGTTTCGGCGAGATTTCGTATCGTTTATTGCGTTTCGAGTTTTCGACTCTTTTTCGGAGTTTACACTATAAATTTTTATATTCGACAAGGATCAACTTCAGGTCGGCCAAATCTTTAAAACTTTTAGATTGAAATTCTTTATATACCTCGGATAAATCTCGCTGTACATTTAATGAAAAATTTAGCGACAAAGGGAAAGTTTCTTCGAAATTCTTTTTTTTTGTACGAACGTACGAAAATAAAATGTATCGAACTCAATATAGACAGTTTATTTTTTGCGTATAAATAGAACAAAGCGTGTTCGATTAACATTCAAATATATTCGTGATCGAAAAAATGATTCGTTCGAATACAATACGAGCCTTTACTTGAAATAACATTATTTATTTATAAAAATATGAATGTGCTTCATTTGATATATTGAAAAATAATATTGTTGATCAACCAAATATCGACTATATTTATAATTTGCGAGAAAAAAAACAAAATATTCAGCATATAACATAAATCATATGAAAAATCGACGTCATCCTTTCAAGACTCAAATTCCGAAACGGGGCTCATTTTACCGGCGTTATAAGAGAACAAACGAATTAATAAGAACGGAAAACTGAGCTGCGACAACGGATTGCGGAAACACAAATTTGTCAGTGTTAATTGCTGTTTGCTCCGCGGGAATCTCCCGAACAAACATATTAAGGCCCCCAGGAACCGACGACGACGGCCCAAAGTGAACGGACCAAGTGAAAATGAAGAAAAAAAAGAGTGAAGGGTGTAAAAAAGGAAGAGCCGAGTCCAGGGCATCCTCAAGGCACTCTCTTTCCGAGGAGCGACATAATGAGGGCGGGCTCCCATTGTTTGATAAACAAATTTGCCGACACTTGTTGAACGTTTTTCTAGTAAATTAATTTCGCAGTTTACAACAGTTTTCCACAAAGCGGATTTTCATAATGATACAATTTTCACGTTTTTAAAATGCGCAATTTCATATCTGCTTCAGAAATCATAATCGATCGGCGCCGTCGGAATTCGAATGCGTCGCGATTCTAAATTGAGATTGCATTTGCTCGACAATATAATCAATCACTCGTTCGACTTATTGCAATTGAAAGACTTTTTTTCTGGTCTTATCTCGTTGAAATTCCATTTTCAGAAAAGCGAATGCGTCTCTCTTGTGCGTGTACAGTGTAACACGTGTGGGTTTTTTTCGCGTCCTCGCGAGAGGACCGCCATTGAGTCGACCTTTGGTAAAAACGGGGCCTCCGAGGCACACAAAAGAGGCCGGGATTCGAACCTGAAAGCTTTTCGGATAAATGAAATGTAATTTTGTAGAAAAAACCAAATAAACGCTCCCCCAGACGCACCGTAAATAATTTCATCGTCAGAGCATTTCCGGGGACGTGAACGAAAGATGTTTCCATGCGGAAAAGTTTGACGTTCATTGTTCAATTATGTTTAGAATTTATATTTTTATACGCAAATCGATTAATTGAAACGAAAAGAAATCCGATCGAATCGAAAATAAACAGATATTTTCGGCATCGTTCCGTAGAATTAAGCCGCGCATTAATTACGGGAAAAACTCTTTCATTTCGGATTTTTCACAGTGTGATTAGCAATCAAAGCGAAAGGCTCAACGAAAGAATTGGGTGACGAAGCGTACAAAAAAAAGTCTCAAGACCATAATAAAGGCGGAGTGCTCTCGGCATAAAAAGCTGTTTGAAATATGAAGAGCGTTTCCCTTCTTTTGCGGAGACAAAGCAAAACCGGCACGCGGTTGACGAACTTGCCATTATTTCCGCACACACAAATGCGATACATATATCCGAGGCATACATTACCAAAATACGACAACTACACTTGATTGAATCGTCGAAAAATATCGGTATCAAATCCTAGAATCTATAACTCTTTTTATACCTATATACTACACACGCATTGAACGAAGTTAAAGCAATAATGCAAAGAAAATGTTTATTTATTAATTTACTTATATTATTAAAATATACAGATGATCAATTAACATATCATTTTTCTACACAATTTTCCATTTTTGAAATATCTTTTTATCTAAGGGATTTTACAAGATTGATCTCAACAGCAACGGTAACGACAAGTTGTTCAAATGCTAATACATTTTCCAATAGAAACAAGTAATTATTACAAGAGAATTAATTCAAATCTTAAGAAGATAACTTTTCCATTTTATTTCGCTACATGAACTGTATTTTTCTTTCTATCGAAATCATCCAATTCTTAGTGTGTAAAGTGATCTTGATACGATATTCAATGCATGATTAAAATATCCAGCTCACATCTTCCAAACATAAAAGATCCATTATGTTACGATGAATCATCGAATTGTCGCATTTTAGAACGACTCATACGAACACACTTTAGCATATTATACAACACGATAATACAACGTCCCGTCTTTTACATGACACGAGTGGGTGGAAAATGGGGTGGTTTCCTTAAGGGCGACTCGAGACATTTCTGCTCTTCTAGGGGAGCCACTTCTTGGCTGGTTGGCTGGCAGCCAGTCGGTTTTCCGTTCCCCAGCCACGAAATATGACGGGACTTCCCTTCGTAATGCTATTTATTTTAATTTATCAGCGGGCTTTTGCCGATGCGGTTCTATCGTACGCGAGAATGGGGAAAATTACTTTGGACTTGATGAAAAAAATGGTCTGTAAGTGGACGTGCATGTTTTTTTAATATACAACTTACGATGATTTATATAAGATAAGATCAAACATAAAGTAATTAGATCGATTTAATTACATTAATCAAACGTTACTCGATATAATCGCAGATTTTGTAATTCGCGTTGGCTTCCTTCGCGTAATTACAATGCGATTTTCTCGGAAAATTTCGTTTGAGATTTGTCGAAATGATATTAGCTAATCACATTTAATCTAGTATGCCGGATATACACACTAGTATTGTATGTAAAGGAAAATCGAAAACACGAGTAAAAAAAAAGGTTTCGTTTCGTAAGTTACAGCATTTATTCTGCGCAAGGCTTCGCCGGAATTGAATCCTGTGTTTTCTACGAATAGGGGTATTTCGACCTGTAGACGAAAAAAAAGGAGATGTTATCTATGGGTTGTTGCGAATTGTGGTGAATGATCAAATGCCCTTCGGCCACTAGACTTTTAGCTATCCTCGCCTTCTCAACATTTCCTCGACTCCAAACTTCCTGAATAATAGACTCGATTATGCACAATCGATTTTTTTCATAAAATAGTCATTAAAAGAAAACTTTTTTTTCACATTAAAAAAAGTCAACAGTGTAGTTTTAAACGTGCGAAAATATTTTCATCGATAATAAACAAACTAAGTCACTTTGAGAGACTTTTATACAGTGGCCCGATTTGTATGCAGGTAGTCTGTTGCATCGAGACCGCGGTCCGACCGCCGCTACAGGCTGTTCGAAGTTCTCCAAGAGGGCAAAGAAAAACTTATACGCTTCACTAAAGTGTTGTTTTATAAAATTACGCGGACTTTCTTCTGCAGGGTTGCAGACTAAAGAGTGCAAACACTAGTGCCCCTCGGCACACACTAGATCCCCGTAGAGCTCCCCGACGGGCCAACTTGGCTCGCACACAGTCAACTATAATACTTGTTTTTTTTTTAAACCGAGACATGCTTTTTATACGTGTTTTTCGCGCAGAGTAATGTCGCAAATATTCCACGTGAGATGAAAATTTCCCACCTTGCATGCAAATTTAATGGTTCCAAAAGTGGCAAGCTCGATTTACGTCCGAGACGATGCAACTTTAGTGTTGTGCGTTTAATCATTCTCTCGGCTGAGTGTCCGCTTTCTCGGATGCGACTTGTGTTTTCTTTTCATGCTTAATTGAATTCTTGAATGATAAAAATTGCAATTTTATGTATTCAGTATAATTTATGGGATATTCTATTTAAGCATTCGAAATAATACTAACGTTAGCATCTCGACGTTGGCAGATAATTCAAAGATACATCCGTCTGGGTCGGGAGATTTTTCAAGAAAAACTTTCAGTCACAAAGTTCACAAATCTCAGAAATGAAATTCAAATATAGAAATTGAATCTAAAGATTGATAAAAACAAAACTAATTTTGTTTCGAGCAAATATATTGCTTTTTTCCCATGAAATAGCGTTAAGTTCGGCAATAGACGAAACTCTAAAAGGCAGAACCCAATCCACGAGTGAGATCAAAATTATATCGATACGCAAATTCCAACCACAAATTGTCGACATGAAAAAAAAAACGTATTTGAACAAATTTAACAGTTCATAGATGAAATTTTCCATTATACTCTGCAACGATAACGAGCCATTATCGACATCATGTAAGCGGCTTACAATGAACCTCTCGAAATCAGTATACGAAGCACAGTCCGAGGCCGGAATAGCCCTATTATGGGCCTTGCACTCTCGTGATATTTCCTTTCGGACACAAACAGACACATATCTAATTTGTATTCTCGAAACGGAACGGGCACTCGGGTTTCCACGAGAAGGGTAGGACACTTCACGGAGGGTGGTTCTCGTGATCCACACCACTTCCACAGCACGTGTGAGGCTAATTGACCGGTGAGGCTGTTGTTATTGTTGTTGCGTGGATATGCTGTGTCATATGTATTTTTTTTTCCAAGAGGTGTTAAATCGTTGAAGTTTTGTGATATGTTTGTTTTTTCATATCGATTATAGTTTTTTTTTTATATAATTTTTCTTCTGTAAAGGAATTAAAGTTTCTGAATATGTGTCTTTAATTATGATCGACTATATGACGACTGAAAAGGCTAAGGGGTACAAGTGATTACTAGAAAAGTGCGCTCAAAGTTGAGCATGTATCTAATCGCATTAGGAAAAGGTCAAGTGATATGATGATATATCTCGACGCACGTTACAAGTTCGTTTATATCCTTTTACCACCAAATATATGAGCGTACATAGAAGCGATTCCTGTACATAACTCAATTTCAGTAAAAATGACACTTGTACCCCTTGGCCTTTTTAGTCGTCATATAATAGCGTTATTCTGTATCACTGTGTGTCCGTGTAACGCTTCAAAACTGCGTTGATATATTCAAAGGGTTAATCGCTAGTAATTATATAAGTCTGTCTTTATTTCGCGGATTTTTGACAGTTCATAGTGGAACGACTGATACTCTGGTTAGTTAGGTAAAGCAGTGAAAAAATCAGCCCTACATATTTTGAATTTAACTTGTTAAGTGCGCAGAAAAAAACTATTAACAATTTTTTAATATCACATTATTTTAATGTGAATTATATTATAATAGTTTATAACAATATGTAAATGAAATTCATTATTTTAGAGTAAATATTGCCGAGCAGTTGGCATTAGTAGCTAATATATTGTACAATTGGTAGTTTTCGTCGAGCGCGTCAAGTTGTCACACGTTCAGTATAAACAATGGCGCGGTGTACTCGAGAACTGTCATCGTGATTGAAAATAATTAAATATTGTTTTCCTAATCACAGGTGAGATATTTCGTAATTAGTCTTTAATATTATTTAAAATCAATAAACACAATCATAAATCTATTTCAAATAACACAGATACTCCTAAAAAAAACATAATTCGATGACATAACCTCTAAATTACAACTGTCATTTGCATACACACTGGTAAAATCGATTATGAACATTTCAAGAATTCGATAAATCTTTCATTTTTTTAGTAAATTTGTTCCGAATGTTAATATCTAAATCTAAATGAAACTATGATTCCAATCACTAGAAATTTTCGGAAATCATTGAAATTTTTGAAAAGTTTCCACAATTGTGCATATATTTAAATGATTTCTTTTTTATTTAACACGAAAACATACACACACTCAAATTACTATTACTAAACCAACAGACCAAATCCAGAATCGCATTTCCTAGCACAAGAGTAGGCCGTTAGTGACGTGCACACATTATAAACACACAACCCTTCCGACCCACATTCGCAAACAGGGCGGGTCGTAAACGGGTGCAATTCGACTCGAACAATTATATCGGCAATGAGGGACGTAAACTGCGTTCGTATAAACCGAAAACTTGTTACCGCCGAGTTTGACTTATGCCGAGCCGTTAACCTTTTACTTTGATTAAAAAAGCCTCCTCGGATGGGCCAATAAGGCCGAGACTGATGAGGGCTTAACTTTTTTTACGGCCGCCACTCGCCGGTTCGTCATATTTTCTAGGGAGGGATTGGGTCGTTGTCGATTTTTAGTCGAGAAAGTTTCGGATCGTGATCGTTTCCGAGGCCCATTCGAGTTTGGAGGGTTGTGTTGTGCTTTTAAGGTTCGATCTTTCGATCGTTAGTTGCTTAATACTTGTGTTACGAAATACGAGTTCTCCTTTTTTTTTCTATGCCTAGATTTTGATATTTGTTATTGTGTATTCGTGAACTTATATGGTCAAACTATAAATGAAAAAATCGTTAAACTTTAATACATATGTAGCTGTCATACATAATTTAGCTGACGATCATAAGATCGGACTTACGTATTTCACCGTTTCGATTGTCCTCGTCAAAATAATCAAACTACAGTAGAAACTCAGTTATGCGGAGTAAAAAATTGAACGTATGTGTACATATGAATAAATACAAATGCTTCACTCTTAATTTCATCGTTAATCTCTTTAAATTATATATATTTTTTATCATCATACTACTTTCATCCCCAATTAGTTCGGATAATCGAGATTCTACTGTAATCAATATAATATGTGAAATTATTTAATATTAAATTCAAATATATTATTTTTCTTTCAGTTGATCGTATGAAAAATAAATCGATTCTGGCTCGCTTCATTTGTTTTGTGAAAAAATAAATTTCGTATCGTAGAAATTTCTATCATTATATTTGCGTAATTTTAGTGGGTTTTAAAGCTTTTTATAATAAATTCCAATAATTTTCGTAATCTTTTAAGTGAATTCAAGCAAATTTAGTGTTTTTATCGCGAATTTGAGAGATGTGTTAGAAAGCGTGAAAAATGAAAAGTGCTTCGATATCGAGTTCTTCGGGATGCTTCATACTAGGCATGGCGTGAATCTGGAAAACATCGTTGGATTTTGCAGATTCGCCGATTCCAGGTTAGTTTTTCAATTTTTAAAAATGTGCTTTAAATGATCAATGCTGTCATTCGTTTTTAAAAGTGTCAAATTTTCGAACTTTAAATATTACCGAAAAACCGTCATTAAAATCGTATTCTTACGTAAAAAAAATGAAATTTCGTTTGTCCATATCGTTTGCATCAATTAGTTTTCCGATAGCGATGAAACATTAGTCAGTTATTTTTAATTATTTCTAAACCAATACAATCACCTTTCAATTTATCTAACGGTATTTTTCATTCGGAAAAAATTCAGTACGAAAATATTTTTTTTCCAATACTATGCTGCATACTTTTGTTTTCGTGAATTCAAATGTGATAATTTATTTATTTTCAAATTTATAAGTTTGTTGACATTAGTAGTCGTGGTAACGCAACTCTGAAAGTCAAAAAAATTCTTTTAACGTTTAATGTTCAAAAATCAATATTAATTTCTAAATTTAATTTGTAATAGAAAATTGATAGAATTTCAAGATAAAAGTCTTTTCACGTGATTAAGTAGCGGGTACAATAACTTTTGACGTAGAGTGAGGTCCAATTAAAAGGCGAGATGATAGATTTCCCCTACATTATATCTAATATTTTTGTATTTTTTACAAACATTTTTTTCACTTTTCATTTCAATTTAAAATGTGCAATAATTAAAAATAACTTATCTAAAAATAGAAAACCTATTAACAGCTAAAACAATTATTTAAATTAAACAATTCAGCTCCAATCGACACCGCCATTTCAATCAACCCATAAAATCACCCCCTAAAAAAAAAAACCGAACCATCACCCTCACCGAAAAACGCCTAGATGAAAAACCCCGTTAAAACCCAAGACCATAGCGGAGACAAAACGAGCGCGTACCGAAGAAAAGAGCGCGCGGAATAAAAAGCGCCCACATTGATATTCAATTGCCCGCCCACTATGGCCTACCATCGAGGCGAACTCCGGTTGCGGTAACTCGGTAGTTTATGGGTCCCCGGGGACGATTATGAAGTCTTTATGGTAATGGGGAGCTACGTGCAGACAGCTCGACCCCGTGCTACAACAACAACGCCGTTATTAACATATTTCCGAAGAATCGCGAAGCGTTAGCGCCGTTTTTTCTATTCGTACGTATGTTCGGTTTTGCAGTGTTGTTGGGTGTTTTGGACATTTTTGATGAAAGACAATGTTTTATGTGTGGTTTTTGATCGAATATGTGTAAATTAGGAAATATTTTTAATGCAGGAAAACGTCTGCTGTGTCGTTAGTTTCAATTTAGCGTTGTCGTTTTTTCATACTGTTAATATAATAGGCGTTTAAATCTGAGACTGGCGCTCATAGAAAGATCTTCTTAATATCACTTTTGTATAATCGTGTTTCTGAACTAAAAAACTCTAAACTCTATTTGATTCAGGTATCATTTCGCCTAATTTCGCCAATTTTTTTTAGATAATGGGTTTGATGTTTCTTTTATAATTTGGAGATTGATCAAACGCGATTCTTAATTTTGCACTCGGTATTGATATTTGAAACGCTTTCCATGGGAAAATTCAATTAAGTGAAAACATTACTCAAATGAGATCATTTTTGGGATATATACATATATATATTTAATATGTATTTTACTGGATAGCTCTTAATTTAATTCTTTGAAACGTGGAATTTACAACAAAATATTATTATTATATATTTCGATAACTCTTGTACATTATAATCTCATCACAAACAATATTGAAAACCGTAACATGATCTTTCTTCATATTACAAAAAGTATTATAGAACCATTCATTCGGTGAAAATTTTACGAAGAAATACAAAATTTATCAATTGTGTTCAGTATTCTTCGCAATACTGTAGATATATTCTTCAAGCCCTCGAAATATATTTTTGAAGTTTTTTTTTTCATACACGAAATATATCGCATTATATCTTGAGCTTTTCGCTCTTTGCGCCGATGTTGTTTATCTGCGGTTGAGTGCATACGTAATGTGCGCGCAGATGTATTGTATGTAGTTTTGGTCCATGGTGTTACTCAAATCATAAAATTTTATTTATCGAAATCGAATAGATTATTTTTCAATAAAATATATTTGCTAGCATTTTTATAAATATACAAAAAAAAAAACATTTTAAATAATAACAAAATTCATATCTATTCTGAATAACCTAAAAAAATCAAAAAAACTGTTGCAGCAACTAAGTTATGCAATATATTCATCGATTTTCTCAGAAATATTTGAAATTCGAAAACTTTCCCCGAATCATGTCATTTTTAAAATATAGAGCATCATCTGAACCGTTATTTTATTTAATTATTTCTACGATGTGGATGCGAAATTGCACGATACTGACGCGATGTCAGTTTTGATTATAGAAGTGGAGTCGAACGATTGTACGTAAGTTTTTTGTGCTAAGATAAATCTTCGATCTGGATAATTATGTTGATGTTTTTCTTGTGTTGTTGAGTTGTTGGTTGGTGTTGTTTTCTCGTATGTCGTGTAGAAGATGCGGGTTCTGTTCGAATAAGTTTGTTTTGAATGCGGTGATTGTATTTTTGTTTATTTAATGAACTCAAATTATTTTCAGTTTAATTCTTATTTATATATTAAAATTATGAAATATATTATTACAACGAAAAAATGGTAAAATATATTATTTTGTAGTAGATTGTGTTTTAAAACCAATGTGTGTTCATGAGATATGATGATTCACGAATGTTGTCGAATGAGCAATGTAAACAGCCCTAAGACGGTATGATTTTATGTAAGGTGGAATCCTTTTAAACTTCGATCTATCTTAATTAACGTCACGAAGGCGAACGAGAAGAAAGCTCTCCAGGAATGGAGAAAACTCAATTTTCCTCGAGAAGATTTCGTGTCAATCTACTTTGGACGATATTCGGGAACAAAGCGCGGCAAATACGTTTCCGAAAGATCGATTTTTATCACGGCTCTACAAGCCATTTACGTGTCGAATGTTTTAATATGTTTTATCCACTCTCGAATATTCATCAATTAGAAAAAAACATGAAATATTATAAAAATTAAATTTATATAATTGATACTGGGAATTTTAACGTTTCAAGAATTCTTTTCGAATTAACATTTTTAATTAAGAGTTTGGGTTTTAATTGAGTTTTTTATTTTCATCAATCGACCACTGCGAATCCTCTCAAAATCAATTTCAACTTTCTTCATTTATTATTAATTCTCAATAATTTTTCAGAATCATTAACCATTTTTTTAATAAGCAACAACTTTGACGCGTTATCTATTATAACAACTGCCCTCGAGACGCGCTTAAATATTCATCGCTCCGAGTCTGGCGACACTATTTCGTCTTAGGGGAGTCGTTTATCTACAACGACACCGTAAACGATCTCATTAAAGATTCGACCCTAAACAACCGCCTTCTTTTGATCCACATCGACGGTTTAAATGCGTCCAATTTGCAGCCGAGCGAGGGGTGGCGGGCCTTTCAAAAATATTATACAACCGGAGGGAAGCAGGCCTTTTCCTCAGTACTACTACTAGTGCTAGAGGAGGTAGACTTGGGTTAGAAGCAGTCGCTGAAAGGGCACAGGAGGTGCATTCAGCCGGTTCACGAGCCCATTCAAACTGGCCGAATGTGGGCCTGAATATTTCAAAGGACCTCGCCGTTGTTTTGCGAAGGAATTAATGTGGTGCGCTTGCATTCGCAAAGGGTTACTCTATGCGCGCGCGCTACGGTAGAGTAGGTCGTTGAATAATTTTGCAGTTATCCAGATCGAAGGTTTTTCGGGGTTGAAAATATGTTGAAAGATGTTTTCATTCAAAATTACACTTTACTATATTGGGTTGGAATTCATCTTTAACATAAATCATTAAAATCAAAATATGCATTACGATATGAAAAAATATCTACCGAATCAAATGCGTAATTTTTTTGATCTATCAAAATTAACATTGTTATAAATTAAAACTCCTAATTTATGAATAAAGAGTTAAAACAACAGGAAAGAAATATAATAATATGAATTTTTTACCGTTTTATATATTTGATATTTTCATGTCAATAAATGTCGACGATTGAATCGTTAAAATTACGTAAACTTGTTGATCGTATCAACGAGATAACTGTTTGGTATATTTAATAGGCTTAATTCAATTAAACCCAGATTTATACGAACAACACAAGCTTATCCGAAATAAATACTGTTAAAATCGTTCGAAATTCATTAACGAATCAATTAAAAAAATAATAATAGCTCGTTAAAACAAAATCGAACGCT
Source organism: Cheumatopsyche charites (assembly GCA_024721215.1). Lineage (NCBI taxonomy): Eukaryota > Metazoa > Arthropoda > Insecta > Trichoptera > Hydropsychidae > Cheumatopsyche > Cheumatopsyche charites. The sequence continues at coordinate 5,187,200 of CM045578.1, forward strand.
TCGAACGGTAACGACCCCTATCCGATTTCGCCATTTTCCGCACGTCGCAATTATCCGCTCCTCAATATCCGGCGGTGGTGAATTTTTGCTCGGCCATTGTTTACGACCTTCATCATTATCTATTATAATAATAATGTTAACAACCCGGCAATCAATCACTTTCGGCATCGTCGTTACCGCGTTTACTTGTGAACTGAGCGCGCGCGAGGCACAAAAGCTCCGATGATTTTCCGAGAAATCCGGAAAATCGGTATGTGGGAAATTTCGCTGGAACGGGGCGTGTGCGTTTTACGGGTTATCTCTGTAAATAATTCATCATTTTTCCGATCGGATCGCTTCCGTATCGACAGTCATGTTGCATGATGATGATTAATGGTGACGGTATTGAAACGTCATTATGCGAGATCGCGTTCGTTTCATATAAATTCGATAATAAAAGGGAATGCATTGTGCGTTGCCAAATTAACGCTTTTTGTGTTGTATTGGAAGTTCGTTTGTCGATTTGCTTCGATTTTTATTCGATTGAAATGTACGTTTCTCCAAAATGAATTGTAGAGTTTGAGATATTTTAGTTTTCACTCAATCGACTTGAGTAGGGTTGATGTAATTTGATATGTTTCATATCGTCTAATGGATATTTAAATTTGACATTTCATTTAAAATTGATTTAATTTGTATTCAATTTAATTTTAAAACAATTAAACCCCGATCATAACCAAAGTAATTGTACTTCGTTGTTATACACAACAATTTGAAAATAGATTTCTATACGAGAGTTTGAATCATAATATTAATAATTTCATCGATTAATTCAATGAATACGGTAATTCGAGAGTGAATTTACTCTCAATCAAATTACCTATAGTGTACGGCGTCAATAGAAAATCTCGTTTTGTACGAATGCTCGAACCATAAACGCTGATTGTTATTGAAGTTGCGTTGGAGCATTGGCGTTTCATTTTCAGCACGTATGCTACCAGTTGATAACGGGTTAATTTTTACATTCACTTCGATCCCTTCATGAGGTGATCACAGAATTAATCAAAATAAACTTTTCATTAAAATTTTCAATTATTCTAAAATACAATAGTTTTTTGGATCGAAAATAGATTAATGAGACTAATCAAATTAGTTCTTCATATTTTTCGATTGATTTAAAAAAATGGTTTTTATGTTCTTAGTTATAATTTGACCACTGCTGGAAATATTGAAAAACAAAAATCGGGCTGAAAACCCGAGTTCACGTGATGCGGCAACAAAACGGTTTGCCGTTTACATAACGGCTATTACATTTAATAATGGAGCGAGATAGTGGTTGGCGTTGCATCGCATTGCACTTCGAATTCGGATGCAGCTCGGACGGCGTGAAAAACGATCGTTGAAATTTTCATCGCCATAAGAGGCCTCCATTTCAGAAACTTTTAACGGCACTGCCCATTTTCATCTACGAAAAAAGTATCATAACTGTTAATAAATAATATACGATTGAAAGTTTTTCGATAGAGATATTCAAATTACTCGTACTAGATTCTTCAAAAATAATTGTCTAAATTTTGTATATTTCAATTTGATATCTAAAAATGATTCAATATTGCACTAAAATACATTTTAATATAAAAGTATTCGCTCGGAAAAGTTTGTTCGTCTCTGGTGTAAAAGATGAGTATGGTTTGGCAAAAGGGCGTATGATTTATTAGAATATGCTTGGCAAACAAACAAAATTTTTATACGAAAATGCACCAACAGTTCAAACGACTGTGCTGCTTGCATTGTAATAACGGCAGTATGAAGATTCGTAGCAATGCACTTTGTAGGAATTACGTAAATACGAAACGTTCGCCGTTTCATATAGTGGATTGAATAGTTAATAGTGAAGCTCTTAAAATTCGTGTATAAATGTGAAAATTATCTCTTAAAACTTATCTGAGAAAATTTGCATTCGCGTCTAATGTTGCATGAATAGTGCATAAGAGTGCCGCGATCTTTTGTACATTGATTTAGGATGTTGCTCTTTTCAGAATGAGATACTTCACTTTATCCCTGCTAGTAGCAAGTTTAGTTTATTGAAAACGATATTAAAATATTGTTTCAGAAAATCTTTGCAAATTTTTGTACAATTTATTCAATAACCTTCATAATTAAAATAAGAACGTTTTTATAATTAAATGGTATCAAATAATTAAAAAAAGCGATCATATTAATAAAGCACACATCCCAAAAAGTGCAACACGCCACATTCTCACCAGGACATCGCCACAGACGACAACAACAACAACAACAACATTGTAACAACGTTCTTTGTAGTAGACGTAACATTCCGCAAAGCTTTCGCGTCGTGCGCTTTTGTGCGATAGGAAAACCACACTTGCGTGCGCCCGGGGATAGAATTTTCCGTTCGAACGACATAATTTATCCCGAGGCGTCCTGCTGTATTCTATTTATCGGATAAGAAAATGAGCAGCCGCAACACCAGTGTGTTTGTGTGTTGTGTGCCTTCCAAAAACGCGAGATAAGTGAACCAGAAAACGGCTTTATCTTCGGCCGCGAGGTGATAATAAAAACAAACGCGTTCACGAAACAGAAATGTTTCTTGTTTGCCGCGAAATTCGCTCGACTGTATCGGAACTGTTGCATTTTCCAAGGGCGTGTTTGTGCCCTTCGTTGTAACTGTGGTGTAAGTCCATTTTCGTTCTATGATAGTTTTTTTTTTGCCTTTAGTTGAAAACAATTAATCACACTGATATATTGTTTCTGATATATAAAATAAAAAACGATGAACACATATAATTTTTGAACTTACACGACAGGTACAATAAAAGGTACATTTAATGAAATAATGTTTCATGATTTTATTTCTGTACACAGTTTAGTATCTTTTAGATTTTTGTGGAAGCACAAATATTATTAGTACATATTTAATTTCTTTCTGAATTTTGAATTTAAAGATAAAATATTTAAATTCGCGCATTTTACAGACAACAATATTCAATTTTAATACGAAAACAATGAAGTGTTCATATAAAATAGAATCTGTAAACAAATTGAATTTTTTCACACGAACATTGATCCATCATATGAACTCATATTTCATAAAGAAGATATTTGAATTGAAAAGCGTAAAATTGATTATTCGAAACACACAAAATATTTGATATTTTAATATTTCAAAAAAATTCACTAAAGATAACATCCACAGCGCATTCTCGTCTCGGTTCATATTCAAAAACATTATACGCCCGCGAAAATATTTCACCGCACCGAAAGGGATTATTTATGCATTTCCATCACGGTATCGTTTCCATCTGAACCGAGCAGCGAAGAAAACTCCAACAAAGGCGTCCATTTGCATCTAGGTGTCAACGTCATTTTTGTCGAGACTCGCCATAATCGTCAAAAGTCGAACCGAGCTTTTTGTGTTAGCGAACCTAGCGTCAAATGGGGCGCAAACGCGATAAAATGCGTCAAACAACAATGGGGGGTAGGACTCGATTTTATTTTATACTATTTTTTCGGGACGCGAAATGAAAAACTGCATCGTCGGTTGACTGATGCACAAAAGTAATGTAGTGCACGGACGCGTTTGACGCGTATTGATGGCTGGTCGGCGGAATGCCTTTGCATTTTCAACAAATCGTCCCCTATGCTTGTTTTTTTCTCTATAAAAATATTGAAATGCTTAGAATATAAATGGTTTTTAAATTATATTTATCGTATGTCAAATGATTAGCTGGTTTATGTTAGGGCTTTGCTCGAACTCGGTAGCGCTTCATCAATATTACTTATGTTCAAAAGTTACTCTAAATAGTGAATTTTTAACCAGATACAATATTCAATATCAAAAGTTGTAGTAAATTTTTTACCAGTCCGTATTTAACGTTATCAAAACATAAAATGCAATATGTGGCCTCAGTTGAACATTCAAAGGTTAAAAATTGACTTTTTTAGGGTTCGTTTTTCGTTTCCACTCTGCATATGAGGAAAATTGCATTTTTTTCGTACGAGTTTTGTTCGTTGTATGGGAAAATAAATCGGTTTCGATTGAATATTCTCGATACTGAGCGATGTTTGTTTCGTTAAAAGCCTCTTGAGATTTTGTGCTTCAGGCGATGTCTACCTTTCACGCTTATCGCAAAAATAGCTTATTATTATGATATTCTATTTTATGAAGCATTACATGAAGGTTATTGGCTTATTTTGGAGATATCGCTTATTTTATTATACATTAATTCTTGAATATTGCTCCCATTATGTTTGCTAGAGTAAAGATTATTTTTTATTTAAAGTTCACGAACATTTATTTCGATTTGCATTCAAAGTTTCAAAATGAAAAATAGTATCATATTATTTAATAATGCCCTCATTATTTTTGAAAATAATCTTAAATAGCATCGATTGACATATTCTTGAAAAAAAAAATAACAATATCATATCTAAACTTAGTTTTTAAATACATAGGTATATTGTAAATTTAATAATAATAGACCGAAAAATTCGATAGCACTGAGATGCTTTAACGAGCTTCACTCGATTGGAATGACTCAAGATGGAAAGTCTCCCTTAGTAGGATATGAATCAAAGGCGATGTTATTAAAACGTATCCGAGGTTCTTAAAAAGTGAAATATTGCAGAAATTTCCATCGGACCATCGTCGAACGATGCAAAGTTGCGAGCGAGAGGCCACTCGCAGTTTTTGTATAACCGGGAGCAAAAGTTTTGATTAGTCTCTACTTCATCCCCTTATACCACTTCTCCGTCTCCGATACCCCGGTTTCAATTTCGAACTGAAAGTTAACTATTCAGCCGGAAGTTTGCCGAAACGCTGCAACGCCAACGGCCTGAAAAAAAGTCCACAAATAAAATATGAAGTTAAATAATGGAGGCTCTCCGTTAGCGCATATGCGGATTGATTCTCAATTAAAATATCCGCTCGAGCGGCCGTGATGCAATCGTATCAAGGAAAATGCATAGCACTATGTTGGATGTTTGTCCGATTTTATCGAGGCTGCGATATTGCGTGCGCGGTGAAATTCCAATTTTCCGCAATCGATATTTTTTTATTTGTTTCGTAGTGAATTCCATTTTGAAAAGCTCAACGTTAAAGGATTTTTTAGTGTTTCATTTTTTTTTTTATTCAGCTTTTACGATACATCGAGTTGTTAGTGTCGTGCCAATGACGTCGACATGTTGCAAAGCTTGTTTGCCTATAGTTCTCATTTCCAATTTGTGCAATATTAAATTTTAAATTGCAATATAACATTCGAAATATAAAAGCATAGCGATTAAATGAAACATTTCTCATACACATTGAAAATTTCATTTCAATAATTTGACGCATTAATATCATTCGATCACAAAAGAGCTATTAATTTCACATAAATAAATCAAAACATCAATAATTCTCTCTCAGTCCACAAATTCAGCTATATCAGAATATTTAATACACATACCCAATAATCCGATTACACTGTTTAAGCGCCGATTCTCAAAGCACATGAAAAACGCTAACTGCGTTCGACATAAAAATGAATTATTTCTATTTACCCAACGTTCTTTTCTGCCTGTTAATGGAAACCTCAACCAGAGATAGGACAGTTTCGGCGGACGACATCGTTTTCGAACCGGTCAGCGTATTCAGAACGTGCCTATATTAGATAGGACGAATACTTATACGTATATCTACTTATGGATTGTACGAAACGGCCAAGTGGTTATGATACTGTCTCAACAGTGATATTATAGCCGTCGCAAGCGAGTCCAGCTTTTGGTCTGCGATAACAATTCCCTTCCATTAAGCTCGAGTTGCCAGAGAAACGAATACGACGGCCTTGTTAGTGGCCGTTGGACCTCTCCCGCATACGTATTCTATACAATTCGAATGTACAACTATTAACAATGTTATCCTAGAGGAGGAAATCTTTTGCGTTAATAAATTTGCCAAGTTATTGCCGGTTTTATCATCTCTGTTGTGTGTGGGCGAAAAAAGTTTCTTTGATTAAGTGTCCGCTATTCATATGGCTGTAATATTTCAAACATACTTGTGTATGTATTTTAATTTCATTTATGAGTCATAAAATACAATCATGTCGTATATTTAGTGAATCTACTTTATTTCTTAGTCCCAAACATTCAATCGTTTCGAGTATTAGTTGATATTTTTATTCCAATAAAATTTGAAAACATTCGAGATAAGAATTCCAAAAGAAAAATTACATTTATTAAAACTCGAGTTAATTAACGAATGATTGAAAATTCTGATTTAAATTAATTACTAATATGAAAGCAGAAACTTAATCACCGTTCATGACTTAAGTAACGTTTCAATGACGCATTCAATCAATTTTACGACACTAATCAACAATTTATATGCAGTCTGCCATAAAAGAAAACACTCATCATAAAAATCAACGACACTTAAATCCAGCCACATAATTATACAATTCAACCATCGATAAAAACACACCCCAGCAACGACGACTCGACCGCGCATTTGCCGCACGATAAAAAGTCGAAACGCAAAAAGAATAAATATTCCTCGAGAAAAAAATCGCAACTTTCGACATGGCGATTTTATTTATAGCGCATCCAATTTTTTTGCTTATATATATACCGATTTTAGTCGGAAAACTGTAGAAAAGCGCGCCTCTCGCAGGCCCGCTGCCAAACGTTACACGAGTAAGTGTTTCAGCCGAACAATAAATCAGACGGAGACGCGCCCGCGAGCCAACTTGCTAAATCAATGTTTGAAGCCCCATCTGCAAACTTGTGCGTATAGCGCCGAAAAGTCTCAAAAACTCGAAACCAACCCCCCTACTAACTCGATTTTTTTATAAGGGTGTGAAATTTCCAATGAATACGATCGGGCCGTTTGTCTGCTCCAGCCTTCGATTGTTTTTTTTTTTTGTATTGAAAGATAAGTGATTGGTTAAAATTTTATATAAATTTTCTTTATTCAATCTCGTATTGCAAGCGAACTGAACGGGACAGAAACTGACGAACGAAACACACCTATAAGGCTATACAACCATTTCTTTCTGAGAAGGACAAAGATGGGTGTATAGCCCTATAGGTGTATCTCGTTCATCAAGTACGCTTCTTTAGCAATGTGAAATTACCTTTATTAATAATGGAAATACTAAAAAAATATTTTTGAACGAAGAAAAACATAGATATTTTAGAGAGCGAGTATTTTTTTCACGTTATGCGAAGTGCTCGCTTAGTGGGGTTCCACTGTTTTGATTTTTAAGATGTTCATATTATGCTTTTTAACTACACATTTTTGTGTTCCGATAGTGATTCGTTTCGTTGATTCTGCTCATCAATCAATTTCCGCTTTAGTTATCAATAATAATGCGCGTTCAATAAAATTAATGATAATGTTAAAGAAAGTGGAAAGAAGTTTCATTTATAACATGAGTATTCAAACGTATTGTGTATTAGGTATACATATTATATATTTTTTTGTTGTGAATGTGGTAAAAGTAGACATTTATGTAGACGTATGCCGAATAAACGTCGCTCCGAATTCGCATTGGACGCCTGGAGACTAATCGATCTGTGTTGTTGCTTCTATTTATTACGCTGTTCTCGATATATATTTTTTCATTTTATTTTCAGATTGCAGTAATTGATTGATACGGTTTTGGTTACGTGATAAATTTTCATAATCAACGAATCGTATAGTTTTTCTCAATATATTTTTTCCCTAAATAATTAATTTTTATTGCATCCTTTATAGATATAATAAATTAAAATAAACCGAATGGCAGTATATTCAAATAAAAAATATAATTTCAAATTAAATTTTAAAATGTACATAGCATTTTTATTTTAAAATGGAAAAATAAATACTTCAAGTCCTCTCATTTTTATTATTCAAAAGTTTTAAAAACATTTTCAATAAAGCTTTTCACGGCTTTGAGATTTCAAATCTTTCGAATACAAATTGCAGTCGATTCTCGAAAAATGAGCGTCGTTGCGAAACAAAGCTCTTTAAAGCGTTTTTTTTTTCTTTCTTGTTAGTTAGGAAAGGCTGGACCGTTTTTTGATGTAAAACACGTCGCCAATTACAATATAGACATCTCCAATATATTAAGGGGTTGTAAAGGGAAAAAGGCGTTCAAGTTTGCCCTCCGGTTGTGCCCCTTGCTGTTTATCATTGCACCAGCTGGTCGGATCAAAGTCGATGAGCCATATAATTGCCACGGGGACTCCCAGGGCATGCATTACATTACGGACAAAAGTGTCTTTGGCGAAAAGGACACAAGTTAAATGTTTTCCCTTCAAAAGAAAAGACGACAAAAAAAATAAGATAGGAAAGGAAAAAGCGATGCGAAGGACCGATCGCGCCCGTGCCCGATGTGGACTTTCCAGGAAGAGATGTTCGCATTTCGTATTAATGAAGCCGGTTAACTTCCCCGATTTCGGTTCGGCTCGAAAGTTTCTCGAAATCAAATTTTTGGTTAAATCCTTTCCGTGCCCTCCTCCCCGAAGGTTTTCACGAATGCGAAACGAATTACGAACGATCCCCGAAGCGATGAAATTTTAATTCACAGAATCACCATTAAGCACACTTCGAACTTGATACTTTTGCCCAATGATCGCTCCGATCCGCATTGTAACTCCGAGCCTAGTTTGTACTTAACGCTCAGTACGTCTGGAGTGTTTGCTTTAATGTCCGACGCGAGAGATCGAGTCCCTAGTGTGAGATTTGATGATGCTCAAGCTTCCATATAACGAGCGAATAATTCAGAAAATATATCAAAGTATCGCCGAAAATCCCGAATCGAGTATTAAAATTAATTCAGTTTAAACGTTCTCGATTGCGAAAGGCTCTTTTTCGCTCGGTCAATAAGCGCGCCCCATTGTCGACGCTTAATGGCGTTTTTGCCAAAGCGCTTTTCGCGTCCTTTGAATACGCAACTTCCATTTTGCGAATTGTCGCATAAATAAACCTCGTAAACTCGCAACGGCTGCCCTCTCCCCGCTTCTAAAAACGGTAAAAACACAGAGAATCCTCTTACGGGTGAGGGCAAAAGTCCACTTTTGCGGTTCGAACCGGCAAATCCGTTTACAAAAATGAAATATCGAGGCACTCCATCTCAAGGCGGCGTCGTGTCAGGCGATTAATTAACGTCCGGCGATAACAACACAATACATATTGCTCGATTTTTTTTCGCACGGTTGTATTTTACGTTCGGGCGGGATATTTTTCGGTGCCTTGCGATCAATCATATCGTCATTCATTGAATTAGGAAGGGTTGAAACAATGGAGGTGAGCTAATCGCAGGAAACGCTTCCGGACCGTGTCGGACGTGCGCGCTTTCGCCTCCGATGGACGAACCTTCGCTTATTAAGTTTTCTCGCGAACGGATTTACCGCCGTGGAAACGTGGTCGATTTTCAAATTCAATAATGTGTGGGTGTACGATTTCGGAATAAAAAATAAACAAGCTTAAAACTGTTTGAGGTGAAAATTCATTTTTGCACGAAAAAATTGTAACGTTAAAAACTACTGACGAATTTTTATAGTTGAAGTTCACTTTACTAAAGTTTATTTTACTACAATTTGACTTTGTAATGCAACGCAAAGTTTTGTCTTAAAATTTCAACTAAATTACGATTTAATTTTTCACAAGATATTCATTTTTTTTTCATAACTAAATTGCAACATATTTATGTCAGTTCCGACTAAAATTAGTACATATATGAAACCATAACAATTTTTCACTAAATTTAATTCACTACAACAACGAATTTATCATGAAAAAAGGATTACATCGAAACCGTCACGTTTTCCTCGCTAAGAACCGTAACGTGAAAAATTTTGTCGTCGTGTTTTCTCGACGTACGCCACTATTATATTTGCAACGAACGTAATCAGCTTATTGCGTTCACTACGTGCAAACTTTCAATGTACAAAGCCAACGACTTTTCGTTCCTTAGACACTTTTTAAAACCGCTAGTTTGCGTTGCCTCCACGGAGCGTATCGTTGTGTATCGCCCATCAACCTAATCACTTTCCTTGTACTTCCTTCTAGGCCACCGTTGAATCTGTTGTTTCTGTTACAGCAGAATATCCTTTTCTGGATTGTTACTTCGAGCCGGTGATCGACCAAGTGTTGAAAAACGCTGGAGTTAATTCGTTTTCAGGCGAGCCCGCAAACGGTCGGTGATTATGCGAAAATGTGTTTTGTACTGCTGGCTATTATATAGCAGAACGACTCGCGCCATTGAGCGCGATTTCATCCACAAGATGTGAAAATTAACATCTGAAAACAAAGAAATCAAAGCTGGCTTATTTTTGAAGCCTCTCGTTGAATTACAATCACTAAAGCAATATTTATTTGAAATATGAAATATCTATGAAAAAAATTTCGTTTTTACATTGACGTTATTGGTTAGTGTTGTTAATATCGTTGGAAAATCAGTTTTTTGTGAATTGAACGTTAACGGGTTGAGTTTTTATGACCGACAACGATAAGACTGAAACGCCCGTTTTAACAATAAAGGGGACGCCGTTAAAAACTTTTCGTGAACTTTTGCTGTTCGTTCGCGATGCCGTGAAAGAATACCATTCAAATAGTTTCCTACCGAAGAATTTTTCAAATGAAATCGTATCAAATTCAGCTCTAGCAAAAAAGCTACTCTTTAGCGTCGTCTATAATTAAATTGCAAAAAAACTTCCGGCTTCATAAAGTTATGTAACATCATTTAGTAGATTTTGTGCGATGTTCATATACAATTGAGTTGATTGCATACAGTTTTAAAGCTTCTATCGAATTTATGATCGACTCTCACTTGAAGCTTTATATACTCATTAATTTTACTACGACTACATTAAACTCAAACAATCCAATATAATAACTCACTTTGTGCACGACATGAAAACGCCGAGCTTCCAAAGCGCTCCCCTATCAGCGTCGCTCACTTCCTTCCAGCACATTCGAACATTCCCAGAATGCAAAAAAGATTAAGACAAGCAGAAAGAGGTTTCCTCTCGGATTTGATAGTAGAGCCGTGTTTACCCGACCATTAAAATAAACGAAGCACGCCGGCTGCCGGAGTCCAACTTTTCGCCGTTCGTTCAACAACACCCCGAGCCGGAGCACGGGAGGCGACTTCGGCTAAAAGGAACTTGGGCAAAAAGGAACTTGGGCGCCACTTTGTTACGCCCTGTTGAAATTTTAATAGTCGGATAGTTGCAGCCGCCGATTGGCGTGCGTGCTCGCGGAAAAACGTGAGCGCGCCAACGTGTAACGTAAGCACGTTCGGTTACGCGCTCCTCTCTCGCTTTTCCGGATTCGAGTCGGTTGTTCGAATTAAAGAAGCGGGTCGTTACGGGTTTAATTTCGTTTTAGAGCTCTGGCCGGATGGCTGTTTCGGTTCGCGAAAGTGGGTTGGTTAGATTTGATTTTGAAGATGTTGTGGTGCGTTTGCGTCTGTGTGGTATTGTTGGTCGTGTGCTCGTTTCGTTTGATTCTGTGATAGTTGAGGTTTTTCCGATCGATTGGTGTGATATTTAATTATTTATTTAGTAGATTGTTATAACCTCATTGGGTTTTCTTGAAATTAAAAAAGTTAATCAAGTTTGAATATGTTGGCGGTATTTTTCGATTTGAAACACTTTAAGCAATTTTAATTTTCTCAATGCTGACATTTTGAGCGAGATTATTTTATTTAATTTTAAGAAAATCTGACGAGATTATATCCATTCATGAAGTTGCAGCCATTTATATAAAAAAATATTATTATTTTAAAGAACTAAAAAGAGAAAAAAAAATTATAGAGCACTAACATTAAATTCCAAAACAATTCAATTATGAAAATATTAGTATTAATATTGTGAAAATAACATTGAAATGAAAAAATACTATTATCTGAAGTATTAAGTTAAAGACAAATAAGTACATAAAAATATTTGTTGAAAAATATGTTCACGTAAGCTTTCTTTGAAAAACAAAGCATTGAAATTGAATTTCTTTGTCTTCATTCGAATAAGCTGAATTTGCAATAAAAATTATTATTGAAAAAAAAAACTGTTATTTCAAAGAAAATCGGCTTAAGATCAAAACCTAAAAAAACATATTTTCACAAAGTTTTCTCTTGCGAAAATACGTTATTTCAGATAATAAACACAAAAACAACACACATGCATGTAAATTTAATTTCGACGAAACATTTTCTCGATAATAAAACACGATCATTTACCAATTTTCGAACACTTCAACCATTTTTAAAAATTTCCAAGAAAATTATCGAAAGGTAACAATCCGACGTCGGACATAATGCAACTATCCACTCAGTCATAATTTGACTCCGTCTTCGGGGTCCATGTCGCAGAGGCCTTCTTCGCCCTCACCCTTAACGAGTGGGTGGGAACATTGGGGTGGCATTGCGCCCTTACGTATGAGGCTCACGTGCTGCACCTAATAACCGTTCGTGCCGCAATTATCTCGACCGAGCTTTTTAACTCACTTCGACGTTACGTACCCCCGAGGCGGGGGTGTCGGACCCCGATATAATGAAAACAAAAACACTCGAGAAGAAGACCGACTCTCCCCACGTTTGGGGGAAAAAATCGCTAAAATTGCCAAGGTGAGATAACTAATCAGTTTTTATTCGATTTCGAAGCGAATTGGGTTCGATTGAGTTTTTAAGTCGATTTTTTTATGTTTTAATTTCTCATTATTACTTATTTAAGATGTGACATTAATAACTTATATAAAATTAATAGTGTATAAATATAAATAAGATTTCGATGAGAAATATCGGATCGGACCGTCCAATCGAGTACGTTAAATAGGATTTTGCATTGGGGGAAAATAAAATGAAAAGAATATCCACATTAGGTTTAGTTTGCCTTATTGACAGCGGTTAGTAACCCGTTTTCATGGGCGTCGATTACAAATAGGTTCAATTGCGCGGCGACCAATGGTAGCGGACCCCTGTCGTTAGGTCTGCGCGTGGACCATTATTAACATTGGACCCTCGATAAAAATAAATGCAGAGCATTTATTTAAGTCTAACCGTTTCCCTTTCAATCTTTGGCTATTTTCTCGGTAATTTGATAGGAAAGCGATTCACGTAGGACGAAAAGATTGGACCCGCGTTTAATGGATACACTAACGTCTTTGCTTATTCCACGCTCGTTAATTTCATATTGACTTCCCTCCTATTTATTCGATATATTTATTTTTTTATATAATATTCATTATTCGACATAATGGACCCAATCGAAAAACGCCGAATATTTCATTTCTTCTGAATTGAAATGCATTATGCTTCGGCGCCCTAATTTTTAAACGACCTCGTTAGACCTCAACGCACCGCGAGATGGGGGGACCATTTTTTTTTCATCTCGTTTCCATATTATACATTTTTTTTTGCAAATGCGCAGAAAATATAATGGCGGCACTATTGCCCGAACTCTTAAAAAAATGCCGTGGTGCGTGAAGAAGGTAAATTGTGTTATAACACTGAGGTCTGGCGAGAGAGAGAGAGGAGGGTCAGAGGAGTGAAAGGTCGTGGGAGAGCACCAATGATAAATCACCCTGATGGAGGGTAATTTTTCCCGCGAAGCCTTCATACAACCAAACATGAATCAATTTCGAACAGTTTTTCTGAAGGCGCTGATGTGTTCAGAGTCCGCCCCGGGGGCCTCTGCTTTGCTTGGCCCTCGCCGCTTCCAAACACACGTTTTCTTTCTTACTACTTCCCTCTATTTTATTTTACTTTATTTTTTCCTTCCTCGCCGGGTTCACTGCTAGTTCGTGCTTCTTCTTTTCGCTCCGCCTGTCCCGCCGGTGATATATGGCGACGCTATATATCTCGGTAAATAAGGTGCCGTGCTAATTTTTATGAAATTTCGTTCCGCATTTACGCCATTATAACACAGGAAAACTACCGCCGGCCTGAAACTCTTCGTGACGCGCTCAAGCGTTTCATTTCTATTGCGATTCATATGAAAAAAAATCCGAAAGTGAATGTTGATTGGTAGGTCGATTCGTAAATTGTTTCCGGTTTTGCGCATCCTGCTATCTTCACAATTTCCCGTACTTTTCCAAATGGTGAATTATCGTTTTATCATAGGCAATCATTCAATATATCGTATAAATCAGATTTTTATTTCAATACATATATAAAAAAAATCAGCATTATTGAGATTCATATGCATCAATGCTAAATTTTACACTATTACGACTAATATGAATGCCAGAAATGCAACCGACTCATTTCGTCGACCGCATCAGAGATTCGAATTTCCCGCGTTTGAAATTCGAAATTCGAATCGCAACAGACATCGTCTGAGATACGATATTGAAATATTGGAGTGTCTGAAGCCGGTGCGACGGTACTACAAAACAGCGAGCGACGTTCCCCTAATGATCACTTCAGATGCCTCAAGTTCGCCGGCGGCTCACTTTTGGTCTAAGGATTGCTAGCCGTGTTGCTCTTCCGGTTTGAATCGTCATTTTGCTCCTTGTACGTCTGTGTAAGTTTATGTATTAAGTGTGAGTGCAATCAAGGGGATCGAATGCGTTTTGTGCTTTTGATGTCGAGTCTTCAATGCGCATTTATTATCAATTCTTGGAAATGCACATAACTGTCTTCGATCATTGAATAGAAAAGAATCTCCAATTATCGCAATGCATAAATCACTTGTTAGTGCCCGATTCCTAAAGTGAACTAGTGTAAAATTGCACTCGACCTAAATAATAAAGCATCGCAGTCGATTCTAGGAAACGACACGAGGACAAAACGAGAACCTTCCATCTGAAAATCTACCCTGCACTCAATTTCGTTTGTCGTGGTCAAGTTCCACGTATTTGTTCAGCGAGTTGTAGCTCATTCGTCTGCGATCGTATTTTCCGCCGACTGCAAATAAGCCGAATGCAATTGCATCGTGTTGTGCTTTTGACCAAATCGTCGAATGTTTGCCTTCTTGACTAGATGGAATAGAAGACGTTACGTGAAGGTTCAATTGCTCGTTAGTGTGTTTACGTATAGTTTTGTCATTCAATTGAGTCGAATTGTTTCGACTTGATTTTTAAGTTTAATCAAAGATTATATTAGAAGGTAGCACTGTGAGGAGATCGAGTATGTGCATTTATTATACGTTCGATATTTCGTGCGATGAAAAAATAACTGAAATCATCTATTATTCCACATGTCACCAATGCGGTCACCAAATCAATAAAAGCACACACATATTGCGTCGCATTTCGAACACGAGTTTTGCACGCAAGGCGCGCTCACTCGTTCCAACTGTCATAAAATGTTCGATTCCGAAACGATAAATTTTCAAACCCGGTCACGCTGATCGTACGTCCGAATTAATTTCCAACATCCAGTGACGTCATTGACATTCCAGCGAGACAGAACTCTAAAGTTCGATTGCTTATTTTTCGATCCGATCGCGTTTTACGGCGAGACTTTAATGGAAAACGAAAGAGCTGTGAAAATGACGATTTTCAGTTTCAATTGTTGTATCGTTCGAATATTTCAGTTATTCATTTCGACTTATTAAATAAATGATAAATAAATAATTCTCATATAGAAATTATTAAATAGGTTTCATACATAAAATTCTTGTAATTGGTTAGTTAAGTAATTATATAATATGAAATTTCAGTAAGGATTCGCTAACGTAAGATAAACATTTCCATTTATGTAAAAGGATTTTATGAAAATAAACATTAAAATTCTACGAAATACGAACAAAGAAAAGTTCATATTGGGTAATTGGATAGAGTCTCTGAGTAGCAAATATTTCATATCCAAATTAAATGTATTTTGACTATTTAATAAATTCAAAATATTTCATTCATTTATATTTTCAATACATACAATAAAATCAACGACCAAAACATAAAACGAAGCATAGATTTCCAGACAAATCCATTCGATTATTCACATAATAGGAAGCCGATTTGACGAGAGCACAGTGGGTCCTTCCGCAACATTTCCTTCCGAATATCTGACCGTAAACTTATGATACGAGTGGCCTACATTCGCCACCATAAATCGAGCTGGCTCCACACACACCATCCGTACGTGTACCTATAACTCGCACACGTGGAATTACACGTGTGTATTTAGCGCACATGCACAGGTGCGTCGTTTGCCGTACACGGTGGCCCAGTGCGATATGTCGTGTCAAAATAGACATGAAGGCTTCATATATCGGCGAATTAATCTAGCACCTGATCCTAGCGCAAATAAACGTATGTTGTACGAGTCGGCGTGTGTGTTAGGTTGTGTTAAATTGTGAGATTGTGCGCAATTGGTGGGTTATTTAATGCGATTACTGGGCGCGTGTACGACGAATGTGGATGCTTGATAAACCGAGTCGTACACGTGTGTGTTCGATATACGTGGTTTTATAATTGAATATTAATTAAATTTGTCGATTTCGCGATAGTTTAAAGCCGTACAGGGTGCGGCCGAATCGAGTAAGCCTCTTAAAATACGTTAATGCTGTTGGTAGTAAAGGTGAAAATGTTGGGTTTTTTTATACAGACGTATGCTGAAAACTCATCTGCTGTCACAAAATAGTGAGCGTTTTAAATAATGTCGCAATTTTTCGTCGGCTCAAAATTTACGTAAAATATGGAGTTATGGGGCATACATATAGCTGAAAATTTACTCATATTATTGTGAGACTTTTTCTTAGGACATTCAATCTCTAAAAGTTAATGAAAGGCGATCCGCATGATTTCCAGATTTGAGTTTTCGTTATTTCTTTTTTCGATAAATATCCGAAAATCTTAACTTATTTCTTATTATTGAATTTTTCTCTGATTATTTACCTCAACCGCACCCTGTAAACCGTCAATACCTGCATATTCGACTCGATGATAGAAAACTAACATTGCATAATATCGAAACGCGCATATCTACATACATATGTAGGTACACACATCAAAATCCACCATGTAGACGTATGCGAATTAAACTTGCATTATCGCAGGCGCACGTGGCGTTTATCGCATCGGCGCACGTGCAAAATCATCATCGAGCACCAAAGCTCGAAGCTCAAAAGCTCAGTTTATTTATCGTCCCGGTGCGATTGATTGCGACCGATTCACGGGTCACCCGTGTTGACTTATCGCCATTCTCCTATGGCTATCTCTCTGTAGGATATTTGACTGAGTTTCCCATGGGTTATTTGTGGCGTTGCAGGGGGTGCGATGCATCGCCGTGAATTATCGCCGTCTGGTGGGTGTTTCTTTCGTTTTCGGTTCAAAGGAAATTTATTGCACGTTTCAGCATTAGTAGAGTTTTTTTTTTATGTTCATTCTTGGAATTCGAGTTTGAGAATCTTTGTTATCTTTGATCCGCCTTTATAGTTCCTAATTGCATCATATGAGTCGCTCAGTGTATAAAGTGATTGACTACACTTTTCGAAAAATGTCAAAGCATTTAGTATATAAATATCTTCTTAGAACAATAGAGATAAATACAATCAAATGAAAATTATGAGAACGAATATTTGTGCTATTCGAAAATAATTGGGGTAAGGATTCTGCGAATTCTCTCATGATTTCGATCGCGTTATTTTTCAAAAAATACCATATTACATTCTTGAGACGTGCATATCCGAGTGCGGATACGTCTGATCGTGTCTGAAAGTTGAAAATGTTTCCGTTGAAACATTGCTCAGGGGGCTGTCATGATCATTAAGCCGCCTTTGAAGAAATACAACTGACGTTCCAAAAGAACCGAACGCCTCTCTGTATCGGCTTACCCGTGCTTGTTCACATACAAAAAGAGTGTACAGAAACATTTTCTTACTTTCCGCGAGTAGGCATACTCCTTTAGCTTCATACGTGCTTCTGACGGTTTATTAGTAAAATATTTTGACTTTTTAATTAAACAATTTAGAATTTGAATAAATTATTTGTCAAACGTTTCATTTTTAAATGAAATTTTGCTTCTGGTTCATACTAAATTGAATTTTCATCAAAATCGAAATTTATACAAATATATTCACGATTGTTTGAATCGCTAGACTTTTCGAGTGCGAAGTACCTGTCGTCCTATTTATTG
Organism: Cheumatopsyche charites; assembly: GCA_024721215.1. NCBI lineage: Eukaryota > Metazoa > Arthropoda > Insecta > Trichoptera > Hydropsychidae > Cheumatopsyche > Cheumatopsyche charites. The sequence continues at coordinate 5,205,247 of CM045578.1, forward strand.
TGCCATTCTGTCCCGATTCTCGCGTAACGCAGGAGATAAATGCAAGGGACGTTCATTTCGAAAATTTGTTATTCGCAGATAATTTATTTACACTTTGTTTCCTTCACGGACCCGTAAATCGAAATTTCGTTCGAGTGTTATTCGCCGGCTCATCATTCTCGTTTTGCGCCGGAGCTTAATTCGCTCCATCTAAAGAGTAAATTTATTTGCTCTGAATTTACACTCGAAAACGAACGCCATCGTGGCGTTTCATTCGTAACGTATGTATCATATTGTATATACGTTTAATACGTAAGCTTCATATTTATAAATGTTTCATCGGGATATGAGAAATATGGGGCGGTAGCACATGGGGGAGATTAAGCGATCATAGCTAGGCGATAAAGTGGCGCGAAAAAACAACTTGTTTAGTACACAGCTTGTGTACTAGCACTACGTATAGAAACTGGCATTCAAAGTATACTTTACGGTCCAATTTTTCAAACTGAAAGCGTCTGACGGGTTTAAACCGGCTAAAAAGCAACTCTTCTGAACTGCAGCCACCGCATGGGTGACCATTTTTTGTTCACGGAAAATTCAACGAGACTAATTGTCCTTTATCAAAAAAATATGTAGTTCTTTTGGTGAACGCGTATGTTCAGTTTTCTAGTTTATTACTGAAAATTATTCTTTCATAAATGTCACAGTAAGAGTGTCAGAAACACATTTGAATCAACCAATAGACTTTTGTTGATTAATTTATTTTAAAGGCTTACTTATTAAATAAACGTATATATAATCATTTGGTTATCAACAGATATAAAGAAGATTCACATTTAAGATGTGATTCGTAATTGCGAATATTTACGAATTTCATAAACGTACGGTTTTAAAGTATGCTTCATAAATACATATGTATGAAATTATTTTTCATTTGTTTCATATAATTTTCAAAAATAATAACGAGATGTTTTCATTTTCAATTGATATGAAAAATCGAAATATTTCCGTTTACTTACAACGATCAATTCATTTCGGTAACTCGATCTATTCATTATATCAAATAAGCATTATGAGCGAGAGCAAAATTAATTATTTGCTTTGTACAAAGACGCTCAATCATGCTGAAATTCATAACGTACACACAAATTGATTTACGACAAAATTCAATACTCTCCCATAAATCTGTAAACAGAGCAAGTCTGAATTACATTGTTAACACCTAGAAAATACTCGAAAACTAATTGTACTTATACCACAATATCGTAAAATCAATTCGGTATGCAATTTTCATCAAAATATTTATTAAAATTAAAATTTCACCTATTTGTAAATTTACAAGACGAACGACACTTTGCAGCAATCCAATTTGTACGCGTTCGAGCAGTTGCACACGAAATACATTCGTCCAAGATATATCGCGTACACGTAGCATTGAAGTAACATAGAGTTGCATACTTCCATTGTGAAATCCTTAAGGTTGAATCGCTCCAAAGCTCTCTTATCCATCGTTCATCTGTCAGGCTAACGAGACGTTCGCCTTTCTACTTCTCGCTCGCGTTGCTAACAAAACGCAAAGAAACGCCAGAATATCTCGGTTCGCGCCAACAAAAGCTTGCATAAATGCATTCGGGTCAGCTTTTTTCGAAAATAACATCCGAGATATCAAAAAAAAAAAAAATATATTGAATGAATGAAATTCGACGTCATTTGTGAATAGGTTCGAATTTTGATGTAATTTTTAATTCCATTTCCTACAAAGCCTTGCAGTAAAAAATAAACCGCTCAATGCACAACGTGATTAATTCCATGAAACGAAAACGACGAAATATGTTTGATGTGTTTTTCGTAATACCCTTCATTATTCCATTCATTCGAAATTATAAACATGTGATTTTTTTTTAAGAATAATTTGCGGAAGTGGTAAATTCACATTAGAGTACAGATTTAATCAAAATGGCTTCTGAAATAAATTACATATAATAATATATGTAGCGGAAAACTTTTGTCATTTGATCGTATTAATCAAAAAAAAAAAATTCACACATGAAGTTCGAGCTTTGAAAATTAAGGACCGTTCTTTTTACTTCTGGTTTGAAAATAAAATTAATTTTAAGTATATGTAGTCTTCCGATTACTAACTATTAAAATCTGGGGGAAAAGAGATCGATGTAAGCATTATTGTATGAAGTCTATATTTTTAACTGCCGTTTTGATAGCTTATACATAGTTGGAGGAACCGCGCGTAGTTTAAATTCGTTTTATTTTCAAACCAGAGTTGAAAAGACCGGCCCTAAACCCCGATTTCGTTAAAATGTGGAGAATGTCACAATCAGTTCTAAACGTCTGAATAATCACCCAAAATCGAAATATTAATTCAAATATCACAATAATCAACTACAGAACGAAACCTCTAATCCCGAACACGCAGACCACACAAGTCCATCGCGTTACTCTATATAGAGAGCGCTCAACGTCTAGAGCAGGCTCGTTGACAAACACAGAACGCTCACCCAACTTTGATTGATATGCCGTCGTCGATGTACAAAGTTCTGCATATTTAATGGGCAAATAATTACGCGAGCGTCGGCGATGGCGGTCGTCGGAATTCGAAAGCGCGTTCTATTGTCGGAAACACACTGGCAACTTTGGCAACTCGCGTGTGTATCGTCACATGTGCTCAAAACGTATCCCTCAAAACGTATATTTACGTGAGCTTCACTTGAATAATTGGCACTGGGAACGAGTCGGTTTCGCCGAGGACATGATTCGTGCGGGAAGTTCGCCGTTAAGATGTGTGTGTGTGTGTTATACCAAGTTCGGTACGATCTGAATATGCGCCCTGATTAAGCTAACGGATCTTAATTCGTACTTTAGTAGTTCCGATTGATTGATTATTCAATGAATGTGTGTGTGTATGTTCTTTATAGACTCCTTAATAAATTATTTTTTCTCTATGAAACTTTTCAAAGTTGTTATATGCACATCTGGGAAGGTTTCTGCATCATTACATTTGGAAACTTATCTTCGACATTTTTATAATCTTTAGGATTTCTTTGATGATTCTCGAGATGCTTTAGCTGTAGAAAAGACGTAACAAATATTATGCACGTTTTACACATGACATATAATAGATATGTTTCGTATATGATAAACATGTTTTGATATATTTTTTGAATTTAAATTGTTTTGTATTTATTATAAATACTATACAAATCAGAGATGTAGTGTCAGATAGAACGCGTATCATTTGTCTAACAATATATTATTGTCATTCTTGCTCTAGCGCTTGCATTTAGAGTGGGAAAGGAAATTATTTCTAGCTAATATCTAATTTGAAAAAATGGGTTTTTCTCTTAACACTACGTCTTTGTATACAACAGTTCACAATCGGCTTATATCCCAAGAACCTCACGTGATTTCAGTTCACAGAAGCTCCTTTACAATAATTTCAATTAAATTTTCCACCTTTAAAAAGAGTTTTATTCTATTTTCAATATTTTTTGATCCTTAACGATTCTTTCAAATTATTTTATAAACACTCTTCTTTAACCTAATATCTTCTTTTTTCATTTAAATAGAGTTTGAAAGAAATATTACGTAAAAAAAACGAGATCTTGGTTCGAATGCGTCTCATTCCTTGAGCGAAGATATGCGTCTGGGTCGTAATGCGACTTTTCGACGCGGCTGAAAACTACACAGTTGATGAAATTCGGGGGACGCCGAACAACCCCTCGTCCCACACCTGTCCCACTTTTGAAATAATCCCACCGAATGAATTCGTGCACATTTCAGCGAGCTCGGAGGCCATAAGGCTCTATTATGCTCCGCGGAGGGACGCGCCTCAAGTTTTTTTTTATTCAATTTAACGAGCAGCCAACGGGCGTCGGTAATTTTCTTCCGAATAAAATTTTCATGAAAACTCCGCGCGTTTAGATAACGGTAATGGAAAATTAAATGCATATGACATGTCCGCTATCAAAAGGGCGCTGGAAATTTTCCAGGCCGTCGTTACGCTCGTACGTATGCTCTCTTACGTAAAGTGTCTAGTTATGTCATTAAGTTGGCGATTTTTATTCGTATAGTTCGCGTTCATTTCGAGCTGTGTTGAAAATTTCATTTAAAGATTCGACTGCAAAGTATTTTTTACTCTATTCCTACATAGAGATTCTGAATTCATTCACACTTTTTTTATTTTTTTAATACGGAACGTTTATATTTTTTGAATATTTTGTGTAATTTAGTCGCATATTTTATAAATAACAAAACTATTGCAGGGTCGGAAAAGAATTCCATCGAATATTTCACATTTCTGGGGGATTTCACATGTAACACCTATGTAACGTTTAAATTCGAATCGAACACCATTGTTCGAATTCCAATTCTCAATGCGTAAAAGGTTGAATAGAAAAGGTGCGTTTTTGCGAAAAGCTGAAAAAATATATCGGTATGGGTCAGATCTAGGACTTCACGCATGAAGAGCGAATTCTCAGAATCCGCAATCCTAAGAGTTTGGCAAATATCTTACGGCTTATGAACAACCGGGATCGCTTTCGTCTGAGGTTTTTCGTAACAAAAGTATTATATAAAATGTCTATTGGTCTACGACAATATCTATCCACTTTGTATGGCTAGACAAAAATAAAGCGGAAAATAATCCGAAAGGAATCAATATTTGGGCAATACTATTTCGTTTTTTTTTAATATTATAGTTCCAGTTGGAGCGATTTACTGTAATAAAATTTAACTTATTTTCGAAAAGAAAATTTATTTATTCACATAACACTTAAATGCACTGCTTATGGCGTAAGATTAAAATGTTTAAAGTAGTAAATGCACCATCTTCGCTGTAGATTAGAAAACGGAAAGCTTCATAGTTGTGTACATGCGAAAAGCACTTAAGAAGTTTCACATACGTATTTCCATAATTGAATTAAATTTCAAACTTCACAATTACGCAAAAGCGACGAGTTAAATTAATTATGAAAAAACTAATTAAACTGCGACGAAATTTCATGAGCTCAACCTAAAATATATTATTTGATATTTCATACTATTTTACAGTGAAAACTTTTTTTTTTCTTAAAACATATAATACTTTTCATTCTAACCAAAATAAAACGTACGTATGATAAAGCGCGAAATCCTCACAAAATAAAAAATCACAGTTCAAAACCGAATAGACTCAACGATAGCTTTCCAAAATCGAACCGCGCGACCGATTTCCTTTTCCCAGAATTTCCCTCGATTCGCTTTCGATCTGCCGTTAAAATTTTCACGCTTTTCCGGAAAAAGGTCTCGGATCTTATCGTTCGTGTAGGAGGGATCGTTTCCAGTTGGATCTTGGCCGAACACGACGGGAAACACTGAGATAAAAGCCGAACGAAAGAACGGAGAGACGTTTAAGCCCCATGGCGTAGCAGTGGCCAACATGTGGAGCTCTTGCTCTTTCAATTTGTACGATTGCCGAGGGCCGCTCCACGGTCCAACTTGGCGCCGTTGAAAAACTTTTTAAACCGTTTAACTGAATGAAATTCGGATCCGTTCTCGACTGTGCTTTCATAATTGGCTCATATCGCGTATATTGAGCTTATCGGTTTCGGCTTGCAGCTCGGATTTTTCTGGGATTTTCTAGGTTCGATTCTGAATATGATTGTGCTGCAGGGTGAGGCAGTCAATCGGTACTGTTTCAAGATACCTTTATATAGCGAAAAAATCAAAAGAACTTGCTCAGTAAGAATAGAGGATTTGAATTTGTCGATTTGAGAATGAATTGATTCAAAATCATTAATGGACTGATATTCGAAAGCACTCTGAAACAGTACCGATTCAGTGCCCCACTCTTTATAACATTAGTATGTATTTTTTGACTTACAACTTATATCGTGTTAAAAAGTAGCCGCTAGATAAAAATCACTTTATCATAATTTATTTAATTACAAAAGCAATTAATCATAAAAATAACAATATCAATCTAAATAAATCTCGAGAATAATAAAATGCGAGAAGGTTGAATTCATTAACATCAATTTTCCTCACGATCCACACCCACCGAGAGAGCGGACGTCTCATAAGCAATAAAGGGCGTCGCAAACAACAGAACACCGACATGCACACGCAATAGAACACCTATACATAAAAAAAAAATAGAAAAAAGCCCTTCTAGCTCACGACCGTCCTTTTTATTATATTATTGGGTCTGAGGCGAAGTTGCGTACAGGCAACGGAAGCGGCCTACTGATGTACGGTCTCCGGTCACGAACGTTTCAGCGGCGAGGCTAAAAACTATGCGAATACCTTCAACTATTTCAGCGCCTTTCGGTTCGTTAGCACGTGCTACTAACTGAAAGATCGGTCCTCGAGGCGAGTTTTCATCGCGGCCCGAGGAATTCTTCGGCCATTGTCGTCGATGTTGAGCGAGCGCTCCGCTCTTTGTCTCGGCTTTGATTGAATGAATGATTGATGGCTTTGAAAATTTCATTATCTGCCGTATTATGTGTCGACAATGAGGGGTTGGTAACTTGCGGGGTTGCCCTCTCTCGTTCGAGCGAGTTGCATTCCTCGAGTGGCTGGGGTGGATTCGAGAGTTTTGCGAAATTTCAATGTAAATACGCGCGTACTGAATTTGCATATTTTCATTGAAAATTTCAGATCAATACTGAGTATTTTCATCATGAATTTTTTATCGAGTTTCTTTCATTAGAAACGAAATCAATCGAGCATCACATACAAGTGAAAGCTTTCATCCGTTGAATGCGAACTCGCTCTATTTACTAGAATTTCAGATTCAAAGGAAACATGCACGCGCTTCGAATTACGAACGCGTATTTCTTTATACGTGCGAAAGGTCTCGTTTCAAACTCGAAATCGAATTTCCTTCACAAATCGCCGGAAAACAACACTCGACAACTGAATTGTATTGCGAAAAAGAAAACCTCGCTTCACTAAACTGAATCGATTGCACTTCGAGTGCATTGCATTCCTGCGGCTCGTTTCTTCGTAATTTGCATATCGTTTCGGCTTGTGCCTTAACCAAAAAGCAATTAGCTCAAGTTAACTGAGTAGAAACGTCTTAATATCGCCAGCTTGCGAAGGGTGTGCTTTGCTCTCGAAACACAGGACTTTAAACCGAATTAGCTTTCTTGTTCGGGAAATAGCCGACTGTGTGCGGATGTAATGGAGGCGAAAATCGTGCTCCATTACTTTGTACGATTTGTTCATTTTTTTTCGTTTAAATAGTTTTAACTCGTATTTTATTTAATTTATTTTAAAATCACATAAAATATTAAATTCAATTATACATCATAGACGTTATATGATACGAATTTAATTCGTTGATAAGATCGAATCGTCTGTGGCCGACTAGCCACCATGACCGAGTCTGTCGTTTTAGGGCGTTTGCGGTGCTTAAAGGGCTTAAAGGGAACCGAAATGAGGCTTTCACATTCCCGAGGTGCTCGGTTGGCTGATGACAGCCACGATGGCCTGCCCTTGCCCAGCAAACTAACAACTTACTCTGGAACATCGTTCGCCCTTCTCTTCGAATGACGGCCGAGGTCGTGGAACAGTTTGCGCTAACTTAACGCACTCGGACACTTGGGCGAGATGATAACGACGAATGTACCAACTTCGGCTTATCGTCGCACCGGGTCGTGTATAACTATCATAAATTATATAAATCTATTATTGAATTAATTTTTTTAGTAATTTATTAATTAATTATTCATTTTCAAATGAATTGGATTTGAATAAAAAGTGGATGAAAATATTAACAAGCTCTCACTCTTGTGACGTTCAACTTATCGAAAGTCATTTTTCCACAGAACTTGACTTATTCAAGATTTTAAATCAACTGCAACGTTAACGTTATTTCATTTCAAATAAAATCTCCAAACGAGAAAACTTTTTGATTGAGACTCATACATAATTTATTTGATCTGCAGCACTATCTGCGGTATTTAATTAGATATATCTTTCTCATTTTCTATAGAAAAGTTATCTCGATCGATTTTCACAGTGACGTACGCATTTCAAAGTCAACTATTGACATTTCACAGAATAGTTAACAGCGTCTGTCGAGTTTTTCGAGAAATTCGCAATTACGCGTTGAAAGAAAAATAACTCATTTAACTCGCAATATAAGAACTGATTTGTTTATATACGCTTCATAGAGCACAATTCTATCACACTATTTAATTATATTTCAAATTGGATTTCAACGTATTAAAGTTTTATACATTATTAAATCTTAAATTAATTGAAATTGTGAAATTTATTTCTCAATATCTATGAATCTACAATTGATATGTATATTGAAATTATAAAATATATAATATATAGAATTATTTTATATATCTAATCGTATTTATTTGTGAATATTTCTTTATCCGTGTTTATTAACGGTTAAATAAATTCATCATATGTATACGTATATGTAAATTATAACTGAATATGTTATATTATCTCAAAATAGATAAATTTGTCATTTTATCATTTATACACACAAACATAACCTGTCTATTTATTTTGATATTCAATCTAAATTATTTTCTCAAACAATTTTCACGAAACAACCTATCAACAGCCGAAATTTCGGATATAATCAATCCGTCAACGCAAAGGGTTAACATTTAAAGTGATGAGAAACAGATGCGGTGGGTTTCGCGGTCATATAATTAACTCGACGCCGTGAACCATTTATCACACAGTTCAGTCAAAATTAACCGAATCCACAGAACCGCTGAACTGTTACTATTTGCTAATAGTCCGATAGTCCATTATGGGCTGGGCAAACATTGTGCCGACACCATCGTCAAGGTGGACCGTCCTTGCGGAGGGTGGAACGGTGGTGGTTCGGGCACATTCATCATTCACGGGAGATTTACGTATGCTTGATTTAACCGAAAGGTCCCCCGGAAAAAAGGATATTGTGGAAAAATGAGGTCGCCAGAATGAAAAAAAAAACGTTGAAAAAACTACCCGCGACGACGACAAAAGTAACGCATATTTCACGACCGGGAGCTTAAAACGGGGAGCTTTGTGTCCGAAACTGACCGCTCCATTTTTCATTTGTTTGGTCGAAATGAATTTTATATAAATTCACTTTTCTCCCATAAAGATAGGTCATTTTCGAAGATTCGGCCGCCAGATTAAGCCCGAGCGTACGATATTCATTTCGGCGAACATTAATAGATCATGGAAATAATTCCACGTACGATTCGATTCAGAATTTTTTCCACTGATAAAAAATAAGTAAAAACAGCATATTTTTAAACGCGTCGATCCTGAAAATACCATACACGGGCAGAAATGTGGATTTTTCAAATTCAACCCGCAGGCAGAACTGTCGATCTTTCGGACTTAAAGCGTGGGCGTACTTCACGCACAATAAGCAGCAGTCATCAATGCGGCATTAATATTGCTTAGAAGTGACGTCAGTCTACTAGGAGGATCGATTTTGAAGGGATGGGGACCAGGGAGGGCCCCGAAGGTCCCGGGGGCCCTATTCGCGGTCGGAGTCCCGGCCCGGGGGTGGTGGGGCGGTCGCGTTAATAAATCAGACGCCTTTATCTCAACGGGAAACACAAAATTGCTTTTATTCAAACAACCTATCTCTTGTCAATGTTGCTTCCACGTCACCCCGGCTTGATGGGTGGTAGACGGTGGCCGTCGAGACGGTGTGCGTGAGTTCGCGCACTTAGTGCGTACATATGTATTTAACGGTTGGTGTGTGTTTTTAAGGTTGTCGTATTTTAAATTTTGTGCGATTGTGAGATTTTTCAGATCTGTGTTAGAAAATTTATGTATTTGATTTTCATTGAAAGGGAAAAGTAATGAGATTTGATAGTTTTGCGCAGTGCGATTCGGCGAGACACAAGGCGTCATGCGACTGGGTGAATCTTGGTACTTCGCACGCAGAATTTAGTGCAAAAGGGAATGCTTACTTTTCTTACTTTATTATAAAATTTATTGAATTTTGTTTTGATTCAGTTGTTAAAGTGGATTAATTTATCTGGGTTTAATAAAAAAATATTAATAATTTTCAAATGAGATAGCTGATGCATAAACATGTATGTTTATCCATGAAATTGCTTTATAACGAAAATAATGAGAATTTCAAATTCAGTTTATCGAATTTTTATATGTGAAACAAAATAATTCGCCAAAAGGATATAATTTAATATTTTCGACGTTTACACAACGTGCGATCAAGATTGTTTCGCATGCTTTTATTATCAATTTAACGAAAGCGCGTAAATCGCTTAAATATTATTATTATCGCAATAAAAATAAAATATGATACGTTCTGTTCGATACATAAATTTTATAGTGGGCGCATATAAAGCTTTAACAGATTCAAATTTATGTAATATAGGATCAGAATAAAAAATTACACGAGATTTTCGCCAATGATGCGATATAACTCCGTCGATTTATTTCTCTTCTCGTTTTCAATAGCGGTCGAACCGAACGCGAACAATTTGTTAACAGAGAATTTGAATATTTTCTATTACATACACAGAACTAAAAAAATATTTTTCTATCGTTCAACTTTTACTGTGATTCAAATAAACGCGGATCCGTTCGGTTGAGTTAAAAGTTCGCCTCATAGTTCAAACATTACTTTACAATTTTTCCAGCACTTGAACACATCAAGCTTCCTCTGTACATTTCTCGGTAACGAAAATTGATTGCGTCAATTTATTTCACACTTACTTCTTTTTGTGAAGAAAAAAACAGAAGTAATTTGGCAAAGTTTTACGGTGGGACATTACTCTCGTATCGGGTCGAGAATGAAAGGAAGAAAAAGTAGGAAAAAGGGCTTTTTTATTTTCGCGTCAGAAACAGACGACTCACTACTGTGTGCCCAATAAAAATGTTTTTTTTTTGTTGAGGAAAAATTTCCTTCATTTGACTCCTTAAGTAAGCAATAAAGCATGAATATATTTATTCGATTAATTATGTGCGTCGGTCATATATTTTTTCAAACTATTTTGAAAGCATGTACGATTTCCTTCAGGCAATAAATCTCAGTTTTGTATTTTATTCGTTGCGGAAATATTCGGAATTCGAAAATAACGGGCATTTTTAAAAGGGTGACCATAGAGTACGAATAATCGGAAGATCTTTGGAATTTTTATTCTCCCCTACATAACAGGAATGCATTTTTTCCCTCGACTCTATTGTACAATATTTTAGGATAACTTATAGAAAACGATTTCCAAACTTTTCACATATTGTATATCGAAATATTGTGTTTTATAAACAAGAGATAACACACCCCTGCGGAGCGTAGCATTTCGTATTCAGTCGACTCTTTTATATTGCAATTTTTCAAATAAGTTTAATATCTATTATTTTGAAATCAATAAAGTACTCATTTTTGAAAAAATATTTTGAAGAATAAGAAATTTAGATGTGCAATATTGATCTTTAAGCACAAATGAGAGATATTGCACTCATGTAAATGCAAAATTTGTTAGACTAAACTGAATCGCTGGATAGATTTGGCATTCGCGCGAACAAGACATCTTAGTTTTCTGCTCAGTTATCGATACGATCTCTTTTATAATATAAAGAAGCTGAAAATTTCAGCAACGATGAAAATTTAAATTATATCGATTGACTCCAATTTGATATATACTTTATGGCGTGAAATCGAACATCACTTATGTGCTCAGTTTCCCGAGTGCCATAAGAGGACGTCCTCCGAGGACCGGTCCGGTACGTCGTCGCGGATTGCGCGCATAATTCAACCCCGTTATTCAAGACGGCGTTCATTATTTTGACTGACTCGCAAATTTCCCGTTCGCAATGATCACAAAGCTGGGTAACGAGCCCAATTAAGTGACGAGACTTAAGTTACCCGAGGGGCCGCCCTCCCGCGAACGTCTTTGCAGTTCAACTTCCCCGTCCCGGACGAGCGTTTTCTCTGTAATTATTTTCTCCGCTTCTCGAATGGGAAAAATAGATGAAAATGGTGGAAAAAAAATTAAATAACGAAAGAGTGTCGTCTCGTTTAAATCTGTCGCCTTGTGGCGTTTTGTGCGCTTCGATCTTTCTTGCTTGGCGAGGGCTTGTCGGGATTTTCGCGGTTTGTTTTATTTCGGTGTTAAGTGCAGTATTCATTATTTATGTCAATAATTTTGTAATTGTCATATAAAGTCAATTATATTATAAGTACATATATTAAATTTTTATTCATGCAGAAATTATTTTAACCATTCATATTTATTTTGATTCTTATATCTGAAAATTTGACAGAATCTTTATACTCTACACTATTTTTTTTAATAGTTTTCTATTTCGAAAATTCAAATCAAATAGAATATCTAGTTACAGATGTATTTTTCATTTAAACTTACGTAACAATGCATCAAATTACCTGCAATAGTGCAATTATTTAGAAATGAAGAAATTCCGTCAGCACAAAGCGTATTTCTAACGCGAAATATCTCAACAAAACTTCACATTGGCTTTGTGCTTTACACGTATATTACACTAGAAATTACATAGCGAATTCCGGCAAACTATCAACAACCACTTATGAGATTATCAGTTTCAATAAATTTCCGCAATCTGTATGCTATTGTGCACTGATGAGCATCATTGATCGAAGCTTCATACCCCTAATGATGCCAGATTATAGTGAAAATTGTGTCGAATGGAATATTCACCTCGAATTTGAATCGGTAGTAAAGTTTATGCTGGACTCGTTCAAATAAACTAAACAAAGTTAACAGTCGTTCACTTTTTAAGGGCTTTTTTGTAGGACGAGTGTTGCTCGGGGTGAAATCGCGACAGTGCGTATTAATGAAAAGAGGGTCGAAATAAAAGCGGATGGATATAAAAAGGGAAAGGTTCATTCCCAATAGTAAAGTGTTTTGTGGGAATATCAAACAACAGTGATTTCGGACATTTATTGAGATTGGCGCCATCGGGTTTTATGGGTGCCGTATCTAACTTTATCGATTACGTACCTATGTGCTTTTTTTTTATTCTATTTATAACATTTATATGTGACGTTGTAAATAGTAGATTGGGGTATTGCTTCATACATATATAAATGAAAAACAAAAATATATTCATATATGCATATTATTTGTTTTGAATCGAAAATTCGATCACTAGTTCGTGGAAGTGGGAAAATTCAAATAATATTTGTTCAAAACGGTATTTGCGTAGAAATTGATCGGATTTCCGCCGAACAGCGCATACCGAGCATAGACTAATTTCAACAAATTAAAAACACAAATCGTTACAAGAAAACGAACTCCGCGCACGTAAACAACCGTTCGCCATCGACGACTTTGCTTAATTGCGTCAAACGACACGTAACGACCGAACGGAAAAAAACAACACGAACACACCGCCATGCCATAGTCATGGGAAACGAACGACATTCAACACCATAGCCGAGACGTAAGCTCCTCGAGCTCTCCACTTTGTCGGCTCAAAGCTGCGAAAATCCTCAACGGAAAAATCTCGCCGACTTAATGGCGCCGCCGCGGATGCAAAAGCACACACACACACACGAAAAACGCAAAGAACCAACTTTTTAATGAAATTTTCCCGAAACACACGTGTTGGTACGTCTGTAATTTTCGAGTGGCGCCGGAAAACGCCCAGTAGTAAAATTTTCATGTAAAGTCATTACGCGCAGATAGGCGGAGCGAGGAAATGCACGTTATCGTCGCACACATTAACCTACTTGTCGCCGAAGGAAGTTTTCTTCGAACTCGAATTATTGATAATAAATATCGGCGGCCGTTTTATTTTTTTCTACGATAATTTACGGGAAAATGTATTTTTCAATTTATTTTGTTTTTGAAATAAAAGTTCGTTGCATTTGTGTGGAATGTTCATTAGAATACATGTTTGATATTCTTGATTTTTCTGTTTAAATATTTAGATATGAATAAAAAATCAATTAATTAAATAGAAAAGAAATAAATCGAAAAACATTGAATTCACAATCATGTGAATGCGAGTATGCGATTCTGAATCTGATCAGCTTTTAAAATAACGGGTTCGAAATGTAACGTTTTGTAAAATTGTATTAGATTGGTCATGTTATATTAATATATGAAATTCTTACAATCTTACCATTACGACAAGTATTGATTACATTTTATCCAATGACTACAAAGTTATTATTTTGAACTGTAATTGCTGATATTTCAAAATAGCGGCCTTGCGGGTATGAAATTAAATGGAATCAGTACTTTTTTGAATGCTGAGACTAAGTTTTCCAAAAATATATAACTTAACTTATTTTAAATTTATATATTCAAATGATAGAAACAGTTACTAATTGAAATGAATCCGTGTAACTATCGTTATGTTATATAGATACATATTGAAATCATCCTAAATTATAATTAACAAAATTTTAATTTTGATAAAGTATCTTACATACCTATTACGAAAATGATTAAAATTTTAAAAGTCGAACGAGTTATTAAAAAAAAGCATCTTCCAAACATTAAATATTCGTTGCAGACTCATCGTTATTTTGCATAGCTTGTAAAAATTCTTTTTTTTTTTTTCATAATTAAAAACTTAATTTAAGACACGAATTATTCCGCTGATGAATTTTCCTCACGCCCCGTGCATTTTTCACGCCGATATCGCAGATAGGGGAGAGAGTATGTTTCGCTGGACGGCCATCCGTGAAATCGTTTTTCGCAAAATTCGCAGAGGCGCCACTTTTTCGAAAATTGAAATATTGCGAAATCGATGCGGCGCAATGTTGTATGCAATTTTCGAAAAAGGATTCGACGGGCGAACCCCCGATAAGCCGAAAGCACTTTGTCTCATTAATTATTGGCGGGGTGCGACGTTTTCGAAATGCGCGCGCCTTTTCAAATATTCAAAATCCGCAAAGCGATAAACGTTCGAATATTGTGGGTTTATCGGTGGTTTTACAATAATTTTCGACGAAGAATAACATATTTTTTCATTTTAATGTTGTCGGGAAAATGCATCAAATCTATCAATGTATAAGATCGATTCTATAATGATAGCTTTTTTATCTTAATGTGTGTATTCATGTTAATTATTAAATTTCATTAATATAATAATAGTCATATTTTGATTAAATTTTGATCCATAGTCGAGAAAAAAATGGTGTAATAATAGTTCATATTTTTTTCTGAAAATCTTAATTTAATTGAGAGAGCATTTTTCGTTTCTTTATGATACGAGAATTAATTTATAAAAATGAAATTCTCGTATCTGATTGTTATAAAAAATGACATGCTTAATCCACCACTTTGACATCAAATTAAATTGTCTTGAAGAAGAAAAGTGAGCAAGAAAGAATTAATAATATAATAATGAATCGAAAAAATAATAATGAAAAACGCGATTTGATATGAAACAATGAAAGAAAATCTAAAATAGAAACTATAAAAAACGTATCTCTCGACAATATTCTAGCAACAGCACACGTTACATTTTCATTTTCATAGACATTTTGTTTCGGACATTATATATTTTATTATAAGGGCGCGTGCACACACGTGAACGCGACCACACACTACACATTCGCGTATCTCACGCACGAGGAGCAAAAAAGCGCGCTGCGAATGGCGCCACTTTTGGCCCCCGAACGATTCCGGCTGTCATTACCTCTCATATTTATGGGGCCGTATAGGCCTTAACCTGTCTTCTCGGATGGGGAAAACAAGGAAAATATAGCGTTTCGGAGGGTCTTATGCTAAACAGCGCCGAAAGTGGTTGAGATCTTGCCCTCTACCTTTCGACAAGGGCGCGAGTATTTTCTGCTTTATTATCGTCCTATGCCCCCCCTTTTTTTCTCCTTTTGTCGGGTCGGGAAATAGTTGTTTCGGACTCGGCTATTGATAAGGTTTTACAGCTTTACGGTTTTGTATATCGCTGCTCCAGGTTGGATCTTTCAGTCGTTAGTTACTCAATGCGAGTTTACGTAACAAGCGTTTTTGTAAGCTGAGTTTATGCAATGCGAATTATTTTTCTTTTTTATTTAGAATCCGGCAATATATGTATATCATGAACTTAATCGCGTTTATTTGTTAAATAATATGAAAAAAAAAGTGAATTCGTGTTGAATAATTAATTGATTGAGCCTTGAGATTTTTTTTCTAATTTTTAATATTTTCGTAGTTGATTTTTGATAAATATTTTTACTATTTATATGTAATATTATATATATATTTTGATATAAACTCATTTACACTGCGTATTCATATTGCCTTTTCTATTTGTGCAAACATCAAGTTTATTTTGATAAAATGCGATTTTAAATTTGAATTTGTAATATATCTTTCGATGTTTCTTTTGAAACCAAAAATATGAAAACATTGAACTCATATTTTTTTTTGCATAGTTATATCTCATGTATTTTTTCGTTGCTAAGAATTTCATAAAGTTTTATCCCATATCATTGACGTTAGTAAAAACTCATGCAGCATTTTCAGCGTTATATTTTGCGTAAATACTATGAATTTGTGGAACTTACATCATAGAATGTTCGTTTAATTTGAGTTTATGTTGTTTTAAATTACGCAAAATTATCCATTGAAACGGTTTTAATGCCAACCAAAGCTCGAATAAAACAGAACGCACACAATTTCAGCAATCGAAAAGTTCGAGAGAACATTTGCAAGCGCATCGCGATATTACAGTCATTCATTTTATGAACTGCAATATGACGCCAAAACGGAAGTTTCGATACCGTGGAAAAAACATTCAACATAATTTTAAATCGATACTATGCGAGTTTCGTAGCGATACCTTCGGAGATATCGTTCTAACGAGAACCTTAACGAAATTAGCGACGTTCCGTTAACTGCACAAACGACGACCGTATAACCGACGCGTTTAAGTTTTAGGGTTTTGTCAATTACGACCGTCAAACTTAAACCGACAATAACACGACCTAATTGACAATTATTCCACACCGATAAAATTCAATACACGTGTAGCTGAACGGACGATATTTGCATGCGATCTCGATCGTATGAATGGAGCAAGAGCCCCAGCCATTACGGCATAAACTAAAATTCTTCCGTATTGTAGTTTAACGTGCCGTTTGTGAACATATTGAAAATGGTATTGGCCTAAGCTGGAGAACAGATGTCGATTCTGCGAGCGAACGAGCCGTATAAGGTGATTTCGTTTGAATGTTTTGAATATCTCGTTGCAATATCGAAATGCTTTCGGAAATTGCTCCAGTAATTCTTTTCAGATATTTGTTTGCAGATTATGCTAGACAATTATCGTTAAACCAAAGCATTTATTTCGAATGCATTTTTTTAATTGTTCGCAAATGTATTGAAATTCGAAATCAATAAATTGATCGATTTCTTAAAAATAATATACAAAAAAATATTTGAATTCACTTGAAATATAGCCTCGTTTTCGAGCATACAATTTCACACCCCCTCATTGAAAACGAGCGCTTGATAAAAATAGGCGTTAAATCGTAAAAGTGAATTTTCTACTTGAACTCAACGTCACTCAACCGGCTGGCAGGAAAGAAAACGTAGGCACATTCTCCATTTAGCGCACATACATGCATATTATATGTACGCGAGAAACACACACACACTCAAGCGCACATATGAAAATTCATGGAAATATAAAAATACCACCCTCGCCCAATTTCAGCCGCCTCCCCTCAAGGCACATTTATCCCGAACGAAAGATTACCCTTAAATATGTGTGCGTGCGAAACTGGGTTAGTGTCTGAGAACGGCGAAGGGGGCAACAGACAGTTACAGCGGGCTCCGTGTATAAATAATAGAATAACTTCTGACACGGCACAAGATACAGCCTTCGTGATTTTCTTTCCACCCCCTTCGAGAGCCCAGGGGAACTGACAGCCCACGGGGGATGGTGAAAATTCGCCTTTTATGATTTTAAGCACATTTACGCGGCCCCCCCTCGAGTTCGTTACGTGCGTGTTGCAAACGCGTGGCGTATCATTTCCGAAGAGGGATGTGGAAAAAATATATTTTGACGTTTGAATGACGTTTCGAATTTTTAAAGGAGAAAGTTCGCGCTTTTTAATTTCTAATATGGGCTGGGAATTCGGGCTGTGCCTTCGGGCGTCGGGAAAAGTTTCCCGGCCCTTCGCGAGACGGGTTATTTAATATCAAGGTCGATCCGTAGTAATTCGATTATGACGCTGTTAAGGTGTTCCGGTGCAAATTGTTCGCGAGTTCGAACAACTTTCGTACAAATTATTTTAAAGTGAAAATATGGAAAATGTTCGACGCTGTGCGTTTTTAATATCCGATCGAAGTCTGTTGAGAATGTTTCGAATGGTACGCTCGAAAAAAATAAATTGAACGTGTAGCGTTTCTGCAGCGAACGTTTAGTTTGTTTGTGCGAAACGTTAATAGATTTTCTGAGAAAACAAAACGATTCATAAATCGTCGAGCGATGAATTTTGTTTGTATGAAAATTCAATTTGAACTAATTTCTCTGAAGTTATTTAATTCAAATACAATATATGAGAAGCTTATTTAAAAATAATAACTTAACTTAATGTAATTACACATTCCATTTTCAAAAGTTATTATTTTATACGTCTCAATCGAATTTATAAAATAATACCTTTATTTACATCTATTTATGCTTTTCTTTACAATTATATACGAACGTACGCAAAGCAACCCAAAATGATTATCAGTTTCACGTTACAGTCGTGTAATTCTAATTCCCGCAGAATCACAAAGTCGCATCGGCAATAAGTACGTACATACTCGTACATACTAACGGACAAACGCAGGGGTACAATACGCAATTTCAACCCTTTGGTAATTAATAATCGGATGGCTTGACTCGAATGCCGAAGCCGTCAAAGCATGTGCCCTTTGCGATACTGTACGATCAGAGGCTGTAATTACCAACGAGTTGTCGTTCACCAGCACCGACAGTATTGAATGTTCAAAAACGTTCGATGGACCATAATCGGATCAAATTAATACTTACCTTATTTCATATAATTAATCTGTATAATATTTTAAGTTACAAAAATTATTTCGATTTATATTAGTAATTGAGAATAAATGTTTTCAACATATGTATGTCTTGGATATTTTTATGTTAGTTGTTAATTCTAATATTCTGAAATATTGAGTTGATATTTTACCTCTCTGAAAATAGTCATAAATTTATATCTTAGATATAGGGAATACATTTTGCAACATAATAAACTCGCAGTACGTAATGCGGTACATCGAGATACTGCATTTGCATTCGCTGTCCGAATTGCATTTTACGGTTGTCATGAAACGATTTCTCTCCGTATCCGATTTAAATGTTTTTTGAACGAAACTTGAATGAACATATAAGTATGAACGAACGTATTTGTGAATATTTTATGCATATTGAGTAACGGGAAAAATAGTTTGTATTTTCATTAAAAGATACAACGAGAATCGTCTCGGCACAGTTCCGTAAATTAATAATGGAACTTGAAAAGCTTTGTTTATTTAGGACAATTCGTATCAATAAATGTAGATATGAACGAACAAGATGAGCAAAAGGACAAAACTTGGTAGTGATCCCAACTCGGCCTCTCCTTGGATCTCTTTTGTTAGATTAAACACGACGGTTAGAGGTAAATTTCATTTAACTTGGCAACGCAAAATTATACTGTATTACGCAAAGATATTAAGCTCTTCTATTCAAGGAATTTGCTTATCATTAAATGAATTTTAATTGAATGCTGAAATATTCGAAATATTCTTGATAAAATTATAATCGCGACGATTTGATATCTGAATTCAAATTAAACAATTAAATTCTTAGAACAGTATTAATTTGAAAAAGATATTTCCATCGATTTTCATCTATAAAATAATTGAGTAACTTTTTCACAGAATAAAAATCACAATCATAAATCTAGCTAGCTACGATCGAACAGCGTAATCTATCGCAATAATCTATTACAGCAGCTCGCACAAAGAGTATCGAACATCTATTAGAACCTTAAAAAACTATTTTTTTTCACATCTCCATTAAAGTGAAATACGCCGCAGAATAATAAATTCAAGATACCCATCTCGATGCGAACGAAGCACTTGGCGCTCGAATCGGCGAGACATAAACGCACGCGCATAAACAAGTCGGTCGACGACTCGCGAACTTTTTTGCACCACTTTTGCACGATATATATGTATTTATTTCATTTCCATTTTTTCACATCCGCAACTGTTCTGCGAGGAGAAGAGAGGCGACGAGGCTGTTTGCCAAATGGGACTGTTACAAATGGCCGCGGCCCGGCTCGTAAATCAGCGACGAAACACCGATTCGCACAATTCGGCCCGATCGATGCTTTTGAGGTCTCGAATGGCGGGAAAAATCGAATTTTAAATCGGTTTTCGTTAGCGTTGGAAAAAAATCGAATGAAAGTCGAGTAACTGTTATTAATTCGGCTCCGCTCGTTCGGGGAGTCGTCTCGTTTTCCGTCGGTGCTTAATCCAATATTATTCAAAATAAATATTTTTTCCGCGAGAATTAATCGATGATTCGATTCGTTTATATCTGTGTATTTTCGCTGAATAAATTCACGTCGAAAGATATAATTCTTCGTTTTTCCCTTTTATGCAAATCGGACTTGTAATATTGCCTCCTCGGGACAATTACTCCTTGTTAATGGTTTCTAAACTTTTCATCAAAATCTCCTTTTGATTTTCGTGAACCTCTAGCGCCCCCTTTTTTGCTACCCTTGTCGACGTCGTCTAATCCTTGTGAATTCTAAGCGAAAAACTCAATTGTAACTTAATCTCCCGAAACCCTTTGAGATTACGTCCATGAATATATAAAAAAGTTTAATTATTCAATAAAAAAATGTTTTTGCTACATTTACATTCAAATCCGTTCTTAAACGTTTTCACGTCGCCCGTTAACCACAGATTTAATATAGAAATGATAATAAAATTCTTTTTTTTTCATATGAATCACATCTTTGATCTTAATTTTTCATAAATAATTTATGAAACGAAATACCCTTTTGCAAATAATTTATTTAATACATTTTAGCATCTGTGAATCGTTGTTACTTAAGATGCTTTAGACTTTAAACTGATTATGAACTGTTGTAGTTATGTTGCATTACAAAGACCTCGTTTATGAAAAATCAAAATTATAAATACTGTAAGTTTTATATTAATAAATATAATGATACAAAAATTTTCCCAGATGGACACAGAACAACTCTGAATCGTTTGACTTGAGAAAGGATTAATCGTTAAGGAGTATGTAATCAACATACGTAATTTATAAAGATTACTTCGATTACGTGTTAGATTAATTAACATGATTTTGATTAAATAAAAACGAAACGAGCGGCCGTCTCAAATCGTACACCGCACAACAAACGACGTCCATCATCAACGCCGATCCATTAGCCCCGAAACGCCGGACGACCATCTTCATTAGGGCCGCTCCACACACGACCCGACCATCTCAATCATCGCGTCCAACGGCACACCTAAACACCGAATCCCACGACAGAACGAGATATCGGGGCGAAACAATCGCCGCCGATGTTGCATGAAAGATTCGGATAACAGATGCCGGACCCCGCTATGATTGATGGTGGTCGGCGCCCGGGTGATTGATGACCCCATGGGTGGACCCGTGAACCCACGGAAGCACAACGGATTCGCGATTGAGGTGCGAAAATTAAATCCATTAACTTCCTTCCTTCCGCAACGTGTTTTTCGCGCCGGTGCTTTTCACGCCGTCGCCGTGACTTTCATGTTTTCGTGTGCGGAAAATTCGAAAGAAAATTATGTGTGTGCTCGTTTTTTATGCGAAATTAATTTTTCAATGTGAAAAAATAATAATATGAAGCATGTGGGACTTCATTGTTAATATTGAGTTTGCAGAGTTACTGTACTGAACTCCACATCGAACTATCCCCCTTAACAAGTTGACAGTTCGTACTTGCTACAGTGTATCACGAGGGTTCGTCCTCAACCCGCCTGACAGCAAAAGGGGGAGGTCGAAATTGTAGCAAGACGACAACGACATTAGAAACGCCTCTGCGAGCAATCGCGATTCGTAGCAAATCCCCAAAAGCAAGACTGATGTACAAGAAGGGCTTACCAGAGGGCGGTCTACCCTCTTTCGTCGCCCTTCCGATCGTCGTCCATCATCCTCACCGAATCTTCCTCTCGCTAGGAAAAAAGGATCCCCCTTGGCTTTTTCGTCGGCCCGCGCCAAAACAATCAGTTATTCTTAAAAGCTTTCTTCTCTTTGTCTCTGTACCTTCAATATTTGCGTTGCGACCGATAAAACGCCAACGTTCCACGCAATCCTTCACGTGGATTATTATCGCTCCCCGTATACGCGCTTCTTCTCTTCTTCTTCTGTTCCAGGGACAAATCGCTCTCTATACGCTCGCAGGAGATACGATCTATTCTTTTCGCGTCTCAAAAAGTATCAGCAGATGTGGAGAGAAAGTCGACGATTTTTCATTTCGAAATTCGGCTTTCGTTTTTTTTATTCTTCTCGGTTTGAAATTAACGTGCATGCGATAGCCTCTCGGTAACATTAAGGCATTACTTTATAACCGTGAAATATTTATATCGTTCCATTTTGTCGGCGACGGGATAAACGGTCTGTATACTAAATTAAAATATATAACATTATTCTCAGCTATTGAACTCGAGTATTAGCGTGGCCGTAATGGCCGTTGGGCAATTTAAAATTATGCTAACACGTTTATCGAGTTCAATTTTATTTTTTCAACGTTAAGAAAATTCGTTGATAAGAAAAATTATTATATAAATATCCGAAGTGAAATTAAGTTTTTACGTCAAGAATTAAATTGGTCTGCTCTCCGTTAGACGGAATTAAATTAAAGGCGAGAAACTGCAGCGGTGTGCACTTTTCAGACAGTGCAAAATTTTCATCGCAGACGTCTCTCCTCCGAAGGCATACCTAATGATTATTTTTGCAATTCAACGCGAAAAAAAATAATACGACTGAACGTTTTTCGAGAAAATCGCATCGTCTAGTCCGCTCGAGGATTCGGTTTGCGCTCGTTTGGTGCGGCTGCGCCTTATCCGCTTGCTCGGTCTCTGTAGAGACATTTATCTTGTTCGGGATATCGATACCCACCCTTATCTCGAGCTGTTATTCTTTGGAGACCTGCTTTTGCCGAGGATTTCGGACGATAAAGATATAGGATAGGCGGTTCCTGTGTGCTCGCGTCCGACGCGTGTAACACCCACTCTATTGCATCCGAGGTTTTTCGCAGTCAAAAGAAAAAATGAGCAAAATCTTCAATATAAAATATTATATTTTTCCATTTTATCTTTCGCAAAATTTGCTTGTTAAAAGAACTGAAAACATGTTGATATTTTTTATTTGCTTGTAGACAGCAAACAAAAATGAATAAGTCTGGTTTCAGCATATTTTCTTATGCGATAATTGCGGCTAGCCACATTGTTATGCAGCAGAATTAGCATTCGGATACATCTGTTCCCGGCCACGTCGTGTTGCAACGTAAACGTAAGGCGATTTAGCTAGAGCCACCTGGGGATTTTCGCTACGAATGCAGTTCGTTCAGATACTAAGCTCGGGTTACAGTTTAAAAATGCTCCCGGGCTTAATAATGCATTTCCCGTGAACGAGCCCCGCGACTGACGGATAACATGCTCGTGAAAATTGCATGGAATTAACCGCATTAAAAATTCCAGCCAATCGAAAAAATGAATGAAAGGAGGGAAAAGAATAAAATGCGAAGCCAGAATAACAGACAATAGGAAAGAAGATCGAGCGAAGGAGAGTGCACTGGCCAATTTTGTATGCAAACGTTGAAATGTCGGTGCCTTTATGCAAATATCGGACGAGAGCTGGTGGTAAATTAAAACTTTCGCCGCCGCTGAAATGCTCATTTGAATATTTCATGGCATGGACATTTGATGGTGTAAAGGTGGTCGGAAATTTTGTTCTGGCCGTTGCGTTGTTGTGGCTACGGACGGTCATCCTTTGCAAATGTTTACGAAAATAAAATATTATATTTGTACAAAATAAAGACTTATATCTCTTAATCACATTAATTAATAATAAAATATATAAAAAATTGCTTCATATATTTTTTAATCAGTTATATTACGCAATATTCCGTGTAAATAAGAACATAAAAGAAACATAAATGTAAATAAATTCCCATAAGTCAGCCGATCGATAACGAACCGAATTAGCCTTTCATTAATTCCATCAACGATCCCCGATAAAATCATCACGGAAAGCGAGAACGAAAGCGAAATCGCAAAACGAATGAATATTTTTAGAACATTTTTCCGAGCGAAAAAAAAACGCAAATAAACGAAATCGACAAGATTTCCACCGACTGAAAACAGCCAAAATTACACAGAACGGAAATACGTAGATTCGATATGAAAAGGGGGAGGACGGGGCGAACGATGAGAACCGAATTACCATTATCGTGTGTCCTTTATGACGGGTTTCATTAAAAGCGAAATTGCGGGCAGGACAGCATAATCAAAAGGATATTCAGCAGCCACATCACGTATAATGGCCACGTGTTTTACGGCCATCGATTGCCATTTGCCGCACTTTATTTTGCCATAACGGACACGTAGATAACCATCGACCGGTCCGCGGTTATAATTAAGTGTTTACACAAGCGCCAACTTCGGTCGCGTTAGTTGAAATATAGCGACGATTCTCTGGTGTGGCGGTGGTGTGCTTTGTCGAGAAAATCGCTTTTCCTATGTACGATCGAAGAAGGTGAAAATCTTCGCTTCGACGAGTTACGATTTTATTATATGTATTTTTATAATGTTAGATGTTTGCAAAAAGCTCCTTGTGTAAATTAAAAATATATTGATTAACTTGCCTATTTTTATTTTACGACAGAATTTTTTATGGAAAAATAAATATTTGTTAGATGAAAATATACGCATTAAGAAAAATTTCACAAAAGTATTTGATAAAGGATCAATTCTTTTTATAAACCTTAATGAAATTGAAATTTTTGAATAGATAAAAGAAATAAATGAACTTTTGTTGCTTTAAAAATAATAATTTAAGTCCATTGTTTTGCATAAATGGAATTGAAACTGAATATTCAAGTAGTTTTTTTTTTTTTGTAAATGAATTCTATGAATTATTCTATTCAACAAAAAAAATCAAGTTTATTACGACTTCCTTTCAAAATTCCACGAACTTTGAATTTTCAAAATAAATTCAAAACGAAAATAAAAAAAAAACTGAATATTCAGCTTATTTTCATATTTGAGGGAGCACGTGCATGTTGATTCTTTTTTATTTGCTAAGCGTAATGAATTCATCTTGGGCGCCACCCGGTCGGTTTTCCCTCGCAATTTCTCAGTTTTTCTTATTTTCTCGAAATGGCAACATAAATATATACGTCCCCTTGCAACTTCCACTCTTTATTTCATCCGACTCTTTCCACACAGCTTCTTGACGAGTGCAAAAGCCCGATCCTCTAACGAATCCCTTTGAACGTCATAAACGTGTTTAAAAAGTCACTCTATTAAAAATTCGTCTATGTGGTGCGACAGATCTGTCCAAATTTTATGAGATTTTAAGACTCGTTAATACATTTCGGTGATTTGTAAATGTATTTGAATATGAAGGTATCTATAAATAATATATAAGTATATTGAACTGAATCAATGTTAAAAATATATCAGTCACTCATAATTTGCTTGAGTTCTTCCTGAAATATAAATATTTTCCGAGTTCAAATGTATCCGTTATCTTCTGGAGTTTTATTAATGAAACTTTATCAATTTTTAAATAAGCGAACAGAAATTCGGCTACATTATAATATCGGGCACACGTTTTCAGAGCGCGATGCGAATAAACAAAATCTCAGACTCACCCTTCCATTGTGCGTCGGCGTTGCCAACTAAATTAATTTTTCAACAATGTGCAACTAACAAAAGGCCCCGTCTTCTCGTTCGCCTTTCACCGTGAATATTTCAAATTTTGATCAATGTTGATTTATGAACGTCGGCGCTTCAATTTATCCCGCATAAAAAACACTCTCCTGCGAAACCGCAGAACGCAGAACCACCTCCCCGAGGCCCCAAACCAAAATACCTCTTCCCTGCGCGGATCTTTTGGTGTTTCTGCGAGGCTCTGTAGGCGAAAGCACACCTTGTTTCGTCCTGCGAATTTTCAAAGGCCACAATGTTACGGCGGCGAGGTCGTCGTGAATAAGTAAAGAGTGGAAAAACGAATCCTGGCCCACCGTTTGTCCCAGGAATCGGTCTCGGTGATTAATCATTCGGATTGTCTGGATACGGCTACGGTGAATGGTTTATCGCGCTGCAAAGCCTCCGCATTGGGTCGTTTGTGGATGCTCGTGGATTCCGGCTTGTTTTATAATGATCGTATTTCATCTGACTTTTTTTTTCATTATTGACATGAATTATTGCATTATATGATCTTTTAATATTCTGTGTATTTGTCAGAAAACTATCCAACGCGATAACTTTATTATCGATATAATTGTGGAGTTGCATTTAATCTATAGCGCACGTAGTTTCGCCTTATGTTGCTGGTACTCAACTAGGCCAACATAATAAGCTGATTTAGAGTGGGCTTCATATAATAAGAAATTATTGAGTTTCCATCATAATAATATTAATTGTAGATTGAAGTGACTCGCAATTCAACTTGATGTGTTTAATCTTCATTTATGCACATTTGAATAGATTCAATTTCATGTTTTTCCTTTTAAACTTTTCGCTTAAGTTCTGCATCGGATTTTCCATTTAACTGCGGTAACACGAGCCGCTCAATTAACAGTTTCGTTTCCAATTTTCCCGCTACGATTATAATTCTATCGCATTTCATCGAATCCGTCAGGCGATAAACTCGTAACTCAATAATCCATCAAACGAAAATATTTTCGCTTTCGAATTCTAATTAGGTGTAATCGATACGGCACTACAACGCGGATGCTCGGATCCGCGGATTCCCGGCCGTGTTCGGAATCATTTATAAGCCCTTATTGTTTGATCCAATAATAAATATCAGTTTTCAAGGAAAACACGGGCTCAGCGAATTTCGATCTGTCTCAATTAACGTCAAGATAACGGCGTCAAATGCCAGGACAGGGAGGCGAACTGCGTGAAGGAGGCAAAACGAAACCCGCCTTCGGGGTATGGGGACCGAAAGAAAATTAATTTTCAAATAAACTTTTGTGTATAAAGAAAGAAGAGCCAAACAAAGTTTGTTGCCGTTGAACGGACAGACGCAGATTTTTGTCTCTCGACGTTGCGTCCGTTCAATGTTGCGTCTGTTTACGGCTCGATTGCGCCGACTCTTTATCACGTTCATTATCAGTTTGAATTTAATTTAATTATTTTGTTCCAAAATATTACATAAATTTTATTAAAATATACTGAAAATATTATTCAGTTAATTTTATATGACTTTTCAATACTAATAATCAAAAAACATTCGTCGTATCTCAATTGACCAACATTCACCGTACATACGCTTCATCGCAAAACCTCTACAACTACTCCAGAGCCATTGTTATAAAATATTATATTAATTTGATTCAAATACACTATAGGTCGATATTTTCACTTATTTAACCATTGAGTAAGGTCTGCCGTTTAAGTTTAAGGTCTACACTGACTACCCGAGATGCGAAAAGCACCTATGTAGTTTGTTTTGCTCTAACAGCTTCCGCACGTAAAAAACTTGACCATATATCAAAGGATACATGTAGTTAACTAACTCGATGGTTAAAATGTGAAAAATTCAGACTTAAAATATTATGTGATTTATTTTATATGACTTTGTTCGATACTAATCATTGAAACATCGGTTGGCATCTCAGTCGCACAACATCCGCCGCGCATTCGCTTCATCGCAAAACCTCTGCAACTACCCATAGAACCATTGTTTTATAAATATGTTAATAAATAGGCCATGAAGGGAGGGGTCCGGATCGTGACCCTTATCGCTTGTCGGGGTCGCCCCCCCGACCTATTGGCACGTAGACGCCCATTACCGTAAAGACTTCATTATCGCCCCGCGAGACCTATAAACTTTAAACGAATGTTGTTCGCGCCCACGCCTAGGGCCTTTGTTTTAAAATACAACCTTAGGCGGAGAGGCCTAATTCCGCCCCGATCCGAAGCTCAGATTATCCGCCTAAAAGTGGGAAAAAGCCGATAAAAGTTTTCGCGGCTGTCGTCGTCGTCGTCGTTGCCTAGGTCCAAAAAAATGAAAATTATGTCGGTCTGAATGTGTTTTTATTATTATTTTCTAAATTAAAATTTGATTTATTCAGTTCGTATTGATAAAATCGTGAAATTGTGTCATCAGTTGAACGCACGGCAAATGCAGCAAGGATGTGATTCGAGCGCGTCAACCGTAAATTATGTTTTGTTTCCATGTCGTCAATTATCCGATGACCATAGCTTTTCGAAATGCGCCAAAAGCGGCAGTTAACATACTGACCGAATGAAAAATTAACCAATAACCGTCGATGTATGATATTGCGAGCTGAACCCATTTCTCGTTCAGATCAAACAATTTCACAAATCGAATCGAACGCATCGGATTTGTTTCCGGTCGTATTGATCGCAAAAAATAACACTGTTCGTAGCCAACTTTCAACTTCGGATAGTTTTTCGCATATGCTTTCTGTATACATGCGGCGATTGAATCGGATAAATTAATTCGAGCTTTTTTCTCTCATTCATCATTGATTTTCAGGGATGGTTTGTTAGTGTGTGGAATGTTTGGTTTCTGGAATAATAATGAAAGTGGATATTCAATTATCGATACCGAAAATCAGCGTTGTGTACGAGGCATTATGTGGAATGAAATTTCCGATAATTGGATATTGATATGTATTAAGTCAATCGAATGAGATATTTTAAGAAGTATCAATTAGTAATTGCGTAATTTCTAAGAAGGTATCTCGCGAAATTTCGCGATAAGGCTTCGCGTTATTAGAACGTCGGTGACAGCACCAAATTGAATCATATTGGATTTCAGTCTATCCTTAATTATGTATTTCTACTTGATAAACTTTGTTTAAATTGCGATCCGTGAAATTATTTTGATTTCAAATTACATGTAAACAATTATTCACCCAAAATCACGTTTCTTAGCTAATTTGCTCAAACAATTTTTTTCCGGACACGAATCCAATTATTATTTTTTACAATATAAATTTCTCGAAGCACTTGCATGTTGATTTAACTTTTTCGTATAATTCAGCCTCGTAATGAAATCGCCGGTGAAAATTTTCTTTCAATAGAAAAAGCGAGTGTTTCGCAGCTGAAAAAAAAACTGTTATTTTATGCTAATTAAAATTTCCGCGATAGCGAAAATAAAACGGCGCTTCGGAGCGAGTTTTCCACGAGTAACGAAATAATAAAATAACCCGGTCAACGTTCGTATCACAGTGTATTTTTCCATAGTGGGCGTGTGTCAATGTTGGCGTCGGCGCCACTACTACTGGAAAGATTTCCACTTCTGCAAAGACAAAATCTGACAGAAACCCTGGCGACAAACACGCCGCGGCCAAAAGAGCTTTTGCCGATTCGGGTACGTTGCTCTATTGTACGAGTGCTTCTGAAATAATATTGGTTTTTTTTTTTTTTCGCTTATTTTTATTCGTTTTGGATAGTATTCGAGTTGTATTTGTACGTTTTTATTATCGGGATCAATGTACGTTTTAGGTCTTTGCTTGTATCTCGCTAAGATTTATTTCATCCTGAAATGTTGATTTCTATATTGGCATTTCTATATATTTTCGTTTTATAAATGCGATGTATCATATATTTACATCTCTATACAAATCTATATAATTTTTCCTCTTTAATTTCTTAACTGCTGATCCATTGGCAGTGAAATTATTCAGAATTTTCAGATCGAATCAAAATATCTAATATAATTATTATTTTTTAATTTATAAATCTATATTTTGCGAAAGATAATAAAATTTTTCAATTAAAAAAATAACTTATAAAACATTCCCAAAACCAACCATTACCCACATCCGATTCCGGCGACGAGCCCGCTCGAGCAAACGAAATCTCCGCCGCACCGAGGCGAATTTCAATCCGAAAATTCCCTGAAAACAAAAAAAAAAAAAAAGAACCCAAAAGAGAAAATTGAACCGTTCCAGAGAGAGTCCATCGGCGTCCAGAAGCGACACTCACTTCGCGGCGCAAAGTTTTCAGATTTAACGGGGATTTGGCTCCGTCCCGTCTGCGAATCGAAGTCTCCGCCGCCGTCGGTGCCCTTTTTGCCACCGCGGATTATTAAAATAAGTTTTCATTAATGCCCTCCTCGGGGGGAAAGCGGATCTCTGTGGAGGTGGCGGAAAATGCGAGGCTCGGGAACTCTTTGAAAGATTAGCCAAAGTGCCGTGATGCTTAATCTGATTACGGTATAATGTGATAACCGCCCCTGGCCGAGTTCGGCTCTTCTCGCATCGTACGCACATCCGTTTAATTCGATTCTTGCGCAAAAATTGAATATGATGAATATGGCGATTTTCTTTTTTCGTTCGTTTTTCTGGACGTTCTTAAATTCAATTTTCCGCTCGCGCGTCTCGACGCTCGGGTCCGTTTCTATTTAATTTCTGCGATTCGGCGTATTCAGTATTCAAAGGATATTATGATGAGTTGAATTTTTATTTATATCATATTATTTCGAGGGATAAATGTATTAATTTTTCATTTCAAAAAAGTTAAAATTTAAGTGTTACATATAGATATATTTTTCAATTAAGACTATTATTTTAAGTATCCATTCAGCAGCATTGTCACCAGTAATCATTGTAAAATTGTAAGAATGTTCGATTTAAATTATTATGCATCGAAGCTTGCTTTCAAATCTGTATTTTAAATTCGAAACGACTTTAAAAATCAGAGCAATCTTCGAAGCGGGTACCGACCGCTAAACTGCACCTCGGTGCATACTTGAGAGCGCATCCGTGTCGAAGGAACGATCCTCCGGCGACCATTGACGATAATTAGAGAAATTCGCCCACGGTGCATTTATAAGTAGAAAAACAGTGCACTCTTACGTTTATAAACTTGCCGCCCATATAAATTAGTTCATTTCACGGCGTGTGCCCAGTGTAGCCAGTTTCGCTCCTTTCTTCGGACCCCGGCATCCGCAGAGCTGACTCCCACCGAACCTCCCACTAAAACTCCTGCTGCTTCCCACCGAAGCTCTGCTTTAATTAGACGCTTCGGACCTGGCCGGGGTATTCTCGGTTCTCGGTCTCGTCGAGAATACGGAGACGACGCACCCGAGACTAATCCCGGTAACACTTAGAGGACCGCGGCTCTCGGGCATACGAATCGCCGAATCCATTAGACACGTACGCCTATGGGCCCTTGCTTTTCGTTCGTGCCCTTTTTAAAAACGGCCCGTTTGAGGTGCTGGGGTTTGCGAAGTAAGCGCACTTTGCGGATTCGAGTTTAGCGGTCTTCGAGATTGAAGAAACTGACGCCGGATTCGTCGTATGCGATATTGAATGTGTGGCTTTTCCGCATCGAACGGCATTAATGTTAATATTAGAAATGAAATAATGGTTGTAATTTGAATCTGATTTCAGTTTGAATTATTGCGTTTTACGAATGAGTTAATATGATGGGTGCAAATGTGTGTGAAAAGTTTCCGAAAGTTCAATTGTATAATGTGCAGTCATTAAATCGTATGCAAATTTTGAAACCGCAAATAATTTGCTTTATGAATTTAATTGTTTTCTAGTGTAAAATATATTCTTTTATGAAAATTAAAAATCCATATTAATCATTTTTATTGCACTTTAATGACGAATAATAATTTTATGATGAAGTTTGTGAGAAAACGACGCAATAAAATTTACAAAGCGCCAAATACAATATAATAAAAAGAACGAAAAGAATGTTAATGAAGCTCTTTCTCTTTTCATATATGCAAATTACACTAAATATAATGTCACACATATATAAAATATACGCATTACGCAAAGCCGAAATATAACCTGAGCCTAATTCCTTCCGCTCACCTTTCGCGCTCAGGATATCAACGCTCCACATTCAGGTCCGCAATTAACGACCCGACTCGCCAAGGGTTGATGGAACAAAGCGGTCCCGATTTTACTTTTAAAACTGTTTTGTTGCATTTAAATGCCACTTTAAAATCTTGCCGCCGCAACGCTACGAACCGCCCACTGACCGCTTTCCACCTAAGCTCATCCCCCATTCGAGGGGATGAAAACCCTCCGGTTCGGTCTCTCAACCCATTTTTGCTAATGTAAAAAGTTTTTAAAAAGCTCACGAATTTAAATGTCTCGGCGCAAAGAAGAGTGTATATAGAAAAAGGGAATGACAAAAGACCCAATATCAGGTATTCCAGACGATCTCGCCCTAAATAATGCTGAGTCGTCCGTTCGTTCGAATCCGCGAATAATCACATTACAAAAGTGCAATTATTTTTTGCATTTTAATCGGCGTGCAGATAAAATCACAATTCGCTTTAATGCGTTCGATGCTAGCTAGCCGACCTCGTTCCCTCGTTTTTTGATTGTATTTATGTGTGCGTTGTAGGGTGGCAGAAAATAATGAATATTACCAATTTAATGTTTAAAAACACGGCAAAATTGCTCCCATTACTTTCGGCAATATAATTATATGGTGAAGAGTCGGTACGGAAACAATGTAAACTTTGGTGAAAATTTTCCGACCATATTAAACAACGCAACGTTTCGTTTTTATCAAAGCAATAAAGCCCAACCGTTAAATAAAATCTCATATTTATTGTAATCACCCAGATGGGATGTCGTCAAATTTGAATTTTCGTCTAATTGATATACCGCTCTTTGAAAACGTTAATTTTAGTTAATTATTTTTCATAATAAAAGATAATATTTCACATTCATTATTTCAAATTATGAACGTGGATTTAGAATTTAATTCTTTCACAAACAGTTTTCGATAATTACCTACACTAATGGTTAGCTCAATTTTTACTGAGTCTAATTAGAAGTTTCATGCGAATCTTGAACCTGAAATTGAAAAAAAGAATTTATCTTTCGTTTCTAAGCCATGCATGAAAGTGTCGGCTGAAAACATTGAGTCAAAAAGCATCATCGTAAATGTGGCCTTCGTAAAGAGGTTCGATTTATGGCTGGACGTATCGGAAATTGACAAGACCACCCCACGAATGCAGCTGTCGGGAAATCCGTGGAAATGACCCTGCGGAAATTCACAACACGCAACTTGCTACATAACCATAAAAGATAAATCAATATTTTTTGTAGTTCATTTATTTTCTTCATCAAAAATATTCATTTATTTTATTTTTGTAAAGTTTGATTGTAGCTTTTATCGTTGATCACATTTACAAATTATTTGATTGCTTTTATAGAAAATGTTCAAGACTACTTTTCTAATATTATATTTTCGTTCGTGGCTCGTAAATCAGTGTGATATCCCCACTGGAGTGCATTCTGCAGTTTTTGAAGCCGAAAAAAGTTTGCACGAAATCAAATTGCTTGTCGCACGCGCTGCAGCGTCTCGCGCACCTGAGATGAAAACTTGGATCGTTTTCGGTATCGTATTGAAAAAGTTTGAATTTATCGTTTTACTTTCCCCTATGACTGAGTCGTTATTGGAAGATTATTTATTTTAACATTATCGATAAGGGTGTTGTGTCTATGTTTCGTATTGAAATCATCTTTTTTCAGAAAAGGTGACTTTTTTTTATTGAAAACCCTTTTTCTTCGAATTAACCGAACCACTGAACAATGATAATAAAACTTATAAGTTCAAGGGCGGAATTGAAAATGTATATCTATTCACTTATAAAAAAATCTTAATTTAGAAAAGGTCTAAATCGATAATATTCTTGCCTTTTTTTAATGATACGTGTAATAATTTCCGTAACCCAAAAGTAACATTTTCGCAACGATATGTTTCTTACGTTTCAAATCAAATCGTGCGCTATAAGCAATGCATACGACAAAGAGTGCATTTCTTCGCATATGAACACACTCACACGAACATAAACTTGCATAAATAACACACATGCATGCATTTATATACATTGCAAATTGGCTAATGCATTTTCTATGTAGCGAACGTCTGGAGTGTATACGAGGAGAGTATTGCCCGTCTTCCGATTCCGAGTTCCATACTTCTGGTTGTGTTAATTCAGACACGTATACGATATTGCCTCAAGGCACCCCTCATAAGGGACTCGTCTTCCTTGTTTGAGTCCATCTCGATCTGGTTTTATCTGTGTTTTTTTCTCCTATGCACTTTGAAGGCGTTCGTGTATTTACACGCTTTTACGCCCCAATCAATCAGCCGGTCGTGTGACTCTAATTCGCTTGATTCATACCGTGTTCCTACACATAAATTGAATTATTCACAATATTTTTAATAACGTTATATTTATTCATACATATTTTTATCTTAATTTTAAATTTATGATTTTTTTCTCTTCTTTTCAGTTCATCTGTGATGGCGCAGGATTCGCAAAATGGTTCATCATTATTGTTCAGGTATGTTCATTTTATAATTATTTCGTTTATATTCAAAAATAGCTCGAATGGAAGTCGGATAAACAACATTAAGCCAAATTATTGCTAGAAAATATTTAACTGTTCGGATGAAAAATGTTATTTTGTTTAAAAAAATCGTATTATTTTTCCCGAAACAAAGTGAAATGATGTAAATATTATTATATAGCACAAATTGAATTAATTTACTTCAAATTCGTTTTAGTGAAAACGAAATCCTCAATTTCAAATCTATATTTTCTGATGTGTATCTAATTACTGATATATCAAATATCTTTCATAAATAATTGGATTCGTCTCATTTTTGACAGTTTTAAAAATATTTACTTGATAATGCAAACGAAATCTGAATGTTATAGTTTGATTCATTCGATAATATCCTTATAAATATCAAAACAATTCATAATACGTATTTAATACATCGAAAATCGCACCCTCGTACAATATACAATAATAAACGACCGTTTACGATCTAACCAAAGCCCACCCGTCGGGTTCACACCAAAAACGATGATTTTCCGTTTCCGGAAACCGCGCATGATTCACCCCGCGTTCTTCGAATTTCGCCAGTCTTCGGGGGAGGCCGGGGTCGTCTCTATGATGGATGACACCGGCAAATGGACCACGGTGGTCGGAAAACGTACCCCATGGCACTCGTACATGACAGATTGACCCCCCCTGTACACGTCAAGGGCGGGGAATCTGTGTAAAAATGCGCGATTTAACGGCGAACAAAGTGCATCCATTACGGATATCGAATTGCGAGTCATCGCCTTGGTGCATTCGGACGATTGGATTCGCTGTGTGGTTTTATTGCCGAGAAATGGTTATTGATTCGATGTGTGTTTAGGAAATGATCGTTTAGTAAATGGATTTTGTACGGAATGAATTTTATATTAAGAAAATTTTGTGATTTTTATGTAATATCAGGTTGAAGCTCTGTGTGTTTGATGTCGCAGATAAAACATTTGCGATGTTTTAGAAAACGCGCACTTCAGTTTGTTCAAACAGACTGCAACTCGACTCGTTAAGTGTCATGTGACTTAATTAGCTCGGTAAGGATGTGCACCTACACACATTGCCCTCGCTTTTCCTAGCATAACATAATTTTAAACTCACAACGCTGTCAGATCTCGACGTGTGTATAGAAAGTGAAGAAAAATATTCTTAACTGCGATATGGGAATCCAAACGTTATAAAAATTTACAATTTTCACGCAGGCGTAATATATTTTTTCATCATTTAGAGTGCGCTTTTGGTACGCTATTTGGGCGCACGGATTTTAGCCCCACGTTGTGTAGCCGAAAAATGTCTCTTTTTTCAACAACACACTGTCAGAAAAGAAATTTTTCACTCAATTTAGAATTTTCGTATATTCATGTAATTATTAAATGAAAATATGTGACATCAGATTTTAACATAAAGTATTATTCATATTAAAATTTTCTTCTCTCATAAAAAAGTTCCGATTACGATAGCTTTGTTGAATGATTTTAATGCAATGTTATCTGGGGTGTCCATAGTTTCAATCGGTGTTTTTGTGAGTGAGAGCATTTGACAGAAGAATGGTGGAATCACCATTTAAAAATTCCACATCGAAAACCTTCAAATATTTCAAATGAGCAAAATCCTTTCGAATCACCCAGCATTCACTCGAATACGAGATTCGGTTTTGAGAAAAACCGCCGCCGAAAAAAGGGCCACCTCCGAAGTTTTCCCAGATGGCAAGAGGTGGGTCGAGGGCGTTCATCATTGAATTATTCACAAGTCAATCTTCTAAATCAGCGTTTCTCGCCCTTCACCATCGACTCCCTTCTCGCCCACTACCCACTACCCTTTTCTCGGTAGCTTTCGTTAGTAGGCGGGTGTCTAAAGTGCACCCCCTGTCCCGGTGGCTTCCGAAGAGTATAATTTGCGATCCCCGAGGGCAGTTGTGGAAACATTGTCCATGTCGAGAGCATCTGCCCCCCTGTAATCAATTAAGTCACTGTCTGGACGGCCTCATCACATATTCAATATGCCACTTAAACGGTTGGGAACGTGTTAACGCGACAGCGGCTCGATTTTATGATGCCGTTTCGCATAGTTTTGTAGTATATGGAGGTTTTGATTTTATGGCGGTTGTTACGCTTGTTCGAGATGAAATATATTGACAGTTTCGAATACAATTGTGTCCATATTATTTATTTTCTGATGAAGTAATAGAGATTTATGTGTAATATTCCATAAGAATCAAATTTTCAATAATTTTCTTCTGCTGATTTTTTGATGCTCAAATAATGTGAAAATCATTTTTATCAAGCAGGAAGTACAAATTCTCACAAATTAAGTGTTCAAAAAAATCTGAATAAATTCAGTGGATTTATTTTGAAAAATTCCAGAGAGAACATAATGACCATCAACAAGCGACAAACCCAACTCGACGCGATCGTTTCAAACACAATCATTTAAAAGCGTCGCGCCGAACTCGGAACAAAACCCCTCAACACGCGACAATAGCTTCGAAAAAAAAAAGCTTCCACTCATACATACACCATCGTATGAATATTGAAAAACGCTGACACGGTTTTAGCGCATGAAACGAATTCGCACACGAGTGCGAACATATGACGTAGAGTGCGCGCTTTTAATGAGCCGGCCGCCGCGCTTTCGTTACCGCCAATTTGATTTATGGAGTCATTTTTTTTCGACGGCCGTTATTTGCGCTAGTCGTTGTTATTTTTTTTCCCCGGTCGTCGTTGTCTATGTTGTGACGTTGATTTCGGTCGTTTCCAATAACGCGACCGAGAGCCAATTTGCCCGGCGGCCGCTGACTGAGCAGTTTTTAATTCTGCGCGGTTCATACACATCCCAATGATTGGATTTTATTCAATTTCGCATTTTGTGCATCCCCCGTGTTTTCGTCGTTTTCCGCGTCGAAGTAGTCCCTGGCGACGAGCGTCGATTTCGTTCTGTTGTCTGTGTGCGCTGCGAAATATGTGCGATTTTTGCGCTCGTAAAGTCTAACGTTCTACGTCAAGTGCATTGTTCGCTCACGTAGTATTGTATGTTCTGATGGAGAATAGTTTATGAAATGAAATTCTAGTAAAAATATATAATACTTCCGTGTGTATTATTTTTATTATTATACATTTTTCATATGTGTGCATGTGCACGGAGATTGTACGTTTCCTTGTCATACAAAAATATTGTAAACAAATTTTAATTAGAAAATTATTATTATTAAAAAAACTCAGAATTATTAATTTAAATATAAATTTTAGAATGGTAACTTAAGTACTTTATTGGGCGATTAGGATTGCGAACTATATTTCAACCCAATGTTGCACTGACAGAGTTCTTTAACTCGTGGCCACTAACATCTAATCGATTATTCTATCACTATGCATTATTTTTAGACCATTAGTTAAGTCTGGAATTGTATTGAATAATTCGAATTCTGCTTTTAGAACCACTTAAATAAAACATTGATTTTCTAGAAAACAGGATTCTTCGATAAATATGAATAAATAATATTTAAAGAGTGATGAAGGGAACTTTCGAATAAAGCTTGGGCAATCAAAGCGTATATGAGTCGCATTAAGCTCTTAATGCGTAATAAGCAAAATCACCGATCGTGTCGAGCCGGATGAATTTTCTCATAGGAATTCCGAGTCGTTCGCGTTCCGCATTAGCAGCCGTAACGGTCGCCAATTCAACACCAGAAACGGATTCCTGCTCGTCGTTAAAACGTCGCAATTGTGCGGTCGACGAAAATTACCACTCGAGTACCATTGCCGCGGCGGTTGCTGAAACCGCCTTTGAACGTAGCGCCAATTACCGAATATTAAAAAATATTTCGGCATCATCAGAGCGAAAATTCGCCTCTTACATTTGTGGATTATATGTGTGCTGATGTTGAATGCCTTCCGCTAATGCGCTACAATATATATTTTTTAATAAATTAGAAGCAAATTAACTTTTCATTAAACGACTTGATTACTATGTGACAATTAATTAATTATTATTGAAATTATTATAAGTCTATCACGCACGATTAGTGATAAGTGATACTTAAAAATTCATTTTTGAAATACCGCTTTGTGAAGTTTTATAAGTACTCTCATTCAAATCAATTGAATTAAATATTTAATTTAAATGATGTGGCCAAGTGAACCATTTTCAGTTGAGAAAATTCCACTCTTGCTAAGTACCGATGTCAACATTTGATCTCGGTTTTAATAATAATAATGAGCCAAACGAAGCATGTGTATGATTTAATGGTTGATTCATTAACTCTATAAAATTAACGAGAGCATAATGAGATTGGTCAGCATCAACTGGGCCGCATTTCATTCGCAGCTTAAAATATTCCAACGTTCGTAATAAACAGCTGCAACACATTTTCGAATCCCCTCGCGCGATAAAAGCGTTTTGTTTCAGTCAAAAACTGAAATCGGATTTACGTTTTTCGTCGCGATCTCACGTATACGTTTAACGGCGTGCGTTATAACGTCATAACCGAACGCCCGATTCGATATTTAAGCGTGGCCCCCCTTAAACGGGAACGGGAGCTTAAAAATTGAAATTTCCATCACGCGGAGACTTCGCAAGTTCGACATCATAAAATATCAATTTCCACCGGAATCACGTAGGTCGTTTACTTTCGCACTCGCGAGCTTTTTCTAGGAGGCCGAAAGCTGCGACGTTTATATGCGGCCCTCGACCGAAAGCTCACTTATATTTGCAATCTGATATTGTTTTATTGTATTTTATTTATATTAAAGGGGTTATCACGGGAGCTATTGCCTTTTTTATTTATTTATTTTTCAATAACAGTACATTATAAAGGCGTTTATATACGAGTCTTTGTTTTTGACACACTCATTTCTTCATAATATAATTTTTCATATCGTACTGAACAAATCTATATTTATATCATAACGTTTGTATAAAATGCCATTGTGCATAATATACGATGTAATGCGCGAACAATAAAGGTTGTATTTCGTGAAAGCGATGGCACGTATAACGATCGGTTTTCGGTGCGAGCCGATTTGTTCATATTTTATCGCGATTCGCATAATGTGCTCTGATATCTCAATAAGCTTATCGCTCTTTATTTTCAATCGTTGATTTTAATTTATTCAATGCTACATTTAATAAATTCGCTCCGCGTTGAAATTTATTGTTAGCGATTTTTCTGTCGCGATTAATTTTCGACGTGTGAAATTTCGTGTTACGAGCGTGTTTGCTCTTTTTCGTTACAAATCGAGTGGTTAATAATGGGATTTATACAATGAAGTCACGCAATTTTCCGTATAGTATGGAATAATTTCGACTGTAATTGAAACAAATCAATTAAGTATAAGTGACTTTTGTAAATATTTTTCTCGCACTGAAAATAGAATAACGTCAAATGTAACCGATTACTGTAATTTGTTAAATAATCTGCGACTATTAAATATTTTTAGGTCTCACTCAGAAATAATGGTGAATACGAATATAATTTGATACGAAAAACTGCATTTCTCTTCTTATTTATTTTCTAACATAAAATTCATATTTCGACAAGAACTTCCCTCCTTCATAAATTGTAAGCGTTGACACATAACAATAAGAGAATTTTATTAAAATTTCCCCTTGCACATACGCAGAACTATTCTTTCCTACATATTTCGCTAGAAAACTCGCATTTGTGTTACCGTGCAAGTGTTTAACGATTGTTTTCACGTTTCGGATTGTCACACGTGTCCGCCGCGGGGCGCGCCCATGACAGATTTATCGCTTTCAAACCTATTTTGCCTGATAAAACTGCTGACATTCTCTCTTTCGGAAAACTCGGGAAACTTTATATCGGAGACGTGAACGCATGTGTTACACCGGCTTCCTTCTGCGAATTTCCCGTGTAGCTCGCGAAAATACTCGACTGCTCTCCGTGGCCGGGAAGAAACTACTCCATGAGAAAACGCTCTAGACTAGGATGATGTTCGTGGAAAAACTGGAGAAACTGTTGGAGGAGGACACGATCGGCATATCGAATGACGAGGAAGATCGCGACATACGGTCGCCAGAAACTACCGAGCTTATTGGGTGGAAGTGTTCACTTTGTATGGACGCGCGGATGGTGCACGCTCGCGTTGTAAAGATCTGTGATTTTTTCGCTATGTTTGTACATTTAATATAAAAGATACTATATTGTATCGGAACGAACATGTTCGAAAAGGAAAATGTAATATTCAAGATCGTAATACGTAGGGTGTCTTTTCAAAATACATGTCAACGCTTATATACGGCGATGGTATGTAGGGATTTATTTAAATGAAATATACCTGACAAAATAATATAATATAAGAATTTCATTATTATGCAATGAAGTTTTGCAATATAATTTGATTTTGATTTGAAAACACCATTTAGTTGCGATTTTGAATTATACAATTTTCAATGAAACTGTATATGATACCATAGTATTTCACTATAAACATGTTAGGCGGCTTCATAAAATTTTCAGAAGTTTTGTGCTTTGTCATGATACCCATCTCATTTGCACTATAATACAGTAGATTTTCATTGTCGAGATGAAAATCATAACTGACCCCATGCGCATTCGAAGCGTTCTTCCGACTCTATTGAAGAGATGACCCTCTCAAAGCCAACTCGGTGGCCACTTTCCAGCGGCGATCCTCTCGTTAACATTCATGAACTATGAAAAATGTAAATTAATTTTCGTCTGTAATGTATTCATCGCGGCTTTCGACGCAGGATTCATGCGGGAAGGACTCGCGCTCCTGCGAGTGCGTCCACGACGAAACTTGTAATTTTACGCAAATGCGTTCCGGATTATGTGAATTTTAAACGCGCTTAGCTCTATGGGATTCCGAATTTTTCCGCCTTTTTTTGTGACGAAATATTATTTTTTGTAATCTTGCACGAATTAAAAAGTGTTAAGAGTCTCTAATACTCGGGGCGCTTTTCTTCCGTGCTCGAAAAAAAATTCATCGCTTTATTCCGCTCGACGCACGTATTAAACAAAATTATGTAAAATACAATAGTCATTATTTTACAAAAAAAAAACGTTATTTATATTTTTACATAGCTATATTTTCTGTCAGTCTAGTTAAAAGTTTCATTTTATTTTTTCCACAACACAACTAGAGCATACAGAGAGAACTAAATTTAATTAAATAATCAAAACATTCGTTCCCATATTGAATTTTCAATTCAATTTGTGCAATTGCATCGCAGCTGCCAAGTTATGTAAACACTTCGCGGTTGTTTCATATGCATATGCGCTTTTCAGAAACGAAATTCGTTGTGCATTCATGCACACGACATCTCTTCATTGTTTCCAATGTGTTACCCATTTTTCTCCGGCGCTCCAATTCAAATGTGTCCTTTGTTCCATCGCCCAGCAATGTTGAAAGGAGCCATCGTCTATTCAGACGTTTTCTTTCAACGCTGAAATTTAAGCGACGGTCTCCTTCAGTGTGCACTTCGTGTCTAGTTAGTCATTAGACGGATGCACAAATGACTGCATTTGACTTTCCGACATACAAAATAATCGACCTGAACAAACATTGGTTACACGTTATATGGCAATTACTCCATTTTCCAGTCGTAAACGTTAGTACAAACAAAACAGACAAATTGACATTTAAGTGCAGCAACGATGCTCTGCACAATTTTCCTGCGGTTACCCCTTTTGCATGCACGCAAAACACATTTATCGTCGAAATATTGAATTATTTTCGAATGCGACGAAATTTTAATTCGCTGTGAAGCGTATTCGCTATAAAAATATACCGCTGAATAACGTCCATTGAATGGCAAAGAGAACAAATGCAATGTAAAAATATTCAATTTTTCCCGACTCGCTGAAATTTTTCGAATGTCCCACAGTCGTTAACATTATTTAAATTTTTCTACGCAAATGAATATTCCGATGGAAATGTTTGCAAATTATACGCATTTAGTATAATGCAATATGGCCGACGTATAATGAGAGCATTGAACATATTAAATTGCATCGGTGTTTTCTTGGAAGATTTCTTTACATCTTATTTATTCTCTAATATGACATCGGACAAATTATAGCCACTTTGCACTTAGCGTTCTCCCAAGAATGCTTTTTTCCAGCTTTAACATTCCACGCATTCGCATTAAGAGAGATATTAAAAGAATCATTTTATCTAATGGTGTTTATTAAACACTCGAAATATACAATTTGGTTATTCATCTATAGGGATTTTGCGTGAAGATTCGTCTCGGTACTTGGCTTTTGATATAGTTCGGAGGATTAATTTTGTGTCCCCAGTGTAGGCGTTAGTCACTTAAAGTCAGGGGTAGCCACACAGGGCGGGGTCAAGTGCCTCTTAGCCGTTAACCTTTGAAGCTTGGGGAGAAAAATTCTCTATCCACACTTGGCGACAATTATGCGATTATACGACGTCGATTATGTTAGATATATTATATTACATAAAGCGATGATTCTAAATAAGAGCGGTTGGATATAAATAGACTGAGCTCAAAGCGATTATGTTTTGAATTCAACATTTCTCATTTTGTGCTAAAAATAGTCATTCGCAAATATGGATTCAAATATTAAACACTGAAAAATAATATTTTATTTATACATATACAGTGAATACAGAAAAACTAGGATGATAAATTTATACTCTCTCGCATACTTTATTTATACGAATAATCTGAAAATC
Source organism: Cheumatopsyche charites (assembly GCA_024721215.1). Classification (NCBI taxonomy): domain Eukaryota; kingdom Metazoa; phylum Arthropoda; class Insecta; order Trichoptera; family Hydropsychidae; genus Cheumatopsyche; species Cheumatopsyche charites. Next base: position 5,248,483 of record CM045578.1, read on the forward strand.
TGAATTTAAAACGTATTTATTGTTTAATAATTTACTTTAATGGAAGATATTTTTAGAATTTGATTCTATTATGTAAATATTTTCTTCAGTATTGAGATATTTTTTCTACTTATTTTTTCAGAAAAATTTCAGTAAAATACAACATTTTAAATGGGACGAATAAACGTTGCGAATTGCAATTCGTATAGGAAAACGCTACTAGTACTAATTGTATGTAGCGTTAAGGAGCATTACCCCACATGAAATTTGTCTACTCACATGCGAGTTTCTAGAACGTAAATCTAGCCATTTACACAAAAAAAAGTTAAATACAAAACAAACAGATCGACGATCAAAAATCAGACGACATCCTCAAAAGCAAACCGCAGCAGACACAAACGGCAATGACCGCACTGAGCCCGAGGACAAATCCGAAAATCCCGATTGACAACCTTCCGATTGAGTGAAAGCCTCCCTCTCGGAAACGGAAGGAGACCACTAGGGGGGGCGGGAATACGAGCAGTCGGGATCCTTTTGTAAAATTGTCCCATAAAATCTACGATAATCCCGCGTTTTATTCGGCCGTCAAAGCAGACGGAGGATTTCAGCGGCGCCGCGGCGGCTTTTTATCGCCGGAGACTATCGGGCGGACATTTCGCCGCCCACTCTTCCGCCCACTTACCACCTGTCTACTAACCAGGTGCCCGTTCGCAGTCGCTTCTCTCTGTTCGCTGTCAGCTCGTTCGCATACATTACCACTCGTCGTCAGTCAGCTCGCCACTCATCTGTTTTTAGCTTACCACATCTGTTTCGACTTATACACTCGTGATGTATAAATTTCGATATTCAAATTCGATTATTAAATTGAATTATATACTGTCAAAACAAAGGGAGGGATGGTGGGCTTCCTTCGTTATGTCAAAACAAAGGGGGACAGAGACGAACACACTATAGTATAAACCGCAATACATATGTTCTTCTCTGTTTCGTAGGTTTTTGACGCTGTATTTGATCGCCTTTGGAACCATCGACATATTCAGTACACTTTTTATAAAAAATGAAACATTTATCAAATTTATTTAAGTGTCCAGAATTAAAATCAATGGTATCTGTGCAATTTTAAATTTTCTCATATGAGTGTTATATTTAATACTTAGATCAACTTCAAATATTATAATGTACATAATACAGATTCTATTCGTTATGAATATAAAATGGAAATGTTGTACAACACGATTGAAATTTCATAATATTCCAGGAGGAATCTTATCAGAATTTTTCCTAGTATCCGTACAACCAAAGTCGTATATTACGTAGGATTTTGTCTTCTCTCAGGTATCTAAAGGCGTTCGTCTTGTTCCGCTCTCGTCGTAACTATTCGAGTATTTCGAATCGAACAGATTCAGATGTCGCCTTATTATCGGATTTCTCGGATTTTTATTGCTTCGCTTGTTTCGCCGCGATCTCGCTTCGTTCGAGATTGCGATCGTATTATTTCACGACGAAATGTACGTTTCCATACACAATTTATTTTTCTCCCCAGTAATAAATAATAGACTATCTCGTTCAGCACGGTCTAATTATGCTAGATATGACATTTCAACAATACAATGATTTATATCGAAAAAATAAAATAATTTACTTATATTTCTTTACAATGCAAACGTGTCGATGTGTTGTGAAAAAGAAAACGATCGAACCATTACACCCCACAGATAGTTTTCACGGGAAAAAAAGCGGCACATTTACACGGAATCGTAACGATCTCCTTCGGTGTAGATAGTTACGCGAAGCCCGCACATGCGAACGCGTTTACACAATGCGATGCTGAGAATCTTCGCGCATATAAAGACCAACGATGACACCGTAAAAATGGCAAACTTTGCAAGGATGTTTATCGTCACTTTTGAACGCGGAACTGCGATAATGGCCGCCTTGAAACATTCTATAGTCACGCTTCCTTTTTAAATTTTTATTGACGTTGTTAAAAAATATATACATAATTCATTTTTTTCAATTTGATCGATCGGGTTTCTCCAATGAAATTTTTTGTTCGTGAAAAAAACGTTTTGATAAATGTGAAAAAGCATATTTTTTAGTTTCATTGGTGCAGATTTGACTTTAGTTCGTCGACTCCATCTATCCGTTGGCTCTCTGGTGGCAACGGGCAAAGACAGTTTTTATGGCTGCGTACCGATTCGTTCTCTTATCCAATACTGTTATCGCTTGCCTCGTTCTTGCCGAGTTACTGCCGCGCGATAAGGCTGCTGGATGGCGTACTTTGTGGTGACACCTTAAAATGCGAGGGGAGACACCGAGCAAGAGAAAAGACTGAAAAAAGATCCCTAAAAAAAAGAGAGGAGCATAAAACCGCACAGGACCGCATCCCTCCGCTTTTCCTTCTCAGTGACGACTGCAAATCCGGTCAAATGATCGGTAAATAATTAATATTCTAGAAGGAAATTTACGAGGCAGCGCAGGCGGAAAGAAGGGTGCCGATACCGGTTAAAAAAAGGGGGTTCGAGTCTTGGGGGGCGTTTGAATCCTTATCGTCGATGGCGAAGTGAATTTTATAGGGCGCGTCGGCTGTAAAATGTAAGCGGACCGATGGAGGAGGTGAACTGATAGATGGGTGTGTTGCAGAAGGGTTGATGGAGATGTATGGATAAGAAGACGAATTTAGCGACGATAATGATGCAAAATCGGATTACTATCGTGATTTTCTCGATGGATGTCAAAATGTTTTTTTTTTTCAAAATAAATAAAAAAATACACTTCAATCTATAAGATTGGAATTAAATGAATGTATGTTATTTATAGACTCATTAACGGTAGATTTTTCGATAAAAAAACTTTCCAGAGTTATTGTATTCACATCTGAAAAGGATTATACATCATCACATTTTACATTATACAAATAAAATGGGATTATTATCATTTTACGACTCTTAGGGAAACCTTTTCATAGCTCAGCAATAGTTGAAAATCGGCGTGAAGGTCGAAAATATTCGAGCAACACCGAGTCATAGAAGTAATTTTTTAATGTAAATTTCATAGATTGAAACAATCGAATCTCCCCATAAGTCAGTAGGCAAACAAGATAAACGCACGAATTTTCGACCCTAAACAAGCGCGTCTGCTTCTATTTTCCCAATAAACACGCCCGACGAACTAGCATCCACAAATACCACACAAAGCGCACAGCATCGTCCGATAAACAATCGGAGCAATTTGCGGTTCGCCACAAGCTCGTGCCACAGTTTTCCCTTTAAATATGCGGCCGCAGCTTTGGTGGAATGTGACTTTATTGCTAGGCCGCGAACGACGCCCGCGCTTTCCCGCCAAAACGCTAAATTCCAACACAGCATCTAATCCATTAGCTGCGATCGTATTTGGGTTAGCCGTGTGTCATGCGTGTGCCTAATATTGGGTTGGAGCAATTTTAGTGTCGATGGTGCTTCGGTCGTGTGAGCTTTTCGGTCTTTGATGCGATTGGTCGAACGTTCGATTTGATTGTTGTCGAATTATTTTTTGAAAGTTTTAAGATGTTAATAGCATATTGCGCAATCGTAATGTATTCAAGACCTTCTAATATGCACCGTTTTCTGAGAGCCGAAAATAAGCGACGGCCGGTTCAGGCTTTGCACGTATATTCTTTTCCGAGCGAATGCGCAGAAGCTTCTGGCATGAAGAAAAACAAATAGCGTGTCTTCAAAAATGAATATTTTAGCAATGTCCTATTTTTATTTCACGCGAACACGAAAATATAACTGCGCGAATAAAAATGCTTTCCAGTTCCAAATCGAAAAAGAACCTCTTCTGCATTTCCGTACCGGAGAAAAATATACCTGAAACCAAATTAAACGGTCGATTTCTTCTTCGACTTTTCATTTTTTTCAACGTCAACTCTCTCGTGAAATATCGGCGAAGCGCTTTGCTCGTCCTCGATAAAAGTTGGCGGGCAATCGAAAGACCCTCTTCTTTGTTATCAAAACATTATGGTTTGGTCTGCGTTCTTCGCAGTCACAAACTTTTGCAGAAGTTTCGAATCGAGTTTGTTAATTTTACACGATCATTTTGTTGGCGAATTTGATAAATATGACCTTCAAAAGTTTCTGTTCGAGCGCGAAATTTAGCGATCAACTTTGCGAAATTGTGTCAATTACGGCCGACATGACAAAAATGGCGACGTTTCGCCCCTGGGACGTTTTACTTCAGGGACATTTATAACGAATTATTAATAAATTTCGATTTTCTCTTTCAATTTTTGTAAGGAATTTTCGTCCAGATACTAGAGAATCGTTTCGAAAAATACTCGTTAACGATGTGCGATTCTGCATATTTTAACTTTATTGAAATACGAACTTTTGCTAATGAAAAAAAAGTTAAACATTTTTTCCTAAAATTCCGTGGAAAAGTTTACACGTTGCTTCGGCCGCGTTGATCCCGAATAAATATTAAAATGTGTAAAACTCTTCATTTAAGAGGCTATTAATCATTCAGTTTTTACATTGCATTCATTATGTTTATCTTACTTCGTAATTTACGAGAGAAATTTTTGTTTTAAATATATTTCGCGCTTATAAATTATCCAACATCGTGGAACATCTGAAAAATAATTTAATTAATCTCCGTCTAAAACATTTAAACTGTATATTTTTAACACAATCATCCTGCTACAATTTTTTTTTGTTGTTGTATATTTTTGTTTATAAATATGTATATTTCAATAACAAATTCGTTTTCATCATAAAAGTTGAACATCATTAAGGACATTTCTTCTCCCGAAGTCGTTCCGTGGGCCAATCATTATCATTCCCATTCGAAAGAAAAAATATATTCCCGAAGGATAGTTATGACCTTATAAGCATTCAACGCACGCATAGTACTAACGATATTGACCCTTTTCTTCAGACACTGTGCTCACAGCGAAAATTGCCCGAACAAGTACGAAAAATATACGCACGCACTATTAGTATAATATTATTACGTACACTAGGTGTTTCCCGGTGCCGGCGTTCAATCATTCTTTCCTCCCTCCTAGAAGTTCTAATATTTTATCCAAATGATGAAATATTTTGCAAACACGGCGCTGAAGTCCGAGCAATATGATACGAGGCGATATATTATTTTCACGAGTAATATATGACCGGCCTTTTGTGAGCGCTATTCGCAATCGTTAGTTTCTCACGAACCGTTTTCCGTGAAATCGTTCTCAGAAAATCAACGCTTCAAATTATTTCGTTTTTCATGCGCAATAAAATCATTCTTCAATCGCTAGAAATGGGGCGGTGAAGAAAATTTTCGCTGTAAGTTCGTAATATAATGCGTATTTATACAAGGGTCGTACATTACGTTCGAGCGAATCGTACCAAACCGCAGTTATTACACCGCAAATATTTTTCACGCAATAAAATCCTTTCTTGCTTGAAAATAACGCAAAATTATTACAATGATAAATTCCCTTTGATATAATAAGAAAGCTGCGAATAATTTTTTCGCTTTTTTTACTGATACGGTAAGGCAGGAGATAAAAATTGAATAAGAAATTTCGCGTATTGTGCGTTTTTTCCCTTTAACGGGCGTTTATTTGAATTTTAAATCGAAATACAACTACTCGCGTATATTTGAATAATATTGTTTTCCCAGTTTCGACGTACGTGAAAAAATATTTTTAACGGATTGTAAAAAAGTATAAAGTAAAAATATCGAATGAAATATTCTTAGATTATGAATGTATCGTTAATTTTAAATTGTGAAAAAATATATAATTATTGTGTTTATTTAAATAGCTTTATGTTATTAATTATGTTTTGATTTATTACGAAACTAAAAAAACGCTTTTCTGGTCGATTTGTATAGAAGTTACACGCAACGTGAATTGTAAATATGACTTCATAGTTTAATAATATAAATTAAAAATTCAACATGCAATTCATAAAACATGCAAAAATGACTTGTTTTACAATATTATTTTCAAAAGCATATCAAATATGCAGCATAATTACACATTTTTATTGTAAATAAAAGAACTAAACATAAATAATTTCTCCTAACACGTACATCATTACGTATTAATACATCTATTATACATACGGGTATGTATGTAGATTACGCTTTTACTATTAACGTTTTATTATAACGTCTGTAACGATTTTCTTCTTTAACGTTTTTTCAAACGTCAAAAATATAGATTAGTAAAAATAAAGACATTTAAATTCATGAGTTTAGATTGAAAAAATCCCATAAAACGTGGAACCTATCTCGAAGTTATAAAGAGTTTTAATGCACATGAACGATTGTAATTCAAATTTCAGTATCAAAAAGTCAAGTGTCAATTTCGATAAAAACAAAAACGTACACTTTTAACGTCCGAGCCATAAAAGCGGCGGAATAATTTCCAGCCCGATCAGGCGAAATCATTGCAAGCACGTATCGGAATACGGACAGATATATATTATAAACGGCACATTCGGATCCGCCGTTCGAATCCGCCCTCTCGAACCGCCCACCCTTCGGAGGATCCAGAAGCCACCCTCAGTGGCAATAACAGAGGCCAATATTTTATGGTTATTGAAAGCTGTCACATCGCGACCGCCTAACCGGCGAGAGGGCACAATCGCATTTCTTTATTTCGCCCATATTGGATTTCCAGACAAAACGCGATCATGTCAAGGTTGTGAATCGATCTCCAACCCCTAGAACCAAATTCGCCCCCTTTTTTCTGAACCCCCCTCGCGGTGGGTCGGTGTTTGTTTGAACTAACTTTTTACGAGTCGCCGTAAACGCCCGTTAATGGCGATCTACGCCGAATAAAAATCACAGTCGCACTTTTTTCGGTGTTTTTATTTTTTTCCGTTTGAGTATCGTAGTTTTTTTTTATGCGCGAGTGCGGTTCGGCCGAGTTTCATTAATATGCCGTATGCGAGTTTCTCTGTATGTTCGATCGTGTTCTTCTAGGACGGTTGGCGAAATCGTTTTTCGTCGCGGTCGCTCATCTGGAAAAGGAATTTTCCGTATAGAACTTATTTTTCCGCTCTTGTTATTGAAAATAGTTTCAATCTACGCTCATACATGTACAATTCGCGTTTATTTCATATCAAATATTATAAAATATTGCAACTTCTTTTCGTTCACAAAAGGAATTAACTAATTCGTTTGACAAAAATAATCATTATATTATATTTTTCATCTATAAGTAAATATCATAATTATATAATTTTTTCTATTATATGAAATAATTTTCAATATAAAGAATTCAACTTCCCCCAGTTACATATCTAGTGTCATTGATTCAACCTAATTGAAATCTGAAAAAATTCAGAAAATAAATCGTTACATTTTTAATAATTACACAAAAAGCAATTAAGGACTGTTTAATTATCATTGATATGACACGATGAAGAAAATCAGCTTCTATAAAAATAAAATACATCTCCCTTTTCAAAAGCCGAACACGAATCAAATCATTTGAAATTAAATAAAAAATATTAATAACTTATGTAGATTATGTTAGTGTAAAATTTCTGAAGGTATTTTAAGTATTTTTGAAACACTGAAAAAAAATTCGTCTGGGGCGCTGATTTTACTTTTCAAAATAAAATATTGAGAAGAGAGGGAAGTGATAAATTTTCTAAACATCCCGTTTCGAGTAATGGGAAATATGGTCATCCTACGCATAACAATCATATCTAAGAACCGCAGATCGGATGCACGCGAAGACGCCCTCGACCGCCAAACCGCAATCGCTTCCACGCTCGTCCGCCGCACGATAATAACATCAAGGGACGTACCTACACACACACAGCACAGACACGAGAAGTTTAAACCGATAGACTCGTGTGTGGTCACCGCTAGGGCCCCGGGTCCTTCCCGGGACTCGATTAAATCCCGGGACGGGAGCGGGCCCTTAACTCTTCGCGGGCCGGCCGCAATAAACTTCGCGTTTCACGCACGACATAGTCTTATAATATATGGGGGTTCGGTGTAAATAGGCGGTTTTGTTGTTGTTCGAGAAATGATGGCTCGGATTAGTCGCGTGTGTTTTTCGAGATGAACGCTTCGACGGTTGTCTTTCGTGCTGAATTTCTAGATTCTGTGGTATGGATATTCTCGATATTCTATACTTAAGGACAAGGAGAAATATTCATAGTAATACGAATCGATCGAAGTGCAATACATCTGTCGAAACATGTTAATTTACGTTATGTGTGTAGGCCGAGCGTAATGTTTGTTGGGGTTAAGGTCTTCCCTGTGAAATGTCAAAATTATAAATCTATTAGATTGTAAAATTTTGAATACGATGATGTAAGAATCTTCCCAGATTGATATTTATATCTTTATAAAAGAATGCATTAAGAACATACGAACTCAAATAAATTTATTTTTATTTATATCTATAGATATAGATTCATTAGAATCGTATGCGATTTTATTTCTGTTTTTTTTTTATTTAAAAAAAATAATTTTTACGTAATATAAGCTTCCCATATATAGATATCTATTCGCATTTCTAAGAAGGATCTTTTCGAACGTTATTAATACTCATTAATCGCGAAAGGGTCTGATAAAATATGAGCGTTGATTGAAGCTCTTTGCGTTGGAATTTCTATAGAATTGTTTGCTTTGAACACTCAACGTTGTTCAATATGGTTTGATATGATTTGTTGAGTTGCTTTCATGAATTACAATTATCTTATTTATCTTATATGAAATTCGTTAATTGTCTACTTAATTGTTGGTAGATTTTTACGTATACATATTAATTATTATTATATTTTATAATAAAAAGTAAACATAAAACATATCTTATAATTATATATATTTTCATAAAACAGTTAATACATTTTTATTTAAAAATTTTTGGAATACTAGAAATAAATGAAAAATTGGAACAAGTTTTCCCAAAATAAAAAAGCGGGATGCTTCAATAATTATACTACTTTACTTATACAATTACACGACTGCCTTAACGCAATGTCCAACAGGGTGAAATAGAAAAACTTTTTTCTTATTAAAACTTTAAATGTTTTTTTTTTTCGGGTAGAAGTGCTACGTGCAAAATAAATTACGGTTTCGAACATGGACTACTAGAGACTTTGAAACACTTACATTTAATACATTCAGGACATTATTTGAAATAAGTCGGAAAACTTTATACGAAAATTTCCACATAAACGTATTTGAAAAAATATCAAATTACTTTGATGATAAAGTCGAGAGCACGAGAGAAACCCTTCAACCATAATATTAATTTTCTTTTATGATTTCGTTTCGTTGATGATGATAAACATTCATGTAACATTTTTAGTAACGATTTACAATAACCAACATGAAAATTTGTATTTCTACTTCAAACGTAATTGACTTTTTCTTTGTGAACTTTTTGATTTTTTGCACTCGCTTTCGAACAACAAAGCGCTTTCAACTTTAACAATTTTCTAGCTTGTGCTTTTGACGTCACAATAATTGCTCCTAATCGAATATGCGTTTTTTTCATATTCATGGAATTTATTTATACCGAAATATTGCTAGAGAATTTTATTATATGAAAACGTAATAAAGAACATTTTAAATGGAAAATTCGAAAGTTTCCAATACATACGTTTTTACGTACCGCTGAATACGAATATTTCGCATATTAAGTATTCGCTGAATCGTAATTTCTATTGTAGCTTCGATCGATTCCGTTAATCACAATCACGCACATTTAACTCACGTCTACATAATAACTGTACCATCGAATCGCGTCGTTTAAAATCGCCCATTTAAACGAAATTAATACAGCATGATTGATGAACCCGATTCATCGGAATTCCGTTCCAAACATTGTCGCCTGTAATAACGACCGTCCGAACGAGCATTGTCGACCCGTTCGAACAAAGATACACAATCATCGAGTCATTAGTTACAATGACGGACGGTATGTAAATTAATTCAATCTGTTTTCATTGGTATCTACTTGGGTAGGTGTTCCACCTTCTGTTCGGTTCCACGTTTACGGGAGGTTCTTAATTTTTGTACGCTTGATTGAAATTTCGAGCGCGTCAAATTTAATATGTAGAGAGTAATGTGGAATTTATTCGCTGGATTACATTGTAATTTTGCTAATTGAATTTTTGCAAATTCGATTGTTTAGCATGTTGATTGTCAGATTATTTGAATATAAATGTGTAGATACAATAATTATTTATTTATATTGGTTTGAAGGATGCCTAAACACATATCACGCATCGTTAAATAATATTCCTGTTTAATATGAATTCAATCACACCCACGCGTATTAAGTCTTATTTTGTTATTTGTTTTTATTATTATTCTTTTAACATTATTGAAATCTCATGCCGCAAAAAGATTATAGAATCGCTTGGTTTGAAGCTTAATTCAATAAACTTTTTAAAATTTCGTTCTAATAATTTCTTATTCAACATAAGTAATTAACTTCACTTTTCATACAGAAATCGATCATATTTTGAAGCAACGACAATATTCAACACAATAAAACCTTTTTTTTTCACAAGACTATAAATACGCCGATGATTGACGACCGTCGTTCACATTCTCAGTGCGCACCTCTATATTATTCATAGTCGCTATTAAAAGGAACGAACTTCACTATTTTCACGAAGGGTTGACGTCGCGGCCAATTATACGCTTTCGACTCGTAAAAATGCCACGAACCCCATACAATATGTATGGGAAAGCCGCCGTTTGATAGTCGAGGGAGACACCTGGAATCGGAGGACGAAAAGGAGTGAGAATCCTTCTTGGAGGCTTTTCGTCATCGGGTCACGTCCATCGTGATGACGTACGACAGGATGCTTCAGCCTCCTCGGGTGAGATGGTACAGGGAAACACGAGGAAATCGGCCGGGCATAAAAAATCACCTAAGGGATATCATGGTAAGGATGGGCACAGGCACACAACACCTGAAGCGATTTGCGAGCCATGCTCCCGCATACAAAGTTGATTTCGCACGTACGAATCACGCTTTCCGCACACGAGTGTGTTGCCACCCTCTTTAGACAGGTTTGAGGCGTATGGGGTTGGAGATTGTTCTCGTGCCGTATAATAAAGTTTACGGTTTTTCTTAAATATAAAACGAAACAAAACTATTTTGACGCTGATGATCATTCATACATACATACATACTTAATTTTTATTTATTTGATAGATAAAATATGTAGATTTATAAAAATACATGTTCATCGTTTAATTTAAATCTATTGAGTTCAATCTTCTGTATGATATTGAAGGGTGATTTTCTATACGAAAAAAAAAGATCTGAACTGAAGAAAGGACATTTGTAAGAAAATAAATAAAAAATGCGTAGTCATATAAAAAATACGCATACAAAACATATTATTTGGGAGACTGCAAGCAAGTCGAGGGGAACAAGGAAGGCGAAGTGTGCGGTAGGGAGATGAAGGGATTGTCGCATGCTGAGGGGTGCGTCGTCGTAAAACCGCTTTTTATTCCGAATAAATCGAATACAATGCGAAATTCGGTGAATGTTTATTCATTTTAGAGCTTTCGCGAGAGGGCTCGTAAAATAAGCGCTCGTCTTTCCGCCTTCCATAGCTTCCTCCCACTCTCGACTGTCTGCTTTTCGAAGGCTTCGTTTTGATTTCATATTTTTATGAATCATCCTTGTCTATTTTTCATTATTATAAATTAAAAAGAACCTTCAAAAATTATAAATAAATATAAATTTCAATTCATAATGGCCAATTGTTGCGACTACGTAATAATCCGTGTTACGCAGTTCAACAAATCATTAGGATTTGCCACTAAAATTGAAGCTTTTTCCAATTAAAAACATCCAATTAATTCATACGGTAACTGTGCCAATTATTATTTTACATTTTATACGAATAACATATAAAATCAAACTAACTACTGCAATATTTTCACTTTGATCCAAACGGAGCCTAGTAATTACTGTACCGCAGAGTCGATCCGAAGGGCCTAATACAGAGGAAAATCTGAGGGCGATTTTGCCCCCGTCACTACTTTTTAATGTGATCGGATGGCCGAAAACTACAGAAGAAAGGCAAACCATTAATTAGGGTCACTCTTTAGTGACTTGGTAAATATGAGTCGCGGGGAGGGCGGAAGATTGATGGATCCGTGCGGCCGCCGAATTTAGTAGCTTTTAACATTTTGTGAATATCAATGGAGCCAATAAATCAATCAATGTCCCCCTACCCCTACCCCTTCCCAAAGACTTCCCCTCACTCTCCTCCATCATACTCATACCCTTGTTCGTATAAATATAGAGAACTTGTGGTTAGTACCCGGCGTTGCTCGGGAGATAGATAGGTGAAATTATCTTATGAAAATAACTTTTTTTTAATGATAAAATGAGAATAGTGCACCAAATCGAAAAACGAATTGCATTTTAACGTTCTTCAGCTTTCAAAGTATAATCGTGCCAAATTTAGTAAAGATTCGTTCATCGGTTTAAAAGTTTTTGTGCGTCATACATACATACAACATTTACGTTTTATATATTTACCAATGTATATAGATTACAATAACGAAGTATCGAAATATATGTACGTCATTTGTAACATGTCTGAAATTATACACAAGATATATGCACTCGAGTGTATTTTCTTTTTTTCTGTATTTATTTTCATAATACACATCGAAAGTTTGGTAATTGTCGATCCATCGAAAAGTGAATGTATAGAGCTGTTCCAATATAAACATCTCGTAGAAAAACGTTATCAATATTTTATTTATAAACATACGGTTTCCATGTGTGTTTGTTTCCGATGGCCTATTTCGTTCCGTATGTGGGTTGTGAACACTCTTTTCAGGAAAATCCTTGATAAAACAAACAAACAAATAAATACTTCCTACACAAATAGAGCAAAAGCTATAGTCGAATACGCACACAATAACGGAAAATATGATGCGTTATGTTTGAAAACATACGAAAACTTGTTTTAAGAATGTTATATATTTATTTATTATATTATGAATGTATGCAAATATAGATAGAAGACGATATATTTTCAAAAAAAATATATTGATCCAATATTATTTATACATTCTCAGATGAAAAGTACAATACATTATTAAATTGAAATTAATTTATTATTAATCAACTTAAAAAAAAACTGAACGTATTTCATTTAGAGCAGACGCACTTTCCACAAAATCTAATACACCATGAAAATTTTAACGCACGATATAAAATGAAAAACTCGCACGTTTTTCTTTATATGTACAATATAATCTCCTGAATAAATAGTGAGAATGTTTGCGGACGTGCTATAAATAAGGGCAGTATTCTTTATAGGCGCCTGTATACGCGCCGAACTATAACTCGAGGCCGTAGGGCGACTCGGGGTGGGAAAAAAAAAAACCAGCCTACCCTTCAGAACTTTTGATAAACCCTTGTCAAATTAGAACAAAGAGATCACGCGATGTTTACCAACTTTACCCATACATTTCTCACCCGCGCTGGCCCACTTTGCGAGCGCCTTCACTACACACGACCCACCCACCCACCCACCCACCCACCCACCCGCCCACTATTGAGGGCTCGTGCCCTGTGCGAGAGGGTCTCTTTGTCGTCGTCTATTGTGAGTAAATTAATAAAAGTTTCACGTGTCACTCGTGTTGCCGAGCCATTGTGTCGCGGGCGTGTTGCTTCAATTGCTCACCTGTAGTCCGCTTAGAGTGGATGCATTTCGCTCATGGCTTTTATGGCTCGATTCAGATTTAAGCTCATCTATGGGATGTGTATGTGATTTTTCTTTGTGAGGTGATGGAATGGATTTTCAATATCGTTTCGTCTTTAAGAGCGAGTAATATTACACTTTTGATATTGTTTTGTTTATTCTTATGAATTGTAATTGAATCAAATAATATATTGGTTAATTAAAAATAATATAAGATAATTTATTTGTCATTAAAAGTGGCGTATTTATTCTTGTATGTAGGTATTATGTGTTCATCAATGCTTATATTGCATCGTCTCAACTTCGGATAATGCAATTCACGCAATTAAAAGTTTTATCAGTTTAATGGAGAATCACTGGAAAAATAGCAACATATTAATATCAAACTTCTTTGTGAATAATTTATTATAAATTGTTTTAGTTTGGTTATTTTACTGCACAGATTTTCATTTTACAATTTTTTATTTGAAATATAGCATTGAATAAAATCGCATGTTGCAAAATTTTTGAAGTTTTATACTTTTTCATACATAAATCAATTGCCCGATGTAAAACAAATCGAGTGTACGTTCATTATATTTACATATTCAATGTAAAATACAAGGCTGCTTTATGTAAATGTTTCATTATACACGTTCACATAATATTATATGGAGCATAAGTGATTTATTATAATTTCATTTCGAACCAGAAAACGAAATATTTAATCTATGTAAATCGATATACACCAAATGGGCCGTCCGCCGATAAATTAAATTAAAATTTCGTTAATAATTAATCGTGCAATTTTGTCACTTTTACAAACGACAATATCTCGTCATCCCGCGCCGCGATTCTGCTCGTATCGGAAAATAAATATTAATCAAAAATTTACGACCGACAAAATTAATAGACACGCTCTTTTACGGGCGACACTTCGAAAAATTGATGCGAATTTTCGATATACGCACAAAGGGGGGCGAGCCGGGAGAAAACTTCATAATAATTTATCAGAAAAGCGTGGCAATTATGTTTAATAATGAATCGCTTTAATGATTATGACCCGGGACGGCAGAGCCGATAAAATAAGAAATATGTAAGAGCCGTAATGAATGCTGTTTATTTTGTCCCGCGGGACGAAGGGTTTGCGGCCATTCGGAACGTCTTGATTGCATCCCGGTTTTTACGATATCGGGATTATGTCGCAGTGTTGACGATTTCGCGTAATGCTTTCTGGAGCTTTTTAATCGCCACTTTCCTCTGGTGAAATAGTGATGAGGACAACGCTGTTTTATTATGGGATGGGATCGTCGAGTGGTTTTAGGCTGTGCGGTTAGACATTGCGTTTGTGGAGTCTTAAGATATTTGTATTTTGAAAAATTGTGTAACAATAGAAATATCTACTTAAATTATTGTACGTTTTACTGTTTATAAAGTTATGAAGAATATACATAAAATTTTCACAATTTCACCCAGAAAAAATTAAGCAATTCAAATGAATGTATGTATTCATAACGAAAATTTTGTGCAGAGCTGTCGAAACAAAAGGGTCGCAAAAGTACACACGTCGTCATACGCGCACCTTTCGCAAACACGAGAAGAAACTTTTTGTCTTTCCCAAAATACATATTTAACCGCGGATCGAAGTTTCGAGTCATATCTCGTCGAAATGCGATGCTACCTTGCGCTATATACCCATTTTCGATACACAGAAGCCCAAAATAAATATACAGTAAAACCTCATCGATACAGACCGGGAAAATATCCGTTTTAATTCAGCAACAAAGCAGAAGCGCATGAATTTGATGTCATAATATTTAGTGTAGTGATTCAATATAAGCTGTTATTTTTGATGCATGAGCTTTTGGATTTTTTTATGAATTTTCATTTTTTTTCATTTGAAGCTATGATCGAATTAGCGAGGTTTCGGTGTACATAATATACAAAGCGCGTATTTCGTGTCGCACAAGTATGCGCAGAATAAATACGCGAGCTCGGCGGACATTTCATAAAAAGGCCACCAATATTTGTCTTCGATAAGTCCCCGCGACCGCCTTTTTCCGCGAAAAACCGAAGTTTTATTTAACAAGCACCATTTGCCCGTCCATTCTTTGACGGGGATTTGAATTATTAATGGCAGAGTAATTTGCGAAACTCCCGGAACCGTGTTTAATTTACCGGAGGCGTATTTGTGAAAAACTAATGCAAATAACTTTGTCGTCGTTTTCCCCGTCCGTACTTTTTTTTTCATTCGTTATTTTTTTTTCTCGTTTTGTTTATTCTTTGTTTACGCCCTATTTGTCCGCGTTCTATTTGCGCTAAGAGCGGAATACTTTTAAGACCTACCCCTGAGTGCATCGCTTCATTCGAACTGAATCTAAAAACAAGTTGCATTAGAGGATAATACAAACATACAACTATGTATGATCAGATTAAAAAATGTACATTTTTTTCAATGGCTAACTAATAAATTAGATTATCAAATCAGTGTGCGGCCCATTAAACGAGCGTAAATCCGTTCAAAAACACAGCACAAAATAGATTTCCATTTGTACACCATAAAAGGCCATTTCATCGTTTTTTTTCCACTCTATTTTCGAAGCATGTTTATGATGAAATACAACCGAGCACAGCCTCTTTATACGAACCGGAGAGCATACGCGGCGCCGTAAACGCGAATTTAATATAAGCAGCGATATACAAACACACGAGAGGGAGAGAAAAAAGACGCCGACGCTTAAAATTGAATTTAGCGCCGAATAAAATCGCGAAGTGCTGAAAAACGAGCCGAAACATATTGCATAAATCTGCTGAAGCCGCGGTTGCGTGTGTTTTTGCCGAATCTCCCCGGCCGGCTGTCACTGCAGAAGAAAACTTTAATATTTTTCGCATCCCGCGAGAATAGCCGACGAGAGTTTCTTCTTCTCCAACCCAAACCCTCGGCAATCCGTGAAAAATATCCGCGGCAATGGATGTGACACCGAAACGGAGGAGAGGTCCGCAGGCTTTTAGTTTATTGTCCGGGCCGAGTTTTATTGGACGCAACGCGGACAAATGGGCCGTCGAATGTTGAGGATCTGATTAGGCGAGATGACGCGTGTGCTTTTTGTTTTGATGGGTGTTTTTGTTTGGTTTTAGCGGGTTTTTCGCATGCAGAGCTGTGAATGTGTGTGTATGTCACTACAGTTGAAATGTGTTAGTGTATATAGTTGAAGTATATGTCGCATGCGGAAATGCTGTCCTTATATTTTTTAGCTAGACTCTAGTTAGACATTTTATCCATTCACGCTCTGAATGCGAACAGTAGAACAAGAAATGCAGTTATTTCTAGTTAGACAAATGATGAACATTCGTACTTGCAATGAATCTCTGATTACATGGCTATATTACATTTTTCACGCCCAACTACGTTTTTTTATCATTATCAAAATGTCTTATCAAGATCACCTTACTAAACTTTAACTTTACAAAGATACACTGACGATTCTAAATGCCTTAACTCAAACATACTAATTAATTTTATACCGTTGAGTGTATTATTTATTTTAATGTCATAATCGTTTGAAAATAAATCGATTTGAACTCTTAATTATGAAAATATCAACAGTCAAAAAAGTTATTTTAAATATAAATGTAAAATCTCTGCGGTACACCAAGCAGTTATATTCTCATTCTAGGAAAATCTCTAAATATAAACGACGCTCATACGATGATATTAATTTCAGTAACGGTTTAAATTTTCAAACGTGTCATAAAATATATGCCACTACATTTTAGTACACATTTAATGGTTTCAGTGAGTTGTATTTATAGCTTTGCATGACATTTTCAACGTTTATTCTATTTCAAGTATTTCTATATCAAAAGCGACGTCCTGAGTTGAATAATTGCAAGGCTCCGTTGGAAAATTCGCGTCTCCGATTTTTCGCGCCATCACCGGCACGTATTTTGTTTCCTCAATTTCGAGTCACGTATTCGGTAGACTAAACTGAAATTTCCACTTCTCGGCGAAGAAAAGTTTTCGTTTCTATAATTTCAAGATTCATCGCTAACTCGGCTCTAATGTTTTCGTCAACAAATAGCTCTAAGCGCGCCTTATTAGATTCGAGTGATAAATTCGGTCGCGTGTTCAAAATAATTCGCTCCGTCTGTTAGGCACGTTCGTTGTTTCCTCATATAAAGCCCATTTTGGCATAGATTACGTAGCGTATTCATGGCACTTGGAGTGTGACCGAAATCGATCATTCTGAGAAACATGAGAAACTAATCCGGAGGTAACCTCAACCGCAAACTAAAACACGAATATCCAATAGCTCCTCCGCGAGCACTGTCTCGATTGAGGCATTGATTTCGATATAATCAAGAGATAATTACGTAAATTGTAAGGTGCCCCAGTTTGACTCAATATTTTCTATTGATATATTTTACGATCATTTATTAATTAAATTTATTTTTCGTAATCGATATAAAACGTTTATGCCTACCGCGTCGATTCACTGATATACTTGACATGCCTGAGGTCGAATCTTGTCGGATTCTAGCTAGAGTGACATTTTGTTTTGTGACATGATTTGAATATTTGATCATTTAGATTCGAAAATGCTTTTAATTCAGCGTTTTACAAAACGTTTCCTAAAATGATTACTTAACTTATTGTATCTATTAATTTCAATCAATTAAGCACCACCAATCGTACCTTATTACGCTTGACAGGTTCTACCTTTTTTCTTTGAAATGAAATCAATCGAAAAATATAAAATGAAAAAATTGAAATTATATTTATTAATTGATAGATATCAAGTGTTAATACACATAAAACGACAATCTTATACGAACAAACGTATACAACGGATGAATTTCACACCACAATTGAGATCATCAAAGACGACCACCGTGAACAATCAGCACTCGGAGCACTTCCGTGACCGTTTCAGCGGCATGAACCCATCCACTTCGTGCCGAAACGTATCCCTTACACACCCATAATTATGTCGGCATAACTACACACAATAGCCACCTCCTTTCCACCCCCTGTAGCAACAGCAGCAGCAGCAGCAGCAGCAGCAGCAGCAGTAGCAGCAGTGGTGCAAGTTGTCCGCAATAAGTTGTCGCGCTCGGGCCACTGTTCCGGCGCCGCAAACAAACGCAAACTTGCGGCCGCAATTTACGAGATGCCGAGGTTGCGGACCGACGGTGCACTCTTAACCGTAATTAATCTGAGGACCGAAACGGGATGTTCGTAATGCGATTGCAGCTATTTTTTAATTGGGATGTCTTTTCGGCTTGTTTTTAGGTCGATTTCGTGAGCGCTTCGTAAATTTTTTTATTACTCGAAACTCATTTTCTAGTATAAATCTAGGTGAAATTCGCCTCTTTTTTCACTCTAAATATGATAATTAAAACAAGAATATCAATAATTTTTAATTAGACAATTGATGAGCGTTTTTCTTTGCACTACATCTCTGATTATGATGTATTATATTAGCAAATGAAAATGTTTGAATATAATTCATTTTGAAAATCAAATAAATTAGTTTTCGATGTAAATAGATAGTCTATTACTAATTGGTTTTAAATTAATTGTGATTTATAACTAAACCATTTCAAAGCATTCATTCGTAATTGGATGAAATATAGAATTTTATATTCAATCCTTACTAAAGCCATATAAATCATAATTAGTAGATTCAATATAAATATCTGTATTTAATAAAAATAATAATAATTGATTTATTTAGTGTATTAAACATAATATTATATATTTATTAGTATTTTTGTTTCATTAAATATTTGGTTGAATTGTTCTGTTATGTTACATGTGGTGATGATTAGTTGTGTTTGTGACCCAATGAAGGGTTCTGAGCCGATCGAGTGAAATAGAAGTCGATTTGTTTGTGGATGGTGCGTTTGACGGCTCTCTATTAATATTTGCCGTAATTGTTTCGTTTTGGTTGGCTCGTTCTCTGATAATTTCTGGTTGAGCCTATTGTTTTTGATGCGATTGTGGATGTTTTCTATATAAAATATAAACATATTTTTAAGTAAAGATATTTGAACATCGAACATACTTTTGTATATCACAATAAGAGTTAATCAGTATATTAATTTACTAATTTATTCAAATGTAGAGTTCACCTAGTGTTGCTGATATCTAACTAGGTCAGCCTAATAAGCTGAGATACGTATAATGGAGTGCATGTAACAAGCGGTATATAACAATTCGCCATCCAGATCAAAATCTGAAAAACGAACGAAACAACAATATCATAGCAAGAACACAACTCAAAACCGAACCAAACAAACGAAACCCGAACCTGAGTCTGAATCAAACGAATCGGCCGAACTCCCTTAGGACACTTTGCGAATCGTTAATTTGCGATCTCGTTAAATTTTCCGCAGCCGAACTCTCAAACGGACAGAGAGAGAACAAAGCTCGATATCCGACACATCCACATATTCACAGCACCACACATCCGCGGAATATCGGCCCACGGCGACGACGACGCCCTTTCACGTCGATACAATCGAATCGTATTCAAAACCGATTCGGGTGTATTATTTATCGGACGCGGGTCCGGGCTTCTTCCCCGTATCGGGGGCCCCCGGGGCCTGCGCCCCCGGCGCCCCATTGTCCGAGCTTGATTAATGGGGGACCGCTTCCTGCGAGCTTTCTTTACGCAAAGTGCCCCGAAACAAGCCACCGAGCATTAATTAACATCAGTACCACAATTAATTTAACACCGTTTTGAAACGCCGTTTGTGCCACCCCCTCCATCCGTAGAGGGGTTTGGGGTGGTTTGGTAGTCTCTAGTCTCGCGCCGTTTCCGAAGATGTATGAACCGTTCCGGGAATCCGGTTAATTAATGCGAATGTGGCTGAGTGCGCAATATAGGACGGTGAGGACGACGTGCGATTGCACTGTGCATTGCGGTTGTTGATTTTTTTTTTCACTTTTGCTCTTAACTTAGTCGTTATCCTCATTCATTCAGACTTAAACTTTCATTCATTAGTTAATCAATTTTAATGTCAGTTGATATTTTTTTTCCATAAAATTTGTATGCGTTAGAACTGTTATTATCGATATAAATTCTATAGAAGAAAAAGCATCTATTAATACTCAAGTTAAATAAATAAAAAAATGAGTATTCAACCCTCAGTAATTGTTGAGTGAAAAATTATAAATTGAAATACTCGCTTTATCCATACATAGATATGTTTCTTATTTTCATACGTATCTTCATATTTTTCCTCTTCTGAATTTCAACGTACTAACGTTATTTTGGATTTTATTTGCTTAAAATCGCATCGAATATTTTGTTTTGATTAATTCCTCCACACATATTTTTCAACGAATATGATACGCTAATTGATTTTCCATGTTACGGTTTCTGCTTGAAACGGGTGAGCGGAAAATTATTACTCTCTGTCATATTAAATTAATTTCTCTCGTATGACTTATATTTTTAATATAAACACACATTGAATTTATTTTCAAACATGTTACTCATTCATATTCGTATTATCGTATTATATTTTTCACATTTATAAAACGTGACATCAACGTAAATATTTGGATTAGGGAATACACTCAAGGGGAAAGTCTGAAAAGAAACGTACACAAGGCAATATGTTATAATAAATCTTTTTTTCTTCACACAGAATCTATTCGAATTTCGAATATATAATACGAAATCGATCATTTTTTTCATTTCGTTTTACCATAACATGAATAAATTTAGAGTCACCATTTAAAAAGTCAGTCAAGAGCGAAAGAGAACAACTTAATCGTGGCCTGTCGTAAAGCGACTTTTATTACATATTTAACCCGGACTTTAGCTTTTAGAGCCTCGCTAGGGCGGACGACTCCGTTTTTAAACTTTCACGTAGATTGAACCTCGAAAATCTGTCGTGGGCATTCCGACCCTCATACCTGAGCGGGGAGCGAAATTCTTATTACGAGAAAAACATCTCATAAAAGATTCACACACAATGGGGGGAAGGCTTCGGTGAGGATTGAGATAGTGTTTCGTGATGTCCCGCGAGAAATACGTGTCCGGACAATTTTACTCTCGTCCAACAGCAGTGGGACTCCGCTCCGGTGCCTTAATAGTTTGCGCTTGAATTATTGAAGATGCCACGTCGTAATAGCGAGAGTAAAAATTCAATGTTTATGATGATGACATCCGAGGCAGACTTGTTGAGCGTCTTCGCCGAGCGCCTCGGTGCTCTCCGATATGATTAAATCTATAAATGTGCCCGAATGATTTACAATTTGCAATATTTTTTGAAAAATAAAAACTGAAGATATTGATATGATACTCTTAGATTCAATATTTTTCAATATTTATATGTACATATGAGTCGTTAAATGCACAACTTTATAACATCGAAACACGTTTTATCAAAATTCCCGTAATTCCCTTTATACATGATTATAAACAAACAAATTTCATTTATAATAAACTATGAATGTGACAGTTCATAGAACGAAATTTATTAAAATGGATTTCAAAATAAATGATTTATTATTCGTTGGCCAAATATATTTTGTCATTATTATTCATGAAAGATATTTCTCATATATCTAAAAAGTGCTGTAAATTTCTTTCAAATGTGCAGTCAATCACTTCATGCACTAATCGACTCATATCAATTAACTTACACTTAAATTTATTATACAAATCAATACTTTTACCAAATTACATTGATACAATATTTATTTTTGAAAATTAAATCAAATTTGAATATAAGCATAATCGTCATATTAAAAAATATTTAACCTCAAAATGAAAAATCGGAAACCTCTTAAATCCGACACGTACGCGAAGGTGGGCCACGGCCGACCCTCACGCCTCTAACCGACCGACCGACACAAGTGATATTAATTTAATCCCGGTGTCTTAATAAATTATACGCATTAATGGCGATGATTCGCAAATCCCTTTGTGGCCGCGGTGCGAGGACGTTTCGCGAGGATTTCATAATCTCGTTATCGGAGCACCGGACGTTTTCGCGAACGTGTCGGATTATCGAGATTATTCAGTTTGACAAATGTGCCCGCCGTTCGGCTCGCTAATTGACATGCTGAAAAATATCTGCTGGCCCTTCGGATAAGTTTCTTCGACGGTTCGTGAAGGAAAAACTATGCCGGTTTTGTTAGGATGTGTGTTTTGCTGTGTTGATCTGTTGGTGTTTGACTTGGGATTCGTTGTTGCTTTTTTAGAAAGATTTGTAAATTTAGTCATTTGTACTGTATGCATAAATAATTTCTATGTCCCAGTGTCATTGATGATTGTGAGCTTGAAATCGTTTGTGAACTGTTGTAATTACATTGCAATAATGCATATTAATATGGCAAATTTCCTTTCATCAGACGTCAAAGTAAGATATCCCGCAGATTTTAAAATATGAAATATAATGATGCAGTATCCTTTCCATGTGCACATAATATTCCTGAAAAGTTTCTCTGTAAAATAGTAAACCGTTAGCGAGTTTGTAAATAACATACATTGTACATTCATTTTTATTGCATGTTAAATATCATTAGCTTTCATTTCGTTAAATATTTTAGAATTATTTTGAATGCATTTATATTTTCATCTTCACATATATTCGACAGTATACATACATTCTCATATTGAAAATCACAGACCCATCGCAGTTCAATTTAATAACCCCCCAACAATAGAACACAAACATCAACCGAAAGCAACACGTACCAGAGAATATCCTAGAATCAAAACAACGACGGCTGGTAAAAAAAAAAACCTAGCAGCATAAAAACGAAACCGAATAAAATAAAATAGACCGAAAAGCGAAACACAATCGGAAAGCAACCACAACCGCACACAGACTGGCCGCCCACCGCCCACCGCCCAATCCCGAAACCCAAACCCAAACCCTTTTTGGCCATATTGGGAACATATTGATTCGGGCATTCCGCGCGATATCCGCTTCCTGGGCAAGGAAGGAAGCAATAAGGCTCTCCTGCCCTGGCTCTCTTGTCCACGATCGCGAAGTGCTTGCCCCGAGCTGTGCAAAATATCGGCGAACACTTGTGGAGCTCTTCCTGTTTGGCTTCGGCGAGGTGTGAGCGATGGCCGCGCTTCGTCGGCTCCGGATGGCCTTTTTTTGATATTCGGGTGTGAAAATATGGATGGTGTTTGAGGTTCGATGATTTGTTTGATTTTTATGTTTATATTTGAATTTTTCGATTTAAGTTCGTTCCAGATTCGTGCGCGATTCGCGCGAGAACGTAGCGTTCGTTCACGTGTGGAATTCGTGCGTGAATCTCGCACGAGTCTGAAGCGGGCTTTTTAGTTTACTTGCTTCTAGTAATGTGAACTATTGTAATGACGTTGCATTATGGGTTACAGAAAGCAACCTGAGTCAAACTTTAGAAAACCTGTCGTTCGTAAAATGTGAAATGTAAAAAATCTTCCCAGGCGTACTAACAATAACTGAAAAGTTAAATTGCGAAAATATAATCCATTGAAAAGTATATAAATAATATACATACAAACTGACATTCATTTATATGAATTCGTGAAAAAATATATTGTTTTTATTGACCTACTAAATATATATCTAGAGATCCGTTTTTAATGTTCTTGTATGATGCTTATGTGATATTTTTTGCGATAAATTTTCTTTTATTATATCGATGTCTACGCATAATGAGCTTACTTGTTATCTTGAATGAAAAGAAAATATTAAGCATATTGTATTTTGTAATAAAAGGTTTTATCGAAAGCCGTTGAGTCATCAGTCGAAAAATGCAATACCTATAGATATAAAAACATAATTTGATATAAATTATTCAATGTTTTTCATAAACTATAATATTTTATTTAACAATTTTCATATCATAAAAAACGTTAACGTAAATGAAGATTTGTCGGCAGATCAATTGAAAATAATTTTTACTCACATTCACAGTACTCGAAAAGCTTTAGAAATATGTATTATCGAACGCAATATTAAGCCGATTGCGCACCCTTCTTACGTATTGAGAGCGGCCTCGATAAAACCAAACAGTTGAACCTCATAATAATAACAACAAAATAATAATGAAAATAATAATAAACGTAAAAATAAATCACACGGTCGTAAAAGCAGCGGATTTCGTTCTCGAGCACGGGAACATTCATTGGAATTGTATTGAATTACTTTCGTTCATTTGCGGGCGTTGAAATCTCCGAACGGACCGACCCACGCACAAAACGCCAAAGTACACACGGCGCGCTTTTCTGACGTTTTCCTGCGATTTTCATTGTTGCTAGCGAAAAACTTTCAAGATTTAAAATCGAATTTTAGGACCAAAAACGATATTTCAATTTCTATTTAAATTAACAGTAAAACATTTGATTTACCGATACAATTATTTTCAAATACTTCGATATTCGTTGTGGTCATAAACAACACGATTTAGAATCATTAAAAATATCTACGTGCAAGTGATTCGTATTTGCATTTATATAGTACGTTTTACAACACAATATATACGAAAAAAATAAATCAAACGACGTCAACCCATCCTATCGTTCGATCTTCTCTAGTGTCTCTCTAGTATGCGAGGACAAACTAATCTCTGCGCAGAAAGGAAAGCGGATGAATTTATTCCGGGAAACATTTAACGTAATCTCCGCGAGTACTTGTTCGTTCGACGGGAAAAATAATAGGTTTCCTTTGGTTTGTCTCAGTTGTATATCTTTTTTTTTCTCTCGGCTAGAATTACATCTGAGGTTGGTGCCGCGAGGCGCACGCGTGCCACCGTTGGCCGACAATGTTCACAAAAGGCTCAGTCGGAGCCTTTCGACGAGGACGTCCTAATGGACCTTTGTGAGCCCTCGTGATTGCCTATAAAACTGTTTTTCTCCTCTTTGTTGTTTGTTGATTTTATTCTTTTTTTTTCTCTTATTTTCACACGAGCCTCCCTTGTTTCCGTTCATTTAGAGAAAAAAAGTAGGATGCCGATTGCAAGAGCTTCAAATCCAAGAACATTTGTTTCACAATTTTCTTTATTTGTCTGTTATTTTTTTTTATCAGCATATGACATGAATCTTCGGTCGTAATAAGCCTATGTCAGCGGTTGCCAAACTTATTTGGCACGGATTTCTTTCGACAATTTTCCGGAAGTGCTGGATTTCTCGAATAAATCAAATATATTGCTATATGTATTGTTTCAATTTTATTAAAATTTCTGATATATAAAATTTTAATTGGTATTTTTAAAAACGAAAAAAAAATGAATGCAGATATATAGAGGCAATTAATCATATTAAGAAAATCCCACGGTAATATGATACAATCTACTGAGAAAAAGCCCGACACGAAGAATATGCAAATGGCCAGGTCTGAAGTTGGTATGGTGGAGCAGCAGACAAGCTGGCCATTTAAAATAAAATGTCAGTACTTAGTATCGCATATCTCACAAGAGCTCCGTCGGATAAAGCGGTCCCGTGGGCCACATGGGGACCGCCGGCCGCACTTTAGCCGTCCCTGCATTAATGGAATAGTTGGGCACGTATAGGGAAAAATCCATATTCGCTTATTGCGCCCGTCTCGTGTCCATAATTTAATCTTTCGATAGGAGGAAACTCCAGCAGTTTCGTATTATCCTTGTATAATACATACATACGTATTTTATTTTTATTTGTTTTTCATTATTTTTACGTAAAGCAGTGAAATTTCTATTCTACATAACAAGGGAAAAAAGCATTAAATTGGACATAGATTTAAAAAGCTAACGGTTACAGAAAAATATGATGATTTTTCCTAAATTTGAAAAAAAATCGAAGTCTATTTTTTTTCTCGATTGAATGAAATCAGCAGATTATCCTCCAACGGGATATACGCTTATTTTCTTTATTTTTTTATTCGTATTTGGGACATAGCGTATTTATTTGTAAGCCATTATATTCGATGTAATAAATTGGATTTGTGGCTCGCGCGAAACATAAGCCCGAAATCACTTATGGCCGTTCCATAATATTATATGTAGGTTACGTATCCGCTCTGATTTGTTCTATTTTTTTTCAATAATGTTTTTCGAAAAGTTTTTGCTTCCATTGGAAGCTTAACGTTCAATAGAATACATTTCATAGGCAATAAAAGTGCCTCATGAAATGTGTTTATGAGATGCGGAGAGCTTTTGCTACATGTTACGGCATTACTCAAGATGCAATAACCATAAGTATCGAATCTACATATCCTTTTTGTAGAATTAGATATCGAACTCTATGATATCCATTACAATTACGTAATAATTTAAATTATTTTGAGATTCATATTAAAATGAAAAATTATCGTCCCACTATGAAATTATTATCCTTCATAAAACCGCACAAAGCAACACGATGCATCTTCCTCAACATGAAAAATCGACCATTAGACAACTACCATTCATTAAGATTTACTTTTTTTATTATAGTTTCCACCCTCATCCGACCACTTTTTACGTCATCCTCGACACAATAAATGGTCATACATAAAAAAAATATATAAAATCATAACGAACTATGGCTCGTTTGCAAACAAAACGACTCATCAACCGCGGCCCTCGAATCACAATTTTCCCATCACCGAATCGAACTCGAACCCATTACAAAACGCATTCGAATACACAACCCGCATTCGCATACATACATCACCGAGCAAAATTCCGATTAATATTACAAACCGATCGCATGGTGCAGCACTAATTGACGCATCGGTCTTTGAAAACGCTGCCCGCATCCGATTCGAACGAACCGATGCTTTTTTCGGTATTTTCGTATATTCCCCCATATATCGTTCATTTTTCAGCGATTTTGCCCGTTTTCACGATTTCACGGAAGCGTTCGCAGATTGCTTTTGTGCGACGGACTGTTCGCGATTTGAATTCGGCCGCAACACATACAAGTCTTTCCGCATCCAGAAACGGCACAGGATACAATGTGTCTTTTTTTATTGCCGATTTCCAAGCTATCGAATTTGTGTTTCTATTTCGAAACGTTTTCGAGACGTTAGTCTTCGAATGCCTTTCGTATTGTTTCTGAGATATTTTCTAGGATTTTGAGGCCGTCGATCATCTTGGGCGGATATTTTTATTAAAAGATATGAATTATTGAGGCTGTTTATATTTAAATATCATAAGAAAAAATATCAAATATAAATATTTTCTTTTCAATACACATGTATAGATATCTATATCTAACCAAAAATGAATAGTTGAATATTTTAAAATCAGTTCGATTATTATAATTGTATACAAAAATTAAATCATTCCCGATTTTGACTCGTGCACAATTCGTTAAGTGGCTGTCACATCGAACGATAATTGTAAGCTAATTGAACAGCGATTACTAGCTCGACTTAATCTCTTGACAAATCTGAGACACAATCGTCACGTAATCCATGTTGAAACTTTAAAAGTGCAATTCATTGTGCGATCAATATCTGACAATTTAATAAATTGAAAAAAAAACCCGTATATTGTCGTTCGTAAAATCCGCAGACGTTAAAAAAACCAAAGTAAAATAAAATCGGAGGAATTCGGGCGGCAAGGAGAGGACAAGTTTTTCTTGTAGCGCGATAAAACGCAGTCATATAAAATAGGGGGCACGAAACTTAGGTCGCCATTAATCTTTATTATAAAATTGGCTTTATTTGGCCTATATTTGGCGTCGATATCTCTCCATTAGGGCGAATTCCACGAGCTATAAATTAACCGTAGAAGACTTGATTTACCGGCGCACTGCCGCAAAATACCTTCAAACTAAATATTTCTTATATACCTCTCTATACAGAATCGATCCTATACAATTTCGATATTTATTATGTATTCGGGTATTTGTACGGCATTATTTCGGCATTCCGGCTTCTAGAGTTCCTCTCGCCGGCTTATCAACATATTTTATCGTCCGACTCAATTAGCTATAATATTCGAGTATTTGTATAATGCCGAAGAGCGGTGCCCTCTGCAAAATCAATATGGCCGCCTCATTATTGGCAATGAACGCCAACATGGCCGCGATTTAGCGATGTTACCCTCTTTTTACACATCACTGGCACGCTATGGAGCACAACGCGGTCTAGAATTTATATACGAATACGCATTCATTAGTATCAAAAACATACTTAACACTGACCTGTTTGTTTATCGCGAGAGTAGTATTGATAAATAAAATTTCGATTGTTATTCATTATACAACTATTTTTGTACAAAGAAAAACTTAGCTTCCACAAAACATCCCATAATACTTACTCGTGGACTCAATATATTTTAAACTTCTATGTTTAATTTTTCATATAAATTTATTATGTGAAGACATCATATTATTATCATTTTTAATTTATTTGTTTTAAAAGTCAAATATTTTAAGTTCACAATAAAAAAAAAACAATTAAATTACAATCCGGCACATCATCAACATATACTCAAGCTCGTCCTTCCATCCTTAATTCAAACGGTTTTTTCGCGCGCGTTTAAGCCATAAACCTACGGAGAACCTCGTCGACATAATTCCGGCCGATCGTAAAAGTAATTCCACCCCTTTTTTACATACGCTGTAATTACGCGGGTCGTGTGACGATAAAAGTGCCCATGGAACACGAGCGCGTCACCGTCCGTACACAAATGAGCATTCACGTTCTCGTTAACTGAGGCTACGTTTTCACAATACGACTTTTCCGGACGGAACGACGAACTCGTACAGGAATTTACAATTCAATTAAAAACTGCTTATTTGTCAATCAATTAATTGCGACACTATAAAATAAAGCAAAATTAACATTTCATCTAGTATAATATGTGTAGCACTAATTTGCTTGTATATCTGTCTGTTTGCGTAACACTCGTGTTACAATTTGCTCTGCATTGCTGTTAATAGGTTGAATGAAATATGCTTAGATGATATATTGCATTAATCATGTAATTTAGTTCTAACGAGGTGTGCATTGATATATTCAACAAGCTGATTTTTCTTATGTTATAATATCGATTCTGTTAACTTCGCAAACTTACTGTTTCTTAACAGTATTGATAAATACATACGTGTTGCAGGCATTATTACCAAATAATTTTGGTTTTTTCAATTAATCATTCACTTTCAAGTGAAAAAACATAGTCGCTAGTCAAGCAATTTGGAAGAGTAGTATCAGCTAAAATCGGTCGATATAAATTAGATGAAGGATTAATTTATAGGAAACCAATTCGTGAAACAATAAATTGGCACTTTTTTTCAAATCAAATGATCGATAGAAATGATTAAGTCATCTCGTCAATTACGAAATATGACATGTGATTCTTGCCATAGGACTTGAACCTAGCATCACGAGGACTCTGAAGTCCGACGCAACATTCACATATATCACTACAATTTCGACTGAAAATTTTTAAATAGAATAAAAATCAGCACCTCCTTAACATTCGGATGATTTAAAACGTTGAATAATTAAAACTTTCACTGTAACGAAACGTGTAAACGCAGCCTCCGAACGACGGTAACGTTCCGATTCCTTGCGTCCTTCCGGGCCACCCCATATTTTACCATTTTTATCGGTTCAGTGCGACGTCCCGGTCCCCGGGGATCCCCGGTGACAGACTGCTAAGGCCGAGGACATAAATCGTGACCGGGACGGGCCCTTTTGCCGATCGCCGGTACGGCACTGGGACGAGCGCCCCTAAGTGCGTAGATTGCGATCGTGTTGTGCAATCGGGACCTGTCGCTCTTCAGGTGGGGTGGTCTCTCACTAATCTGGACAGATTTAATGTCTATTTCCTGTGTGGTTGTTCAGTAGCTTATATACGTTTATATTGGTTGTCTATATTGTGATTTTAGTCTATTTTGTTAATGGATATTTTATGAATTCAATATCATTAAGTTTAGATTTTAATATGTTTATGGATCATTTTTTATTAAGTATCTATTTAGTATAATATATTTATTTTACATCTTTAGAACAATGGTTTGGATATAATTCGTAGTGGGAAATCATTTTTTCTATGCCACCTTATGGAAAAATTTCGCCCGTGAAGACAACCTAGCAAAACACTTATTTTTGTGTCAACTCATTCACATCATTTTTTTGAATATTCATATCATTCTCATTGGAAACTATCCATAATTGTTAATTTCCTTTTTTTAATAAAATTTTCACTGACAACATAAGCATACCCAAGCCCACTCACAATTAATAACTATTACACCAGCAGTATCTACATATATTTACGAAAAAGTGTGGAAAAATGGATTTCCCGTTGCATCTAATATCCGGCCAATTTTCCAATTATCTACAAAAGCAGTTTGAAAAAAGTTCTGTTGTATAAAAAATAAAATTTGATTGGAAATAGTATTTTATTTACTTAATTAAATTTAATAATAAATGCGCGTCGTGTTATATATCACACAAAGTAGAATAAATGAAAAATTCGATCGGTGTGTAAAAAACATTACTTCTTTTACGTGGCTTAATAATTAATTTTGAGCGGTGCTATAAATAGTAGAGCTTAGAAAAAATGCATTAGAGATTACATCCGCTTTAGCTATCTGCGAATTCTTATACATTTATTGAGAAATGTAGCGGTCGGGTGTACGTAAAATTGGCAAGTATCTCGCTCACCTGTTCGATAGATAAAATATTCTCTACGCGAATTCCAATTACATTAGGATGATAGAACGAAGAACACAGAATAAGCGGTGGGTAGAATAACATGTAAAATTTAACAGATGTGCAATTTTTACGCAGGGCTCCACCGAACTACCCCACACTACTCAATCGGTGCCCCCCTTCCAATATATATTTTTTTCGTTCGGCTCCGGCGATAAATTAGGTTTTCTAGTATTAAGAATACAACGAAATTCCTGCCTCTCGCGCCCATCCGCCCAGAAAGGAATATCGGAAAGATAGCAAGAGGAAAGAACCAAAAAAAAACTTAATACAGTTTCGCAGCATTCGAAGAATTCTCAACCGCATCAATAAAAAACTGGAATGTATCGAAGGTATTCTTTTCTTTATTATCGCCATCGACTGTAAATAAATGATTGCGCATTGCATGGGCGATTCAAATACTCATGAACATTAAACATTTTGCAATAAAATGTCGAAGATTTCTATTTTTATACTCGAAAAGGCAGAGTTCAAAATATTACAAGAAAAAAATGTTTGTCTAAACAAATCAATATCGAATTTCAAATTGATTACAACTAAACCAATTAATTGAACAAGGTAATATGTCTATCCGATCCGACCTTTCGTATTGTTTGATATTCGAGACGAAATAATATGTCCCGCGGACAGATTGGAAAATCGTCTGATAAAATTATATGTTGCAAGAGAATGTATTCGATGAATTCAAAGCAAACTCCATTAGCCCCGGCGGCGGGGACGAGAAAATCCCATTTAATTTAGCATCGTTCAGAAGGAGATCGCACGTGTGCCCAAAATACGAACGTATAAATAGGACACGTGAATTATTGAGCGCTCTTTACATATTGATAATTCGCTCCCTTCATCCTCGCTTAGATATATAATGAGATCGGCACACTCGACACAAATTTAATTTTTGATCCGAATCAACATAATCGTATCGTTTGTTTTTCGGCAGATTTATTCATAGTGTTGAGTATTGGGGCGAGGGTGAGGCTAGGTGCTTCTGTGAAGCCTTACGGCTCCGGCTCGGTCCCTTTTAATATATGCAGGCCCCCGGTTGTAGCAACCCTGATAACCTACACAATCTGCAATGTTCAATGTAATATGTATTCAAATACCCAACGGTCATCCAGGGTTTCCAATGTTAAAGTGCACGGCGGCCGACTGCGGTTTCTGATTTAGTGTCGGTCCGCTTCGGGTACGTTCTGCGATTCCCAAACTGCCGAAGGTGAATGTCGAATTAAATTTAATAATATACCTATGTCTGATGATTAGATCGCATCCGATATTCTCGTGTTCGATGCAGTTTAGTTTTCAAGCTTTTGAATATTATCGGTGCAGCTCTCTACTGATTCGCTCTTGAAAGGAATGAATTATGAATAACGTGTATTTTAGATATGGTGCGCTATTCTGTATTATATACATCCATCGAGTTAATGTTTTACCAATTATTATTTGGTACAATAGCGAGGAGTTTCGCGCCAGTGCTGCGCCACAGTATAATAATGATGTAAAGTTTGCGAGAACTTGACAAAGTTATTCGTCGAGTTGGTTCCTTCAACATCATTTCGTTGAAATATCTGATATGTATGATTGATGACTCAGTCGCTTCTCCCAACATTTACCGGATGAAAGTATGAATATAAATCATGAAAATTTCATACCGTGAAAACACTCTATAAATCGGCACTTGCGCCTATCTGCGAAAGTGCGCACGTATTTTTATTAAATTAACCTCAAGACAATTTCACTGAAATATTACATTATACTTAGTACGAGCTGCTATCGTTCCAAGTGGAAAAAGCTGCTCCGAATTGGAAAAATAAGGTAGCTCCGCAGCGACAAAGTATAAAAGCAAATTAAAAAACTTTGTCATTGGCATTAATAGCTTGAATTTAGAAAGCTCTTGTTTTCAAACTTCTCCGGGCATAATTCATTGTGCGTAATTTAACGCTTCGTTGCGTATTAATTGTAATCCTTTGGTGGATAAGAGGGCCACCGTTTGGTGGGGTAAGAAGTCTTTTTTTCGATATTAGGAGGTCGGAACGCCAGTTTTCTTCGTAAAAAGGCGAACTTTGCTTCTCGTTACCGTTAAATTTAGGAAAAGATAAAATTTAACAATTTTCCTGGGGCATTCCAGGACTGCGATCTTACCACAGGACCCGATAAAATAACGGTAAGGAGGATATTTCTTAGGCTGTATGGAAAGAATGAAGCGACCTAAGCAATTTATTGCCTTCAACAAAAGCTCCGAGTATCTTTCTGCACGGACAGGTTTCCAAATTGATTTTGTAGAAGAGGGAATTTTGTTTTCCTTCTTATAAATTGTGCGCATGATGTGCTACATACTATTTTTCATGTCTCGCCGAGATATCTGCTCGCCCACTGAACGCACCCACTATACGTAGTTATATTCTTTCAAGTTATTACGCCCAGGATTTATTCTGTTTAATTAAACGATTAAATATGCACATTTCGCAAAAGAAAAATCTCACTAAAATTTTACTCGCAAATTACAACTCGCTGTCTCGTAACTTCAGATTTCTCACTGGCTTATTATCATAGTAAAAAGTGCAAGACTTCTTTACTCGTTTTACTTAATTTCGTAGAAATAAAAGTACAATAAAACATTTAATTTATGTTTGAACTACTTTCGAAAATCTTTGTGTACACATATTTCTCATTTTTGACTGTGAAAAACCTTCTGCGGCGCAACAATCGATACCTCGTTCGAACATTGAAATTTTCCAACTCAGACGTCCGAGTACAAAATAAGTACATTTTCATAACAAATCAATAGCAACGAAACGTGCACAAGTCCCGGAAAATTCAACCAAGTTTTATTCACGTACCACCGCCTTCGAGATCCCAACGCTCCCCATTCTACCGCCGCGCAGAGCTGCATAAGAAACATATTGCGGTTATCATCTGTTTTCTATGGCGCAGAGCGAGAGAGGAACCAAGTTTTCCATTTTATCGCTTATTCGTATTCATTTTTCCTGGGGGCTCGCGAAAAAAAATAATATGAAATATTACATCGGACCGAGACATCTTTATCGTTTCCACGTTTCAATATATCTCTCTTATTTTAGATTTAGCGCGGACGACCGAGAACACGCCCCGCGGTCTGAAAAAAAGTTCTTTACGCCTTCGCGCTCCCACAACCACCCCATTTAGGGGGATGAGTTCGGTGGGAATTTCCCTCGGTAAACGTCTGGTCAGTGATTTATATTATTCACCGGTCTCGGACTAATTATTCATTGCGGCTTGGCACATCCATTCCGACGGGCTAACGATGCGCCCGCGCAGACTTACCAATTAACCTCGGAGGCCGCGAAATGAGAATCTTATCGGGTGCCATCTCGGGATGTGTTTACGTCCTGTTTGTGGAAATTGGATTGCTCTTCGCCGGGGATTGCATTTCGGCGCAATCGCCGTGTTTTGTCCCGAAAGGTCCTTTTGTCCAAATTACTCAAGTTCTAGCCTAGGATTCGGGATGCTCGGACGCGAAAGCGGTTAACGGCGATCGCAATTTGCATAAGGTGTCCTCGTTTAGTTTGCGTAGTCGGCCGAAGCGTGATTCAATACGGAATGTGGATGCGATATGGATCTTTGATTGTTCGTTAGGTTCGGTCGATAGATTAAAGTCTTTTCGTTATCAATATCATAAAATAAAATCGATTTTTTTAATATAATATTAGATTTGCACTCAAATAATAGAATTATTATAAATGATAGGACATGAAATATTAATCTTTTTGTTCTAATTCAAATACAAAACAAATCTAATAAATTGCATTCGAAAAATGTTAATCTTATTTGCGAAAAACAACGGTAACAATTCCCTCAATCTGAGTTTCGCGTAGAATTTTAATATAAATAGTTTGTTAGATAAAACTTTTCCATTACTCTTCACATATCATTTGAGATAAAAACATCGTATACGTGTGTGTTTTATATATTTTTTTGTCTTAAAGTATTTCATTTGGCCACGAAAGTTTTTACAAGAAAACAAGCCAAAGTTTTTTCTCGAGTCCCACAATTCTCCACTGGGTTAAGCAAACTTTTTAAATTTCCCTATTTTTTTTTTTACTTCGCCTCGCCAAAAGTGAGGGTAAAATAAATTGGTACAATCAATTTAAGGTTAGAACGGAGTGCCGCGGATAAAGAGAGACTTTGTGGCAAAGTGTGACGGAAAAATAAAAGAAAAACTTTCACTTCCATTCCGGCTATTGGCTGCAAAGTCATTCGCGGCCAAAAAAAAGATGGCAAAGAGGCGGGACAAAGCATCGCGTTATCCTCAAAAAATTATCAATTTGTCATCGCGAATTTGCTTCCGGATTCCGGTTTTGATTCGACGATCTATCGATCCGATCGCCGAGTTCGCTTTTCTTAGCGAAATCGCATCATTACGACAATGTAATTTATCTCATTGTAACTCGCTCGGCAGTCACAAATCACGAGATACTTGATTGTTCCCCTCGATTGGTTTTCTTTTGGCAAGATATGCGCAGATGTCAGACTTCGTGATTTAATCACAGAGACGGGAACACAAATTCTTCGAATCGTACCGTACAAATAAATTCCTCTTTTTCTTTTCCACCTCCCGCCTCCCCCTATATTGTTGTTATCATATCGTGAATTCGTGTTTTATTCTATTTTATGTACGCGTACATTCAAACAAATATATTGAGTGTATGGGTATGTGAAATCAAAAAAAAGGAACAGAAATAAATCGCATTGGAACGCAGTTCATTTTTTATTTGTCTGCCTGTACGTTCGCCACTATAGGCAATTTATTTCCACTCCATTTATCAAATTCAATATTGACATATATATTACACCTTTGTCGAGATACGATGCATCAGCAAAAACATTTTATGGACTGATTTATAGAAATATTTCTTTCCGTTCGCGATACACGAATAAAACGTACACGAAAAAAAAACGTTGAATACGTTGCTCTTATCCAAATTAAGATGTATTAAGTCATGCAATAAATTAAGTATAATGTAGATTTTAATTAAATTGTGAATAAGAATATTTATCTTTCTCAACATAAAGTTACTTCAACATAACTCGTTTCTGAAAATTACTCATAATTCGAAATATTTTTTGAATAACATAAATTCGATTTGTTTTACCTATAGTTGCGTATCGCAATCTCTCCTCTCGTTATACGAAACATCGCTTGCTAAGCGAGTAATTTTCTTACATTTTGTTTTACTTGTTGTTCAAATGACATGATAGTTTAACATGATTATTATGACGTAAAACCACTACATTTTAACACATACAAAATCGATTTTTTTCACACTTAAAAAACATAAATCAAAACTCAAATAAGTAACACAACAATCTCAACAGACACAGTTATAACATCCGATGAACCGCAAAGCATAATTTGCATCCCATTTTTGTAGCTGCGAGCAGATGGCGCCAGTTCCGGTGTTGATTTTGCACCGAAACCGGAAGCGACTGCAACGAGCGGCAATTATACGGATGCGGCGACCGGACGACGAAACGCATGCAAATCGCACACTGAGTGTGTGCATTCGTTCGAGTTTCAGATAGAACAGGGTCACTTTTCGCCTATCCCACGTTCGGCGGCTAATTAAACCGGAAGCTAAATCGAGAATTAGGCACTGAATGGGATGCAGTGCGAATTTCGGCTCGTATTTTGGCTCGATTGTGCGTTTGATGAATGCATGATGCCGTTCGGGAATGTAATGATCACTTGTCTCATTTCATGAGTGGCATTTTTTCTTTATTGTTATTTAGGAAAAAAAATTGATCAAATTTCAATTTTAGAATTTCTTTAATGTTTCCATTCTAATTTAAATAAGTTGACGTCAAATATAGTGTTAAGAGTGGTTGTCAGCATTAACGGTAACTTATTATGAGGAGGCATAGAAGAATCGATTTTTAGTTTTAACTAATATCCAAATAATTTTTCCAAATATATAAAAAGTAGTTAGAAAAATTTTCCTTGATATAAAAATATAATTTGATTCGAAGAAATATTTTTATATACGAGTACGAATACTTGAATTCGTGAATGATATTTAATAAAACTATGATCCTCATGTAATTATTTTGCAAATTGACTTTTAAAATACTATGTATACCGTTTAATATTTTCATTAAAAAATAAATCACGCAATATATCGAAAACGATCGAAACGCAGACTTCCAATAGCGCTTATCATCCGCATCTAATTTCGCCGAAGTTCTCTCAGACGAAAAACCTTCGAATATTTTTCCCACATCCGAAACTTGCGAAAGACGTTCGATAACGAACCCAAGGTCAGAAAAGCACCAAATTTTCACCACCACTGCCACCTTAACACAGAATGCGGAGTAGGAGAGAATGATTTATATACGAAAAGTGGCATAGAGCTTTCCCCCCCCTTATACACGTGCAGACGGTCGATTTGAATATTCTCGAGATGCGCGACCGCGTAAGTCTGAATTATTGCGGTGGCAAGTTTCCGGGCTGGATGGTGAACTTAGTTCATTAGTTCGTCTGTGCGAAATCTGCACTGACAGGTAACACTTATGAACTTGCACCGTCGGCCCTGCAATGCACACAGCCTTCGCTTTCGAGGCTCTGTTTGTGATATCTCTCGTTTGTGAGCCGCATTCCTCGAATAGATGGGGATTAATTGAGGATGGAATGTGCTGGTCGTCTCTTTGTCCGCTGATTGCGAATTCTTTCGCCGATTGCGGCTAATAAACTTTTCGGTGCGATTTCATTAAAAAAATCATTTTTTTTAATATAACATAAATTAATTATATTTTAATTATACGTTTTTCAGATGAGATCGTAAATTTTGATTAAATTGTTGACTTTCACTAAAAACTTGAAAAATTAACGAGATTATTGTAATTTCAATGTGAGCGAAAAAATCAGTCCATAATTTTAACTAAGCCAAAATGTCCGCCTCTCGGATAAGTAAAGCAATTTATAAACCCTCACCTGATGCTCTAATTATAAATAAGCGAAAAACAGAAGGTCGATTCATGAATATTCAATTCATTGCAAAATTAACTTTTAATACCTTATAAAACTTGATGATATATCGTTTTGTAAATACCCATAATTTCGCACGATACGTATCATAACACAAACGGGAGGCTGTCATACACCTACTTCGGATTAAGCGCGTCAGTTTCGTTCGCGAGCAGTTTTGTGGTCGAATTTTCCGATATCGCGCACTTTCCACGAACGCATTTTCCTCTGCGATAAGTCTACTGTGGGGAAAAGTTTCGACATGTCCCGAAACCGAGCATTTTCAACTCACTCGCTATTTTAACCGGAAACGTTTATTCTATACAGAAACGAGGGGAGGTTCGCGGCAAACTTGAATTTTGGACTCTTTAACGTTCACATACATAGAAACTTTATTTATACTGTAAACGTTATAATTGTGAATGTAAAAAAAAAATTCTCTTCATTTCAATAAATTTAATTGAATGTAAAATGTCAAAACTTTTAAGATTGAATAAATATAATTGGTTCGATTTAGTTTAAATTCAAGTCTGACGTAAACGACCTTTAGTTCAGAAGGTATACGTCACAATAAGCCTGCAGGAAAAACACTTGAGTCGAGCATCCGATTACCGGAGGCTATTTTTTCCCCATTTCTGGTCCAATCCTCATCAAAATTCCAAGGGTGCAGATATGATGGAGCGTACACCAGTTTCTCGAGCTTATCTCGAGGGGCAATTATCCGAAGGAGATGCTCTCGTGCGTGGCCGAAACGAAACCTTCGAGTGTATCCTCCACAGCGTCTCCTTGTTCTTTCTCCGGGTTGTCGAGTGGATGATTTTGGTGCCTTTTTTATATACTTCTCGTATTTTGTCGACGATTTTTCCGATACACGATAATTTATTTCCGAGATAAACGACGAAGATGCGCAAGACGGACGTCCGCTTTCGCGTTTATCGTAGATTTTTTTTCCATTCGAGTGTTTTGCGCTTGTTCAAACCATCGAGAGCTTTTGACGAGGGGTATTGGATGTTTTTCATAATGGTTCACACATATCAATGATGCGTAAAAAATGTTTCTGTACAAGAGAAAACATTTTTTTCACGAAACGATTATAAAACAATCGTATAATATAGTATTAAATTTAATTTAATTTGAAGATTAAACTTCCATCCATATCAATGACGCTCAGATGAGAGCTTTTTAAAGACGTTTAGATGAAAAACAATATTTGTCGCTCGAAATAGGGTAGCTATTTCCATTGCGCCACGGAGTAAACAAAAGCGAAATTCCTATACAAAATATAACGGATCCGTTATCAAATATAACGGAAGAGGCCTAACGAACCCAGTGCCTGCTCGTTATCAACTCTTTGGCTGGCGCCAGCACGACAGCCTCGCAAACTAAAGTTGTTATTACAAAGACCGAGTTTTGGTAATTGCTTCCAACTCACAACTTATTTCATTGTTTTATGACACTTGTTTTACATCTTAACAAGACTTATAAGATACGCGAACTCAACCTTCGTTCGCTTCCACCCAGCTCCCTTTTCGGCGTCATAATTATGTATGAGTTACATTGAAACAAATTACTTCGAAACGCCGTTTACTGGTAACCTCAATTATAATATATACGAAAGCGCCGAATGCGGTTAGCGAGTTGCTTTTCGTCGGAATTACCATAATTCCACGACGAAAATAAGAAATTCCATACATCACTTTTGTGAGTCAAAATCCCATTTGCGCGCATTGTAAGAAAAACGGCATTAATTTTATTACGCGTACGCGAGAATTCGCCTGAAAATTATTTACAAGAAAAAACATCGGTTACAAAGAAAAAATATGGCGAATAACGGCTGTTTTTTTATCAGCGTTGAATATTTGTCTGTCGGTGTCCTGCTCGAGAGGTTTTTCTTGAGCTTTGCAAGGCTTCGCTTTTATTGCTGAAAAAGTCTCGCAATTTCAAAAGCAAAAGCCTTTTCGTGCCAACGAAGACTTTTACGATTGTTTAGCAATAAAAACTGCTGACAAAACAAGTGATAAACATGAATAAAGGTGAAGTTTTCCGCTTCGTACTTAACATACACACATACATACACGTATGCAAAACACTAAGTTTATCTTGCTCTAAACAAAAATATTTTAATTTAAATATTCACACCCAATTAAAGCATATGAATTATTTTTAAGTGTCTTTCACTTTAAATGTTCATATTATTTTAATTTAAGCTGTATGTAGCTCGTTCCGTCAATTATATTACAGCATACGCTAGAATGAAAAGCGTGCCGCGTTTACACTTTTGTTAACTGTAAATGACGGCGTTTGTCGGTTTTCTTTGTACGAGGCGCAGGTGCTTCGTACCAGCATCCCACCTGGACAAGTTTCGCAGAACAAATAGGCAAGCTTGTACAGAATATTTCACGTAAAACGCCACAGAAGCGACCAACTAACACAGAAAGAGCAAAGCAGTTAAAAAATACAAATCAAACGGAATAACACAGCTGTGGCGCACTGTAAGCATTCGCATATAATTGAATTCCAATTATTTTTAAATCTGAACACAGAACAGTGTTATTTTTATTCCTTGAAATTTCAAGATCGTTTAAATATCGTAACTTATGAATCGACAAAATTCCCAAAACGGGTCTGATTGCCAGCCACCCACCGACGATCCAGGTGCATATAACTCATCGGGACTCTATGCGACAAAAGTTAAATTATGATAATCTCCACCGTTGACGGTGCAGAGCTCGGCCGGAACCGGATCCGGAAGCGGTTCGGTTCGGCAGCTTAAGACGCCATTTATCCGACATCCAGACGCGGCTGGTCTCGCATCTCATCTGCATAATCACCGTACGAACACCTGCCCTTCCCCAGCTTCCCGAATCCCGAGTCCCGGGCGTCCCAGTCCCGGAGGTCCCGGTGCCGGTTCCGGTCCCGACGCCTCCGTCCCACATAAATCACCGAGCTCTCCAGAAGAAAAACAACGACTCGAATATTTTTCGCCCCCCACGCATCGGTTCGATTAATTTCCGGAATCTGTGCGCGGAAAAAAGGTAAATAAATAAAATAGGTGGTACAGGTAGGTGATGGTTAAAAATCGGGCCGCGCTCTCGGGACTAATTTACATTCCGGTACGACTTTCACTGCTGGGGATATTCGAATCCCATAAATTTATCAAGCGCTCGTAATCTGCATATTCCAGATAACCGGTAAATAGTTCTATTTTTTTTGTTTTATTCGGGTGGGAATATACGTATATTGTTTTAAGTAGCGTTGTAATTGGAGTGCTTTTGGTGCTTTTGCGTAACTGATCAGTTCAAAGTTTGCTATCGATGCTGCGATATCAACTATTCTTATAATATCTGGGTATATTCAAATTTCATTATTTTTATTTTGAATTTCTCATATTACGAAAAAAAACAGAAATATAATATAAATCTAATTCCTTGTATCTTGCATTCATCATATTACTGACAAAACTCTTTCAATTAAATTTAAAAAAATATTTCATACTCAAGATATAATCATTTCATCTAATTTTTCTGAAAATTTTAATACAATTCAACCGTGCATATCGACATATGAAGCTCACTAGAGTGCTTTAAAAGTGTTAAACGCACTCAGACCTTTTAATACAAAGCGTTCAAACTCTTTTTATTTTTTCCAACCTATATTCTACAATTCAATATGCTCTCAAAGCTTTTATCTCCCTCTCGATAAGCCTCCGAATGCGCAGTATTATATTCCCCTCTTTTAATATCGCGCGACACACCCGTCCGCGCGAATATTTCTATTAGAATTCCTATTTTAGGCATTTTTTTCTTAGAATACATGTCCTTAAGTAATTGGAGACTGAGTCGACATATTTTTTTGTGTTTAGAAATCGGAAATACAAACTAGGGGCGGAACTGTGCGGAGATTTATGGTGTAGTTTTCGATTGGAGCACATTGCCAACAAACCAAATCCCGCTCGTAAAAAAGCGAAAAGAATCGCTCAAAAAATTCAATCGCTTTACAGAAATATAAAAAAAAACTCTTAAAACAATATTACGAAAACATAAAATGAAACATCTGTAAATAAGTTTACTCATCTCTCTATAAATATATCTTTTATTAAACGTGTGCTATGGAGAACTCGAGACGCTTTTATGAAGCGTCGATTGTGAAGCAATTTGCGTTCGTAGTTACTAACGTATATTTATTTTCTAATTAAACTAGACGAAGTTATTTTTCACCGTAATGAAACGCGAAACTTCAAAAACAGCGCTTGAAACAATTTCAGCGAAATTTCGAATTAACGAGATCGAAGTTTGAGACGCTCGATAATTTTCGATGCATCGCTTTAAAACATATTAAATTTCAAAGCTTAGCCACGCTATAAACCGATCGCTTACGCTTTTAACATTATTTTTCTTGAGTTTTTTTAAATAAAAATTATCTTATACCGTTGAAACATTATTACTTTTGGTATTTGTACTAAAAAAAGTTATTCGAAAGAAAAAAAAGTCAACGAAATGAATCATTATTTTTGAAAAAAATATTTGATTTTTATAACGATAGAATACATTTTTGTTATATTTTCAACTGAATATATGAAAACGTACTTTTTCAAACTAA
Organism: Cheumatopsyche charites; assembly: GCA_024721215.1. Classification (NCBI taxonomy): domain Eukaryota; kingdom Metazoa; phylum Arthropoda; class Insecta; order Trichoptera; family Hydropsychidae; genus Cheumatopsyche; species Cheumatopsyche charites. The sequence continues at coordinate 5,291,380 of CM045578.1, forward strand.
TTTATCATAAAGTGGACCAACCCGATAGTTGTGTATATCGGAGTTTGAGTCGTGCCGGCACGCGAACGCCATTTCGCACCATCCATACATGAAAATCTGTTAATCTCATCACATGCCGTTCTGAATTTTCTATTTCCCACGTGAATAATGAAATTCGGGACGCCGCATTCCCGGGGAGATTCTGCCCGTCGGACATACAACTATTTCGGACGATAGCATTTTAGTTTTCAACATTTCTTCACCGATGAGCGGCCGACAACAAAGAATCTTGCAGCGGATTTACGATCCCCTGCACAAAACTGAATTAATATCCGAATTTACATAGAACGGATTTATATATAGGCGGGATGATAAAACGTCGGAGATATCTCGGGCGCAACCGAAATATATTCAAAACAGATCGGACATTATCACAATATCGGTGGGCCCTTCTCAACTTTGATAAGGATTCAGACCCTTCACGAGGTATAAGTACGTTGTGTGAAAACTGTTTAGCGTCTGTACAACAATATTTGCAGGTATCGGTAATCGATATTTGCCGCAACGACGACATCGGCACGGTTTCGGTTTATTTCCTTTGAAAACATTTTCATTGCCGTTCAACTGACGCTTAATATCATTAATGTAATGAATTTCCCTTGAAATCGATATACATATGTATATCACCTTAAGATTTTCTTAAAATTTATATAATATTGCAGATTTTTCATTTGATTTGAACGGATATTGTTTTATTTATTTTCATGATTATTTATTAAGTAATCGTCCCACTGAATATTAATGAGTACCATTATTACACCAAAAGCGAAAATAAATCTCCCATTATGTAAATAAAAAAACATTCTCACAACTGTCAATCTATATTTCATTTCATAAGACACATACACAAACAAAAGGACAGACAGACAGAAATTAAGAAGGAACATGGATATTATTTAATTCCGATTCAAATCTTATGAAGCTTTGAAAATATACATATTTCTATTAATAGACGAAACAATCAACATGAAAATGAGAATGAAAAATGTCATATTTTTCCAAAATCGTTCACAAATAGCATATGTATTTATTTTTTCGTTATATGTGTACAAGGAAGGAGAATAAACATAAAAAAATATCGGGAAAATAGAGTGGGAGTCTGCGGCGGTACTGCACCTTGATCTAATCAAACAAAGTAAGGTTGTCCCGCCGCACAGGGATCCCGACCGTTATTCTACATAATCCAATCGCGCATGACTTTCGGGGATCTTTTTACGATTGACCTTTTGGGATTTTATGCCTCCATTATATAGAGAGCAAATATTTCGTGCCCGGTGTGCGAGCAAAGTCCCGCACTGTATAGATTTCGAACTTAGAGATAGACAATGCGCGCCGAATACGAAAACACACCGCCGCCACCCACACCCGCTAATACATTCGGCTATTTAATAATACAGCCAACACCGAAAGTGGTGCCACTTTATAAATAAGTCTCCCCTTTGCCGGCATCTTTAGGCGGAGGGAAAAAAGCGTCCGAGTTTTCCCGTATGTGTGCGAGCGTATGATTGCGAGGCACGTTTCGAATAAAATGCGACGATTTTCTTTTTTCCCACTGTGCCGCACCCAAAAGATACGATTTTGGGTTAATTAATTTATAAATTTTCGTATTGGTACGTAGAGTCGAAGGTTTAGTAGTTCGTAATACTATTAAATATACAATGTATAGTCACAACGTTTTATCCAGAAAATGTTTCGTTTAATGTGAGTATTTAATGCCAAATCATGATCATAAAATCAATAATGGTAATTTGATTTAAATTTAAATTAACGTTTTTATAGAAAGACGAAGATAGATGAATGCAAAACACATTATAAACGTCGTTTTCGTCTATAACCGAACGACTATCGAATAATTTGGAAGCGCTCGCGAATTCTGACTAATGGTTTAGAAAATTGATTCGTTAATGGGTTACAAAAGTGCTATATAACTCCGTAAACCCCTCCTCCCCTATTCCCTCCTTCCATCGAATGGCAACACTGCACGTACAGTTATTTTTTTACAAAGGCCCACCATTGTTTTCGACGATGATTTTTAGCGGCGTTTTTATATCAAGCGGCGCGCAATCGTTTGCACCCTGCGAAAATGATGAATGATTCCCGGCAAAATGATTAATATCTCAAATTGGACCAAAACAATTTGCACCGCATATTTATATACGTATTACGTGTTTGCGAACGGTAGGGACGACCCGCTTTGGGAAAGGGGAACAAGCATCGTCATCGTGATATTCGGGAAATCCTTGAAAAAATCCTATTTTGCTGAAGCGATCTTCCGACAGCTTACGCTTAATCTCAATCCTCAAAAATAATAGGCGTGTCGAGGAAATCTGCGCTTATTTCATAATTTTGGCCCTTTCATATTGCATTATGTGCGATTTGTATTTTGTCTCTCGTTCTTCAAAGATGCACAAATCCTATTACTTTTTAATCGCATTGAGAGTTGTTTCAAACATTTGAAATGAGAAGCTTTCGTTTCATAGATTTTATTGTATACTTATTATCTGAAAGCGCATGAATTCTTGATATTTTATATAAATAACGACCCATAAATGCGATTTAAAGGATCTAACGCTGTGCACATTTTTAAAATCTTATGCAAGTCGAACCGAACACGGGACGCACTTAATGAGTTCTCATAAACATAAATATCGCAGTCGACCAGCTTTGCCTTCCAGCGCACAAGTTAATGAAGAAAGTTCGCCTTCGAAATTGCACGAAACCACTCGAGTTTTAATTTTCATATCGTGACCGCAGAAAAACCCCCGGAAAATTTCTCACCGCACCAAAGTGTCCCTGGGACTTAACCGTTTCATATTTATGACTTTTCAATAAAACAAACCTGGATTTCGGAGTCGTTTGAAGATATTATTTCGGTGTTTCACGTTTACGTTTCTACGTTTTTAATTTCAATCTCAATTTTTTAACGAAGTATTTTTTTTTCCATTTGTCTAAAAACATGAATGTTAAACGGAAATGCAGCTGTTTTCATAATTACGATGAAAAATACTTTCTAAACTTATAAATAAAATTCTTTGCTTGATTTAATTTCAAATAAACTTATCTATGGACTATATTTTGGTCAAGGGTGGTTTACCTTAATACAAAACCTATGTTGACCATAAATAATACAAAGTCATAAGAACAAAAGTGACACAACCAATCACTTCGTTGAACAGAAGCCCCGATCGCCAATAGATGTCTCCCATCTATTAGCATAAACACTCAAACAATCCGAGCAACTATAACTAACTGGGATCCCGTTTAAGAAACCGTTTTATAAACCATTAAATAAACATTTTTTTAATCAAATGGAATAAACATGCAACTTTATCATCTATGGAACTATCCCAATAACAGTCCCACTCCTCGATTCGCTCCCCAGTTTTCGCAATACGATACAGTCACGTCCACATCCCGGCTCCTCAGACATTCTCCAATATTATCACTGTATATCATTATACACAAAACATAGTGGACGATATAACTAATGGGTATAATGTAAGGCTGTGCTCGCGGCGCTCTCATAAAGGCTTATCATATTATGGCATGGCGCTCTTTATCCTGGCCATCCCGCGGACGTGACGTTTGCTCCTGGCCGAGACCGAACGGGATAATGAGATTACCGAACCCCGAATGAAATGCCGTGACAGTGGGATTTGAGAATTGTATCACTTATACAACGGGACTTGGGCTATATCAAAACAAGCGGCTCTCCTAGCCGGTACGTGTGCCCGCTATATTATGTCCGCCTTGGGTCCGCTCTGCACGTTCCGAGTGCTAAATGATGGTGTTGTTCGATAGGAATTTGAAATTTGGATTAATATCAGTCTGTGCATAGATTAGAAAATCGTTTATGTTCATAGTTATGATTAATAATCGTTTGAATTAAAGAAATCTTCATATTAATTCTTTGTTGTATAGTTTTTCGAATGTCCGATTGATTCGATTTTTATCGAAATCTGATACTTTCATCGTTTATATTTCAGTTACGTGCTTCGCTTTGTGTATTTTCGTGCGATACACTATTGTGAAATAACTTTAAGTGACATGTATGTCACGTATTGCCCATCACTGGTTGCAGAGTGTCACTTTCTCCATTCTCCTCCGTAGCGATACCTTCTCCATATGCAGTACACGAATCCAACTCCAAACTACAACTAGAAATTGAAAATGTTCTACAGCTCTACACAAGAAAGTCGTCGTTTCGAACTTGTCGTTTTCGCACATAAATATACGCATAAAAAATGTATCTATACATAAACTGACGGCACTTTATATTTCTACGAAATATAATTCGTTCGCGACGGGAAACTCTTATTTGAATTTTCGAAGCGGTAATTTTTCGAATTATTTTCGTAGCGTAATTCATACGTTTCTAACCAATTTTCTGGATGAGATACGGCACTCGCGCGGCTCCCAATCTGAATGGGTGTCCGCTCGGAAGTCTCAAGTAAGTAAATTACGTTTTAAGGAAAGTTCATTAAGTGGAAATTCTTCATCTCGGCAAAAATGTCTTATTAATAAATGAGCCTATTTTCCGTTCCATTGCTCGCGCACAATCGGGAAATCTGCAGTTTTTCTCTATTCACAAAAGATGATTCAACTGTGACTAAGTGGGCCTCTGGGTGACTTATTGAGAATGAAAAAGCGTCATTATATTAATTCAAGAAGTTTTTCCGTTAAATTTTTTTTCGTGATCATTATCGACTGAAATAATTTATGATACTTCGACTAAATCATATGGTTTCATTTTTTTTGCATTATTAAAGCTTATTCTCGTATGTTATTTGTGAGACTGCAATTCGACACTAATGAAAATCTCAAACCCTTTCGCCAATCTGTAATTGAACTGTCTGAAAACAGTAATTCGACCTTTGTTTTATTTGATTAAACGAAAAAGTGTATTCCAAGAATGTTTCTATTTACTCGGAGAATTTTCCGAGAAAAAATAACGCAGCGTAAAAACATCTCATCTCGACTTTCATTTTACACGCTAAATGAGCAAAAATAATACGATTCTCCTAAAAATACGTCAATTCTATTATCAAAATTAAAAATCATAAAAATTTCTATCATCTTTGCGACGTTCAAAACGAAAAAAAGTAATGAACCGCTCACTCGGTTTCGCATAAAGGTAACAAGTTTTATTTAGTTCTCAGAGCGATATTAAGTTCAAAGAAATAAACGTCAAGCTGGTAAAAGGTACATTACGACCTAATAAAGGAATCCGACCCTTTCCGCCCCTGATATTACCGAAAGGCCGACCCTTTGCGAGGATCATCTATAAGTGGAAAGTTTATTTCTTCGTTTGTAATTGCAGCTTTTTACCATAGCCGTTATTAATTATCAATTAACGCACCGAATCACCATAAAACCTTCCGAATCCGATTCCGAAATATATTTCAGAGTAAATACATTTGTTTGCGCGGGGCATTGTGTGCGTCCGTGAAGAAATCGTCTGTGTTAATATTGATTGCGGCCGGGTTAATGGTACGGTAAAGAGATTACGGCGACAGAATGAGATTCCTTGTTGGCAAGAATGGCTCCATTCAGGTTGAAGCTCTTATTGAATCAACATTCGAGGGCTTGGAGGGTGTAGGGTCGGCTCGGGACCCACACCATTGGTCCATGGTGTCCAACAATGGGCCCAGCTGCCGAGCGTGGACGCTGGAAGGTCCTCGACCATATATCACTTCGTGGAAATTAATTTTCTTTTACCAACTTGAGACGACGAAGAAATTGCGTACGTAAAAGTGTGTCTTTTAAGAATAATTTAATTTATAGGGGACGCAAACTCTCCGGACAAGCTACAAGAGACGATGACGCAGTCCGTTTCAGATTTTCAATTTCGGCCTGCGTGTTTATAGTTTCTAAAGAAAATAAGAATTCTGGAACCCTCAATTATTTTGCTAAGCATTTTTTTTATAAAATTAAAGAAAAATATTTTAATAAATTGTTATTTTTAAACGGTTTTACTTATTACTTAGCTCAGCCCGTTTGTTTTTTTCTTTATTCTTTTTTCTTTCTTGGATCAAATTTAGTAATTCAAATTTCACCCACTTCCTGTCAACCGATTAATCTGAAATTTTGTATACACTTTGGATTTTGGTGACAATACAATTATGTTTATTCACTATCATTATAAATTCAAGATGGCCGCCGCTACAAAATGGCGGATGATATATGTTTTATTAATCCTATCAATATGGGTACCAAATGAAAGGGCTCAACAAGCAGAATACAATATAGTATAAAAAATTGAAATCCAAGATGGCGGCCGCTACAAAATGGCGGATAACGTAGGTTTTATCAATCCAATCAACATGCGTATCAAATGAAAGGACTCAATAAGCAGAATACAATATACTATAAAAAACTAAAAACTAGAAAATAAAAAAAAATAGGTAAAAAAACTTTTTAAGTTAAACGGTTTTATGTTAAACATACATTGCAATGTTTAAGATAAATGTACTAAAAACCGAAAAATAATAAAATAGATACAGTCGTAGGAATTATAAACATATGCATAGACTAGACTAAAATTAAACCGTGGGGCACGTCGAATTTAACGACGAATTAAACGATTCTTCTATCGCACATTAAGTCGATAATTTGTAGACAATTGACTTGCCCCACGGTTTAATTTTAGTCTAGTCTATGCATATGTTTATAATTCCTACGACTGTATCTATTTTATTATTTTTTGGTTTTTAGTACATTTATCTTAAACATTGCAATGTATGTTTAACATAAAACCGTTTAACTTAAAAAGTTTTTTTACCTATTTTTTTATTGAAATGAAGTAGAACGATATTCATGTATATTTTTATACTGAACTATAGATAATAGCTTAGTAAGATTTTATAGCAATCGATATCTTCCAAGATGAGCGATATAATATTCGCTGAAGAAGCGAAAAAATCGTATTTTCAATACGAGCGAACTTCTAAAGAAGAAAATCGATAACAAATAATCATTGTCCGTATATAAGAAGCGTCGTCTACGGATAGAGAAAAAATTTTATGTACATGTTTACAACAACTCGCGAATAAATCCTTGAAAGAACTCAAGGTTTAGTTTCGTACACTAGCACTATTCTATCTAAAGAGAGAGAGAGAAAGGAAAAAATATATCTATGAAAATTTTCTTCGCTTTTCCCATACGAATTTTCGACGATAAAACCGTTACACGTGAAGAAAGAGATACGACGCTCGCGGTGTGGGTCCACTCCGTTACTTTTCATATTCCGTCTAACGAATTTATCTGAGCCCGCGAAAAACAATGATTTATTTCAAAGTTGATATCCGTATCCTGGGGCCTTCACGCGGGTCCACCGAAGTAATATGAGGCGGACAAAAACTGAGAAAACATTAATCACGGCCGAACAATAGTGCGCAGATGGGGCGACACGACCAACTCCGATAGGGGAACTCTCTTCCCCGAATATGGTGACCTCTCCTCTTTACATTGTTGCCAGGGTTGTAGATTTGTGTGAAAAAAAAACACAACTACGATTCCAAATTCAAAACAGAATTTTCCATTTATAATATGTTTGACTCCAGACTCACGCCAATTTGAATTATTAAGAAATATTTTTTTTCTCCTTTCCATCACAAATTTTTCTATCCATAAATATAATGAATTTTTTCATTGTTTCAGATTTCGCTACCCAATTAGCCACCAGGCTTGAAATTTCGAAGACTAATGTCAACGCACGATGGGAGGTGCTAAATCGATCAAGGTTTGTGATTTATTTCTAGACTGTTTCATATAGCGCTAAGCTAACACTCTTTTTGATGAAAATATTAATATTATTAAAACTATTATTCACCCCTGAAAAGCACACGTATACGCAATCTTCACACGTGTGCTTATAAAAACCCCTTGATTTTCCTTTGCGATACGATACCATAACGCTTTAAACACGTATAGATAATGCGAGGAAGCTGCGAACGTATACTCGGATACGCTATTCAACTTTTTAATCAACACTTTCCGACACTGCATTTAAGCTTATGCACCGACTATCGTGCAGCCTTTTTCTTGGAAAAGCTTATCTTGAAAGGATTAATTCCAGCCATTGATCTCGAAGTACTTCATCTTTAGTCTATCTCGGTTTTCCGACTGGTTATGTTGAATGGGCACCCCATATACACAACGATAATGTATAGATTTCCATTTTTTTCATTTAATAAGATTTTAGCGAGGGGCGAAAGGTCCAGAGTAATAACCGAGCCCCATATCTTAATTAGAGTCTCTCAATAAATATGAATCGTGCCTTCGATTGCTTAGAGTCAAATAAGGATCGTTTGCGAATACTTCGCAGCCGATACGATTAACGACACGACCCTCCCCCAACAAGTCTCCCTGCGAACGATTCGACGTTTATTGGACCCCCTATTAAACCGAGACCTGGTTCAAAGTCCGCGTAAAGTTCACGATAGTGTTTTAGTTTGGCAGTAAGCCCGATCGGCCAGAGTTAATTCAATACATTTATTTTTATCGGTGGGATTTAACGCTCTCTCACTTCGGAGGCGTTGAACCCTTATTCGGCGCCAAAGTTCAACCTCGTTCTCTAAATGTTTGGCCGTTCGATACGTTTTAACTGCACGGTCCGATGTTATTGTTAGATATTAAGTTCTGCGTTAATTTTGATAGTTGTTATTAATATTTAAATGGTGCGCCTAATTTGTAGATTCGCTATACAATTGCTAAAGTAATCAAGGTGTCGTTTTTTGAATACATTTTGAAATTATGTTCAAAAATAGACTGAAATTTAATTAAATTGTATGATAATTTTTCCCTCTTTTTCCGAATATTTATCTTTCCTGAGATATTTAATGATGTAATTTTCCGTAAAATACCGAATTCTTTTTCATGACGAATTACTTAACAGTTTAGTGCAAAGTGAGCAAAGCGAAAATTAAGATGAGAGCAGGTAAAATAAGAAAATAAAGAAAGTCCATGTATTTTAATTACCGTCTTGCTTCTCTTAAATGTTTTCTCGCCAACCGACGTAAAAAAATAAGGTTGAGGAAAAATAAAGCATATTCTGAAAATAAAATTTTCCGCTCTAGGGCTTGAGTAAATAAGAGAAGGAGAGGTCGATGGCGTGATTGCGGATAAAAGCCTCTAATGAAAAACATGCTAAGCTTAGATTTTCACTCAGACATCAAATGAACGCGAAGCATGATTACATTAAGTGCGTACTCAAAAAGATAGATTTTTTCGCATGAAGCCCGCTTCCAGCAAAAAAAATATCATTTAATTACCTGAAAGAAATGTATTTAAAATATTTTAACGAGCTATATTTTCATAAGCCCGCTTTGTAACGTATTACGTAGACGAATTTAATAACATTTAATCGAATAATGATTAGAAGGGAATTTAGCAAAGGAACCCTGAACGTTTCGGAATAATGAATATGTACTTCGCGATAAATGATTCGCCTTATTTTCAAGTAGACATATTCGAAATTATACAACTTGAAACCTTTTGAAATTTCAACAAACTTCAATTTATAAATTAATTAAATTCCAAATATATTTCTATTTCTTCTATTCAACACTTAAATTCGAACTTCATCACCATGCCAGAATATGAATAAAAAACTAGATTAGGATAACGTTATCGATTGTTTTTGTTTTCTTCGCGTCTCAAGTATCAAAAGATGCCATTGTATAATTAATATATGACCAAGAATATCCCGCTAAGATCATAAGTGATGTGGATATTTCCGGTGGTAGTCCACGAACGATTCCATTACAATGTCCGCTTGTGAATTCATTGCATCTCGCCGCGTGTTTATTTTATCCTTTCGCTCCCTTTTTGGGCCTGAAAAGGGTGTCTAAAACAAATAGGGGATGAAGTTGTCAACACAACTGCCCGTAAGCAGGCCGGGAGTGCGGGACGCACCCTTTTTACCGTGGAAAATCTTTCGGAAAATTGTGAATAAAACATTATTTGCCCCTTCAATGGGCATCGATTTATTTATATTATATAAAAGTTTACATGTCATGGGTTTGTAATGGAGTTATTCCGATTCGTTATTTCTAATCGAGATTTATTTATACAAGTACAAAATTTCTATATTAACAAATTGGTATAATGACTTTATTATTATAAAGTATTTTTTATTTAAACAGAGAAATTTATTTTTCATATCTTTTTTTCAATGAAAAACTATTGAATAATTGAAAATGTTTATAAAACATATTGTATAATCACAACTAATTTAATGAAAATATTTTATGTTACAATAAATAAAAACACTAACAAGTTAAATAATGTTTACGAAAAGTAAATAAATTAGTTTTCAAGTATGCTGAAATGAATTTAATTTTCATTTCGTAATGCGTAGAAAATTTTCAAGGCAATAAAAAAATGTACACGAAAGGGAAAAATGCGTTCGAGTAGTAAAATTTTATTGATACGTATATTTATACTTGAGCAAAAAGAAAAAAAATATTCGAAGAGGTGAAATTCAGATGGAAACTTTTCCATGATGGTCACGTATGGTAATTCTGTCAAATCCTAAAAGGCTTTCATTTTAAACACATGCGGAATTCCCACGTGAAAATTTATTTTTTCATTTTCTCGAACGCTTCTGATCCGACGGAATAAAAGTTTGCGGTTAAGCGAGCATATAGACACTCACACGTGTAAACATGAATGTATTCTACATTATTCAACTGTACGTAATAATATTTATGGTTGAAAAATACGAATATTTTTACTTGAACTATGATTGATTAGTTAAAATTCTATAATCTTTAGAACAAAATCCATATCAAGAGCGTATTCATCTTTTTGAAAACCATAAACAAAGAATTTTTATATAACATATGACATCCACGACAGAAACACGAACGATCTTCCATACACATCCCCGTACAAAAAGCAGAAAATCGCTCACGTACAACGACGTCACTATCCAACAACTGACAAAACGAACTTCATACCCCATTGCCGTTATGATTTCCGAATCGATTGAAAATCCCACCGAAGAAAACCACACATTGATCACGTACAAGCATACCCACACATCGGTGGAAATTTCACTAGGAAACAACGGCAGACATAAACGGCGACCCGCCTTCTGCAGTCGAAGACGCCGTAAAAAATCCAGCAGGAATATCCTACGTGTCAGTTCGGCCATAAGGAAGGATCTATCTATTTTTCGGTCACGTCTGAAGTTGACGCGGGTCGGTTTTCAGCAGTTTTCAGGCATGTTCGGTACATTCGTTTGCCGCCCGCGGGGTGTCAAATGCATTTGCGCGCAGTTCTTCGCGGCTACGTGCCGCCATGTGCCGTCTTCCGTATTTTTCAACCTTAATTTATAGACACGCTTTGTCGGATGTGAAAAAATAACGAATGTTGGGGATGCTCTATCGTTTTCGAATGTGTTTTCTAGCGCGCGAGCTGATGCGTTTCGTACGTGGGCTCGGTGCAATTTAGTGACTGTTCATGTAGCGTTGATTTATATTCTTTTATATGTACAATACGAAATTCTAACAAAATTCGTATTCAATTTTTGTCGTTATAATAATGATTAATCAGCCCTTTAAAATATCAATGCATTCTTGGTTAAAATAAAGTTTTTAGATTAATACACCTTATCATCTGCTACTATTTCATGCAATTTTACAGTGTACAGCAAATTGCAACAGATAGACGTACACACTAACAAATTAGCGCTTTTATTGTATTTGATATGATGAATAGTATTTTATTGTTTCTCTAGTTTCCAACATAACAGAATCTATATTTCTTATGATTCCAACTTATCGTACATGTATGCATAGAATTACGAATGTCTCGGTCAACCGAAACAACAGCTGTCAAAGTGTTTCATATTTTGTCCCAAAAGAATATACTGCGACACTTGAAAATCTTAAAATAATTTCACATTTCGAATAACACTCCTACATTATGACTATAGCTACTTTTCAGTTTTTTTTCAAATCAATTTGAAAATGCTTCCTAATACTGCCAGCAAAAGATGGCGGAAATCCGACATCCTTGCGAATGCAGTATCAATACTCTTTTCTAGGAAAAACTAGCTTTTCCTGAGCCTCTTCCGGCAAGTCGTTTGCAATGAAAACCATACCTCATTGTTGTAACACAAAAACACATACTATGAACAAAGAGCGCTTCGGCCATTCAATCCGCGGCTAGGGCAAACAAGACGGCGTGGACCGTTTATGTAAACACCGAGAACCCCTTCAGAACCGACACGGATCACTACTCCGACACTTGAATAAAACATAGGTCCTCAAACTGGCCTCGTGCACCACCACGTGTTATGTGCTGTATTGGCGATGAAAGCTGTGGCGTCGACATTGTTGCGAAGATCGTCGACGCCAATGTATGGCCGAACGTGCCTCGATGACCTCTAAATGGCATTGTGATATTATGTCCGTTGTGTTCGGGCGATGTGAGATTTCACGTTCGGATCACTTGTGCCACTTTGTAATGCGGTTCGAATCGATGTTGCAGCGATTGAAGCGCGTTGTGGTGAAATTGGATGTATCCTTGTGTGTGAATTTGACGTGGAAATTATATATACCTACTGTTGATTTTAATTCTTGATGAATTTGAGGAATGTTGCATTTTTTCATTAAATTTATGCTAGACGGATTTAAATGTCTTTTATAATTGCAACAGTTTTTGTAGCGTATAAAATTATTATTTTATTGGGAATTCTGTCTCGAAGATTCAATAAAATGCATAGAAATGAAAATTATTTGATAAAATATTAGTTTCATTCATTCCGAAAATATTCTTTTGTTTTCGTTAAATTGATTTTCCCAAAATAATTTTAAATCTCAATGTCAAATATTAAAAACTGGACTTGATCAGTCTTTAAAATTGAAAAAAAAACTTCTACTTTTTTTATACAAATTTTATCGAATCTATTATTGGTAACCAGAATTCCTCACCAAAACTCAAGAAGTATCTGAAATTCATTCGATTTTCTTAGAGTTCACAAACAATCGACGATCGCAATTTCCTCATCACATAAAAGGCTTCAATCGCTCGAAACATTCGATTGAAAAACTCCGAAAGCGAATAAATTTTTCCATAAATTCCGTCGCAGCGCACGATAATTTATCGGAAGACAATCAAAAGCGTACAAAGTTGGAACGCAACCGAACCGTGGCCGTTTCGGAAACTTCTCAAATGCACCGCACGAAGATCCACACGCGAGATACCGTAGAGAGAAAACTATCTTGTCTGATCCGTTCGCAGTGATCCGAGGTGATCTCGCTAACTGCCCGAAGGCTTTGCGAGAGGATCATTCGACAGCCTTCGCCGTTCAGACGTATAATGGCGGATGGGTCGCGGGAGCGTAACGAACAACTTTAGGATGTGCGGTCTGGGACGCTGGCGTCGAATCGAAACCCCATAATACAATCGAAATTGTTCAGAACGTGCTTCGATGACACAGTTTTCAACTTATGTAGATACTATCCAGGTTGTATTCTATATAAATAGAATTTGATGTTATTTATAGACTCCTTAAGGGCTGATCGTTTTGGGGTGAAACTTTCTGGTGTTATTGTATGCATGACTGGGAAGGTTTCTTTTCTGTAGTTCGAATCTGATCTGGGCTTCTGATTTTCAGCGGTTTCATAATTGTAGTTCTAATTCTTAGTTAGGAGAGTTGGTCCCTAGAATGAATGTTCAAAGGGTTCTGCATAAATTCACATTTATCATTTTACTAACAACGTAATTTTTATCGATTAACAGTGCTCAGGAGTGAAAGGCTTTTTGAAGCTCAACCATAGCAAATATTATGCACGACCTACGACCAAAGAATCTCGAGCAATGCCGAGTCACAAAAAATAGTATAAAATTGTATCTTTAGATCGATTGATTGAGAATTTAAATGTTTCATTAAATAAAAATATGTATACTTATATGTATGTATGTTGTATCGAAAATCGAAACACGCTAGAGATGTTCGGTATTCATTCTGCGAACGTTCTGGCGTTTACGTTTCGGTGTCATCTAGAATTTTTGTACACTTAGCAATCGTTGACTAATCGCATTTGTGAGGTCCATTACGGACATATAGCCTTGTTTTATCGTCCGAAAATTGTTTCAGCACCGTAATATTATTTATAAGTGAGGCTTCATCGTACGGAGATTTTTTTCCTCTCCGTTCTAGTGTGTTCATGAAGGCAAGTCACGTGCAAGCATAAAGTTTTTCATTAAGCCCATAGAGAAACTTTCGTTGTATACCTATTTAACCTGTCTTCTATCTTTTTTGTTGCGGTGAACTTTTCCGGCTTAACTTCGGATTCATAAGCTCGAGGAATGAAAGCTCGAACAGGAAAGGCATCGAGTCTATCGTGTTATTTTGTTTTTCACAAGGGAGTTGCAGCTGACTTCATACATATAATGTATCGAAGACATATCATATTATTTCTTAATAATTCAGAGTTTTTATTTAATATATGTACTTAATAATATCTTTTGTTATTATAAGTATATGTATGTAGTCAAATATATTTCCGTGAGATGAAAATCTCGAGCAAACAAAGCGCTATAAAATCGTTTACACTACGAAACATTTCTGAAAATTTTCAACTCTCGCGGAGTTAGTTCAAAAGTACGTGCACACGCAAATCATAAATTCATTTTGACATATATTCGTAATAAAATCATAAAGTGTTGTTTTAAGTACTTTCACTATAAAAAAATGTAAAGTCGAAACTTATCTCAAAGTTCGACATTGAATTACTGCTCTTATAAAATGGGTTCCGTACTCATATGAAACTTTATAGATATAGACGTGTAAATGGGCGGAAATAGTATGAAGCAATTTCGATAATGTTCCGCGAAACAATGTAGCAATGTTTAAGACTATGGCTCGGTGTGTTTTCCCACCACGTATGTACGATAGAGCTAATCACATCTCGTAACATCAAAGGCTGTTCTATGGGGTCTTTAAGCTTTGTCTTCAGACATAATGAGAGCAAAACATGCTGTAAACCCGCATGGAGTGAATAGAAGTCTTAACCTGCTTTTTCATTATTACCAACTACAAAAAATACTTTCCGTCTGATTAAACATTTTTCTGAACATATTTTAATTTTTTTTTCCGCGATAGAAAAATCTAAATTCATGGGGCCGAAACTTGACCGTTGTTAAGGAAGAAAAGGTTTGGTCGTTTGCTCTGTAAAAATTGACCCTTGTCCGCTACATCTGTCTACATAGTTCACCTCGCTTGTCTGCATGTGTCTCACACGTGTCAGCGTGTCTTCGACGTGGAAAACATTTATTTTTATTTTTAAATAGGAAAAATATTTTTGACTATATTTTCGATTATAATACATCGTGACATATAATTTTATTTATAAATATGCTCGCATAGCATGTAGGTACAAAGAATCACGCGTGGAAATGACACTGTTCAATAGATTCCTTTGTCGTTATTTCTCTTCTCTCTGATACATTCTCAATACAATAGAACGACCTAGATCTCTTCTTTAGCCAGCTACAACATAATTAACACGTATAAACTGCTATTTTATCGTATACACTTGCATTTAATTGCATTCGAACGTCCGTATTCATCCCAGCAAATTACGAAGCAGAATCGTACATTTCCCATATAATTATACTCACATGGATTTATATTTATATAATATGTACACGTATACTTGATCTCATAAATGGAAGATCATATAAATAAATTTAGCTGAATTGTTGAAAGCATTATCAGTTTTTCGTAGGGTTATTTATACTGCCCTATATCAATATAATCGAGCCGGCACGTACATGTAGTGTAATGAGAAGAGCATAGCGAACACACACAGGTCCTGAAACAATACACTGGAGGGTTGAGCAAATATAATTTCAAATTTTACGGCAACGGTTACGGTTAATTATATAAATTTATGCATAGCCGGGGACTCCCGGAGGCAATCAAACACGTCACGACTTTTGACTCACAAGGACCTCGATGGACTCTTATGGAGTGTATCAACAAAACTCGACACACACCGAACTCATTCTTCTAAATGTTCTTATTGCTCTTCCGAATATATACACGAATTCAAAATTTTACGTGAAGTTCATAGTGTTGCTGATTTTGCTTGATTAAATTATTTATGATTTCGTGAAAATAAATCGCTATGCTTTAGGTGCTATATCGCAATTTGCTGTATAAAATGTTCCAGCTAGGTGAAGCTTATGCCAATTAGCAACACGAGTTTCTTTGACGGAAAAACTACCGGCGTGTGTCCCCCGTTCGGGTTTTCAGCTTGTTTGAAAATGCGGAAATTAATTATGAATTCATACTCAATTGAATCATTTTAATTGTCGCGTAAATTTTGCTGTGAGTGGATTGAATTTAACGCGGCGAGTTGCTCTCGAGCGTGGGACGCCTGCCAAACAGCCTCTGGCTTCAACGAATCGCTATTCTATGATATGATATTTTATTTTCAACTCCGTTTTAATAATATTAATTAATTTTACTAATTTGATTCTATTATGTCATTTCAATTTGTGCAAAGATAATACGCAGTTGCGGTTGGAAATTCGATAGTTTGATCGGGATACTATACTGATAGAAGCGATTATATTCAACATTGAAGCACACACTAAAGCAACAATGCGTCAAGGAAACGTTTTCAAATCATTTACGGTCCAAATATACGTGATGCAAGCTGAATATGCATAATATTCTACATACACGTGCTGTGAAACTGTAGTAAAGTGTTTGTATGAGCTGAAAGCAAATGCGCCTAGTTAACTAGAGAGTAGAACTCTGACTTGCTCTATCGTAGTAAGTTTATACACTGACAATCTTGCAATGAAAGGGAATGAATACGTATTATGCTCCTCTAGTTGATAATTAGCTATTAATGGTCAATTGATTATAACTTGAACAAGCGTTTAATTTCTGCTGAATTTGATTTAACACTTGAATTCTGCATCATTGATGAAATAAAACACGTATACAGGTATATTTATCATTACAATAAAAATTCTTAATCAAAATAAATCCATTGTTAACATAAAAGAATATTAGCGAAATTACGACCAGCCCTTAACTGCACAGAATGACCTATATACATACATTTCAAGAATTTTTTCAGCATCTCAAACGAATTTCCAGCTTAACAATAACGATCGCGACGTAAATTTACGCCATAGGCTTTTTTATTGAATACATCCTTATTTTTTGTCCCAGTTATAAAGCTGACGAGGGACGTGGAGATTGCAATACGTCCCTTTGCAAGGTTTCATTTTAATGCTCGCCCGTCCTAATTGATGGAAACATTCTTGCTGATGAGGAACACTTTCAGAGCGTCTTCCTTGTTGCGGCACAAACGAGACAGCTTTACTTAACGACGTGCACTTAAAATTACTACCGTTCGTGTAAATATTCGAGCGACGTCGTGCCTCGGCTCGAGATGAAATTGTCGCGAATTATTAAAAAAAATATGTGGAGGATTCTCTCGTTTTTCATTTATTCTCATTTCATGCGCAACGCTTTAATATGGAAATATTTCTAGGTCATCAAGCACACTCTTTGAATCTATTTTTTTTTTAATAACTTCATGCATTATTATTGAAATATATTAATGATGTTTATCATATTGATATCACTGAAATTATGTCATGAATATTAAACTAATAATTTAAACAGAATAGCTCGTGTGAACTGAAACGCGAACACCGTTTAATAGTGTCACTTTATATTATATTTTCACACCATTTTCATCGTATCAACACCTGTGCGATGTCTTCAATCAAAATTGTGCTTAATTATTAAGTCGTGCACGTTCAAAATTCAAAAGTATACTCTTTACATCAGATGGTTTATATTTTGAACTCCAATTAAAAAATAACATTAAAGTACGATTTTTCAATCGTATGTTGTTCAATACGAGTGTTACGAAACAGGACTTGATGTTTTCTTCTATATAACACTTTAACTATAAGAACTGACAATAGGGGTAAGATCAGACCCAATAGTATTAGTAAATCAATAAATTGTACTAACTTTAAATCTCAGATGAAATACACGATTTCTTCTTCCGAAAAACAGGTGTCAAAGGCAACTTTTCACTCGTCGAATTAACACTGATGGGCATCGCAGACTCGAGAAGGGCAGATGAGACCTTCGATGGCTCGTTCGACGATAAAAACTCGCACGACCGTCGTTTATGTGGCCGATAACGCGAAAAGTTTCTCAACGTATGCGAACAATGTGTGTTTCGTTATTATACGAGTACGTTTCGATGTTCGCGCCAGTCGTCTCCTGGGCGAAGGAAAAATAAATATGGAGAAAACCGCACGGGCTTTTCGAGTTCGGGTCTCTTTCTCTTTCCATGGCGATTTTTCCGACGGAGTCGTTCGTGAAAAATAGATGTTCGCATTTCAAAATACGATTCCGCTCTAAAATGGGATTTTATATTTATTCAAAATGTTTGAGAGATCTCTGTTCTGGCGAAACAATGTTTCGAATATCATATATTGAATTGATATATTTTGTTATATTATGAATTCAACAATTTAATATTGTAATAGGATGATTTTGTTAAATTATTAAAATATAGATTCATTTGTTATTTTTTGAAAAAAAAAATGAATGCTCGTTTTTCTATACAAAGTAGAAGTTGATATATTCAATGGTTAGTAAGTGGAAATGCCCCGATCGGCCCTCTCCCTTTGTCCAGAATAAAATATTTTCGGCGGCAAAAAGTGTTTTAAAGTAAATAGCTATTCATTATAGATACAAAGTCTCTACGCTGCGGGTTGTATCCCCCCAGGTAGTGCTAATTAATCAGTGTCCGCTGCTCACCTGAAAAGATTTATCTTGCCTCGACCGTTTCCGCTGGACCAAAGCGAAATAGCCGGACAAACAAAACCCTGCGACGAATGTACCCGAACAAAAAAGGGGCGTATTCATCATGGTGCCTTCGGTGAAACAAGAAAAGGGAAAAAAAATAAAGCGAGTCGTAAAAGGGAAGGTCGCACGGGGGCGAACCGTGCGCACTCGATATTATCCGATTCGAAAATCAATCGAAAATCCTACACACGAGCCTTAAATATATACCACGCTGAGTTTATTTCGATACGCAAATTCGGAACGGTCGAATAAATTCTTTGCATGATTCAAGTTTCGGCCAATTATTAATGAAGCGTTTCCGTTGAGCGCCGCTTTCGACGATATCGTTCCGAGGTAGGGAAAAAATGGGCTCAACTCGGACAAATGGGCCGACAAATGGGTCGACAACTTCACGACCTATTATTCCAATGGGCCAAAGCAAACATTTGCTACACGTGATAAAGCAATTAAAGGGCGAATTCCCATTACGTCCGAGCGGACGCTCGGCCGACGAGCCGAATCCATTTTTTTCCTACGGAGCTTTTCGCGCCGATTGTAAATTGGCTCTGGTCTGGGTTAACAGCGACGGTCAAAATAAAATGGAAAAAATCGCGCTATTCATAACGGCATTTGTCTTTCGATCGCTCTTTTTTGTTCGTGTTTGGCTTTTTTCACATTAATCTGAATCCGTCGGAAAAGTTGCGAAAAGCTGATTTTCGCGTTCGCTCGTGTTTATCTTGTTATTCATTATGTGATTCCCACAAGTTTACCTTTGTAACTGTTAAAAATATTTATGCGCATATGGATTTTTGTTTTGTATGAACGTGTTCGCATACATGTATAAAATATAAACTACGTCGTGTTGAATGGTATAATGTTATGAGTAAAAATACAAGTCCCCTGAGATTCATCTTGAATTATGTATTTTTCGAAACATGGTTTTGCAACATGAAAAGCGCGATGCTTGAAGTATTCCATATGTATAAAAATAATTACACATATTTGAATCAGAATATCGATTTTGCGCACATTTTTTTTCAGACTAAGACATCCTATAAACCAATGCATAACAAAATGAGACGCCTTCTTCCCAAATAGGGATAATTTGATTGTAGCGGGTGTATGGTGTTCGTTATGAGGCCCATCTGTCTTGGAAAGTCTTAGGCGTGTTAGTAAGAACCACCTTCTTAGAAGACGAAGTAGCTGTAGATGGCTTTCAGAAAGACGAAACTGGGAGTGGGGGTGGAGTAAACATGAATATTTGAATAAATCAATGGAGCGAACTTGCGCTGAAGCAAACACCTTCAAACTTGCCCCCTCGCCATATTAATATGTACCCGAACACAGTGCAAACTATTTAACGCCGGAAATATTGCATCGCATGCAAATCCACTACCCATCATCCTTATCGTACCGAATATATTACAGCGTAAAAAGCAATCGATTTTTTTAAGCTACGTCACGTTATGTATGCTAAATCTGTTTGCCGAAAATTTTCACATGTACCTACTTAAATAGTTGAAGATTTAAGCCTCTTTTGGTGTCCTTGCGTATTCCCGAACTTTCGTTTAATTCTCAATGGTAACATTCATCTTGGTGTGAAGTATCGATTCTATTCCTTATCTTCGAGGCAGTTATTTTCCGAGTGGCAGCCTGAAAAGTAATCCTTGTCTCTGTCTGTGATGTGAGACGACTTTCATAGTCCTTAATATTTTTTTCATATTCGTTACTTAAGCATTAGTCTTAATTATATTCGAATATGTCTCAAATGGAAACGGTTTCAAATGCAGATCGTTATTTAATTATGCTGTTACATTTGATATGAATATGTATATTATACACATATATATTGAGTCCTCGAAAATTATGTAATTTGTTCATATAATAAATATCAATCTCACGCTGTATAAATATTAATTCGTATAAACTCGCGAAAATATATACATATATGACGAAAGCTTGTGTTCAAGTATGTCGCTTAGTTAGAAGAATATAATATATTTGCATTCAACTATAGATTTTCGAGTTTTCTTTTCATTCGTCCAATCTGTCTCCGTTTCATGTTCCTATTCGAATAGATGAACATTCAGTAAAGCATAGAATCACTATCAGCTAATCAAAACTTCTTCCGTTCCCCAAACTAGCTGCTATAGAACTACAATAAGGCCTCGCAAATATCTATTCGAAGTTTCGGTCTATTCTTTTGAGACGATAGACTCTCTGCAACTGCAAAACCATTGTAAATGCGATCGCTTTTTACATGGAAAACTTTTTAATCAACCCGCATTGTATGGCTTTCGTCGCGACAAAAGTGCATCGTTTCAAAAGCATTCAAATAACTTACTACGGTTGCATCGTTAATTGTGCACGTATCCGATAGTACGCTTTTCACGTAGTTTCCTCTTTTATGGTGGCAATATGCTAATGCAAAGCAAAACTGACATGTCAATTAGTTTGAAATTTTTAATCTCTAGCAAAGTCGTATATTCGCATTAAAACCTTTAAACGCTCCGGTCACGAACAAAACGAATTACGCTACACTGAGACTCGGACAAATATAAAAGCAATTATTTGAAATGTATCAGACGTTCCGCTTAACAAAGCAAGTTTTCGTAGAAATAAAACATGATGTACATTCGAATGAATTTATTTCAATTAAACGAATGATTTGCGAAAATGTTTTCGTTGTGTTCTTTTAAATTCTTCAATCGATCAATTGAGATATTTCGAAACATTATAATTAGAAATATTTCATATGTATTCGATTTTTTTTAACACTTCAGTTCAGATTGGACCTGTGCCTCCGCTTTTCAACGGTTTCATAACCATGGGTTGTTATTAGGTTAAGGATATTTGCCCCATGTCCAACCTTATATTGGCCAGAACTCTCAACGAAATCCAACAATTTCGTCAAGTTGCTCACATCGGGTGAGACGAACAGATCGGTCGCTGATAGATGTCACCCAAATCAATCGCCATAAACGATCAGAACGACATCGATAAGCTAGAGCACCAAACTATTTCTCAGTTTTGACTCTTCATAATACATTATATATTTTTTCACTCACAATTTACGATTCCATCCCATCGCGCACACACACACACACACATCGCTCCTCACGAAGTGGAAGAAGTCATCTTCGGTTTTTCGCCCTTGAATCCTGTGAGACCTTGCGATGGCAAACGGTAGCAGGTGGCTCGAAGGAACGTACGAGGCATCTGGGATTCCAGAAACCCGAATAGGGACGCGGTATCCCGGCGAATTGGGACCCGGCGTCCCGGCGAATGGGACTCGGGACCGCTCTAATCTATGCTAAGCACCGACAGCTAAGTGCGGCTCTAACATCTCATCAACGTTACGTCTCAAGCACACCCCAACAACGACAACAACATAACAACAAGACGGAGACAAGACGTAATCACGGCTAATGTTCGAACGCAGAGATTCTCTCGCTTCTGCTCCGCTCTATGATGTACGGTCGCTGAACGCTCGGAAGCAATTAGGCAGTCCATTATTGTAATAGGTGATGGTTTTGATACTTTCGGCGAATTGTAGCTCGGAATTCGAGGACTACTCCAATAATATATTCGTGTTGTGATTTGAGCTGTTCTGTGCATGCTGTATAAAACAAGGTGTCTATAAAAACGATGAAACATGTGTGATATGTTTTTAAAATTCCCTTATTTACTCAATTTACAAAAGACAAATTGTTCACAATATGTTAGGAATGTGGTGAGTTCACATTTGGTAAACAGAATTAACTAAAATGTCTTCTAATATTAGTTATTTATTATTCGGTATTGAACGACTCTATAAATGTTAAAATTATAAATTTGGAACGCAGTTGAAATCAATAATAAAAATAAAATTATATTGAGTTATTCAAAATTTCAACCACATTCCCATTCAAAATGATTATCTAAAATATATTGACCATTCGCAAAGATTTACACTGTCCATATACCGAATTACGAACCCCTTAAATTGCTATCGAAATTTAAATAAAACAAGCAATTTATCGACTCAAATAGAATATAGAACCCCTTCTAGAGCGCGATATTGCCTGCTTCTACGCTAGTGCAGAGCACGTACAAGTTACCCAAACACTCATACAGACACAAACAAACACTCATACACCCTCAAATAAACATACACACACACACACACACACACACTGGTACGAATCGCAAAGTCGCGCCGGTTCGATCGTAAATCGCATTCCGTAATTGCGCTTATTAAGAAATATTTCCGCGGAGGCGCGTCGCTTTCCCGACATCGCTTTTCCGGCGGTGGCTTTTCCGCGAGCCGCAGGTTGTGCGCCCGCCGAATAAACTTCCGCTTCCATAACCGGAAAACCCCATATACTCTTGTACAGCGTGTCGAGAAATTCTATACGATTCGAAAATGCATCAAATACGCGACCTCAATATTTGCACCAATATTGCTTTTTCTCTCTGATTTATGCGACGCTTTTTCTTTTATCAACTTCTATTTAGCACAAAAACATGCAAAAGACTTTTTTTATAATAAGAGTTCATTTTTATATAGAAAAAATATCTTAAACTACTCATTTACATAGATTTATTTTTCGATATTAAGCGTAGTAGGTCAATTTTTCTACACTCTCATCACGAAAATTTTCCGTTAGTGAACACGATCCACCTAAATACAGTTTTTCAAAACCATTTTTGAAATGTAAAAAAAATACAATCGAAGAATTGTCTACTTAATTCATCTATTTCTACTAATTTTGTTTACTTTTTAACTAATTCATCTCAAGTCATAAATACGATGAATTAACATTAGCCAATTTTAAGACTTAACGTCCTAAATGATGTTTTCAATGCATGAAAGAGCATTTGAATTTCTTTATTATTTTAATGAATTTGCAAATAACCAATTTTTGAATCAGTGTGTATCGAATGATAGAACGACTATCACGAATAGTGCCTATTTCCGCATTTTCCCGGTATGAGTTGCTCGTATTCCCCATTTGTTTATGCGAAACAGCGTGGGCTCTTGCGCGACTTCAACCCTCGTTCTAGAGTCGTCTACTTGTTGGATGTTAATTTATTCCTTCTAAACAGATTAACTTCAAAAGGAAGTGCCAATTGGATTAGACAACTGCGTCGGTTAAGAGGGCTTTGTCGTTTGTCTTGAGAGTCTTTGTGTTCGGCTGCAATGAGCTTTTTTCGAACGAGCTCCCCTGTGCGTAAATCGTCTATTCGTTTGTTTCATGTTTACGTTTAATATATCGGTTATTTATATATAATAAATTCTGTATGGATGTTGTTATGCGGAAAGCTTGTTTTTCTATTTTCTTAAAACAACAGCTCGACATGGTTTTCCAATCTTGTCGCCTTAGATTTTCTATGAAATGTATTTTTGTGCTGCTCTAGAATTACTCATAAATATTAAGTGGTTGAGAGTTTTGAAATCGATATGATTCTTATACATATTTGAAAGTACGATATAGAGTATTTCAAAAAAATATATTGAAATAAATCAATACGTTACGATTTCATGAAAATGCCTAAATTTTACTTGAACAAATGAATGCGATTATTAATGAAATGCAATAAATAAAACGGAATAGAAAAAAAATCCAATATAAATTTCGAAGATAGCTCACTTACACTTTCTTTGATCTAAATCGAACGTTTACCCAACACTCGATGACCGCACCGCAACTCGTCGTCTTTCCATTGTAGATGCGACGCATCTTCTTCACGAGCGGAAATTAAGGGCCGACTCGAGCACTCGACGAACACTTAACCTCCCTTAAAACCCACCTAGGTTTTCCTAGAGAGACCTCTTTTGGCAATCCTATCCCTCGGTTGCCTACGTGGAAGCTTGTTTGCACCGGCAGAAGCCACCTCTTCCGATTTGCTAAACCCAGTAGGTAACTTACTACGTAGGGTGAATTGATTGATTTATTTATTTTTGGCGATTATATAGTTTGATTTTATATTGTTGGAAAAATAAATAATGGAATTTTTCGAATGAAAGTAAATGGAAATTGTTTTCTTTATTATTCTCGGTTATAGATGCAAAATTGAAATGTATTTTTAATCCGATTGAAACGATTTCATTTTGTTTGTTTCTTTTGAGTTTTTTGGTGAATAACTTAAGTGTATTAATAAAATAAATTGAAAATTTATATTAAACTTTCTTTCATGAATTAGAGTTGCTTGAGACTCTATGAACTTTGTGTCGATAATGAATGTTGCGTCTGTATATTGTGCATAATATTTTCAACGTCTGAACTATAAAAAAGACCCCTCAAGGAATGATGTGTATATAAACCTCTTGATTTTTTACTGTAAAAGGATAAGCCATTCAAAAGTCAATACCAAATAAGACATATATTCCTTTTCTTTTATATGGATATTCTTATCATTTCCAATCCACAGGCACGATATTTCATGTACTCTATATGAAACTATGTCACTGAAAATTTCTAAGATTTTTCTTGG
This sequence comes from Cheumatopsyche charites, assembly GCA_024721215.1. Classification (NCBI taxonomy): domain Eukaryota; kingdom Metazoa; phylum Arthropoda; class Insecta; order Trichoptera; family Hydropsychidae; genus Cheumatopsyche; species Cheumatopsyche charites. The sequence continues at coordinate 5,316,746 of CM045578.1, forward strand.
AAAACTCAGTGACCTCCAAACGTCTCTAGTTCCAAATAAAAAAAAAAAAAAAGTATAATATATTAAATCAGCGAACAGTGCAGCGGTGAGTGGGCGGACGTATAAGCAGCTTAGCAGCTCTTCCTCAATACCTTTCAAAGTCGCCCTCGGATTTCCATACGGCACAAAACCAACAATGGCCCGGGTTAGACCAAGCGAGAGGGAATTCTATGGCGCCCCGTCTCCGGAGACCCGTACAAAAGCAATAGGGCGCAATGTGAGAAAAAAGCACCCGATGCTAGGCGAGAAAAAGAAGCTGAGAAGAAAAAGTGAAGCAGAAAAGTCTCGCGGGTCCGCACAATTCCGTCAAAGAGAAATATTTGCGTGAGCCTTCCAGTTTCGTCGCTTTAAAGCAACGAGATCGTTGCGGGCGCTCTTTTTTTTCTCTCTCTCCGTAGTTGAGTTCGTTTCGATCAAATGAGTTAGGGTAGTTGAGTGCTTTTGTAGTTGATTTAAGATGGAAAATGTGTTAATGGCTTCCGGGAAATTCCATAAAAATTTTCCTCTATTTTATATTTTTTACAAAGAAAGTTTGGTACATATAAATAATAACTCAGATTATAAGAAAATCGTTTCAATATGTGATATTTAAGTTTTCAAATCTTCAATATTTATGTATCGTTACTAAATGATCATTATTCTTGTCATCAAATTTTAAAATCGTCAATTTAGTATAAAAGCATCTGACTCATCTTGAATACATTATCGTTTATTACACTATACATCACTTTGTTTTTTTTATTTAATAGAACAACCTTATTTATTATTTGTTAACGATCTGTCGTTAACACACAATATGTACATATATTAAGTTTTTCATCTATAAAATAACACACATTTCATGAAAAAACATACGTTCAAAATACGTCAATCTATTCAAATCTCTAGCAGCATCCATTTCCAGCTGAAAGTCTATCGTTCTTAACACTCCGCTCGTATATGTAGTGCATTCGGGTGGCCATTCAGCACTCGCTGAAAAAGGCCTCCCAAGTCGAACCGGATCGTGCTGAAAGAATAAACAAAATGCCTTTCAGGTGCGTTTTTGGCTAACGGCTGCCCTCCGGGGCGCCCTTTCTTTACCATTAACCCTTTGGCGTAAATTTCACCTGGGGCCTTCGCGCACCGGATAAATTATATTGCTCGCTTTCGCTTTTCAATACAATCGCCTCGCAACCATTTGCATAATTAGCCCGTTGTTGAGTTTTTCCCCTTTATACGGTGTAATATCTATTTATGTATATATTATTTTTTTTTTTCGGGAAAAAAATTGAAAGGTAAGCTCAGCCTTCGAGGCATGAAAATTTCGCGCACAATCTGTTCTCCGTTCGGGGAGGAGCGTTAGCGTGAAAACTTTTTCCGGTGATTATGAAATTTCAATTTAATCGTGAAAGACTCAACTTCGGTTCGAAGTGCTTGTTTTACGATACGAAACGTTAATGAATGGAGCGTATTTAGTAAATAAAAAGGGTGAAATTGCGAAAATGACAAGTTTACGCTCGCTCGAAAGTTGCCCGACAAATTAAGTCTTTTGCTGTTTAATAGGCAATTTGAATTTCGCTGAATATTTTTATATAATTTATGTTTTCTGTGTACTTTTTAATTAAAAATATATACATATTACTATGTTTTTCGATAACAATATTGTAAAAACATTTTTAAATTTAATAATAATATTATATTTGTATTAACTCAAATATTAATTGAATATAAAATGAAAACGCTGAATCATCTATAAATCAACGCCAACTATTCAAAAATAAACCTTCATTGTACAACACTTCCACCAAAACCCATCCCCTGAAACTCGCGAGATTATTTCGCAAAAATCTGCAGATCGGCAGCGTTTTTGCCTCGACGTACCGAACAATGAGATTTAATAATGAATTTTGGCCATTGTTTCAAATATTATACGCATTTCGTCGTGACTCGGCCACAAAACGAAACCTGTTGGCCTCACGTGCGTCTCCGACGCAATTAATTTCAATATAAAGGGGAGGCCGGGGTTTTTGTGGCCATCCGACGCCAGTCCATCAACGGGCTCATTCAAGTCCGGCACAAAAACGCGTCATTACACAGCCACCTTATATCCTGGGTGGGGATGAGGGAAAAATTATTATTTTCTGGCGAAGTCGAGCCAGGGGGTGGCTGAAGAGGGATTCCATTAAATTCAGAGGCACGTCTCGTCTGGGACGCGTGACGACACTCCCTTTTAATCTGCTCAGACACCTTTGAACGACGTTAATTGTCATCGCATCATGGTCATGGTCGATGTCTCGAGGGTTGGTTGCAGATGGAATTTCAATTTTTTTTTTTCAATTTTCCGATGGCTGCACTTTTTTATTAGTTCTTGCTCTCTTTTGCACACAGGGTTGGGAATGTTATCGTGTTAAAATGCTGAATTCTATTTAAGTAAAAATTAATGTATTTGTATATGAATTTTATTTATAGGCTACTGAAAGATTTATTCTTTCGTGTTGAATGTTTTCAGGTTTTTGTGTCAGCAAAAAGGTTGATACGTCATTATATTTTACATTTTATAATCAAAGGGATATCTCATTTTAATGTTTCACAGGGAGTCCTTCTGGTAGCTCAGACTTAGCGAATATTATGCACTGTCTACTCACGCAAAATAATTTCAATAGTTGACAATCGGATTATGTTCTTAAAGTCTTGAATAACATTTGGACACAGAAGCTATTGTCTTATATAAATAATGAAAAAAAAAACTAGACACTTTTTAAACTGCTTTTTCGTTAAAAGTTTTCTTATATTTTTAATAATCCTGCGTAATTGCAAATCCGTTCTTGTTAACTCCTTGTCCACACACAATTGCAATTCTCTCCATCGTCTAATACAACTTTTGATGCGCTTTAAACTTTTATTTCGTCTTGAAATTTTTACTCATCAAGTCTTTCTCTGTCTCAGAAATTAAATTATTCAAATATGTCTAGACTCAAGAATGACTCGGCTAACAAAAACAAATTTCTTTTATTCTGTATAATTTTCTTCTTTAAAATGCAAGCTTTCTCGACCGAGTTTAAAATAAATCTCGAATTTTCCCACTGATTTAATATCTAATAAGTAAATCCTATCTCATAGAAATGTTAATAAAATTTTCAGATTGAATTTATATTACATTATAATAACAAATAATTTTATATTTTTTTTAAGTGAAAAAGCTTTCTCTTCGATAATAAAACACACTTTCAAATTAAGATCTACATATACATATATTTCGTTCACACAAAATTATTCGAAATCAACAATTCTTTCAATATTCCAAAATATCTGTGAATCGACTAATTAAGCCGGAACACACGAAACATGATCGCATTAACGTGCTTTATTACTTATTACAATAGTTAAACGTGTGCACACAGAGCTTGCAAGAGGGCAAAGCGGAGTTGCTCTATACAAGCCCGGCGCACTAATCTACGACTGGCGCCATTAACAATCTAGCTTAGAACTGCAGGTGCATGTGCAATGAATCGATTTATTACCAAATCGCCTTGTACATTATACACGTAAATGATCCACCCCTAAACACTAGTATCAAACACTGTAAAAAAAGCCTTAACGAGATTAATTAATACCTAATTCTATAAGTGTGTAGTTTGACAGCTTTGGTTCTAAGAATTTTGTTTTTGTCCATGATGAATGATACTTATTGATATTTGATAATTTTAAAGGCTTAATTGCTCGAATGATTAAGGTGATTTCGGAAGAGATGACTAGATGTCCTTTTTTCTAAAAATTTGCAACGATTATTATTTTTGCAATAAAGTCGAATGTTTTTTTTTATTACGTATGGCCATATCCTGGAATAAGCCCATAAAATATGAACAGATCACTGCTGAATATTAATAATACTTATACGAATATTATCCTTTTTTATAAAATCATTTCCGAGCATCTTTATTACAAATTTTGCTGTAGTGTGTTTATTGTAACATCGTTTCACATTGAAACCGCTAAATTCCAAATCATACTCTCTCGCCGCTTAGAGCGTGAAGTATCTTAAATTGAACACTAAAATATCTCACAATAGCTCCGTTAATCGATACATATTTCCACCAACTACATAATATACCGATCGAACAAACACAGAGAGACCGTCTTCGTAATTTCGCTAGACGAGCGCAACGCGAAATTTCCCGCGTAATTCCGCCGCCCCCAATATTGTCGCCGCGGGGCTTAAATGTTTACCCGGAACAACATAAATCATCGGTAAAAGTCGAAAAAGGATTCGCCCGGAACAAAGGCGTTTTGAATTATTTATGTTTTTAATACATTTTAAGCGGTGGTTTCATTGATATGCAAAGCTCCTTAGCAGCAATAGCTCGCCGCTTTTGCTCGCGACGATCGAAAGCAGCTCGTCTCCGGAGCACCAAAGCCTCTCGATGCCATTCATTATTTATGGCCGTATTGCGGTTGTCGTCATTTTAAACAATGTCAACCTAATGATAACGAAATGTGGGTGTATCTGGTCGGAAGTGATTTAATTTTGCGGTTGTACGGATCGAAGAAAAAATGCGGTTTTGTTGAGCGCTTTTAGAAATTTCCATTCAGTCATTTATGTGTCGTTTGTTGGTAGTGTTTTGTTCGATTGTTTATATAAAAAAAATGTAAGAATGAAAATATTGTTTTTTTAAAGGCAAAGAAAATTTTCTTGAAATTAATTACATCAAGTTCTTCTGTGTAAAATGCATCACGAAAATTTTCAAAGCAAAATTATTTTCTCAGCTTTTTTCAACTCACCCGCGTTGAACTTTTAAATTTCTCCGGAATATATTATATCCAACTCTTGCCGTAAAATTACTTTAATATGCACCGTATGAGGTAGTAAAAAGCGCTTCTCCGCCTCATATATATTTTTTTCGATATTTTTTTTTTCATTTCAACTCCAAAAGATTACACCCATAGTGAAAATTTTACGGCGCCCGAGTTACAAAGCGGTCGCGAATACGCGAACTCCATTCTACAACTACTTATAAAAATAAAAAAAATAAAAAACGCCTAAAAGAAGCATCCAACTTTAGCACGAGACATTTGAACACGAAAAACAAGCTCAGAATCGCTCTGCCTTTTCTTCGCAGGGGGTGCCACCCCAACGGCCACCCCGTGACCGGTGCCAGGTGTGGTGTAGGATTCGTAGAGTAATTTATTGCCGCGCCGCGCTATCCGACCATCCCACGGCGGTTAGATTGCTTTATTTTATTAAGATGATAAGGGCAAAGTGTTGTTTGTAGGATTGTACAAATTACGGGGGGGTCCCGGTCGTAAACCCTTAGGGCGCACCGAAGTCGGGTTACTGCGCGATAATGTGCCGCGAAAACATTTCAGTCCCAGTGTTTCAATGTCGGGGATATCGCCTCATTGCCTCGTGTGAATGGCTGATGGCTTCTTTTATATTCAATTAATGCTAAAATTTATATTTTCATTTTATCGATATTTTTTATTTACATTTGTTTCCGTTATCGTATCAGTTCACAAATTAAAAAAAAAAAGAGTAAGTGTTTCTTTTAAGATTCATATTGAAGTAAACTATCATAATATATGGATTTCAAATAAAAAAAAAGAAAACGGCTATCATTTAAGCATAATTTTAATTGTTTTCAATTACGCGCATAATAAAGTCGAACTCAAAACATTGAATATCTCAGAACGAAAGTAAGTGAACTTACACCGCTGTTACAATTAACGTTTATGACATCAAAAATGGAATAAATTTAAAAAAAAACTATTATTGCAATAGCTATAATCATAAAATTTTAATTTTAATCCCATCATTCCATAAAAGCAATGATATTTTTATCCATACTTATGAGTAGTTATAAAAATCAAATGGTTTTTGTAATGATATTATTTTATTTAAATTTTAATATATTCATCATATCGCTGACCTTTCTTACGAGTTTCACTTATTTATAGATTTAATAGTATCATATACGAATAGATTAATCGGCTTTGGGTAATTGATAGCATTATGCTGCGGTAACCTGAATCACCTGAAATCTCAAATTTGTAGCCGTTTACTAACTGGATATAAGCTTCAGTTACGTGTGTGAGCAAATTATATTATATTTAGTCAGCACAATACCAAATAATCCTGCTCAGTGTAGGTAGTGAATGGAAGTACTCACATGGCCTAAATGCATATTATAGTGCACACAATGTAAGACATATGCACATTGAAAGCGTAAGGTATCGATTTAGGCTTGTCTATTATTATACTGAAAGCCTCATTGGTTGATTGTTCTTAGAGAAATGAAAGACGTCATCAAAATATCAACTTTTTATTCAATTAGTATGCAGCATTTAATTCAAAGCGCATCATTTCCATTTTACTCGTCAATTGCTAAGTTACACTCTTATTGCCATATAAAAGCAATTTTTATACAATTATGTATGTTTACTATATACTTAGGCAGTCTTAGTTTATTTTATATTGCAAATGAAATACATGATATAATATATTTATATTTTTATCGTACACATTTACAATAAAATACACATCCTTGCAATACAACCTTATTTTTATAATATATAATAGTTCGATTTAATATGAGTCAATAAATGAAATAATAAAAAGAACGATATAATTAGATGAAAATCAATATAATTAATATATTTGTACAATGACTACGTTATATAACTTTTTCAACAAAGTATGTATTGTATGTATTTATAGCATATTTACATCTTAAATGCGATAGCAATTTAAATTTATTTATAAGATTTACTAGTATTTTAAGAATAATTTTATACTCAACTACAAACATATTTCATATTAATAATTACCGTGAAAATTACTGATAGTGTTATTATTAAACTATTATAAAATTTTGGCCTATTTGAGTTTCCTGCTCCACCGATACCCCAAAAAGATGAACCTGAAGACTCTAATGTGTATTCATCTTCTGTAAAAATTAAACATCAAAATACATTAAAAATCATGCGTTGCATCAGCGAATATTGAAAAAAACTTCTTACCGGAATTTTTCCACCCTTTCACATCGTAATCGTTCTGAACTTTATTGTCTTGAGCCGTTTGCTGCCAATTTTTACTGCGATGATTTTCTAAATAAAATTAAAAGGCGCATTTATTAAATGAATCATAAAATATATATGCTGAATCTATTTTCGAACGAATCGTTCAAATCAACAATAAAAACCAGACGACGCTAAATTCAAACTATATTGAATATATTATATTTCCAGGGGAGCGCTCACATAACTGGGGTCTGCAAAGAACACCCGGAATAATAATATTTTGAAATCTAATTCATGAAATTCGATAGCAATTTCCAATGATTTCGCGCAACGTAAGCTTTATCCCTCCCCTTTGTCCGTGGAAACTCCATTATCGGCCATTTCTGCGGCGACAAAGAAAGAGAAGAGTGACGCGAGCCCAATTTGAGGGGTGTTTTTATTGGTGTGATCGAATTATTCAAATGAACTGACCTTTTTTCTTCGCCGAGACCGGTACGTCCCTGAATATCGTCGTCGGAGGTGCAGAAGTAGACGGCGGCGGAATTTCTGCGAAAACATGTTCCAGATAAGAAGTCAATCAACCTTCGTATTATTATCCTGCACAACGTCGATTTTCACAAGTGCAGCCGAATGGAATTATTCGGGTTCGGATTCGAAAGTCGACTCGAGATGAAATTTCCGCGAAAAGAATCGGGTTTCGCTTTTCCGGCTTTGTTCGGAAACCGTGCGCTTTTCGGTCTATTTAGCTTAACTGAATAATGCCTTCTTGTTAACGCGGTCGACGTTCGTTATAATTATTTTAAATAGTAGTGACAGTTTTCACGTCGCTTAAGCTACTTTAAACTTTTTCTTTGAGCCAGAACTATGAAGTTTTTTTTTTCATATTCCACTAGAGCTGTTACAATTCATGAAACTGCACATTTTTTTTATAAAATTTAGTTTTAACAATAAAATTTTAAATGATTTTGATATTTATTGTAGTTATACATATATTTTCAATGATTCTTCGACCTTGCTCCAAAAAAATAAATAGAGCCGGGGAATTCGCACAATAGGCGCGCAGCAAATAAAATTCACGATAAATCGTATTATACTAATCGTAAGTCGTTAACGTGATTACGGTTACGTTTGGAAACAAACGGGTTTATTAGCCCGTTGACCTATTAAATGCAGTCGAGTACGTAAATTCACGTAGGTCGGACACAAAGGCCTTTGCAGAGGTATAAAATTTGACATTCGACAGTGGGTCCATAAATAAGCGCATTTGACAAAGACGCAATTAAAAATATTTCGAAGATTTACGGTGCGCCGCTAAAACGAGCAACGAATTTAATTTTTCGATCCTTTGTCCGTTTAAGATTCAATTTAAATGTTAAATTTTAAAATAACCTAGGTGGAGACTGACGCTTTTAATCGACTTGTGATTTTCGTGTAAAGGTAATTGATAAAGTGAAAGTCTATTTTAAGATTTTTCATTAACGTTTGTGAAAAGTTTTGATTATATCTCTGTTGATATGAAATTGATTGTTTTTATTTTAATGATATTGCAACACTAATTAATTATATTTTTAACGTTTGATATTATTGCGATCAATAGATATATAAAATATTTGCAAACAGAATAATATTATTTTTATGAACAATCTACTATTTTCGCAAAAAAACAACTTCCAATAGCTTCAACCGAGTTTCTTCAGAAAAATTCCGTTGAATCACGCCCGATAGAGAAAATCAAATCAGAGATGAACTCACCGTCCAACCTTATGATGCCATCGGTTTCCCCCAAAGAGTTCTTCGCCACACATCTATACGAACCGAAGTCTCTGCCAGTGACATTCCTTATTTTCAACATCATGTATCGGTTGTAGTTGCTATCGGTGGATATCGTCTCGTATTTGTCGCCTGATTGAAACGAATCAGTTATACATTTGTATACAAAAGCAAATATTTATGTTTTAAATCATTTCTAAAAATCGATTGAACGAATACATTACTCGGAAGAGATTATTATGCAAAAGTTATTGGGGTGTGAAAAATAATATTTTATTGTAAACTCTGTCGTGGAAAATTGAAACAATTCATAAAAATGGAATTAACGTCATAAAATATTAATTTTATATATCAGACAATATTTTTTTCCGAGTACTGTTTTCATTTGATAGAATTATTCCATGGAAACCATTTCAAATAGTAATGTTAAAAGCAATATTGAAAAACCGCACTTGATCAGCTTACAAATTACAATTGAAACTACAAATGCATTTAGTGAAAATTTGCAAAAAATATGGAACGTTTATCAAATTTTACAAAAGAGTCTAGAATTGCACACAAAAGTATCGCTATATTTTCTATAAATTCAGTGAGTAGAGAATGAGTCTTTGATTCAAAATATTTCTATTTAATAATTTTATTTAATAAGAGATAGAATCATATACATTTTTAAATACGATTTCCGCACATTACACATATCGTATACTGACCAGATATTATCATGTCTCCTCGCTCCGTTGTCCAGTAATTGATCGAGACAGGATAAGCCTCCGTGTGACATTCGAGTGTCACATCCTGTCCAAGATAAGCGCCTTCCAGTTGATTCGGTATCGAGAGCATCGGTGGGACTGTAAAAATAAAACCGTGTAGAATACATATATTCCGATACGGATACTGGTAGTTAGTCTTGCGGAGAAACTCATTTGGTGTCGGTTTCGGTGTTATGTTTAATTTCAATTTCGAATTGAAATTTTCATCGTCGGCGGTGGGTGTGCATGAACGCCCGGGAGTTTCGGGACATTTTATCGTCGGGGTCGTGAAACCCCCGTGAATAATATGAAACAATAAAATTTATCGCCGGATATAAAATTTATTTGAAAATTTTATATGCAATAAAATTATCAAAAATTCGATTGAATAGTATTTTCATTTTTTTTTTCGCGTGGATTTTTTCAATGACGTGATTGCTAGACACTCATATTTTTAGTGTTTCAATTTTTAATCAATATTTGCATATTTGGATTATATTTTAATTGAAAAACGCTATTTCGAATACTGAATTTAAAAAAACCCTAATGGGATATCGGCTCATTCGGCAGTGTCGGTGAAAAGCCCTCACGTTTTTCGCGCCATTGATGAAAATCGTTTACGAAAACATTTCCGCAACGGTTTTAATGAGATCGGGCGGGCCACGCTTTGCCAATTTGAATTGTAAATTTGTACAAATATCGCATGCAAATTCATTGTACGAAATCGCCAACGTTCCGATTGCAGTTGTTTCGTCACACACCAATCAAGCAGACGTGCATCCGGTGCACCGAGATAAGGAATTGCACTTGATACCTAGATTTTCCATGACAAACGTTCATATTTTCAAAATATATTATTTATTATGCTTCAAACTGAATTTCAGATTATTTTATTGCAATTAAATGACAAAAAATGAACTCTCTCCAATTATAATTATCCGGTCTATGATGGCAATGAAGCTATCAATAAACGATGCAGTCTCGACATAGACTGCTTTCGTTCTAATTATGAAGTGAACCATTGAAGCAATATTTGTGTTAAATAATAACGACGACGTTTTGTAGTGCAGTCCTTTGTGCTGCAGCTCCAATTTTCATTGTTTTCCAATTAGTGTCCGTGTCTCAATTGCGTTCGGGATTTCGTTACGTTGTCGTTGCAACGAAATGAATTTGTCGTCGGTTGCTTCTACTTCAGATACGGTTATGTGGATGAAATCGTACAATTTCAGGTATATCCATAAAAAAATAATTGAAATCCTGCAATGTTTCATTATTCGAAATAATTTGCTAGAAAATACAGACATGCATATAAAGCTGCAATTCAAAAGATATTCTAAGAGGATTTGCTTGAAATTCTCAAAGCATAACCATACTGTTTTACTCGAGTATTTCTAATTAAATGATTAAATCGGTATAATCAAATTATTTCATGTTTCACTTTAACTGATTTGTTGAAAGAATAATTATTGTATAACAAAATGATGATTATATCGCACGCTAAGCCACATTAAGTTTTAATTGACTAGCATATGCACAATGTTTTAAGTGTGCAAACAGAAAATAACGGATGAGACAAAATTTAAGCTTCTCATTAATATGCTCATTAAATAAACCAGAGCAGCATTAACAAACAATTAGACTTTGCAAATTGACACGGTTTCTAGTATCCGGCTTTCTAACACGACAACAGTAGCTCAGCGACTTATCCACTGCGACAATTGACTTTGTGGCCGGCATGCAAGCAAATCGTGTACACGACAAATACATTGTACATACGCCACACTAGCATATGGTTAGCTTGAATGTGAGATATTTATTTCATCAGCATAATTTTAATATAAATATTTCATAATATGAAAAGAAACAGATTACTTTTTTTTTCATAAACGATTCACTCATGAGAAAATGCGATACATTATCTATTATCATAGTTAAGTTCAATTAAAAGACATTTTATTTCATTTTCATACGTTGGCGCTACCATTTCATATGCGCCCCGGTTAAGCTGTCAAAATTTATTCCAACAATATTATGCTTGAGGTTGATGCTCATTTAGATAATACGGATGAAATGGGCAATGCTAGGTTTAATGTTCTCTCGTTGACTGTTTGCATCATGTGCAGTACTATGTGAACATCGTCTGTAGATTTCAAATGATACTGATCAAATACTCACATTGCACCATCAGCATGACTCTCTTGCTAATAGAAGGCGGCACCCCGTTGGAAGCGATGCACAAATAAGCCCCCATATGCAGCCTGGACACCTTGGTGATGGCCAAAAGCTCGCCGTCGACCACGTTCACTGCGCACATAAGAAAGGACGACGATCGTCTTAGTATAACACCGGTCTTACACAGCGCGATATATCACACCCAATTACAATACACACAACCGACCACACATAATACTCATCACATACGCCTCGGCATGAATATGCATGCATGCGATTGTTCGTCGCCACTCACCATTGTCCCCGTTGTAATTAATGTCCTCGCCGTCTTCCCGCCTCCACATGACGTAAGGCTCAGGATATCCTGCCGCCTTGCAGCCGAGAGTCACGTTTTGGCCCTCCCTCACCACCATGTCCGTGGATGTCTTGTTGTCGATTATCGCCGGAGGTACTGCGGAGGAATTGTCGGCGGTGAGCGGTGGGCGGTTACTGCTTCGGAGTTGCGAGTGTGCAATGTGTATGTGTGTATGTGGAAACTTTCCGTTCGAGCTTATTGTGGATGTATTATGGAAGTTTGGTGTGTCATGTGAAGTTTTATATGATTGTTTTGATCTCGTTAAAAATTCTATGTGAATATCACAAAAGGCACAAGTGACCTTTCTTATCGAAATTAAATTAAGTCTAAAATATGGTTCTATATATGATACGGAACCATTTTCAGTCAATTGCGCTCTTCGTGAAATTCAGTCGACAAATATAATTGCAATTTGTTGAAATGTTTTCGATTGAGTTTTCATTCAGTATTAGTTAGAAATATTTTCAAGATATTTCTGAATATAGAAATGAAATCTACGATGAAAAGTTGCGTCTGTTTTATAATATTTTATAATAATATATCTATGCGCCCACGTGCAACTTTTAATTGGATGCAACTTTTCGCATCATCGTTTTATAAACAAAATAACAAACTCGTGTTACTCGTACTCAGAATATAAATGAACTTTAATATACCTATGAAATGAGTCGAAAATAACTGAACATGTATTTCCAAAAAAAATCTCATAAAGGTCACATGACTTTTACATAATTTTCAATTGACACAACTTTTTGACGGCCTCTAGATATCTGTCGTTCACGATAGCTTTGCATCTTTATAATTATGAAATTTAGATATCCCTGTTAATGTTAATATAGTGCCCATAATATTGTCAATTGTTGATGGTACCAAACCAGACCCACATAAAAAGCTGACAAATTGTAATTCACATAAAAAGGGGAATAGTGAGTTCCTCTTCGTTAGAAGACATTACCTTTTCGAAATAACATAAAATTTTTGTTAATTTAATGTCATTTGACCCCAAAAACTTGAAAGTTCATACATATTCAAACTGATTAATAAAAACTAAAATTGAATTAAACGAGACCACGGAAAAGATAGCATCTAAACACCCTCTCACCTACGACCTGGAGGTACCCCTTCCTGGAGCGCATCGGATCCGTGTTGACCTGACACATGTACCACCCCCTGTCGCCCTCCTGCACGCTCTTGATGTGCAGATACCACGAACGATGGTCGTTGAACGACAGGCTGATGCGCGGGTTCTGCGATATCACGTTGTTGTGGATGCTCAGGATCGTCTGCGTGTCCACTTTCACCCACGCCACCTGTGAACGCGTTAGTTAATATATAAAGCCTAGTTCACACTCAATATTTCAACGATCTGAACGTCTTCTTAATCTATTTTCGCGATTCGCATTACCATTCGTCGCAACGTTCGTACGTGAATCGCTCAATTGTTGAGAAATGCCTCAACATAACCATAACCATTTCTAGTATGAATTAATACTTAAGCCCGCTCCAGACTATTGCACGATTCACATTCGCGTCTTGTGTGAATCGTGCATGAGTCTGGAGCTAGCTTAATACTTCATGAAAATAGAGTTAGGTGGAAAACGATAGATAAAGTAAAACGGTCAGTGTAAACGTAGTCTAACGTGTCAACTTGCGATCGCATGGGGGACTTTTAATGCGATGTCGATGTCGATGGTTCGCTAATTGGGGATGTTGCATGCTAGGTTGTATTATTGTTAAGCGTGCTTTACTCACTTTGAAGTTTTTCAAGTTGTCGACGACGCACGCCAATAGAGCGTCTCTTCCCACTGACACCGTCACGTTCGGAATCGGTTCAGCGAATCGGGGGTATATCGAATCTGTAAATAAAAAATTGTTTGAATTTTCATCATCGCTAAAAAATTGTTAATTATGTTTTTTTTTTAATTCCGCTCATCTGAATTTTCAATGTTGTTTTTTTGAAATAAATTTATCTTAAAGCATCGAAGAAAAAAATATAAAATAACAACATAAGATTCTAACAAATTCTATTTATTTTTTTATTATATTGATTTTTCAATTAAATATAAATATTAAATTTCATCTCTAATTGAACATAATAACAGCGTTTGAAAATAATCTAATTACGATATGAATAATTCATTCTATGAAGTAGATTCATCAGCGCATGTGTTTATGATTTCCATTGTTTCGTGGATTATATTCTATTTTATAATACCCACTCACTCAAACACATCATTAAAAAGGCAATTTAACAGAACGTACATACATCGTATCAAAGCCGATGTTTATAAAAGCTCACCAATCGATCAAATAGATTTTCATTCACCACAAAGAATGCTAATGATGCGCCACGTTTTGTGCGCTGAAAATCAAATATTCAACAAAAACTTCATCAAAAAACAACCCACTTCGATGAAAAAAAAAAGTGGAAACCTCCAACAAAACACCAACAAACCATTAATAACCGACACCTCTTCGCACATAGTTCACGGCTCACGTACGCGCGGCCATAAATTGATAAACCTCAACGCCTCCTCGTACACTCCTATACAAGAACAACAACAACAACATCGCAACAACAGCGCCACAATAAAACACACCCATCAACAAGCGACACGGATGATAAACGGTGTCGATGCAGATACGTTATCCGCTTGCCTCATTATCGGTATCTTTCAGTCGGCCGAGCACATTAATAATCCGCGTACGAAAGCAGAGAGAGGCTTATCCGAGTTTTGTCCGAATCTAGGCCCAGAGGGCTAATCTGGGCCCAGTTCGGGCCTAGAGGTGCTTCGGGGATGTGCTTCGGAGGCTTTCGGGACCGGAAGGTGTAATGGTGGGTCAGTCACGCGAAGTTCGCCGACCAGATAACCGATAAGGTCGATTCTGTGCTCTAATTGAATATTCGGATGAAAAAAGCACTGTTGCGAAGCGCGTCCGCGCTTTTCAAGCTGGATCGATTTTCTAGGTGGGTGCAAATTTTCATTCTATTCTGATGTGTGCTTCGCTGTTTATCTCGGCTTTTATCGTGTATCGCGTTTTTTATTGCTTCTAGTTTATGTTTTGCGTATTTCAATGCATGTCGCTTTATAGGTCATGTTTAATTATGTGAAATGTATCGTTGTATCTAAAATGATACATTCATTCATATTATTGCATTACAATTATATTTAACTAGCTTCTGTGACTCCATGTTGCTAGAAACTCTTTATGTCAATTGTGAACTGTTGTACAGTATTTCCAGTTCTCGTTCCCATTCCAATTCCTGTAATACATTCCGTTGCGTGTGTGTAGGCTGTGCATATTATTTGCTACAGTTAAACACCCTTCCCCCCTCCCTCTTTTTAAATGTCAGAATTTAAAAAATAAATTTAAATATTATGATGCACAAATCATCTCAAACTAACTTCTGAAAAGATTCAAGATGAAAGAATTAGCCGTTTAGGAGTCGATAAGTAACATATTAATTTTTAATTATATAGATAAGTTTTGCTGTAATAAATGTTTATATTATGAAACTAATCAAAACGAAATAATGCGACCTAGTTCGGGCAATTATGCAGTTTGTACAGACCACTATGCACACATGTCGAGAGCGTACAAGCCCACTTTAACTAACTCACAAGACAAACGGATCACACACCCCATAAGCAAACAAAACACTTTGAGTTCCCTCGCCGAGGCTATACCCCGAAAAGGTCGGTCACATACTCTAAGCCCAACACTGTAAATATGCAAAAGAACAGATCCTTTTAGATGAAATTAATTACGTACTCAAATTGCTTTGTGGGGATTACTACGTGCGGATGCGAAAAGCGTACACGTGCAGAGTGACAACGCGACTTGCATAATTTGATTCGTATGCAAGTGTTTACCGACTGCACTAGTCATTAAAACGGGCTTTAGTCGATTTTAACTCGATAAGTTGGCTTTCGTAATATCGAATGTGTATGTTTTTTCAGTGCATATAAACTTACGTCGCATTTCCACGTTCCATTTTCACTAATTGACATGTTTGCTGAATTTGACATTAATGTATTGCTTCGAAAAAAAGCTTTTTGATTATATAAAAATACAATTCACAGGTATCTTTATACAATGAATTTCATATCTATTTTTTGTTCAATTGAAAAGCTAAAAATACTTGTGTATTGTTTTAGACTTGATGAGGTGTGCTTGCATTATTAATAGAAAAATGTATCATCAGAGCATTTTATCATAAGTGCGTCACTTCAATCACTGTTATCAATCTCATACCAAAATTATTTTCCCTCAATATTGTGATATTTAAAATTTGAAGTCGATTGTTATGGATAAGTTTATTCAACTTGTGTTCATTATTTTAGTCGATAACGGTCGAAAAAAATGTTTCTTTTATGATAACAAAAACAACTTGTCGAGCAAATTGCTCAACTTTAATGTAAAGTGTTTTATACAATTTTCATTCAAATGACATATAAAAATATACAAATTTTTGCATGAACGGCTTACATACAAAAATATACTTTGACGCGAAATGTGCTTATTCTGGCTAATTTGAACTAAACTGTGGCTCATAAATTTTATGTACGTCAATAAAGATAATGCTGCTTTCATTACACGCTACCAAATAAATTTCGTGTGTGTATTTTTTTCATTTTATCTGAAAATCGATTGCATATTCATAACATTTACGTATTTATAAATTTTGAAAAAAATAACTGAAATCATTCATCAATTTTAATTCATGTTTTATTTATTTATATAATAATTTTAACATTTTGTAGTAAAACTTTTTTTTGATTCTGTTTGAATGAAATCCTTATCGAATATATTTTAATATGACTAATTTTATATGTAAAAATATGTAGATATGTTTTTATAATACGGATTTTCTTCACCAATATAAATTTCAAATAGGTATTTTAGAACTATTACAAATATGTGCTCCTTATTTATTACCTCACATGAAATATTAGACACGCTACCTAATTTTTACAAACGAAATGTCGAATTTAATTCTTTGTGCCTGCTGAAAAAAAGTTATTTGTAATCGCACCCGTTTGAATTCTTTGGTATGTACATTAATCAACTCTTATCGGTCGTAATTAATGATGATCTTCGTTGGTAGTCAAATGACAAACGCTTTCAAGTCCAAACCGTAATAATTATGCTCTTCGAACGAATTTTTCAAATATTTAGAGAAAAAGTTCTCATTTCAAAAAATACCTCGAGAATTCTTTTACTTATTTATTTCATCGAAACTTAACACTCACCTTTATTGAAAGAAAGAAACCATAAAAAGCGAGAACTTTGAATATATATTCATACCTTTTCGAGATCGAAGAAAAAGTACCTCAGCTAACTTATCTGGAATAATAACTTTTAAGGTTTTCGATGAAGAAAGAAGAAAAAAAACTCCACCATTAAAATTCATCACTTTCGAGTTTTTCTTCCAAAGTTATAAACATAAACCGATACACGAGCAAGGTTTGGAAATCACTTTGGCGTTGAAAAAGGGGTTAAAAAATGCGGCGAGATGTTACGTGAGTTTACGTCTAATGAGTGCTCGTTCGTAGCGATCAGCAACACGTACCCCTAACGATTCGAACGTAATAAACGTAATAGAATCACCAAGTTATATTACTCCGAAGGGATCCGAGATCAGATCCTTTTCCTCTCGAAAATCTATCCAAGTTCACCCACTTTCACGGCAGTGTGTTTCGCTTTCGCTCCGAAACTTGGACGTATTGAAAAATTTCAGAAGAAAAGGCTTCATAGCCGCAACGAATTTTCTCCGAATGAACAAATTGAGAATTATTGCCGCAATAAATAATAAATATCTCAGCGGCGTTATTTTACTCTGTTAGACCGCGGATATATGAACCGGCTACATTATTTACAGATGATTAATCGCTTTCTATGACTTGTGCCGGTGCCGGGGAGTGTACCCTTTCATTATTTATTCAAAAGTAAAACAACTTTCCTTCATACACAACTAAAATGGATGTGTTGGAAATAATAAACGTCTATTCCGACCGAACGCCTTTGTACTTACGCGCTCGCGCTTACGGAAAGTATTCAATAAACTATAGCGCTTTTCCAATTTAAGGTAAAATATTTGACATGTAAATACTGCTAAGGCTCATAAGCGTCGAAGTCTTGTTTAATCAAACGCTAAAAACGAACATTGCTTTCTGTTTGCTTTATTTATTTTCTTTATTATGAAAATCGACCGAACGTACGCCGCGTGTATTGTGAAGCTTGTTCGGCGCTAACGATAGAGTATTAAATTGCTTTGCGCAATAAAAATAGCCATTAAGTCTTGATTTCAACAATTACACATTCCAAATAATTTCATGAATTCTTCAAACGTTTTCGTACCACATTCGCTACGTTCGCGTGCATAAAACACCACAATAAAAACTCGTCTCAGAAAACCACTCGTAATAACAGTTATAATCCCCTACGTTGCGCAATAAAAACTACACTCTAATATTTTACGACGGACACATACCGTAAATTATTTAAAAAGTAAATTAAATTCCTCGAAACTGCCGCCGTTTTATACGTGCAGCTATATATCGGTCCATCGCATCGGCTATAAACCGGCGATTTTCGTATGCGTCCGTTCTTTTGTGAAATTTCGCACACATTCGCGTGAAAATATAACGTAACACGATTTTTTTCAACCTTTCGATTATTATTTTACCGAGAATATTTTATTTTGGCCGGGCACGTTTTTATCTCTGAATTTTTCCGAATGAAATGATTTACGCGAGCCGAGATTAATCTAGCTAACCCTTCGCGGGCAATATGTGACGTATATACGTCGCGCGACTCTCGCATTTCTCATAAATCGGGAAAAAACGCGGATTTTCCGCGGAAAAAAATAAATTAAAATCCAGTATTTATCAACGGGTACCCCTCCGCGACGTTTGTTTTTATTGCTGCGCCTCCGAAACAGGTAAACACGTTGAATAAATAACGTTTGAAGGTTGTGATTTTCAGCGCGGGCATTTGAAGAAAATTTCGACGCAAGGCGAAAAAGCCCTACGGATATTCTTGCGGGAGAAAACTTTAATCTCCGTGTGCAAACAGAGGCCACGAAGATGAAGGATGAGGTGCCATAGATGGGCATGGGAATTTCCCGACGTGCCAGATATGAAAGTGGCCCTTTTATTTGAGGCGAAGCTCATTTTTATCGAGGACACGCTCTGAACAGAGCAAATTTGACGTGCTGACGAAACATAGGTTAATGAGAAATCCTGCTCAGTCCGAGCTGAACGTCTTGCGTATTATACGCAGCTTGTGTCTCGGGTACCGAATATTCGTTTCGGCGATTATTTGATCAGAGATATTATACGTGGGTATGCTCGGTTTTCTCATTATCCGAAATACGGCCTTGTTTGCTCTTCGGGGCGGTGTAAACTTCCGCAATATATTTATTTTTTCGAGTCGGTGCCGTTCCATCTTCCGAGATGTTATCAATTTTGAAATAAATCTTCACTGAAATTTCATATCGCGAGTACTTTTTTTTTACTAAATATTGGTATTTCGTATAAACTTTGGGGATACGTGAAAAATGAGATTTTTCGATATGTGTACGAAAAAATAAATATTTTTTCATGATTTTTTCAGTACACACATAATTTAAAAATAAAATTATTTATCTCACTATACAATATAAAATAAAAATACAATACAATTATAATACACATGCATAGATTAAATACACTCCACATTGTAGTGATAAATTTCTTAAAATTAATTTAAATTCAAATATTTTTCATAAAGAAATCGCCAAACTTTCTCATAAAGAAAAACTTTCGAAACATTCAAATTCCATTTTCGACTCTTAATTACGTAAATAAACTTACGAAATAACATAAAAATGATGACTTAAAACGAAAGAAAAAAAAATCAATTACCGTGCATTAAATATTCGAATTAACTTCAATTTTCAAACACAATAATTGATAATAAATATAAACTACTTACTACATACATGAAATACGATAAAAAGACTCACCGTCAGCTGTGGATATGATAAACATTCCGAACAACAAAGCGACGAACCCTCCCAAACTTCCAGTGTACGCTTTGACAACTGTCATAATGAGGCTTCGATCGAACCTACGCTCTGAAAATCTCCAATATCAAACGTTTCTCTGACAAAACCTTCCGATCCTTCATGGTCTCGAACCGACCCTCCAAATCGAGGAAACGCGATTGAAAAATTGCAGCACGCGATCGCAATCGAAACCGAATATGTCCCGGAAACAAAAACGAAAAGTCTAAACTGTAAATTTTATAATTCTCTTCGATTCGACGAATGTTTTTGCGATGTTTTCGTAGATTTTTCGAAATCGATGCGACGCGTCCAGGCGTGTAGCCGTTCGAGACCGTACTGGAAGTCTCACCGCAAAATTGCTTGCAGGCGCTATGGAGGAATTCCGAGTTGCGCATGTTCTGAGAATTTTAGGCTCCACCCCTCGAATTCGAATTTTGCTTTTTCGAATGACTGTCGTATGGAGTTTCGTGTGAGGTCGACGCATATGACGTGCCATTGTCTAGTTGCCACAATTAATGCAATATTTTAATTTATTATTATAGTAACGATATTTAGTATGAAAGCATTTTGAAAATATAGTTTTCATTATACAAATAAAAAATAAGATTAAGCGGCTTATAAGCATTAATACAAATCAATTATGTCTAAGGCAAACGATCGTTTTGTTTCTAATTGTGAGTGCATTTCAATTGAAAATTTATTAATTAATATTTGTATTTGAATAAGCCGATTCAAATGCTCTTTTGCATATACAATACATGTATAGAAGAAAATTATCTAGAAGAGTTGCATTTGCCTTTCAGGACTCATCTCAAAGGAAAACTCTATTTATCTTCGAAGAAAAATATCTCTTTGAGTTCTCTTCAGCTGATAATTTTTTTCTACGTATTTTTAATTAAAAGTTTAAGAATAAATACTGCTGTGATCCCATTGAGTTTTTCTCAGAAGTCACATATTATATGCTTATTATCTCTTTCGTATACTTTGTTTGAAGCGAAAAATATACCTATTCATAGATAACAATTTGAAAAATTCTGGTGAAATTAATAAAACCGATTTTCTTGAAATATATTATCATCTGAAGATTCTCTTTGATTAACTTTTTCTGGGAAAAAAGGCTTGGAATTCACACAAATAACTTTCATTCATGTTTATACCATTTTAATTGTGAATATATAAAATTCTTTTAAAGTAAAAAAAGCTTATTACTTGCATTAAACTCACAATTAATTAGAATCATCTAAACTCAACATTACAACACAAGGCCGCTTCCTTTGTTCAAAAACACCGACAATCGGATTCCGACTAAATCCTTTAAGCCCAACTGCAATACATCAATCCCTCGATCATAGTCACGCAGGAAAATCCTAGATCCACATGGGACAAGGGGGACAAACGCAGTGAAGACACTAGCTTACTTTTTCGTTTCAGCTCATACAGTGAACTGAACTGAACTGCACGGGACCGTACCTCACATGCGTGAAAGGACAAGAAGGGGAAAAAAAGATTGCGTCCGTAGACAAAGGAAAATGTTTTATAGGCAGTCACTAGAAGGCACAAAAGGTCATTACGTCACCCCTTGAGGAAATATTGCCCCGAGACTACGCACCGGCCACTAACTCCAGCTCCGTTTGATAGACCATACGAATTATATGCTCCCCATCGGCAGTTGGGGAGGATCTATGGTCAAGGTGGTCACTGAAGTCAAAGACTACTTTAGTGATAGAATAATAAAAGAGACGGCCTTTGTTTTATATTCGAATGCTCTTTTGCCGAGTATAATACATGGTGCATTCTGAAAGTAATGTTTATATTTAAAAAATAAGAACTATTTTTTTCTAATTTTCTTCAATACGCATTTTATAAGTATCCACAATTTTTTTTTGACGCTTCAATTTTGGCATCTTTTGATTCCGGTTTTTTAGCTCGGAGAATAAAAAGAAGATGGTAGATGCTCGACATGTAACAGTTCGGAGTTTGGGAGTTAGCTGGAGTAATGGTAGTCGAAAGTTTAGAAAGGGTGCTACTCAGTGTTGCATTATCGAATAATGTTCTAAGTACTTGCTGTGATTCGATATCAAAAGTAAAGTTCGGTTAATCGATCATTCTCGTATCAGAATAATTTAAGTGTGTTGTGAAATTGAATATTTTAAATAACCAAATCAAGTAATTTGAACTACATAAATATGGCTTGTAAGAGCGTATCAACAAAATATATTTCATAACTTTCGGAATGCACCATGCACAGTATACTTCCGTTACTGCAATCAATATTCAAGTCATACAAAAGCGTCGATAACAAGCAGCGAGCGAAAAATTCAAGCGAGAACGTTTCTTTGTTAAGATCAACATCGTAGATCAATTAGAGCGCATCTTGCGCTTTGTCCGAACTTGCTCAAATTGCGCTCGGCGTTCATAAAACAATTAGCACAACCCTGCGAAAGTTAAAATTATGACGTTTTTATTACGCGCGAGCCACGACGAAGGGGTGCTTTACAGGCGTTCATTACTTTATGGCTCCGCAGTGTATCATTTTCCGGCGCCGACATTAATCTGTGTAAAGCTTACACATTTCGTTCGTACACACTCAGGTCGATGCATCTTATGCATAATTTCTAGCATGAAGTCGTGGAAGGATGCTGTTGTGCTATGTTGTGTGTATAATTTTATGTGTAGAAAGATTTACATGTCTACTTGTTAGTTTCATTGGGTTAATATTGCTTTTTGAATTCGATTCGTATATAGCTGATCGAACTTTTAGAAATATAATATTGCGATTGGTGAGTAGGTATGTAAGAAACTTCGCTGCGGGATTCCAAATAGTAACCACCTTTGCATAAGTTCGTCTCGTTAAAAGTTTCATGAAAGTTTTGCATCGAAAAGTACAGAGTCATAAAATCTTATACAAACTCACATAAATACATACTTTGTCTATCGTTTGCTTATTTTAAATCAAAACTTTCGATGTGCTTTCGTTTTGTCTCCATTTTGTTATTATTGAGGGATAACATTCGGGAAAATCTCGTGTGTTAAAATTATGTTACACAGATTATAAAACGTTTTCCGTGCACGCTTAGCATGCATGTCGTGATATGTTCGTAGGATTTGTATATTTTTGGCATTTATAAGTAGAGAATTGCCAACAAGGACATTGACCAAAAGACATTATCTCTCCCCTTATAACATTTCGAAAAGTTTTCCTTTTTCCCCCATTTTATCCAGAATGGTTTTCCATTAATTTATTATTCTATCTGTGTGTATGTACGTTATAAGTATTACACGAAGTTCCGAGTTCGCAACAGTTTACTCTTTCCCAATTTCCTTTCTGATTAAGGTATCTAATTGAAAAACCTTTCCATTAGCCGAAGTGCATTTCAGTCATGTACAACTTTTCAAACAAGATTCGCATCTGAAACTATTTCGCATTCGTACGCGAACCACGTTATGCAAATTTATCGGAAAGATTTCTATCAAATAACAACGCACGCGAGTGAAGAATTTCTCAAAAAAGATTATTCGATTTCGACGTTCAAACTTACACGGGCTGAGCTAAAACCGAGTTTTTTTATTGCAAACTTTATCCACGTATGGCGAAATCCCCCGGGTTTTATAGGATCAGAATCTCGGCTTCAAATGTTCACACAAGTCCCGCATCTCGTAAGTTCTTGGTCGCTTTAAGCGCAGGTCTCTTAGGTCTCGGCCATTTATTACATTTTCTTAAGCCAACAACTATTACGGCAGCAACATAAACTGAAATAAAATAAGTCACCAATTTACCAACCGTTTATGGGCGCGCACTTGTCGAAAGTTCCGCAGCCAATTATTATAGCGGAAGCGTTAAAAAAAATAAGTGAAGCAATTTCGGGGCTAACGACGAGCCGTTATTCGGTTCGGTCCGTATCAATTAAACTTGCAATTCTCCCTCCCTTTTGGGGCGGCGTTCCGATGGAGGCCCAACTTATAATTCAATTAGTATCATCAGAAATAACTCGATGCGATGGAATGTTAAATTTAGCAGAATGCTCTCCTGGCCCCTTACCCTCGCTAGACGGCAGGACATCTCCCCGAGGATTAGCCGTCATACTGCTGGCCGCTTGTAAGGGGATACTGGCCAAATAAAGGTGGAACCTTTAACATAAAACTAATCCTTCTAGAAGGGTCCTAATAAATGCGGGTACAATAATATCTACGGCTGCTGCATAAACGCTTAGTATTTTTATCTCCGAAATCCTGAAATTATCATTAATATATGCACGCGCATACAAGACGCTTTTCCTCGCTGAAGTATCACATATCGGACCAATACACGAGATTATCTCGGACAAATTGATATTTTCCCCTGCAGCACTATAACTGAAACAAATTAACGTGGATTTTCCCCACAGTTATTTTATGGCGTCTGCCGCAAAAGGGCTTACTTGAAGTGTGATCTGCTTTCCACTCCCCCTTAGAACGATCACTGTGTAGGGTGAGACGTTCGTGAGCGCTCGCTACACAAAGATCCGCACACGATTAATGGTTTCTATCTATTAATTATAAAATAACAGTGACGAATGAAAGCAACCACATTAATAATGCCAAGAGTCACAACTAGACAGGTTACATTAACTGAGGGTTGCTTTCAGACGGCACCGCTTGTAAACGTTTGTCATCAAAGCAATTTATATCATCGCATTGGAATTTCGCTAATGATTCATTTCGTACATTCGAAGCGACACGCTTACGAACGAATCCATTTTTCATCGCACTCGTGAATAATTCAACACGCTCCGTTCTATCACTTTTTAATGCACATCGAAAAAACGACGGATCGATCGACTGACGTTAAACGCGACATTTCGACTCAGTACAATAACTTTTTACAATCACGTCTCTATATATTATTAAATTGTTAAAAAGTTGATCTAATAAAAAATTGGCACACTCGTACGTTGGTTCAAGTATTGTGTAGATGCTGGATTCGATTTTCGATTCAGACTGCGGCGAGAGTAGATATTTGTAAGTGCAGGTTGTTGATTCGGTGATACCTCTGAGATGAAACGGTTGATCAAAGAATCAACTAGCTATTACCAAAAGAATCTATGGTTACGAAACCACCGAAAAGCACAACTGGTGTTTCAAAAGCTCTGAAAAATATTCGTGAACTTGAGTCGATCGCAACTTTCGCGCGGGCGGAAAAAACACAAGGAAGCCACCTAAGAGCGAATTTACGTTTTTGTATCGGCCACAATAAATCTGCCATTCGCACTGGCACCTCCGGGCCGCTGAAGGAAGCCATCTTATTAGATTTTTTCGCGTGTCGGAGCAGGTGCCGTCTGATATATCGCGCCGATGAATATAACCGTTGTCGGGGGCATATTGCACGGCTACACACTCCAGAGTTATTGCAAGGCGAGGACGCTTTTATTGCAGCCCGGCGTGTGTGATGAACGACTCCGTTTTCAGGAGTGGCGAACCTGAAGGTCTGAACGGTGGACAACGGAAGACGTTGAGGGATGGCTTCCGAGATTCGCCCGGTGAGGCTATGCGTCATCGTTTTTCAGCGCGGGACGTTCAATGGACGAAATTTGCTCTGGCGCTTGCTTTGTGCGGTGGATTTTATTAGGGGTGGTTTTTTTTTTTGTCGTCGATCTCTTTCATGAGATGTTTTAGTTTGGGCGAGCTTCTGTGACCCCAAGTCGCTCGAGACTCTTTGGACTTTAAGCCGATTGTGAGCTGCTGTATAGTATTTCCCGTTCCAGTAGTAAGTTCCGTTGAGTGTGTAAGATTTGGATAATATTTGCTACGTCTTCGCTACAAATCGCTTCGAATCCCAAAGTAAATTGTAAAATGTTATTATGCAAAACCTTCTCAATTGTTCAAAAGAAAATTTCACTGCCATTTGGTCAACCGTCAAGATGTCTATAAAGTAAAGACTTTTTGATTGAACGATTAAAAGATTTTGACTAAGCACATCAGATTTGATGAGCATAACTTATTCAAACTTCATATTTCTAAATCGCGCAGTGAAAAAAAAAATATTTTCGAATGTAGTCCAATTTGTCTTTATTATAAATTGAAAGCACCTGCAATACATTGTTAAGCTTAAAAGCTCGGTACTAAAGGCATAAAATGAGTGCTTAAATAGTAATGTGCCATTAAAAATAAAGAAAAAAAATAAATGAGTTATAGATCCATAAAATATTACTATGTCTTGTTCGCTTCTCGTGATATAAAATTCATGTACGAATATTAAAAAATAAGAACGCAAATACACATTACATTTAGTGATATAATGTTTTTAATTTTATATGATATATAATAGGTTCACCTTTACATTTCTAAAAAGTGAATTCAATATTTTAAACAATTTTCTTTATTCTACAATATATTATCATACGTGTACGATAACCTATCCCAAGCGATATTTATTTCACACAGGCGTCGCAGCAATAAATATATGGGTGTCACATCGGAAAAGTATAACGAAAAATTACGCTCACTTTCGAGAGTGTCAAATTGAAAAATTCAGCGTCCTTTTTCAATTTAAAATAATAAAGAAATATCTGTCAACCCAGATGCGTTTGACAGCCGAGCTAAGCGGACGAGACACGTCGATCGAATTCCCTGAAGAAAATTCGAGCGAACGAATGTTTTCCATTCTGTTACGTTTTTATTTCGTCAAAACAATCGAAACATTTAATAACATTCCGAATACACTATTTCGCAATCTCGCTCACGTTTTCGGGTCGCGCGAATAACGTACGTAGCGCAGACGTCCATACAACGTTCGCCCTTTTAAGCTGTAAAACATTCCCGCCCTTAAAGATTCGCAACGGAGGGGCGGCAAATACGCAGTTCGTAGTCGGCACGCAGAGGGTGTTGGAAATATTTTTCTCTCGTATTTGAAAAATATGTTAATCAAATAGTTACGTTATGATCGCACCTTTCCCCGTCGAGAGCGCTCCGCACCACTCTTCTGGGGCAGGGGCCATTGTTATTTCACTCTGCGAGCTTTTGGCACGTGAGCGAGCTTTCAGTTCTCAATGTCCGTAATCATCTTATGAAACCTTCCGCCGAGGTGTTTCTGGGACGAAACACGTGGCTTAGTGAAGAAACGACACCCAGGACTGACATTTCGTCAGGCTGATACGTGCCAAAAACAGCAAATAGGACATGCAACCACATTTTCAAGCTCAACGGAAAACTGCTATTTTCGCGCAGAGTTGCGGACTCGAGGAAAAAATACGTGACCCTATTTACCTTGGTTCTAAATTCAGACGAAAACCCGACCGCGCAACAACTCAGACTTCAATTTGCATAATATATAAACTCAAAAAAAAAAATCTCAAATAGGCTCTTGAAATCTTTGTGCGAAACGGACTAAATAAATATATTTTTAAAATTCAATCCACAATCTCTTTTGTGCGAGGAAACGAGCGGTCGTTGACAAAATCGCCTTTGAAAACCGCTTCGGCTTTATTTTCGCACACGGAGTTCGAACAATGTGGCGTAATGAACAGGTATGCTGAGAACGCGCAGAGCTTTCGCACATATGGCGCCTACGCGATACGTGATCTTCGGTGATCAGCATTAAGCGGGACCGTTCCCGATCGTTTAGATCGGCCTAAATTGATATAGACCCCGAAAAAGCTACGGTTGAATCGATAAAAGATGCCGGAAAAAGGACTCGCGCGTTCAGCTTCGGGAATGCAACCGACTGATAAGCGCACGTCTCAATTGAGGCCCCGAAAACGTCTACGTGAGACGAAGTCGCTAATTGTGAATCGAAACGAAGATTGTTCAAATGGATTTTCAATTGAATATATTGAAAAATTTAACTATATAATAGCACTATTCCGTCTGTGTGTGTGTGTGTGTGTGTATTCAACGGACTGATCACTAGCATGTTATAATAATATACCTATGTATAAGTTATAGTAAACGTATTACGTCGTATCACTTATAAATATTTCGCTCGAGATTCAATCTAACTATCAATTACGACTTTGTTAACATTTATCACTGTTCATTACAGGTAATCGTATTTTTGTTTCGTACACATTTCGATAAAACGCCGAGTGATGTATCTTCGACCGATCGCGAAAGGATTCGATAAATACAGCGTAATTCGGCGATACGGACGCATCGACGCATGAAATATCCCGTTTCAGGGTCTCGGGGATCCAATAAGAAAGAAAAATCGCATCCATTAGGAGCTTATTGAGTACAAGCTCAGATTCGCTCCTACGCCAAAGGGATATCCTCGGGCCGCTCCTCTCCGTTTCAATAACTCAACCCGGCAACAGATGCTAACGATGTTGATAAAGATGTTCTAAGCTGCTACGCTCCACCTAAGCCGCTCGCTTGTTCCGTTTTATTTATTTCTATTTTTTCCTTCCCGTTTTCGTGTTTTTTATTCGCGGCTCTATCGCTAGTTGCGCGTGTGTATGTATTTTCAGGAGGCGGGATGTCGGCGCTTAACGGCGCAATATATACGAAACGTGTGAAAGGTGAACAATGAAGTGTTGAAAGGGTATATTAAAATAATGCTCCATAAATAACTTTACGTACCTTATACATTAGGGATAGTGTGGAGTCATCATCGAAGGCCTGTGGAGGCTCTCTTTCAAACAACTTTTTTTTTCCCCGCCACAAGTTGGTATAGTACTGCGAACCTCGATGTGAGCACCGTATATCAAACGCTAAGGTTCCGCAACGATAAAGGTGTTGCTAATTATTATTTATAGATCGTTAACGACCGCAATGTGTTCCTTTTTAAATAATAAATAAAACCAGCTTTGTCTGTTGAATTTCTTCCGTTGTACTCGAATGAAATACAGCGCGATTCATCGTTTCCATATTATTTTTTTCTTCTTTCGAGGCGCGAATCTCTTAACGTCGCAAAAGATTCATTGCCACCTTTAGCCGGCAGTCCATTCTTCAATCAAAACTTTAAATAATCATTAAGTGCTCGAATTAAAGTGAGATTCGGCGCGAATATAAATCACGGCGACCATTTCTCAAGATGACGCTAGCGCTGAATAATCATTCGAATTTTCCCGGATAATCCGACCCGTCTGCCCTCCGATAATCCGGATATTAGATTTGAATATAAAATGCAAAAGAAGGAATAAAAAACGGGGAACATTATCTGTGTTACACCCTCGGATGGGCTTTCGTTTACACGTCAATACGGCTTATTCAAATTCGCGGGAACAATGTAAACGGTCTCCGGGCAATAAATCATAATACCAGATGTTAACAAAAGAAACCTCCGCATAATATCGGGACCCTGTTGAAAAATATTCGGAAAAGGCCCGGCCATACACGTCAACAAGATCGAATAACGTCCGAATAATGCGTGGCATAATAATGGCGATCCGTTCGACTCGTTAATTTCACTTTCCGCCGAATAATGAATTAATAAGCTGTGTTCTCGGGTCGTTTTGTTCTCGCGTCTTTTGAACAATGTTCGTCGAAGACAAACTTATTGGAAGCTCGGAGTCAGTTTAGTGCGGAACTTGCAGTGCTCGAAGTTCGCCGCATTCGAACTTCTTAAAATGCTCACATTATCTTTTGCGTTCGGACGCATTCGCGCAGGAACTTGCACAAAACCTCGGATAATGCACACCGCTGAAAACTTTACACTTCATTTGAACCGAGAAATATACGCGGATGTAATTTTGAATTTTGATTCTATCGAAAATAATATCACATTTCATACAATATTTTGGAGGTGAAACCGACCGTTTCATATTATTTTGAAAACAAGATTATTCTGCGTGATATCAAACATATTCAGTTAACATAATATTTACATAGCGAGCGAGAATTCAAATCGTGATAATTTTAACGACTTTAAAATGAATTATTACTATTTTCATATTTCAGCATCGTTTCGTGTGCGAGTTTACGACTCCCGAGAGATATAATTGTTTAATTATTCTCTATTATTCTATTCTCTATTATATTCTTGTAAGTACATAATTAAGTCGTTCAGCACTCATGCAAAGGACAAGCGCCACTTCATAAACCATTCGTTTCATGCTTCATTTGTATTTTAATATCTTGACATTGAATGAGCTAGATCAAATTCAAAAATTTCATTATTGCGCAAAAGTGGATTTCCATATAATTTTCTCAATTTATTTTCCCGAGAAATCTTATTAGAAAATCAATCAATGGACAATAAATAAAATAAATTGATTTAAAAAAAAATGAAAAATAAAATCGAATCATCACAAAATCTAGGGCATCGCCGCTGGCTTTCACGGCTTCATTTCAATCTGCATTTTTACCATCAATCATGCATCCATCCGGAACACCCCCGTTTCGATTAAATCCGTTCGATCGCTCCGGAATAATGGATAATTTATAAAGTCGACGGTGTAAATGCATAATCCAGTGCATTTTCCGACGCGGGGGGTTTTACGTGTTGTTTCGCCGATATAACAAAACCAGCGCCGCCAAATCCTCTTACCGGATTACCGCCGACCAGCAGAGTGGGCAAAACGATGCAAGGGGTGGCATTTCGAGCTGGGGTTGGGTTATAGTTGGGTTAGAGTAGGGTTGGGGTGGTTGTGGGGCGTATGAAAGTGCGCCGATATCGGGTCGGTTGTGCGTCGCTGCAAAACTGCATCAAATCCGATATTGGTACATTGCCGTCGATTGTGCTTCGAAATTGAACGTAAGCAGTATGGATGATTCGATTTTTTCGGATTCAATTATTTTTTGACTTTAAAAGTGATATGAATCGAATTGAATGGTTGGTATCGATAGTTTTATTGATCTAATATGATAAAAGCTTTAATTTTTCAGTGTTTATTTCTGTCACAATGTCACTCGAGTTACAATCTACTCTACACAGGCGTTATGATAATTGCATGTAATAATTGTAGAAAATATAGTATGAATGTACAAATCTAATAATTATAAGTATGCGATGATATTTTCAATAGGTTATACACTTACATTTGTTTGAAAAGATTTGTATGCAAGTTCCCACTTCAAATTAAATATCTTCTATGCACATGATTTCGAAAATTTCAAATAAATTATTTTCAAATTTATACTGAAAATTTTCCCATTTCAATTTGAATATGATTCGTTTTAAGTTGAATATCTTTCCGTTCCATTCGAATATTTCAAATCGTTAATCAAACCGTTTTAGAATAATTTTGATAATGGGATTTTACACTTAAAATGATCTGATGCAATAAATTGTCGTATTGTTAGATCGATCGAAAATTTTCAAAAGACAAAAATATTTTAAATAATTGACCTCCTTATAAACAATATTAAGATTAAAATATGCTAAGAAATGAAATGCAATTCGATAATTTTAACGGATAAAAAGCGACTCGTACCAACTCCACAGTGAAATTTTAAACGGTCGACTTACTTTAACAACCCCTTTGAGAGCTCGATCTCGAATACTTTCTCAAAACTCGTTTACCATTAATCCATAATTTATCCGAATAACGACCCAGCCCGGGCGTTACGCTTTAGAAGGCTTTCGATTCATACGATACAATCAATCACTCGTATGAAAATTTCGAATTCTATCGGCGTTTGCGCTCAGTGCATATCATACAAATACGTACCTACATAAGTACGAAGCTGCATGTGCATTTGTTTGTTTGTTTTGAATCTGTATGGCACTCGCGTTTCAAAGTGGTGTTTGCAAGCACAAATGATTGATGTGTGTTGAAAACATCCGGAAGCGTTGAATGCAACTTGCAACTTTGTTGAATTTCAGCGGTGCGCACAAAGCGCAGTTCGGAAAATTTATCGCATTTTATATACAGCGTAATTTTCAGAATTGAAAATTGAAATGTCCCGTGACGATTTTAATGAGAAATTTTTGATTGACAAAGCATATTGAAAACTTTCATTATTCACCGAATGACAGTTGCACTTCTTTTATTATTGTATACAGATACGAGTACCCAATTACTTTATTATATGCATTTAAAACAGCCAGAGGTTGAAATTTCTCATATATGAGATACAATCCCAAGATTCAAAGACATGTACAGCCTTAGAAGGTCGAGGTAAATGGTAACAAACAAATCAATAGCTCATTATGCTGAGAAAGCAGCTGTTCGGCTAAACCAATGCAAGTATCGATAATGATGGTACGTAACCGACAATCCGGACGTTCCTTTTGTAAGTGAATCACTTCGAAAAAGCATTAAATCAACACTGTTTTCGAATTAAATAAAACAAATGACCAATCCTCTATATTAATAAAAAAAACGGCATTAGCCAAGATAAGACTCAAACCCATGCATCCCAAAGTAAGCTGAATCGATACGGCATGCATAAATACTTTATACCGCTTCATTATCGGCCGGATAAATTAAATAAATAAAAATAAATTAAATTAATTTAAATTCAAATTAAAAAAAAATTACATGCAATAAAAATACGATTGCATATACGACGGAGCCACGTAGTCGGTGTTTCACTGCAGTTGATAAAGCGGAGAGACGCATTCAGGTGACGGAAGCATTTGTCTGTTGCACCGCATTGTTCGTCAGTCATCAAGGCTAGAGAGGTTGCACTTTGTGAAAATGCACTCGAACGAACACATTCAAATATACAACGGGGGTGTTAAACGTTCACACGCTCGTGAGAATCGTTTATGATACTCGAGAGATTATCGCACAATGGCATACGAATATAACGTATAGATTAGTTCGACTCAAACAAAATTATAACAATAACTTTTAATATATATCTATGTGAAGGTTTCTGAAGTATTAAAAATGTGAATGAAGAAAATAACAATGCAACTAAAAGTGCTTGCGTTATAAATATCTTGCCAACGTCAGTACTCTGGTTATGGCGTTAAGTACGCGAGTAAAAATGAATCCAAGTCACATCTGTAGTTTCACAACCCTTATAAAAAAATATCATCAATATTATAATTTTAATAACGTTATTTGTACGTTTGTCTGTCTGTTGCAATTTTTGTATGGAAAATCGTCAAGCATAAATTTCATATGGTGCAAATCATAGCAGCTTTGCGTCTTTTGCACCGCATTTAATTCGAGACTAAAAAATAATATGTTAATTTGGATCTTACGGCCTTTGCTATAAGATATATATTCGTGTGTCGGAAAAATCTGTATATACATTCATACAAATCTGACCCTTAACGCCGATTATCGATAGGTAGCATTTTTGAATATCAAGGCAACGTCGGCCGCGGCGCTCGCATTGTTTACTTTTTCAAATATAATAATTAATTTTTGAAAACAATTAATTTTCGGCCATTTTGTTTTTTCGTCGCGTCTCGAAGTACGAATCGGATCGGATCGACCGGAAATTCGTTTCTGACCCTTCAATGCCCGAACGATTAACACGTTTGGAACGGATATATTTTAATTTTTTTTTTTTTTATTATATTACGAAATTTGAATGACATTTTTTTTTTATAATGACTAACACAACTTTAAATTGATCGTATAAATTGTATGGTTTGTTTATAATAACCGAAATATAATATGTTTATTTGATTTTTACTTTTTGAGTTAATTTTTATTTCGTTTTTTATAATAATTAATTTTTCGGAAACAATTATTTTCGAACCGGAAATTCGTTTTTACACATTGACAACTGGACAATATTTTTACTCATTCAGATTTGATTTTTTTTTCAATATTTTTTATATAAATTATGATTTTCGCGGCAAACTGATCAGCTGTTTCGGAGTCAATAGGTAACACACATACATTCGTTTTCATTTATACAGAAAATAGATATAAATATTATTTTATATCCTCGATAATAAGACCTGATCTTATATTAATTTTACTTACAAAATTCCAATAATACATCTACATACTATGTATTAATAAAACAAATAAAAAAACTTTCTTAAAGAATTATTTTCAATGATGTATTAAATCAGTACTTAACTATTATAAACAAAAGATATTCAAATTATTTTCAATAAATTAGTACATGAATTTCTCTTAATATTAATAATTTTGGAATTTTCAAAATTGTGAGCGAGGGTAGATATAGATCGCCTCAAAAATTATAATCTTAGGTATTCGAATAAAAACATTAAAATTCAAACCCAAGTCGTATGGAACGACGCGAATTACATCGCATCGGTTGAATTCTTCACCAAAACCTCGAATTCTATTGAATTTTCGAAAAATATTTCGAAATGTTATTAGGAGCATATGTTGTAGCAAGAGTAGTCAAACCCAAGTTGTATGAAACATCGCGAATTAGATCGCTTCGATGCGTGTTTCGAACGAATTTTTCAGATACGTAGAATTCGAATAAAAACATCGAAATTCAAACCCAAGTCGTATGAATCGACGCGAATTACATCGCATCGGTTGAATTCTTCACCAAAACCTCGAATTCTATTGAATTTTCGAAAAATATTTCGAAATGTTATTAGGAGCATATGTTGTAGCAAGAGTAGTCAAACCCAAGTTGTATGAAACATCGCGAATTAGATCGCTTCGATGCGTGTTTCGAACGAATTTTTCTGATACGTAGAATTCGAATAAAAACATTAAAATTCAAACCCAAGTCGTATGAATCGACGCGAATTACATCGCATCGGTTGAATTCTTCACCAAAACCTCGAATTCTATTGAATTTTCGAAAAATATTTCGAAATGTTATTAGGAGCATATGTTGTAGCAAGAGTAGTCAAACCCAAGTTGTATGGAACGACGCGAATTAGATCGCTTCGATGCGTGTTTCGAACGAATTTTTCTGATACGTAGAATTCGAATAAAAACCTCGAAATTCAAACCCAAGTCGTATGAATCGACGCGAATTACATCGCATCGGTTGAATTCTTCACCAAAACCTCGAATTCTATTGAATTTTCGAAAAATATTTCGAAATGTTATTAGGAGCATATGTTGTAGCAAGAGTAGTCAAACCCAAGTTGTATGGAACGACGCGAATTAGATCGCTTCGATGCGTGTTTCGAACGAATTTTTCAGATACGTAGAATTCGAATAAAAACATCGAAATTCAAACCCAAGTCGTATGAATCGACGCGAATTACATCGCATCGGTTGAATTCTTCACCAAAACCTCGAATTCTATTGAATTTTCGAAAAATATTTCGAAATGTTATTAGGAGCATATGTTGTAGCAAGAGTAGTCAAACCCAAGTTGTATGAAACATCGCGAATTAGATCGCTTCGATGCGTGTTTCGAACGAATTTTTCAGATACGTAGAATTCGAATAAAAACATCGAAATTCAAACCCAAGTCGTATGAATCGACGCGAATTACATCGCATCGGTTGAATTCTTCACCAAAACCTCGAATTCTATTGAATTTTCGAAAAATATTTCGAAATGTTATTAGGAGCATATGTTGTAGCAAGAGTAGTCAAACCCAAGTTGTATGAAACATCGCGAATTAGATCGCTTCGATGCGTGTTTCGAACGAATTTTTCAGATACGTAGAATTCGAATAAAAACATCGAAATTCAAACCCAAGTCGTATGAATCGACGCGAATTACATCGCATCGGTTGAATTCTTCACCAAAACCTCGAATTCTATTGAATTTTCGAAAAATATTTCGAAATGTTATTAGGAGCATATGTTGTAGCAAGAGTAGTCAAACCCAAGTTGTATGGAACGACGCGAATTAGATCGCTTCGATGCGTGTTTCGAACGAATTTTTCAGATACGTAGAATTCGAATAAAAACATCGAAATTCAAACCCAAGTCGTATGAATCGACGCGAATTACATCGCATCGGTTGAATTCTTCACCAAAACCTCGAATTCTATTGAATTTTCGAAAAATATTTCGAAATGTTATTAGGAGCATATGTTGTAGCAAGAGTAGTCAAACCCAAGTTGTATGGAACGACGCGAATTAGATCGCTTCGATGCGTGTTTCGAACGAATTTTTCAGATACGTAGAATTCGAATAAAAACATCGAAATTCAAACCCAAGTCGTATGAATCGACGCGAATTACATCGCATCGGTTGAATTCTTCACCAAAACCTCGAATTCTATTGAATTTTCGAAAAATATTTCGAAATGTTATTAGGAGCATATGTTGTAGCAAGAGTAGTCAAACCCAAGTTGTATGAAACATCGCGAATTAGATCGCTTCGAGGCGTGTTTCGAGCGAATTCTTATTTTAATTTCGTTTTTTATAATAATTAATTTTTCAGAAACAATTATTTTCGAACCGGAAATTCGTTTTTACACATTAACAAATAGACAATATTTTTACTCATTCAGACTTGATTTTTTTTCAATATTTTTTATGTAAATTATGATTTTCGCGGCAAACTGATCAGCTGTTTCGGAGTAAATAGTTAACACACATACATTCGTTTTTATTTATATAGAAAATAGATAGATAGATATAAATATTATTTTATATAAAATTATAATGCTCGATAATAAGACCCGAACTTATATTAATTTTACATACAAAATTCCAATAATACATCTACATACTATGTATTAATGAAACAAATAAAAAAACTTTCTTAAAGAATTATTTTCAATGATGTATTAAATCAGTACTTAACTATTATAAACAAAAGATATTCAAATTATTTTCAATAAATTAGTACATGAATTTCTCTTAATATTAATAATTTTGGAATTTTCAAAATTGTGAGCGAGGGTAGATAAAGATCGCCTCAAAAATTATAATCTTAGGTACTACTGCTAGTTTAACACTCAATGCTATAATGGACCGTTCTAGCGAAGATCGATCTATCCAGAAATTAAATCATACGCGATCATCCAACGTCAGAAGCGACCATAGCGCGCTTCGGAGACCCTATCAATTATAAACCATCATCATCAATATTCTTTTTTCTCGATCCAATTTCGTATAATTCACGATAGCACACACACACACACGTTCCCCTCTAATGTTTGTTCCGACCCGGTGACGTATGCAGTCATCAATCACGCTGACTGCCGATCGCAAGCACGTACACACACACGATAGTTTCAATATTGAAAAGGTCACCATCGATCGAATTAACTATGGATCCGTAGTTTCATTAATTATTCATTTGTGGTGTGTGAGCGCGTTGGGGCTGATGGGGATTTGCTGCTTGGAGTTTGTAAGAATCGAATGTATGAGGAGGCGTTTTAATCTGTGTTATGTTGGTATGGATTGAATCAAATTATGCCTAAATTATTTGACTTTTAATAATATGAAGTTTGATATGGTAAAATCAGTAATTTTAAAATCGTTTTATAAGAACGATATGATAATAGCTTATATAATATATCAGTAATTTTCGAAATTTTAATTTAAATTGAACATTATTCAGATCAGATGAATAAATTAGGACACAGCGAATTTTTATTTAAATCAGCTTTAATCATTTGATGCAAATGTATATCTCGAATTCATGGCAGTTTAATGGAACCCATTTTAACATGTATTTAAATATGTGTTAAAGTTTAATGAATTAAATGCATTATTGACTTTTCTTTAAGCTTTCAATAAAAAACTATCGATAGATTCCATTTAATCAAAAAAAATACAATTATTATTTATTTTTATAATCATATATGTATATAACTTCAATATAGAATAATTGTCATTTTGTTGAGTTTCAAATGCATAATGTACAATGCAACACTATCTGGTGTGAGAGCAACGTCCACTCCTCACCGACGTGATTAATCGTCCATTGTTCGCCAATGATGTCTACGTACAGCTATGACGAGCTTCGTTATTATTATCGTTATGGTGATGAGGATAACCTCCCCATCGACGTCCATTTTTTCAACCCAATTACCACGATTTTTCCAAAAAAAGTCTACTGCAGAATTACACTTTATAATGAAACCCGTGCTTGAATTTTCAGAATCGTTTAAATACTTTCACACACTTCATCGATTCGTTCAATATGAGTACTAATACTAAAAAAATGAATAAAAGGCTTCGATCGAATACGAACACATTTCGCTAATGCCACTAATAAAGCATTCAATCAATCGATTGTATCTTAATGCCCTATGTGCTTCATCGACAAAATATATACGAATCCGATGCGACATTAATAAATGTATCGCCCTGACGCAGGGATTCGACCGATCCCTATCCCGGTAGTGATATTTCCATTAGTGAGCGCTCGGAAGAAGACAGATGTGCGTCTTGCCAGTCGGTTATATTATATTATATATTATATATTATGGCTAGGAAGAGGCGATCTTTCACATCTGCTCGAGTGCGAAGCAATGAAAGTTTATTTTCATTTATGTGTGGTGAAAAATGCCGCGAAAATCTGCCCGACTCATTTATCATACGGCCTAGTGACAACCGCAAAAAGCCTCAACCCCGAATTGGACGGCATGAAAATATCAACCTGAACGTTATTAAGGATTCGTTACATTTGATGTCATCTGATTTCGAATATATAACTCGCTGTTAAAGCGTAAAGAAGAGTAAATGTATACTTGGTCTTGATAACGTTCTCGTTGCTCAACTATGCTACGGTTTTTCATTATAATTTTTCAATTTTGTCTATTTTCTATTAAACCATTACAGGAATATTCAAATATTTGATTAAATATAAACCGTGCTCCAAAAGAGCAAAATTATATCTATTATATTACTAGTTTACTAGCATTTTTAGTTGGTGAAGAAAATTTTCAGTTAGGTGATCTTGTTAATTTTGATTAAAATGTAGTCAGCATTAAAAATTAAGCACAGTGGACCAAGGTACATAATAAATAATTCATCTAGACAAAGTACACATTTCGCATTTCACCTCATATTTTCAATAAATCATTTTCCATTTTGATCTTATTCATTTCGCAAACTAAACATTCACATACGATATAAAACTCTAATGCAATTCTAATTCATTCTATGAATTCGAATAAATAATGCATAATTCAAATTCATTTTAAAACCCGATGTTATCCGAATACATTTCATGCATAAGCACCTGGCGGGGTTAGAGACAAAAAACGAAAAGATCTTCAGACGCATTACGCTCGGTTGCCTTCTTTGACACGTTTCACTTTTGATTTTTTCGTCTTTCTTACACATTTTCCGTTCTTCTTTTTATTTTTTTCTCCTCCGACCGTCACCTTTCTCTCGTTCACCCCCTTACCGTGGATATTCGTTGCGTTTTGTACGTTTCGTCTGAATACATTTTCTTCGGAGTGCGCGACAGGTGAGGCAAACCGCGAAGAGTCCTCGCTCTCGAGATCTACATTAATCCGAGCACTCGACGGCATAGGTGAAAAGATTGCGGCAATAAAGCCTCCCAGGTGGGTTCAAGACGGTACCATTTATCAAATTAAGAGTCACCTGATCCCTTTATGAACAATTCTAGGCTCGCGCGATCCATCATCCGGGAAATGACGCCGCTGTTGTATGAAGGGATTCGCCGAATCAAATAGTGCCCATTTATTATGAAAAACAATATTGCTTACACAATATATACATATATAAATGAGATGATTCGGAAATCGTAAAATTTTTAATGAAGTGTGATTCCACTATTCGTACAAAATTCATTTCAGGAGATAGTACGAATTGTGAATCATATTTTCATATAAGATGTAGTTAATGTAAATTGGACTTCGCTGTCATTTTAAGTGGCTAGGTCGAAAATATGAGTTTTATTTGCAAACTTTGCAATGAGATCTTTTTTAAATTCATTTATCGTTCTCATCGATTTTCTTTTGGGCTAGGTTAAATCAATATTTGCCAGATTCGTAGATTAGCAAGTCAAAATTTACTGAACTAAATTATATGAATGGGGAGGCATAGGAATGGTAGAGTTCTGCTGTGATCGATTGCGTGAGTTATAAAGATTTACAGTGAAATGTGATGTTTTATTTTCTGACTTTTATTACATTCTTCGCTTCTGCTAGTGTTAAATTCAAACAATTTAACGATAACATACTCCCATTCGACCGTTTGTCGAAGATTTCTGGCTGCGAGCTTTCCAAGAGGCTTAATGCACTATCTGTGTTTCCGGCCGACCGTATGGCGCACAAGTGCAAACCTAATTGACGGCTTTTATTTGAATTTAACCCTAGCCACATTACACGTAAATGTAATATATTTTTAAGTTAACAATTAAACAATGGCTGCGTATCAAATAAAATATTCCATCTGTTATACATTTCCACATTACTATAAATATCCTGGTCACTTGAGTAATTTTGTGGAAACTTTTTGAAAATACGGAAAATCATGCATTTTTTTAAAGGTGCCAGTGATAAAAATTAAGAAAATTTAATTTCCCAGTCATGAAATTGTATAGTTTTTCCTTGAATAAGACCTTATCCTTAGAGGAAACTTATTTTAGAAAAAAATATGAAATTTATTTCGGAGTAATTATTTTTCTAAATGCTCATTTTCAAAACGTTTCTACTTTGATCTGAATATGAGCATGAAAAACCTGAATAAAACCAAAAATTCCCAAAAAACTTTCAACGTTCTTCACCGAAAAAATCAAAAAGAATCTCAAACCACAAATTTTATATTCGAGTAATGATGTTTATATCGTCTAATTGCATTCGTGCATTCGAAATCGAATTTCGGTCGTTCGTTAGGTGTGGCCACGCAAATGTGCATAATGCAACTTCGCAGTGTGCAACTCAGCCTTGCTCCTAAGCTGAATGACGTTCCAGCGAACGCTCGTTAAAAGTTCACCTATTTTATCTTGCTTGTACAGTTCGGACTATTTTCAAGTTATATATTTATATATATTGTATATGTGGGTGTATTTGTGCGATACGGTTAAGTGTGTTATGTATACCGCTACGAGTTTCCAGTGCAATGCACTTGTTATGGTATCTTATGGGGTGAAACAGCTGCGGGGGTGGTTAATAAATATATAAGCTTGACGTTAAACTAGTTCGTTTGTATAATTGCGAAATCACTGCTGATTCAATTAAATATATAGTTTATGTAATATTTTAGTATTTTTTTTTTGTTATTTTTTAAATTCAAGTGTACAGAATGATGACTTCAATTGAAATCAATTAATAAGTGATTATTGAATATTTTATTCATATGTGAATTTTCATATTAATTATCTGAAGGATTTATTGAATTTAATAAGCGTTGGATGAAATTTCTCAAAGTTGTAAAAATACTTTAAATTTATTCATATCGTTGCGAAACGAGCCACCGCACAGTTGGATTTCAGCCAGG
Organism: Cheumatopsyche charites; assembly: GCA_024721215.1. Classification (NCBI taxonomy): domain Eukaryota; kingdom Metazoa; phylum Arthropoda; class Insecta; order Trichoptera; family Hydropsychidae; genus Cheumatopsyche; species Cheumatopsyche charites. Next base: position 5,358,027 of record CM045578.1, read on the forward strand.
GTTGTTGTTATAGTGTCGGGGGGTGTGTTTCCTGGACTTTCGGTATAAGGATTAACAAAAGACCCACTTATATATGATCAAAAGACACAGAGCAGTATCACGAGGATAATGGCGCGAATTTAACTAGCGAGTTTTATGCGAATATTCAAGTAAACACGAGTTATTCGCTCCGTGTGTATTGTTTTAGTCGACTCGCTCTGTATGCGCGCGAAAATTAAATATTTATCATACTAATAGGTAATGTGGCGGAAATTTAGTGTTCAAAAATTATGGTGAATTGTGCAACGGAGACGTTATATATCTCGGGCATTATTGCTTTTCTCGTCTCGTGAAAGGTTTTCTTTATTTAATACGGGAGAACATACACTCTTAATTTCGCACAAAGTAAACTACATCTTGGTTTCCTTTTTATTAGCTTCTTTTTTTCTAACGTCGGGGCCCTTTGTCTTCTTCGTTTTTATTCAGCTGTTTCTATTGGCTTTTATTTGAAAGAATGGTCCCGGGTTGTAACGGACAGGCAATCTCTTAATTGCCATTGTTTCACCGTAACTGTTCCAGTCCACCGGCACCGTAGACAATCACGGTAATAAAAGTTACATCTAGAAATGTTCTGGGTACGTCCGAAGGATCCGGCACACCACAAGAATCGATCCTTTTGATTTCACCTCCCCCCAAGATTACAATTACGCACTGGTGATCGCAATTAACACAAAGCATTGTCAGGTCTTTGAAAATATGCAGTCAATTCCGTTTTTCATTTTTAGAACATTTTTTTACTTCCGAAATTAAATTAGGAAATTGTTCTTCATATTTTTATTTAAAAACATGAATACTTGGAAATCTTTTATTAAATGGATTTATAATGACATCTGTTGTTTTATTTTAAAGCTATTTTATTTTTTTTGTTATTTTATAGAACTTGGAAACAAATTTCGATAACAGTACTTTATATTTTCCTTCATAGATGACTCATTATTTCTAAATATTTTGAATTGTTTTGATTTAATTTAATATTTTTACGAATACATGAGACAATACCTACTTATTTTTATAGTTAAAAAGATAGTTCAACTACACACTAAACTGATGCTATTCGAATGTATTATCTTTAATGGATCTTCCTGATATTTCATCTTTTTAAAACCAAAATCTATAAAAAAGGCATGTAAACGTAAAAAAATACATGAATAATTATATTCAAATCGTCAAATATAAATGATTTCGTAATTTAACATTTAAAAATATGAAATTTATCGAAATATTTACGAAAAGGTCAAGGACGATTAATCACATTTTGCGGCTTTATAGTCCGACGAAAAAAACTGTGGCCTTCTGTCATCGTTGACAGCTCTGTCATTGAAGCATATGCATTTCGACTTGTGACAATTCGAAATCGACGATTCTTCAAAAATCGTTATTCTAACAGCCATCAACGACCGAAAACCTTATTCTGCGACATCCGCTGAAACGTTTGAGGTTATGTCTCGCTGCATACACCGTCATTGACACCTAAAAGCGTAGGGTTTGGATGCAATTCGACGATGGCCAGCGGCGAACCAGAGTGGAGAAAGTCGATTTTGAACCAACTGAACGAACGCAATAAGTTTGAGATACGCTGCTTTCAAGATTTAATCAATCAGCGTAAGTACAATTTGTCTTTTCATCGATATGGCACTGTTTTGTGCAAAATAAGATCATCAAAATTATTGGTGCATGTTTTTCTGTTGTCATTTGGGTTTTCTCGTTTCAGATAATCGCTTATTCGATGCTTCAAATTCGCTAAAATTAGAAAACGTTCAATTGACCGTTCAAAATGAAAAACTACGTATATCAAGTTATGAAACAAATTTTTCTCCGGGTATGAATTTGCATTTTATTTTTATAAATTATTTATCTTGTTTGTTCATTATATTTTGATGTTTTCATAGGCCCATCAACATCGAATACTAGTGAAAAAATTCAACAAAAATTACTATCACAGCAAGAAGAGTTAACGGATCTTCATCGAAAGATCGGAGAAAAATCTCAGCAGATTATAAATTTAAATGCTAAATTACAAGAGTCTGAAAAATCTTTAACATTGAAAGAGGAAAGGTATGTTTATTGCATATTTTTTTTCAACTTTAATTTCAGATTATACATTATTGCAACACAGACTCTAAGATTTATTATCATTCTTTCTGATAAGAGTAATAAATTATAAACAAACTCATGAAAGATAAAAAAACTACATATTTTCACAATGAAAATCAACAACGAATATAACAATATATTTTGTAATATTCATATTATCTTATTCAATATTTGTTGCACATTCAATTTTATAAAATTTATTATGCTTCATCAAATATATAATATATTTATTTTTGTTCATAACACTTACTTATTAAAAAAACTTTTTTCCAGTCTCAGTCATGCAAAAATTAAAATAGCAAGTTTAGAATCAGATACATCCCGTTTACATACTAGTCTTAAAGAATTAAAAATAATAGAGCAACATTTACGGGATGAATATCAAGCTCTACAAATTACATGTGCCGCTTTAGAAGAAAAATTAAGAAAAGCACAGGTATTTTGTGTGTTCATAATTTGCTATCACATAAATTATACGTATATTTCTTATCTTTGTTTGAAATTGAACTTTGAGATCGAAACTTTTATTTTACTGATTTCAGGAGGAAAATAGACAATTAGTTGAGCGATTGATAAAGTATAAATCTAAAGATGCGGATAAAATGAATGAAGAGAATGAAAATTTTCTCAAGTAAGTATTCAATCAAGATTTTTTTGTGTCATTTAATTGATTTAGCACAAAATAGAAACTAGGGATGCACATTTATGTAACTACATTTTTCTTTGCACATATATATTTTACAAATTAAAAAGAAACATTTGTTTAATATATATTTATATATATTATTAATACTAATATTTCTGCATGTTATTAGTTATCAGCTAATTTTTGTATCAATAAATCTTTGGTATCATTCCAAAGACAGCTATTATGCATACAAATATATTCGCCATTGTTAGAAAATAATTTCAATTATCATTTATTTTATTATATGTATTTAAGAAATCAATTTTATGTTTATTTTTTCAGATTTTTGTGTGAAAACTAAAAAATATATTTTTTCATTGTCATCATAAAATTGTTATATTTTATATGATGAAATCTAAAGTTCAAAGACCATTACAAACAAAACTTTTATAAATGTGTTAAACTATTGAATTATATTACTCTTTTATATTCAACAAACGAAAATAGTATTATTATATTAATATTTATAGTATTACCTTCATAAATCCTATTTAGTAGTCATTTTTTATTTCATATTTAGTAATTGAAAGTATTTCTTTTTATCTTCTCTACTTTATAAATTAATAACTTATGCTTTTGTAGCTTAGCATATGTTTTTTGCTTTATTTTATTTTTTTGTTATAAAACTAGACAATTTTCTATTTTTTTTTATTTTGTTATCTAAATATACTTAAACATATTTAATTAGTTATGCGTGTGTGGTATTCTTCTTTTGGTTTTGTGTGTATCTTATTTCAGCAGGACAAGTAAAACTGCCACGTTTTTCATGCAGACATTAAATAGAGTCAGCCTTGGGTAAGTTATTCTATAGACATCAATCCCAATGGTCATTTTGAGATTTAGTTTTTTTCCAATGATATTCTTATATCTTATAGGTATTCTTTGAAAAATCTGTTAATATTGCCTAAATCCTTTGTTGATATGTGTTAAATGTATTTTGAGATGTCAATTTTGATGCTTACGCTTTTTATAAGTTTTCATGAATGTAGATGAGGTTTTTTTTGTTTATGAAATTCTAATTTTGTGTTATTCCAATAATATGATGTAAAATATCGATTATTATTAATATTACTAATTTTTTGTTGTGTTATAGTGTGCGCTTTAAATATTTGATGAATAACAAAACTAATTTGCTTTTTATATCAATAGCAGAGTTAGTGACATAATTTTATTTCATGTGAATTCCCTTTTTCATAATTTAGATGTCTTATATGAAAAATGCATGTTATTTTTTATGCTTTAAAATTCTTTTCCTTAAAAATGTGTCAGTGATTTATTAAAAATTATTACTTATTTTAATATTTTCAATTGTATTTATATGTGAAAATGAAAATAAATAATGAAATTCAATCTTTAAAAGTATATTTTGTAATTTATTAAATATTACATATATTTTTAATTTAGTGGTGTTTTCTTATAAATTTCATACATAAATGTGTTATCTATTGTTTTTGTTTTTATAACATTAGTTTTTTTAATTGTATGGGAAGTAAACAATTTGCATAAAACCCCTTATGTATCAAGAAGCAAAAAATATTATATGGATCACAACCATATTTAATTCAGAAAAAAAGTTCCAAATATAAATATATTTCACAATGACCAGTGGAATATCTCCTATTTGTAACTTGAGCATGGAAGCTTAACTCATTTATCATTTCAAACAAGAGAGATGCCTATTGTCTTTTATGTATTGATTCACATTATAATATGAATTCATACGAAAAATAAACTACATATATATTTCATATTTTTCTAACATTAACGTTTGCTTTTAAGCAATTACATAATATGTATAAAAATTTCAGCAAATGCTTATTAGCATACACTTTTATTTATTATATATGAATAGTAATAAAACAATAATTTTATTATTTTCAAATCTTATTTCATTTTCTTATATTTCATTTCGCTTTATGTGATTCATTTTTTTTTCCAACACTGATTTTCATAGTTGACATTTTGATTCTACTATCCATACACTTTTTTTTCACAAATATGATGCTGTTCATAAACTTACACTATCAGTAACTATTATTATTTGCTTTATTCGTTCTATTATACTTATATCATATTTAATATTCTATTTATCTGCCATAATTACATTTTTTTACCGTAAATATTCATCATAGGTATTTTGAAATCTATATGTTTCAACATATTTTTTCAATCATTTTTCAGAATGCGCGGAGAAAGAATGCGTAGAGAATTAGAAGATGCAGCAAGAGAGGGACCAGGAAGCACAGGGTCTGAAGATCGTGCCAGTATTGGATCATTTGATTTAAGTATTGCCTCACCTTCATCTCCATCATTTTATAATGGCGAAATTCCTTCTAAGGTTTCGGTGAGATTTGTAAGTGAAAATTTAATTTAATTTATTTTCATTTCATTATATTTCACAATCACATGAATTTTTGAGATGCTTTCATTTGTTTTACTAGTTTTTTTTTCACGTTTATTTTCATTTCTAGGATGCACATGATGCTGAGGTGAATGCTGTCAAATGGTCACCTACGGATCACATAATAGCTTCTGGAGGAGCTGATCGAAAAGTTAAACTGTGGGATATTTCAAAAGGTGATTATCGATTCATACTTTTCATCGATTTTATGGTATATGTATAACAATCTAATCCTTTTATGTTTGTAGGTGCTTGTGAGAGTAGAGGAGTTCTAGTTGGTTCTAATGCAGGAGTGATGTCTGTAGATTTCGATGCTACTGGCACACTTATACTTGGAGCATCTAACGATTTCGCTAGTCGAGTATGGACCATATCTGATCAAAGACTCAGGGTTAGTCAGTCGTTTATCTATCAGCATCTTCATCTGAATATTTCATCGATCTAGCATGAAAGTATTACAAATTATGACTCGTTTCATTAACTATCATAAATCGCAATCGATCTACGTTTTACTAATGCGCAAATGGCGTGATGATAACATAATAGAAATGTTTATGATTTATGTCTTCATTGATATCCCACGATACAGTATATACTCATAGATGTTCGAATCGTGATTGTTTACCCGACATTGGTAACCGAGGAAATGAAAACTGGTTACCTCTCTCTGCTTGTTATTTGATGGCTCCAACGTGACCATCTATCTGCCTGTGCATTTCGTTTCACCCCTTTGGCAATATTTCATCATCGATTCTCGCAAGAGTGAGAATTGTATAATATATCAAAGCGTTGATCACACCGTCGGAGATGATGCATTTTTTTTCTCGATTCTCTGAATTTTATTTGTTTCCAGAAAATCGCTATCAAAGTGCTTCGAGCTAAACGTTTTCCTGTAAAGTTGGCATTTATTCGATCGTTTGTCGTTTTCAGACAGGAGGAAATGTGCGTATCGCAACCGGTCGAAGCATTCCTTACAAGACCACCGAGTAATTCTAACAAATTAGCTTTTCACGTGCTAATCGTTAATTAGCTTTCGTTTCCAGTAGTCGGTTCATCGACGTTTATTTTCGCACGCCTACGAGCACTCAACAAACACTGAACCGAGATCGAAATCACATTCGTAATCGCCCGTATTATAATATGTATAATGTATCGCGTGTTCGAAGTCTGCTCGGCGTCGATGGAGTTCATCGATTGTCTGCCATTGTGAAGATTTGAAATTCACGACCATATACGAGGAAATTGTTCCGGTCTGAAGAACGTGTGAATGTCTGAAGACCGTAATCGGTCCCGGATAACCCATCATTTTCAATTAGCAGCAGAACTCATCTTCGCCGATCAAACGGCACTGCAGAGGCGAACGTCTTATAATTTCATAAAAACCGATATTAAAAAATACTTTAGTTTCATTAGCGAATTTCAATATTTCCGAATCGCTTCGACCGAATCAAAAAAAAAATCCGGCTGACATTCCGCGGATACGTGAACCGGAGAGATAAGGATCGAAGCATGGCTCTCGTGCAAGAAATTCCCGACAATCGAACGTCTCGAATGCACGTACATACATAACTGTGTCGACATTTCGAATCGGACGTCTCAATACTCGGCGCTCATGAGAGTCATGATCTTATTCGGTCGGTGCTTCTTCATCGTTCCTCCGGCACGGCGCCGCCCCTCACAAACCGATAAATTGTCAAGAAATATGGCGCATTAATCTCGCACGGACCCTTTTCCATCGTTGAAATCCCTTAAATCATCCGTTGGACACTCCGAAAGAGTCATGTCCCTGCCGCGATGTTCGCTTATTATGAGAGGATCCTTCGCCGATTCGAGATTCACGCCCACGTTTTGAATGTGCACGCGAACGAAATCCGTCGTTTTGTCTAAAATTTGTTCTTTTTTTAAATGTACATACATAAATTGACTTTGTAGTTCCATGGGATTCAATTGTATTTTTTTTCGTTCGTTCTTTCCAGATGAAATTATAGTCGCGGCGTTTACTTCGTTCCCATATTTTCTCGATTTTCCACGGCTGCTTATAAATCTCTTAAAACTTACTATAGATTGCCGCGATCCGTTTAATTTCCCCGGTGTTCTACTTAAATGATGCAATCAAAGTTTTATGACGCTACGCTTTTATGTGATTGTAATTAGTCTCGTATGATTATCGCTATGTGGCCACGAATTCGAGCCACTAGATTCTATGAGAATTTTCTGCATGTTTCGTAATCTCGAAAATAATTCTGTAATCTGCTTCGGTTTATTATTTATTTACAGCGTATTTCTCAATTTCGATTCACTTTTGAACGTATGAAATCATATAATGTGCCTCAAATCGAATAAATATTACTGCACTTATAAAATCAATATTTTGTATCTTATTCACCAACTTAACGATTAGATTTACCTATTATTTGAATGTTCATATTTATTTTCGGTAATTATATTTCGAACTCTAACAAATCCATTTTTTTCATCCCATCAATAATGCGATAACCTTTAGTTCACACTAGAAACAATATTGATGCAGATTATCCGCATTCGCTACACTCTCGATTGTGCAAAACAATTCCCACAACAATCGATTCGGCTCACCTGCACAGATCGCTTCGCGTCTACGTGAAATAAGAACTACTTAAGATGGCGATCGATTTGACACGACAGAACCGCCGATCAAAGAAAATCGTTTGCGAACGACCGAAGAACGCACAAATGCGTGCAAAAATATATCCGAGGATCTGATCGAAATCGATAGATCACGGTTCGGTTTCACTCCGGCTCCGAGCGATCCAGATAGATCTCTAGACAATATAATGGCTTTCCTTGGGCTGAGGAGTCGTAAGATTGATCCTTCGCTGTGCAACTTTCGCTTTTTTTGTTGTTGCACGTTAAAATCATGCTATCGTTTTCGTTTTCGATGAAATTAAATCGGGTTTTGTTTTAAATTGTGTATGTGTGTGTGTTTTTTTAACTTAATTTTTATGGAAGAGGAGAATTTTATTGTTAAATGGAAATTATTTTTCAATTTACAGCTTAGTAGATTAGGTTTTCCGCGAAAACATCTTGTTTAATGTTTACAATGGAATTTGTTTTGTTAAGTGTGAGAAAACTACATAATTTACATCGTAACTCAAAATGAGTTTGTTTTTCATTTACCTAGCATTTCGTGAGATAATATTTAATACTCTCATATCATCTTTGGTTTACTATTATATTTACGTGTAAGTACGTAATTACTTTATAATGTGCAATTATATAGGATTTTCCGCATTTTCTTTCAAGTAAATCTCTTCAATATCATCATAATCACTACGATATTCACGACAGACTTGCGTATAAATTCCCACTCAAAAATTTTAATGGTTCAATTGAATTTTCCACAGATGCAATTTACTCTCTAATAAATACTTCAACTAACTGTCTTTGACTCAATTTACATCTCCCAAACGGTCGATTGCGTTCTTGTACTGGCTTTTGACACTGGTACGAATGCACCAGTCGTTGGTTACTTTGGTATGCGACCGCTTTTTAATTTCGCACAGACCCGCTACGCTCTCGATCACGCACGCTTATCTACGAGTGTATCTGTGGCTCTAAATCTTTTTTATTGCCTTATTGTGTTGATATCATAAATCTGTTCATAACGATACTAGGCAATGCCATTCAAAAGAGTCGCCATATATTTGTCGAACGCGAACCTTTGTGGTCGAACATTTCTATACACATGTATTTAAAATAAATTGCTGTGATTTATCGAAAAAAAAATGTCTTGTTGAAAATCTATTTTCTCTTTGATATTTTTTTTCAATAGCGCTACAGTCCGGGTAGGGTCTGAAATCCACTTATCAGCAGTTTCATGACCATAGGTTCTTTCAGTTAGGATAGGTTAACCACTAAACTAACTCATTTTTCATAGATATTGCCGAACTAACAACTTTCTTATGTGACAATGTATCATATATTGGCATCATTATCTATTGCGCATGCATGTTAGACCTCGGGTGATATTTGGGAATTCATTTTTGAAAGATCCCTAGTGATGTTTGAAAACACTTTTCCATGAATTAATTAGGGTTTTACACATTACACATACTACACACAACCACTGCACCACCAGTCTGACTTTTTCACATTGTGAATATATTTTCTTTCGACATTCATTGTACTATCCAAAGAAGCTTTTCCAACATCCGTTTTATTCGGGCCACGAATGCCAAATTCTTTCAGCCAATTCTGGAAAATTCAAACCCCCTAGACAAACGGACACAACACGACACCGTTGAATACCTCCGATATGGGCACATCGCGTATCATTATCATCATAGCCGGGTCTGCCATAGTCGGCAGGCCGTTTCTGTTTCAGCTGCCCTATGAGTTACGGCGATCGTGAACCGCTCCGCGCTCAATTTCCGCATGTTAATTTTGCATATAACAATGACGGACTCGTCATACGGTCCCTCCGCAGCCAGAAACCAGAAGCGGATCAGGACTGCGTGCAATGTGCATACATATGTATCTCGGGGTCGTGCCGTGTCTTTCTTTGTCTTCGCGATTGTCCCGGTCGAACCTGTCGCTCTTGTTCTTTATATGTGTGTGTGTGTGTGTGTTTTGATTTCGATTATGGTACCTATCTCGTTTGATTTAACTGTTATGCGTAATTTTGACAAGGTATACTACTAGGTGCTGAACAATGCCGGAGTTAAGGCCGAGGATGTCGACTGAGATGGTGGTCGTGGAAAATTGTGTTAGGCGTCGTGATTCGATTTTCCTTTGATGATTGATTTATGTATATTTTGCCATAGTTAAGATTAGATTTTTAATTATATTAATTTGTATTTTTCATGTATAGATATGTTTATACGTTTTAATTTGTTAATATATTTTGAACGAAATTGTTTGTTTCTGAAAAAAATATCCTTTATTTTTCCTATTTTAATAATTTCCTGTACTCACAGTTATATGAAAGCTGTAATAAGTTCATTGAAACTCTAAGCTATCATCCACATACGATCAAAATATTTATGTATGAATGCACGATCATTATTCATGCAGTTCCGTATGAATTTAATAAAAGCTCATGCCTTCGATCGGAACCGTGCTCCGTGCCACTTTTAATCCATTATAATAATCTAGTTTCATGCATATCTATAATATCCGATTTTGATTTCGTTCACGTCCGAGCCACCGCACAGGTACAACAGTAAACGTCTCTCTCAACTTTTCCGAAGCCCGCACAACTTCATCCACTTTCCACTTACATATTCAGAAAGCATTTCACTGACCGTACGTATATAGCGGATCTCTCACTACATACATATTTGGATCTTTCCAACATTATGAGACTCTATAACACTTTCTATGATACGTTTCCTAAGGATCATCGTGACCGATCCTTCCATTACGCAGAACACGATGGCCTCACCATCCGGCTTCCGTGTGTGGCTCCATTACGTTATTTATTGCGGTTTCGTGTGCGTCCACACAATGCATTATTATACAGGATTAATTTCGCATGACCTCACGGATTCGAACCCGAATCGCTAGTATGGCACACGTAGCCGCTGCCCACTCAACCCTGAGGTACTGAGAGTCGTTTTTGTCAAGACGTCTGTTGTGCTGGTGATGCTTCTGTCGTTGGGAATATAGCGAGATGGCTTCCGAGCGAAGCAGGGGGAATTTGTCTTGTTAATGTATGTGGAGTCGTGAAGGCTCATCGCCGCGATGACAAGATACTCCCTTAAGTATGGCTTCTCTAAGTAGGAGGTTCATGTTGGGAACGGCATGTCGTATGGGTGCAATTAAACGATTCATGTTCTTCTAGAGTGCTTTTGCAATTTTTTTCTTTTTATTTTATAATTTTTCATTGAAAGAATTCTGTTCGATTCAATTCTACGGGATTTTCATTACGGGCTTTTATTCCATTCATTTTTATTCCAAATTGTTACTTTGGCGATGTGTTGTATCATTCAACACATGTGATTTGGCTATTATTTTAATTGATATAGCGCTCTAAACATTTGATTGCTCTTATGTTGCTCAATGTAAGTTCGTCTGTATATTTCATTGCTGCAACTAACATTGTGCTCTATACAATCGTAAATGTAATTTTACGACTTACGCATGCGTCAAAATCAATCAAACTCGGGCGTTGGAACAATAGAAAATCTATATAAGTTCCGTTATCGGTTTGAAATATTTCTTCATAATTAATTTTGTTTTGAATTACTCCTTCACACGCATAAGATCTTAATTTTTTAACTTTTGCAGTTCATTTATATTTACATAGTAAAATGTATCACTAAACGAAGATTAAATTCAATTATTTCCTTCTTATTCGGTTCATGATGGTATTTGTTTTTAGTGAGATATAGGTAATTTCAAAGATCAGCGGTAAATAACCGAGGCATGTCGGCGACTAACTTATGATAGTAATATGCAATAAACTCCAGAGTTAAAGTTCAAGTACAAAGTGACCTAATAAACTATCATTACGGTACCAATAACTTTATAATCTTAATAGTGTACATGACCGTGTTGAAAAGCTTTTTGTTCTAACCGATTTTATGAATCCCATTATACTATAGTATGTAAGTTTTCTTTGTATTTTTCAAGATATTGAATAAAAAAATCTATTGAATTTATTTTACCATAATTACTGTACAAAACATTTTATGGAATGTGTCGATATTTCAGTTCGTGGTTTTTTTTTATTCTTATAAATTTTCTTTTAGTTCATTATTAACAATGATTTCTTTTCATAAATATAAATCGGTATTGAAATATTTCATTTTTAATACAAGATTTCTATTAAAATTCTTTGCATTCATTACAATTGTTGAAAAAGTTACTATACAAGTACACAGATAGATAATCATTTGGATTGGGAGTGCAATAAATAAAGACGTTTTCATATTAAATGTTTATTTCATCAATTTTTCTTTTTACGTGAATACATTTATTTCGTAGAAAATAATGCTCATTAAAATCGATGTCATTTTGACAGGCACTAGAATGAATACATATAGTTTTTTCATGATTTTATTACAAAAAGAATGACGATTTTTTATGAATAGGTAATTAATTAGTTATTAAATAATATAAATATGACGTCGATTCATGGACGACTGAAGCGATTCATGAAATTCCACAAACTATTCGCGCTTTCGACGAATTGTTTAGGAATTTTCATATAGTTAACTACTTCCGTGGTGCTCTCTCGTTTTTTTTTCAAATGTTTTGTGTATAATCTGTGATTTTTACACGATTCGATGTGCGTTACAATAAATTAGTGAAAATAAATAATGTTAGCGTGCTGTTCGAGCTAGTGCTTCCATAAAATTAATGTGAAAAATGCTAAATTGATTTTGTGTCACCTCAATATCACTTCAAGTCGTCCGTGTAAATTTGCGACTCTCGAGGAGGGGACAAGCGAATATTAAAAAAAATGGAACACATTCATAATTAAATGACCATTCAATTTTTCCTTTCATTCCATAGAAAATTTTATTGTATTTAGATACATTCTTCGCTATATTAATCCTCATTCAAAATTCATCACCATTTATGCATTTATCTTTATAGTATTTCGGTCGTCCCGGCCTCTTTTTTATTATAATTCGATTATAATTAAAATTTGTTTTCCTATAGTAATATTACGATATTTCTTATTAAGCTAGTTTCTGATTATTGTAACTTCGTACGCATTAATAAATGTAATATTTTGACTTAATTATTTTGCATCAATCTCAGAGCATTCCAGTCACTTTCGATAGTAAAATCTTAAGTATTTGTTAACGTAAAAGTTAATCAGTTTTTAAAGAACTATTATAGATACGCGAATAGAAATACGTTACATATTATGTACTATTATTGCGTTGATTAGACCACAATGCGGCAGTTTAAAAAAATACTGGATCGAACTTAAACGCTAAAATAATATTAATCGAACTGGTTCAATAATCACTGTTAAAATTATAACCTTGATTGAAATACAACTATCCTCCGCTAGTTCGAGATTGACTCGATCATATAACCGGGAAAATTGTACTGCCTATTAACCATACCGTTCTTTTATAGATGTCAACCGGTTTACATAATGATGATATAAGCTAGTAGCGATTTGTGGAAACCGTAGAAATTTAACGGTTATACACAATATTTTATAGTAATAACATATATGAAGTGATTTTTTTACAAGCGCATATAGATAACTGAGTTATTTAGACGAAGTGTTAATTTGAGCGATAGGAATTTTCTGCATACTATTCTATCGTGAAGTTTGAATTTGCATAGGTAGATTGCGGGTATACGTTAGTCGTTCAAAAATGTCGGTGATGAGAACGTCCGAAGCCACTCGACGTATCGTACAATTTGCACATACTGTCGGCCCTAGATGCTGGAGCTGGGGGTGGCATTCCCATCGCTAATTCTGCTGCTTTGGCTGCAGCACGTCTCCTTCTCCTTGCCAATCCCCACAAAGCTGCTATGGCCATCTGTGCCAAGAGGAAGGCTGCTCCGGCCACAAGAATTCCCGCTCCGTTCAAACAGAAACCATCCACGCGGTCGTTCTCTATGAAGATAGTTTCGCCGGATGACTTGGTAGTGTGGTTTCCAGAACGCTGCTTGTCGAATCCGAATTTGTCCGTTATTTGAATTGTTTGAACCAAAAGCATGTCTTCTCGCGGCGACGACGTCGATCTGTGAACGAAACAATGTTTAATCATACCATAAATGCTCCTGCATCTAATGCGATGTGATTGAGTTTTACCTCTTTTTACGTCCGTATGACAGTTCCGATCTGAGGTCACCAATCTGTCCGTTGCGTCCGCATACCACAGGCTCGCAAGTCGGCATGCAAGGTGTGACTAAAGCTCTGAATTGTACAACTTCTGATGATGGGAACTTGAAGGCGTCGAAGTGCGACAGCAGGATCTGCAAAACGACACGCACGAGCGTTTCAGTACAATGTGCGTATAAAACTATCCAGCGCTTAGATTATCATAATTGAGCGGTCAATTTTACGCTTATTACTCTCGCGCGTACTTTTCCGACGTTACGGAAAGCCGCGCTTCTTCCCATTACGATTTAATAAAAATGCAATAATATTTTCGAGGTGTTGTGCAACTGTTACCTTTCCGGTGCTGGCCGATTTGAAGAGCGGGCCCATGATGAAGTCGTCGGTGGGGCAACCTCTCGAGTCGATCAGGGTGATCTCGCTGGAGTCTACGCCGTCCATGGCGACCAGCTCTCGTACGAATATCTCGAATGGTGAATTAGGATCGAGGATCTCGAACTTGAGTGCCTGCGAACGAAAACAAAACGCGGTTTAATCACGGGGCGTGTTCTATTGTCGTGCTGTGCGCTACGGTGTAATCTTTGACGCTCACGAGAGGATCTCCAACTTCGGCTGAGGGCACCACGTCATTTCCATCCCTATCGGTGATCTTCATCGCCACGTTCGGAGAGTCGACAATGACCTCTTCGGACAGTGCCGGTTGGATGTCGCCGTGTATGCCCAGGTCAACCTCGTTGGACACTGTTTTGTTGGTCAGGTCGTATTGGCATGTGACCGCCAAGCCAAGATCAGACGAGGTCACTATGGTGTCGTGGTGCTGGATAACCACATCGTTCAAGTACCTAGAAAACGGAGATATCTTTCGCTTTAGCCGGTGCTCGAATGCGCTCGGGCGCAATGACTTTCGCTATCGTTCGAAAGCTTACCTTCCGAGTCCGTTCTGTTTCACATTGCACTCGATGTTGTTGTAACCCATGTGCAGTTCGAATTCCAAACTCTGTTTCACATCGACAACACAAGAATTGGGACTGCCTTTAGCGTAAATTTTGCCATCGAATAATTTGGAGGTTTGAATTCTGGCGACCATGTCTCCTGATCTGCAGTCGATCGATACGTTGTAGCATGAAGATAATTCATATGTTGCTGCTTCGGGAACATCCAAGTAGGGATCCTAGAAAATAAATTTCTTTCTTTAATATTTCACTCTCTCAATATGATTATAGCAGTAGTTGGAAATGTAATGACTTGAATATCAGCTAATGTAGCTCTAGAATGATGGGACAGACGGCAAACATTTTCACCAGTATCTCCATGATCGTATGAGTGACATCTGAAAACGGTATATGCAAATGAATACACGGTCGTACAAATGATGATTTGACGTGTCAATAAATCGATTGATTTACCTGAAAGGTGAATTGAGGCACAATTCTCTACATTCGTCAACAGTTTGGACATCTTGATATACGGAGTCTACAGTCTTCAAAATTCTTCCGTTCATCTTTTTGAATTCGCACAATTTAGTTGGCTCTTCAACACAGTTATTTTCCAAATAATCGAAATCTGAAATCGACACATTCAATTAAATTTCTGTCAAATATCACAATATATAAATATTTTTGTCTTTTTAATACCTTCGTTTGGTTCGAAAGCTTCTGTTCCAGCGAGCGTGATGCGATCCATATCGGTCAAGTCGCAATCGCCAGTTTTGTTATTGTAATTGGCCGATCTGCAACAAAAGCATAATGGAATAAGTTTCGTAACGAAGCCGTCGTCGCTCCATTGATTCACACTTTTCGATATATTTTTTTCTCATTTTTATTTATTCAATATCCGCGTAATGAAATGCATCAGTTGTTTGCGTAATAAAACGACCGCCGATTCTTGAATGAAACGTACCGGCGTCCGTGGGAAGGTCGATCGGCGATATTGACCGTTCCGGTAGACTTGTCATCGCCATCGATCGAAACCGCAGAATCGCATTTGTTATTTACGAAATCGACACGATGCGATTTCGATGGAAGACGAGCTATCCCTCGAACGTATTATAACACTATGTAGCCGGAGAGAGAGCGAGCCGTCATCGTCCTTTTTTGGTGTCGTCTCTCGCGAATAATGTTTTCTAAATTTGTACGCCCATCGTCCGATATAGGTATGCGGCTTTATTTATACGCGAGTTATTTATAAATAAAACAGGTATGGCCGAGGGACATCGAAAGCCATCGCACTATCACTTAGTTTTTCTTCGGATTGCAGCATCACGACGGACGCGTTGCGAATCACTAATGACTCCCAGCTAGGAGAGACGATCGGCCGCACAGTGCCATTTTAACTATTCATAAAACACGTACGTAGTGAGAAATGCACATTTTACCCGACGATCGCTTATTATTCGAGCGTGATTATATGGGTCGGCGATCGTTATAGGACAAAACTGCGTTTGATTGCACTGTAAAATAATAAATTCAACTATGTTACCGATCGGCGCTTGAAAAGCTCGTTAACTTTGACGACTATCCAATAAAGTTTGCCTGTTTGTATTTATGTGTGCGTGTGTATATGAGTGCATCGTTCTGAAAGGCTTTATGTATAATGATTTTTAAATCCTGTTTATCGATGTTCACAACGGGATTTTATATGTTTTTGGCTACATATTAAAACGCGACTTTAACTGGTTTAAGAAATTTTATTTTTTTAAGAAAAAAAAAAACAATTTAAGATTTTCGTATAATCTAACCATTCTTTCTTTTAATTTGAATTCTTAAATTAAAAAAAAAAAGTAATAATTAAGGATTTCTAATCCCCATATGTTATCTTATGTTGATGTATTGATTTATTCAACACATTCAACTAGATTCCATTAGTCTACTCATTTTTTTTAATCAATATATTCAACACATTATCATATTAATCTAAATGGCAAAGTAAACCGTTAACGCAGTCTGAAAGTGCTATAAAATAATTTCTAAAGAACACCATCATCAATTACCCACGAGTCTATGTTACAATCACCCTTTCGACCCGGATCAATCTGCAAACCGATTCGCATGCCCGTACCGTTCATTTGCGAATCGCAGACGCTACCGTCCATAGCACGAGAGCAATTATCGAGCACAAGATACGCGTTGATTGCACTAATTGAACACTATCAATTCCGCAACGCACACGCCGACGCTCGAATACAATACTGCACAAGCAACGTACATACACTACACGTCTTCTGGTACGAGATCCGCTATTCCCATACAGCAACATCCCCTCGGATGCATTGTGTGTCGCACGAGAGTCTTACACACATTCTCGAGGCTACGTCGAAAAGGCCAAAGTTGATGCCCGTTGCATTATTTCGCTTTCGGTCGTGACCAGACGCGGCCCGGCGATGTCATTTGCCGGCGACGGCCGGACCGCGGCCCCGCCTTTGCATACCCCAGGCATTTTCCAAAACACGCCCTTTTCCCTTCGTCTTGCCGACTGGTCGCTCTTCCTCGATGGGACCTCCGACTACTAAGCGAGTCGGACCCTTTTATAGAAATTTTCATAAAGACGTTTTCGAGATAGAGCTAGAATTGGAAAACGCTTTTCTTTTCTAGTTATACGTCTGCTAGAAGTGATTTTCTTGATTCGAACACTAAACAAGAAAGACTATAATTTCTAGTTAGACAAATTATGAGTGTTCCCTTGTGCACTATAATTCGAGTTATATTGATTAAGAGTGGAGATATAGTATAGGGGGAAAAACTCATCACTAGTCTAACTAGAAAAGAAAATGTTGAGTTTAAGTCTTATTAGAAAAGAAAAGCGTTTCCTTTTACACCGAATTTCTAATTGGGAAGTTACTCATTGGTTGTTCCACTTAGATTCTAATACATATACCTATTCAGATCAGTTTTACATTTCCAAAATTTAAATATACTAACCCGTTCTAGATTTTTTTTTTATAATTTACATTGAATAAATGTTTTGAATTATCATATTAATCTTCTTTTAAATTTTCAATAAGACATTCAACGAATGGAAAATCTAATATGCGAACAACTTTATGCCGAGCTCTCTCTTTAGAACGAGCTTCTAACTCTAGAGCTCATCGTTTGAAACTGTGATGTCATTAATGTCGATTTTTTTTCATTCGATGTCTTCTTCGGTCCTCGTAAGCGTCCCATTTCTTAGTTACCATCGCATAAGAAGACGTGTTCCGTTAGTCGACTGTAAACACGACGTCGATACAAGATATGTGTCGGTAGCTGAAATGGTAGTCGCCGGTTTACAGACAGCACACGACCGCCATACTAAATGACGTCGACCTCCTACGAATATTCTTTTCAGTGGCGAATGTACGTTGAATATGCAAAAGCTCTCTATCCCATGCCGGACCGGTTGGGAAAATGTCTTGAGCTACTTAGATTACGTTCAGGAAAACCTTATTATAATATTCCGTTGTTTAATTTCAGAATTGCTGAATCGCGGAGGCGTCCGTTCCGTATTCAAATGCGACAATATATTATCTATTAGGCCGTGTGAAATATGGAAGCATGGCACGTATCAGCGCAGAAAGATAAATATATTTTATAACTGTTCTAATGTTTAAATCCGTATTTGTGTGAACGTTGAAAAATATTCAATTATCCTACGTTACGCACTCTAAATGAGTCGGTCTTTCAACCGAAAAATCTTCAAGCACTGGGAAAGCGGAATTACAAAGCGTATTATTATCATTTGATTTAGAAAAATGCACTCGAGAAAAATAATGATATCGTCTATTTAGGAAATGACTGCGGAGATCGTTCCGCGTTATAAATTCATTTCTACCAATTTAACTTCCGAGAATGTCAATTGCCAATATAATCCGTCGTTTACATCATATCTCCACTGCCGGCTTAATACACGTGATTGGCGACTTCCACGTCGATTCTCATTATAATGTCGTTTTCGTAAACGAGCCTTGCGCAACCGAGTCAATTTCGATCCTATCAGAACACCATACGCATTTTTTCCACGTCGCGAATCGTCGGAGCCTTTTTACGAAACGCTTCTTTCTCACAGCCGAACGCCGAACAATTGGGACGGCCCGCGGAGCTAATGGCTCTTCCAATTATCGGCCCTCGAGAGCTTCCAGACCCTTCGGCCCTTCGCGTATGGGAAAAGCTCTAAAGCTCTACCTCGAACCGATCGACAGGTGTACGACGATTGTACGTGATGCGCGTCTAAAGTCGCGTACGGACCTGAAACTGATTACGAGCCGAATGCCAAATAATAACTCATTATTCAAACGTTAGCAAAATAATTTAGTTAGGAAAGTGTAAATTAGTGCTGTGGTGTAATGTATATACATATATTATGTAGTATCGTGAAGATATTTGGCTCGATTTCTATACTGGTCCTTGGCGAGAGTACATTTTCTTATATAAAAATCGCCCACTTGACCGCTTCATCTCGAATTTTCACGGTAAATGGCTACGACTTAGGTTAATTTCGTAATAATTTCAAATTCGATCATCATTTCAAATTATCAAAGGAATGTAACTTTTAATGAAAAAAGGTTGTGAATTCTTTTGGAAAATGCGTTCAATTTGTTCGTCTTGCGAATGGATTTATGTCCGTATACGGCTCAACAATTTATAATGATGTTCGCATTATTATTGGCCGTCTGTAATGACGATTGCGACGATGACCATCACGAAGATGGCCGTGACGATCGAACGACCCGATTGTTGTTCGCCGATGCTGTTTTAACCCCCTCGGTTGTATACTTTGTTGCGTGGTCGGCCCGAGGGTGCAATTTCCGTATGCTGTGTTGTTGCAATCGCTAATTAGACTCGTCTTCTGCCGTGTGTGTGTTTACATTTTGTTTCGTAATTTAGCCTCTGTCTATTTTTGAATCGGCGCCGGTGTTCGTTTGGAATCGCTGATGAGATCGTTTAAAATAATCACGGTCGTCCGTTGTTCTCCCGATTGTAATTTGCTTCAAATTGAAAGTGATTTATTCGCATATTGAAATCTCCAGGAAATCATCTTCGGAGAGCGGCCGTTTTCCAGGTTTTAATATTTGCTCAATTCCGTAACGAGAGGAGACTCGAGATGCAAAAAAAGACAGTCTTGGAACTCCATAGTGTTCCAGAGGTCGTAAACGAATAAATCAATAGTAAAAATGTACAACGATACGATTCATAAATAAAATATATTCTATTGTCTATAAAATTTTTGAATTGGAATCTTTGGAAAAAAAAACCTGCGTATGCTTTGAATTTAGTATTGGAACTGGAAAATCTTAAGAATTTCAACATTCTCGTTCAACTTAATTAGTATGAATTGCCTCGATACGATTAAAAAATACTTTTCTTTTCAAGCACATCTCATTCGACTACTATGTATCAGCTCGAATTCAATTCGCAGCCATTCAAACGACTCCAATAAATCCCGAAACCAATTAATACCCAGCGAGCGGGTTTTCCGCGAAGCGTTGACGATCCGCGCTCGGCAACAATTTTCTCTCGGGTTGTGTTTTTATCATTGGCGAAGCGATCGCACCATCCCGGCGAGGCTCTCCTACGCCTTTGTGGCGCTTTGTCTCTAATTTCTATCTAAATAGGAAACGGGCCCGGCAATCTGCGGACACAATCGTTTGTCAAGTCGTGACTGCTGATCCTCATGCCGCCGAGCAAAACCAACAGCTGAACCCGACCGGGGGTTCGCCCCCGCGGACAAAGATGTCTCGTCGATGGGGGGACCCCTTCAACAAATATGCCCGGCATTTGAGCATTCCGTACCTCTCGGTGTCTTTTTGCCGTTTCAGCTCGGCTCGCTTATATTCCGAGAACGATTTTTTATTCGGCCGATGCATAGATCGATCTTTTTCCGCGGACGAGTCGCGGCTTAGGTGCATACTAGTGAAAGTTATTTTTATTGCTCTCGGTCTATCCCGTTTGTTACTCGAGAGCTGAGATGGTGGACGAACGCTTTTCTTTTCTAGATAATATCGCTGGTTGAGGGCATTTCGTAATTTCCTCGGAATTTTGTGAAAATCCTAAATCATGGATTTTAATGAAAACTCGAGGAAAACAATGCTTCCATTTTCTCCAATATGCAATCATATACATTTTCATGACTATAAATTCAATGGCATACATCAATTTAAAATTATATTTATTGGAGCTAATGGAAACATTTTTTTCCTCAAAAATTATAATCGAAACTCAAAACTGCACTATTTTTACGGTCTTTACAAAATTCTGTCTAATATCTAAATTTCAATTGAATAGGTCTAACTATTAAGTGAAAGTTATCAATTATTGATTAATTTTGATAGATAATAACTGAAAATACAACACAGTATTAGAATCATGATCGGCGCATTATGCATATTTTTATTGGCAATCGAAAGTGATGTTTTTATTCGTGAATATTATAATTTCCCTTTCTAAATCGATCAATCATTCGTCGACGACTGTGTTGATGCAATTTAAATTCCATCAATTCCGTTGCGATTAGATTTCATGAATCGCTAATACTTTTACCTCCCTCGTCGATGATAAATGCAATCTTCGATATCGAATTACAATACCGTTGATCATAGTCGACAACGTACCAATGTTATAAGGTCGTAAATTTCAATTTTACCGTTGCGATTAATAGGACGTCCCCGCTGATTTACGTCCGAGGGGATTTCACTTGTAAAAACTCCCGCATGCACATATTTCTCTTGACCATCTCATGCGAATATTCTTACTACGACATCGAAATACACGATTCATATTTCAAGTGGCCGAGTATTCGACGCGTTTTCATATGTGCGAATATATCAAGGGGTCTTCTGAAAAAAAAATATATGTTCAACACTTTACATACATTCCGCGGAAACGGGCGGAGTCTCATGTAGGCCGTTTATTATTCGCCGTTTCGCATATATGCACAATGCGAGATAAATTACTTAGAAGGCTTCCCTCCGAATTAAACATCATTCCGTGCGAAATGTATTTGTGCTTTCGCGAGTGTTACTGTTATGGGCGTTTTGAAAATCACGCTTTTTACACACAAAATACACATCCTGGTGCTTTTCAGAACGAGTGGTAATTGAGCACCGTATTGTTTCTATACGCGAACGTGCAATTATGATAGGGGTTAATTATAGCGCAGCTAATGATTCCTATTTTCATTCCTATTTTCTCCAACAGAAAGGCTTATTATTCATTTATTAATTATCTTTAGCAGTTATCCATATAATTTTTCTTAGCGAGTTCCATTAGATTTATGAAAATAATATGATCGTAATTAACGGAACCAGGAATAGTTAAAAAAATATTAGATATTACAAAAGTTCACGACAGCCCAATATATATTCTTTTGATTGCGAACATCATTGTGCTTTTGATGATACGAAAACGGTTATTTATCGTGCAAATTTTACATTTTTATTATGCGATAGAATGATCTATCTTGTTATATTTTTTTCCAAATCGTGCATGTGTAATGTGATGTAAGATATATTCGAATGATTCATAATTGACATATTATTACATACAATCTTTTTTTTACAAGAGATTAATAAATATCTTATATCAGTCCAATTTATATACTGTTGAAAAAAGTGATCGTCTTCGAACCGTTGAAATATTTTTGCCACCGTCCGTTATTATTGCCGTCAATCACTGTACCAACGCTCGGTGTCAGATACGCATTCACTTGGACCGCATTTGATGCTATTTTACGATCGAACGATTCTGGAATACATTCCGTATACATTCGACTAAAATAAAAAAGGTTCGACGAAAAAAAAGACTCGAAACGAAACGAAACAGAATGGCGACTATTCGCAAAACGGCCGGTGAAAAACCGGCAGTCGCGACCAACCTGTTCTCGAGTCGGTCTCGGCAGCCAATCAATATGTATTTATGGGGTTGTAACGGGGACAGGTATTGTTAGCTGAAAAGCTAGTGGTTCATTATCATAAGAGACAATCGTACAATTATTTGCTTTTCATATCGCATTCCGGTCTCGCGCGTTACTCAGCAGCCACCCCGGCTCGAGCTATCCCTTTGGACATAATGAGATTGTAAACCAGCGTTTTAGGACCATTAGTGTGGTCGCGTCCAGCTTCACCCTGTCCACTTCAAATCTACACACAGTTCGTTTCTGCGAAAGATCCTGTTACGCTTCCAGCGACCAACCGCACGCGTTGGAAGCTCGTGGTTTGTTGCGTGTCCGCAGCGAGACCAATTAACACTTTCGCGGTCGATAGGAAAAACTCGGTTCGATTCGATCGACGTGTCATTATCGGGCATCGATCTGTTCATAAGATAATGTTTATTTTCAATTATAGTGCGGTTCGATACATTATCGAATCGGTTCGATGTAATAATCAGAACTGCATCGGTTGTTTATTTTGAAAAAGTTTATTTTTTACATAGCTTGCATTTTCTATGTGAATCGATCTGATAAAAAGTATCGAACGTTTTTTTTTTATATTCCGCATTAATCGTGCCGAATCCGAAGCATCCATTCGAATAATTGCACATGTCACTCAATACGAATTGAAATATCATTTATTAGAGCGCAATTTTTTCACGTGTTCGCCGGAATGGAAATAAATTAATTTCACTTGCGTCGATAGTAAAAGCTCCAACTGTGTATTAATGCGATCGATTGAATCAAACGGTCGGATGATTTCGTAATTTTTTCCACGCAATATGGACTCGTCAATAATGCAAACACACACATTCGATGTTCCGTTCGGCGAGCGAAATGTACAGCTAAGGCAATTTTCGTCTACGCACGCTCGCTCCTAAAGAGACTCTCCATGTCGTAGTTTCTTCGACATTCCTCGACTAATCTAGCGGTTTACTTTAATGGTTCGTTAATTCGATATCGGCACAAAGTTGTGATCTTTCGTAACACCGTCGAGATTACACGTGCGCGAGCTGCATACAAACACACCTTGCCCGGACGCGTCAAGCACATCATTGGAGTCCATCATCGCCTTCCGATGGCACGTCCGTTTAATTAGTGTAATATTATCATATTACTGTGTAGGCTCACCTGCATACGAACTCGTTCTCTCCCAGGCACAAGTCGAGACACATTTGTCTCGAGCTGACGAGGTGGGACCTCTTGGTGGTTGACTTCAGCATGTGTCCTTGCACTCTATCGAAGCACCACGCCCTTTCGCAAGGACGCACTCCGAGACATGACTTTTGGGCGTATATCGTGAACACGGGGAACTGCGATTTCGTCAATGCGCCTGTAAACGAAATGATTGATTAGAGTACTTGGGAAAATTGATGGTGTAACATTGTAAAATGTAATTGCGAAAATGTTCGTGTGTCATTAGAGTTTCGAAGGTAATTAGCTGTTGAAAATAAATTATGCTACACGAAGATTTTATATTATGAAGAGTTTTAGAAAATACATAGTTTCAGGTAAATTCCGTTTCAACATTGTACCCCATAGTAAGTGTGTCTCCTAATATTTATATTTATCGATAAAATACTGTACGCATTCCTCAATAATGCAGCCATTCTGAAAATTTATGTATTGCATATTATGCTTCGGTATACTTAGAGATCATTAATGGTGTTTCTGTGCACTATTACAATATTGCCCATAGTAGTAACACATAATCCGATGCCGGCTAGCCACCATTAAAGCTCAATAACCTATCCATAGATTCTGCATTAAATTACACACACGGCTAACGCGTTCGTTTAATTTTTCCACGCGAAAAAAAATGAAATTAACACAAACGACCGTCCAATAGATTCTCGTTAAATAATTGACCATCACGCTTGTCCCTGTGGCGTGCGCGCGCGATTATCTAATCAGGAAGAGTCCAAGCATCTGAAGCGTGATGCACTTTTTTGTTCTGCACCCGCGATCATCACTAAACTCCCATGGTCGCAACCATAACCGAGCATGCTCGAATGCATCATGAACAAAAGGATCCCATCCCGTATCCTAGGAGGCGATCTTTTCCACGTGGGGCACCGATCCTCAGTCGCCTAAGTCCCCAGCGGTTCTCCGATTCACCTCCCGATACACACACCAAGTCTGAAAATCGCCATTAATTGGACTGCGGTCGCATTAACCCACGCGTTTAATTAACGAGCGCGCTAAATAAGTCGGAATTGAGCTTGAATTATTCATTAGCCGGTTCGACCCCCATTAACGACGGGTGCATCTAAGGTCCGGATCTATTTCGATTTCGATTGATTAATTAGGCAAATATATTCTCGGATCTTTTCAGGTTTTCATCTCAACTCGAGTTGTGCACGTATGAAAAGCTGGACGCTCGCTCTCCCCCATACGGAAGCAGGTCCCGACTAATAAATGCTAATGCCCATCGGAGCGAGCATATTGCACGCTTTAATTGAATATTATATGCCTTATTTATGCTAAGCTGCACACCGGCCCGTGACTCGAACGTCTTTTTCCTCAGTTCCGATTTATTTTATGCATTTTTTTGCTTTGTTCTTGAAGATTTTTCTCCGCGCGAGAACAGCAATGCCGATAACAACAAAGAGTCTCTTTCCGCTCGTTAGAAGTGTTGTTTCTTCGGCCTCTGTGCTCTCAGGTTCATTGTTTGCGTTCGCGATAATGCACCAGACACATTGCCGATAAAAAACGCCAGATTATTCGCTTGGCTATCCACTGTATGCAAAAACAGAACGATTTGCATGCATAACGAGCCGCGTAAGATTAGATGCAATTATTTTTTCACCGCGTGCAATATATATTAATTCGCGAGATTTTCCCACTGATTGTAAATTGTTTCTCTTAAATGTACACGCCCAAATCAACGCTGAAATGTTAATTTATCCAGCATTTAAATTGTACAGCTTTAAACGCTTCCATGACTGTGTACATTAATGTAAGGAAAATGCATGCATTTCGCATTTTAGTTTATGCAGTTTCTCATATGTTACGGTTGTCTCTATTCAATTTATGTATTTGTCTACTATTCGATCATGATATATTACGTTCCTCTGCTGCATTCAACATAGTGCTTATAGTGATAAATACTTCGTGTTTGCGCCTCGTACGACCCGCGTGAACTTTCGAGCTTAATGGGCACATCACATTATACGCTGACGACGATATTTGAACTGCTCCGACTAATAACTTTTCGCAATTACCCTTGCGATTGCGGCCGTTCGCCAGTAATAAATTCCCGACGGCGCGTGTCCTATTATATTGTTCCACTTTATTGGAACCGATCTCTAATGGGGCTGGATGCGGTTTTCCGGCCGCCAGGGATTTTTTCCAGAAAACCGCAAACTCGAAACACGCGTCACGAGCGATCGTCAGAATCCTCGCTCCGCAATATGGAAATCACTTTTGCTCCGGCGATAAACGTCAGCAAAGCGTTTATTGAGACGAAAGGCTCGTGATCTGGCAGTCGGGTAATCGCCGCTTCGGATTCATACTGTGCAAACACCGAAGGCTCGTCCGAATGTTCCCCCGTCGGCTCGATTTTGACTCCATGACCCAAGGGTTAGGCCAGGCAGAGCGGAGCCGTGACCACCTCGGCTCACTGTCAAGACTGAGCCCTCTCGGAGTCAGCTCGACGTCTATTCTGACGCGTCTGAACTATGATTTCGCACACCTTCTCGGCCAGAGATGGCTCGCTCCCGGGTTTCTCGACTGTTCGAGATTCATGCACCAGGCATGCGAAATCGTACACCACCGGGTGGCCTGAAAGTGGTCGGTCGGCAACGTTCGTGAGAGAGGTCCTCGTGAACGGCTAGACCCATCATGGGTAAACGCGACGGCTCTCTCTCGTCCTTAAAATATGACTTAGAGCTATGCATCAGCATATTCGCTCGGATTACGGAACCATTTCAATATGGAAAAGATGCCGGCGCTCTTCCGGTAAAGCTCGGCTATATTGAATATAATGGCGTGTTTCTGTTACGCCATTGAATATCTAATATGAATGCCTCGCCGTGTTCCGATGGTGCTATTTTATACTAGAGTACTGCGATAGTTCAAGGTTCGTGTGAATATCTTTTTATTTTGTACATAAAATGAAATATTTTATTGAATCTGTCGTGATCTTCGTCGGTGGTATGGTTGACTCTAAATATTTCAGTTCTTGTACTAAATAAATGCGGCCCTCGGCGTTGGGTAGATAATTGTAAAACACTCTTGGTTACTTTATATGGCTATCTAAGCGGCGAGCAAAGTGTTCTTTATGACCAGAAACGTCATCGCAAAATATTGGGTAGCAGATAAAAGCGTTTTCTCTGCCCGCTATCTTGCCCTTTTTACAAAGCCCTTATATCACAATCGCTACTTTACACTATCGACGCTACCGGTATTTGTTCTACAAATGGTTTAATTATTATTCGCTCACTTGTTCGCCATTACAGCGCAGAAGAATGCAACTCTGTAAATGTATATTTATAAGATCAACATAGAGTGGAAGTCGATCCAAAATGAAAAAAAAATAGAAACGGCTTCCGATCGACTTCGTCTTTCGAATTTTAAGGAACTCAACCGGCTAATAAATTGGGATTTTTTCCGCTCTTTGTTATTCGAACTCGGCCGTTGTAGCAAAAAAATGTTTAACCGAAGCTGTTTTAGATTTCAGCGACGATCATCCATGTCTCGAAGAGTTCTCTAATTGGCTATAAAACTTGACTGATCGAGAATTCGCACCGACGACTTTGAGCCGGTGGCCAACCCATATCATATTTTCGCCAATTAAAATGAACCGAACGTGACATGGATGATTTCGATTGTGCCTACATTACTAGCCAATTTTTTTGTTCTCATCAAAAACATCGCTTAGATTCTCAGATCGTTGACTCCTCGCATAGTGGCAATCAGTGTGATTGCGTTAATCATCTTAGACGTTGAGCCTATGATTGATATGATACGCAGGTTGGTTTCGAATCATCAGTCGTGTTTTTCTCAACAAATTTTCCGAGAAAACTTTCCTTCGGAAGGGCGTGTCTTTCGCTCGCTCGTAAATTGCTTTCGATCTTTTTATTTTTCGAGCAATCGCGAATCCCCGCGCCTACACACGACCCGCATTTAACTATAATGGCGATTTTAAGATGATTCAAATTATCGGCAAAATCCTTCCGCAACATCACGGTGATTGATGGGCTATTTGCTTCGGTTGCCGGCATTTTCGAATTACTAGCCCCGATGCGTGATAGACACATAAAAGGCACCTACATCGTCAGCATCCTGTGTTCGTAATCTGTCATTATTTGAATTTTATATCAACATTCGTTATTTTCCCATTTACAATTTATTACGGCGACATTACTTTATCTAATACATCGATGTCAAGAATTTCATGTTATAAAATGGGAAACAAAAGTAAAAGCGCATCGTGTTACATCGTAATTCAATACAAGCTATTGAACGTAAGATGAAAAAAAGTTGCGGTTTTCTTATGTATAGCTTTTGCACATCAAACTCGTTCATTATACACTGTTGTTATGCTATTATTTTTGTTTTTGATCTTTTTCATTCATACATAAAACATTCTGTATTAATTTATTTTCAAATGTCACATCGTATATTGTGCAGCAGAGGAAAAATTCGCGCGAAAACTGATTCACTCTCGCTTGTCTTTGAATCCTTGTTATTTCTTATCTTCATATCTTACATATATTTATATATTAACTCTTTCTTTATCTATGAAAAAGACGCGAAGGTCTCGCTAAATGGTCTGTAAGTAGTCTGTTAGCAGTCGGTGCTAGTGCGTGAGCTTGATTGATGGATAGGATAACAGACACAAAGTTACTTAGTAATGTGATACCTCCGAAGAAAGTGAAAACATTTATACAGAGGTATAAGAACATTCACTCGTACATCCACACGTATACAACACATCACACATATCCATCTCCATAATTACAATCCGTCATTTGAACCATTTTTTTCTCGGCGAATTTTCAACGCATCGTTCAATCGAGTGTTAGTCATCCATCACTCGCAAAGTGATTAAATGTCAATTTTCATGGCTATTCATTACATTAATTAAATACTTCATGTCGTTAAATGAACTTTTTCCCGGGAAATTAGAGACCGTCCATCCATCAATCTCACAAATTGATTCAATCTGTGTCTCGTTCGCCCAACTATTCATCATTTTACGAAAATCAATGTTTCACGTGTACCTCGACCATAGTTAATTCAAGTAATTTGACGGCTTTTTATTATTCTACGATATCATATTAGATCTAGTCTTAATAAACACTTCACAATGAAATGCAATGAAAATGGACTTTGCGTTGTCTTTCGCACGAGCAATAATGGATGAAGATATTACGTTGAGGTTCGACGACCGTAATATGCGCAATAAATCATTCACGGTTGTGTTCATTCGATCGAAATATCAAATGCAGTTGACAGATACCCCGCGGCATTCACGTATTAATTGATTATAACTTTTTTTCGATATCAAGTGAAAAAGTAATTAATTGTTGAAAAAAAATCTCATTTTATTTAAAAGAATAATTCACTTTTAAAAATTCTATCAATAGAAGTTACGTACATACATCGGAAACCAGAAGCTCGTCCGTTCATTCTCGGTACTCGCACAAGGCTGTTCATTGACATCACGTATAATAACACTTACAAAAAGGCTAATGTGAAAAATAAATCCATCACCATGCGTATTGTCGATTAATATTATATCGCTCCTGAATACCACGAATCGACGCACGAAAAAAAAATCAAATCACTAGACACGCACGCTTAATGTGGCCGCGTTCGATCAGAACGCATCGCACACGATCCGATCAATCGATCGAGCTTTTCATCGAACCGATTCGTCTCTTTTCAAACCGCAATCGACACAAATTGTTCGAAAAACGTCTACCCATCAAAGGCTAAACAGATGCGATCATGCACCAGACGAGATGCGTATCTTTCGCCGAGTGAAACGGCATCGATCGCTCGATTGCGGCGATTGCTTTGGCGCCGCTCGGACACCGACGACCTTCTGGGCCGTCATCTAGGATTCTAGAGGACGTGTCATTGTATTCATGCGTTATGTTATATTCGTAAGAGATGATGATAGCGCGAGTGCGTCGAACGGAAACGGACCGGTCCTCAGGCCGATAGCCCGTGACGCAAAATCGCCAACTTCGATTCGACGACGTCCAATTTCGACGTCGATTTAGAGAGCTGCGAATACTTCGGAATTCGGGAGGAAAAAATAAAAATCGATACGAAAAAAAATGCGCGTCGTTAAAGAAAGCTGGGGACGGTCGTTGAATTTTCGACGACGACGCGTAACATGCCTTTCGAATCGGTGTTTTCTCGCGCAAGAATGCCATTTGAATTCTTCGAGATGCCCGCGCGATTTTTTGCCAAAGGCCCTAACGATCCGACATTCCCGAATTAATCATTTTAATAAGCGAAATTTAAATCGATAAAAACGGACGTTTTGAGCTTGATTCGTGACGGTGGAAAAATTGGCGATTGTTTGGTTTCGCGTTCGATTTTACATCGATTGATTTAGTGCTTCCTTTTGTAGATCGCTTGCGCTCGTAACAGGCATCTAGGGTTTCCTTATTTCATGAGTTATTTACAGGTGATCGAACGGTGCACGAGTTGATCACGCTGCGCCAATTAAGCACATTTGTCCCTTGTACTTAAATACACGTCTTGATAAAATCTAACCGCTTGTGTTTCTATTCGACCTTTACAGTTTACCCGACTGCTACCAAGAGTAATTGATTGCTTCGCATTTTTTTAATAAGTCATTTTCGACGATATTATCACACCGACGCGATTACAATATCTAAATTACTTTTCTCGCATAGTCCGACGATCTTGCGCGCTAAAGATTCAATTTTTACGCAACATAGCCACTTTTATGGTAATTTGTCATGATGAGTTTCATCGAACGGTAACGCCCATTCATCAAGTACTAGGCAACTAATTCTCGATTGAATTTTTTTTGAAAACTCGTCAAAATAAACGATATACTTGCATGGTGCGTTAAGCGGTTTTAGCGACAGCGCATGATTGCAGCACCTTCATATTATTTATTGCAATATCGACACCCCCCTTGGCACATTTTGCTCAGAGTGATTATAATTTCATGAATTTATTGATCTTCTTTTTCTCTTGTTAGCTTCAATAGCCTGGCGTTCCAGCTTGATTTCATGCTTTAATTACGATCATTAATAACACTGTACGTGTAGTGATTAATATTTTGCAAAATAGTTATTGATTTACGATACATTATTTTAAAATAACTACAGATTCCATTTTTGCATTTACAATAAATCAAAAATGTTGTATATTGATTGTGCCAACGCGCACATAAATATTTTCTCAGATATTGATTCAGATGGAATTGAATCACTTTCATTTTATTGAATTTTCCGCTTTTCACGCTTACGTCGTAATCTTCAGACGATTATTTGTTTAATATTGCAAAATCCGCAACTTGAACAACAGTCACGTCCGATCTATTTATCTCAACCTTTCATCGCGTCGAATCCCAATCATCCTTTCGCAATAACAATATCATTTTATGATTGCCCACACCATCCTGTGCAAACATATATAAATATTAATTAATATTCGTTCCTCTATATTTCTATGCATAAGATAATATTTTCACCGTCGTCTCGCCGCGGTATGCATATTAAAACTCGTCGCATTAGACATCACTTCATTCACATGCAATCCTTATACGTCAGATTTATTATTGTGTTCACCCAGCAGGGATACTGCATCGCGCAACTCTCAATGATCCTGTTCAATTTAATAAGGATGTTAGAATCCTCGGTTGTCGTCCCGAAGCATAAATAAGCGAGACGTTGTCCCTGCTACCGTTCGATGATGTACTGCGGGCATTAATTGCGGAATCGCACGTACTAATTACGCCCGACTTTGCATACCGACCTTTCCAGATGTGCAATTTATTAAATCGCGTCCCATACCTGAACCCCGACATTATAACGTCTCCTTCGATTCTGTATCTCTATTTCGCTGTCGGGCAAGAGAATCGATGGCGTTTCTCATAGGATTTTCTCGCATGTCGGAAAAAGGGTATTGCTGGTTCTTACCTGGTTGATCGTCGGCGTTGGAGCTGAACAAAACACACAGTCCCGTTTCGTAATTGACAGCGTGGCAGGTGTCGTTGCTTTGACATATCTCCAAGCAGTCGGTTAACATCAGTGTGCCGGGGATATCGTCGAGGATGTGCGAGGGCGCCGAAAACACGTATCTGCAAACGAGAAGAAAAGCTTCCTATTAACCGATAATTTATTCATGGAATATTCAATGGTGTCTCGGGCATGCAATGTTTTCTTGTTAATATTGAATAATCGAACGAAATCGTGCTACCGTTTCGCCATTAATTATTTTGTTTGCTGCTAACCGCGGCAACCGAGCGCCATCAATTCAAGCAGTCCGCTTATTAATTATTATCGCCGGCAAATAGGCTCGTTGTAATTTCAAAAGTTTCTGAAATACGATTATAATTGATTGAACACAACAAACGCGCCACTATCACGCTACCCCGTTTAAGCTTCTCTCGTTACAACCGCCGTTTCTCAATCAATTTTAGTGCTTTACAATCGATGGCACTTGTTTTGTCGGTGTTGGTATTTGTACGTAATATGTTAGGTATGCGAGATTCATCCGATTTACATAGGTACTTGGACAGTTGTTATTTTTGACCGTTGTTTGTAACTATTCAACCGTTATGTGCCGCAGTTGTGTTACATCACCGAACGGTGTGAATGTCGAAACACAACCATTAAGATTGACACTGGCAAACCTTCCGATGATTGCCCATTTTGATTTTGAAGCAGATCGTACCAAGCTATTTCTTAAGTGATCTAAACTTACAGAAGACAAGATGGGCTTCATATTTTATCATGTGAAACAAGATAATTTCACGTATGATCCGCGATATATTGCACGTAACGAGGCCTCGTTCGGCGTGTGAATTGATCGATTCTGCAACATTGTGGCATAAACCCATAAATATGAAACACAATTTACATAGCTCGATAAAAAATCTGTCGGCGTTTATCTAGGGCAATATTTAACAATCGAACTTACATATTGAATAGGTATATTGTGATATTGTCGAATGTTTATGTGGACGCGTCGTCACTGTATCTATCACCTCGTCAGATTTTCGCCTCCTTTTTTTATTCAGTATTAACGGAACTGTACGCCAATCATGAATTCAATCAGATCGCCGGTCACAAATAGATCGATTCGTCCGCAGGTATCGAAAACACTTTTGCAATCTGTCTCGGTCGCCTATTGATAGGAAACGATAGATAGATAGGGTCGCAACGGTGCTTTTTTGTGTAAAGTTCACGCCTAATTTACAAAAGCGCTTCTGTGTAAAAGCTCAATCGCCACTTACAGAAACGAGGTTACTTTTCCGAGCCGAGCGCCGTACGATTTTACGTTTATTTTTTTCTCTTGTCGATTTTCATTCTGTTTCATTGTCGCCGTCTTTTGACGGTTAAACGTACTTTACGTGTAATTTGATTATGCTACCGTATAATTTTTTTCGGACCGCTTGAATTCTTCCGTTCGATTCGTCTTTTTTCCCAATCGATTGAGATTTAAAATTGAGCTGATGTAACCATGTGGCGATAACAAGCTTGTAACGAGAGATAGTTTGCTTGCATTACGCGTTAATGAAAATTTATAGGTTCGATCTAACTACCGTGATTTTCCGTTATTTTTCCTTGAAACTCTCATTGCGAAATAGACTTGGCTTTATCGTTTTCAAGAAAACTATATGGTAACGAGAATTCTCCTCATTCAACTTCACGTTAGTATCGATAATGTTACGGTTCGCGAGCAAACTCTTAATAGAATTTAATTAAAATTTTAATAAAAACGTTTTTTTTTAGTTCTTATACTATTAACATCGTATCAAATAGCTGCCTTTTAATTGACTTACCCAGTAACTAATTCGAATCCTATCATCTCTGGGTCACATTCATCTATCGAATTGGCCGGAGCCGATGGAGCGCTCAAAGCCGAAGGAGCTGACGGTCCTGACGATGGAGGCACTGCTTGTCCGGGATTCTTGTAAATTGATGCAGCAACAGCAGTCGCCGAATTGTCTTGTAGTAATGGCTCGATTGGACTTTTGTTCGCTGCAGATGGCTGCGTCGCCGCATCACCAGCCCTTTGTGCGGCTCCATGAACTTGAATCGACAGTAAAAACGTCGCGAACGATGCGAAAACCCATAAACTCGATTTCGAAGTCATCTTTTAGCTCTTCACACCTGAAAAAGACATAAAAAAAATCAATAAATACCTCCATTATGCGAGAGATGTCAATATTGTGAGCTCGAAGAATGCGACCCTATTACGAATCAACCGTTTACTTTTTTATTAATGTTGTACAATTATGTTCGGATGCATTATATTTTTCCCGACGCACATTTATCATATTGCATCGAGACGTCTCTCGTCTATTTTTTTTTCGTGTTTGTGATGGACGACCGTTACTTCGTAATATATTTTTTCGACGTTGTTACATCCACTTACCAGTGGTTGTTGTGTTTACAATCGTCTCTGTCCAGAAGCGCCACGCAGCGACTAATCAGCGGGCAATTTCAATTTGACCGGAAACAATGATGTGTATGAATGATTACAAGACAACGACATGAGTACGTCCGCGCCTGATACGTGAGATTATATTTTATTTATATAATCACCGTAATATCCCGAGTGTATTATGAAAATTGCATTTAAATTGATTTTCATGTCCGTTTTTCTTATATTACGCCATTATTTTTAATAATTTTGATCCATTTATTAAAAATATCTCGCTTCAATAAGTGTTATGTATATTAATGTCCATATTATTATCCGTGCGTTGAATTGACGTTTATGTTATAATTATCATTCATATGAAAACAAGTATGAAGCTTTTATTTATGTCTATATTAAGTGAAAATATTTTTTCTTATTATCTCGGATACGATTTAAATTTATAATCGATCCACTTTTTTCACGCTACAATGGTCACATGTTATATGTTCTCATAATTAG
Source organism: Cheumatopsyche charites (assembly GCA_024721215.1). Classification (NCBI taxonomy): domain Eukaryota; kingdom Metazoa; phylum Arthropoda; class Insecta; order Trichoptera; family Hydropsychidae; genus Cheumatopsyche; species Cheumatopsyche charites. Next base: position 5,393,049 of record CM045578.1, read on the forward strand.
CTATTGAATTAGCATTCTTCTTTCGCCTATCCACATGAAATTACATAAGTAGCCGATGAATTATACATGATTTTTCCGATTCGAACCGAAACATCCGCTAATGAGACGTTGAGTACACCCGTTCTCCGACTACCACATTTCGAAACTGCGAATATTGATCGATGAATACTCGTAGAAAACAGTTAGTTAGTCTCGAAGGTACACGACAACCACGTATCGTCTCATCAGTCGCCCAGTAATGAGCTCATGTCTTGTGACTATCGACAATCGAAACCCGAAGATAGGACGCCCAGAAGTCTGCTGCCGAAACGGTAAACCATGCCCTCGAGATGTCATGGTGCAGACAGTCAAATTCGCACTTGCGTATCTCAAAATACTTAAATGTTATATGACCTCGTACGACTCCGGCGTACATCGGCGCCGCGAAATATTTATTCGTTGTTAAAAGCTAAAACCGCCCGATGATGAGTCAATTAAGCGATGTAACGTTATAATCGCCGGGAAAATGGAAAATTCTTAATACGCCCTAATGGATGTTGCGATTAAAAATATGTATTATAAATACATTTGCCGCGAACGCTATCGTTACGAGGTGCGCGAGAACGTGTTATTATTTTCAATCGCGCATAATTCGCATTTAATATGTTTGCACTCGTCGAACGGCGGCCCTTTTGTATCTCGACTTGAAATTTTTCGACTCTTGCACTATGGCATGCACTTGCACCTGGCCTGCAATGTCCATCAATCAAGCCGCACAAAATGCGTCATGTTCACGTTGCATTACATCGTCTTTTCATTACATTATGTTTGTTTTTTAATTCTGTGTAATAAAATGTATTTTTTTGTCTTTTCAGGTAAGTGACTTTCGTCTGTCGACTCTGAAATCATACCGTAAGTAATTAATTCACATGGCAAAAAATCATCTCTCCGCTTTGTAAGATTCGAGTTCGTTCTCTTCTAATTGAATGCAATTTATGAATCTAATTAATTTCACACGTGCTTCTCGTGTCTTTGAACTTTACTCTTTTTTACTTGCATTTCCACACGTTTGAAAAAAATTGCTTTAAATTGAATATTATCGTTTATCTCATCTCAAGACGTTCAAAAGATTTCTTGTTGCAATTTCGGCTCCGAACGTTGCAATATCAATTACCTGCACACTCCCATAAAAGTTCGTTTTATTAAATTGCATCAGGTGCATCTGAAGTACGGAACGATCCTTTCGTCCGGTGCAATTTTTGAAATTCGCTTTTTACTTTTTATTTGTTTCGTTGCTTTTCAATTTTCGTTCGGCCGAAAAAAATAACGAGATCTCTTGCGCTAATAAAGGCATGCGCATTTGCATTCTATACGATTCGCATCGTTGCTTCGGTTACTCTGGCGAACTGGTTATTTTTACGATGACCACTTGAATGCTTTTTAACTCCCGAGGGCACGATTGCATCAAATGCATCATCGTAACATGTTTAATTCATATGATTCGAATACACTTCCTAGAAATTAGCGCCCACTTCTTCAGTGATAAATTCACCGGCTTATCCTATTATTACATAATAATATGATTTTCCGAGGTTTTTCCGAACTTTCAACAAAGTAATTGAAATTTTAAAAAACGATGTCAGATTAGATATTGTGTCAAATTATAAATTGAGTTGTATTTTAATAATATTCATCAGCTATTTTATTATGATGAAATCAGTTTCAAAACCATTTTAATCGAGCTTCTGCGAACCATGAAAGTGGCATATCTTTAAAATTTCTGTCTATCAAACGTGGACATACTAATTGTCGGAATAGGGACGCCTTTTCATAATATTATACAATATATCCGACGAGTCAATTTGTCCGTCCCTTTCGATATTGATTGTCGTGATAAATCTTTGCGTCATATTATATTACGCGGAGGAGGACGGTCACGGTCGGATTCCGAACGGGTCGCGGTCGTGCTCTAATGTCGTGTTATTAGTATGCCAAATTCGAAAATATCCAACAGATGAAGCTATCCGATTCGGCCTTACGTTCACGTGCCGCTCTCGTAATTGACGTGTAATTTAGTCTAAATAAAATTCGTGTTTCGAATGCGCGATCGATGGCTCTGTTCTCCTTCGGCTCGTCGTAATGAAGACGTTTATTAGGCGGGCGATCTCCGAAATGTGACAGTCGTCGATTTTTCTTCTGACGCCTGTTAAGTTTGTGCAATAATGAATGTTATTCGGATCGATTATGTAAATTTTATCGCCGCCTCGTTGGGATTAGTTATACGAATTTGGCGCCGTATGTAATTCGATTACGTTGGAGAAATTGCCGAAGCGCAAATTAGTGCAGCGGAATAGCTTCTTGCGCAGCGGTGTTTCGGAAATATTGTTGTCGGACTTGTTTCGGATTGATTTTGTGTGATTCTGTTTTCACATGACGAGACAAATGTTGCATTATAAATTGAATAATCATATTTTTTTTTCCAATATTGAGTATAATGAAGTAACTCGAAGCTTTTATAGCGGTATTAAGATCATGAATTTTCATGAATTTGTTATGAAACAACTCTAATTATAGAAACTGTAAAAAAAACTATTCGCTATTAAATAATTTTCAACTTATAAATTATGCAATATTATCAATTGCCTTCTAGTCAGAGGCAAGCTATAATTCGATATATTATGTACCTGTTATAATAAGATTAATATTGAATTATAATTGCAAGATTATCATTATACGTTTATATTTTATTACGGGCAAACGTTCTAATTAAATTAAATAAACATTAAATTGAAACCGGATTCGTATCGCTTGTGCTTGTGCAATCGTAAACATAACCGTGTGAGATGATACGCTTTCAAAAGTAACGATCCTTTAGGCAAAAAGACAAGAAAAAAAATCGATTAATGGATCCGAATCATTGATAATTTATCGCGGTTTTTATCGACCTTTCGTACGCAATTACGATACATATTATATTTTTTTTTAATAAACACTTACGTCGAGTGGTCCCGTGCAGTCGCGCTGACCGACGATGTGGCAAGTCATGGATTGTTGAACCCTATTTCTTTACACGAACGTGTACGTACGAACAAATATGCTGGAACTCTGACGATTTCTTAAGAACTCAATTGCGCCAATTAACTCGAAGCTCTGACGATTTGTCGATCGACTGAATTGGCAGAGAGCGCACAATGACGAAAGTTCACGAAAGCTTCAACAGCCCGACGCGGTATACGAGAGCATTTCGCAAGTCACCCTCGAAACATACAGACATTAGTATTTTTATCCGTTAGGATGTCTAAGGAACAAATGCATAAAATAGCGGAGGTCCATTATGCGCAACGTCAAGCTTACCCGATACCAAAGCAGAGTTGATTGTCGATTGTGCGAACTTTTCGGATCTTCAACAATTGCTAATTGCATGCTCAAAAAAAGTACGCGAATTTTCGCTTTTCTTATCTAACAATAGATCGTGGTTTATGCATTAATTTAATCATACATGTATCTAGTTGGATTCAATGAACGCTAGACGTTGGTAATCTCAGATGCGTCGAAAGGGTAAACACTGTAATCTAACGCTAACCTAACTCGCTTTTATTGACTTAAATGTCCAATTTCGCGTTAATTTCGCCCTCAGCAACTTTGTACCGCGATCACGATTTGCATTTACGTCAGACATTATGGACTTTGTTGACGTTGAGAGTGTGGCTGGCGCTTTTCAATTTGCCAATGATTGATACCCTCCTAGCGCCAATTTAACGCCATCAAATGCCCTCTGCCTTCGCTTGTCAGCCCAGCTTTAGAGTGATTTATTTTCATGGTCCTCCGATGTTTCGTTACTTTCAGAAGAGAGTTTTGATGTCGAGCCGCTTGCAACGCGTGGGCATTCCCCCATCTCGGAATTCGACGAATGTTTTTCTGTTATATCACTTTATCGTGTATGACTCATGAACATTCCGAAATATATTCAGTTGACCCGTAACGGTGTCGAAAAAGTTGCGAGTTAACCTCTTGACCGCGAAATGATTTATTTTAATACTCTTTCATTGTCGACGCGTAAACGATTTTAATATGTTTTACATTGAACGTTCGTTTCGTACTTTAGTTTACGTATTTCGTATTTATAATCAAGTTACGTTCAATTAATTTTTTTGGTAGATTTTGTTTATTTTTATTTAACATGAATCATTTTTGCTATGTCGTTAATCATTTTCAATATTTACTGTAATGCGTTTTTTCCACCGTTATTTAATGTGTATTTGTATTTGAATTAACCTCAATTTCAACGCTAAATTTGAAAATGAATGTAATGATGTTTATTTACATGTATATTTTATCATTATTGTTCAGATCTAGTCTTATAACTTCATTATAAGAAATCCAAATTTTTATCCGTATTTGAAAAAAGAAAAAACGTCGCCGATTTTGTGATTTGGACGAATTATGGTTTTTCTCTGAAAATTTGTTCTGTCCGTCAAATTATTCGCACAGTTATATAAATGGATAAAATTGCTGGGATAACTGTCCATAGTTTTTTACTCTCTAAATGCGTTTATATCCAGCTGTGACTATTGTAACAATATGAATGATTTCCGATTTCATTGACAATTTAATACATCATGTGTTCATTTTTTCTTAGTTTACTCTTCCGAACGATACATTAAATAATTCATCATATCGAATTTCTGAACCGTGTACGATTTTTTACAGAGCAAAGGCACAAAACCTAATAATGTTCGTAATTTAGATGAGTTCGCGTCGTGCCAGATTCGTATCCAATTTCATTATTGTATTAAAAAAACTTAATACACTAGCAATCAAACCACTAATAAAAGGTCCGTAACTGTACTCGTTATTTGATACATTGTGTATTTTTTATCTCATAAAAATTCATAAGTATTTTCACTGTCGTAAGTTTTCATTACTACATGGAAATATTATCGTAACTATAATTGCGTAATAAATTGTTGCAATGTACACTTCGATTGCACATTTTACAACAACAATATAATATTATACCGACTAAATTGTTAGAGGCGCAGTAAAGTTCTACAATTTTATGAGCACGACGCGACAACAACTTCGAGCTTTCATTCGAACTACGCACATATAATGAAAATCGATCCAAACCGCGATCATTCAGCACGCACTTTTCTCGATAGATCATAACGCTTTTCACGATATTGCTGAAATTACCCACCGCAGCTCAATCCAAGTTCATTGTTGCATCGGTGCGAATCCGCAACACAGGAATATTACGTCTCGATCGCCGCATTCCCCCTCATAGAGCCGAGTGAATTATGATAATTCGCTTCAATTTCTTTGTGATGCACAAAGAAAATGGCGTGTCATACCACCCGATAGTGTGCGTCTATTCGATCGGACGTAACTGTTACTTAATCGTTTCGCTTCGACCGGTAGCGGACTGAGTTTTTTTCAACTACGTGACGCTTCACCCATCAACGATTCCGGCCTTCTGCAAGTACGAACCACTGTTGGCAATCGGCGAATGTGAAATGCTTTTCTTCTTTTGAATCCGGACAATTGTCTTCCGAACAAAGAAATCGCCGAACGTCCGACGATTTCACACCGCGCTCCGTTGTTGACGCTTTTTGCTCCTCCGCCACTCGCGGACAATGTCAATCGATCGATATCTACCCGTTTTCTTTGAATAGTTTTGCATTCGAACGGTTATGGGTTCAACGGGTTCACTTACGTTCGATATGAGTCATTTTTTTTTTCGTCATTACGTCCATAATGAACGCTTTGAAGATCAAAGTTAATGTAACTGCTGACCCCGTTATCTGCAAAGGTCTCGTTCTCCATAGTCGGCCGTGACCGTCACGACGATCTAATCACGATGGACTAGTAATCGGTGGCGACTGCCGTTCCTCCTCAACACGTTTTCTACATATTAGCATTCTTAATGCACACGTAAAATCGTCACTTGCTATCGAAATGCATATTTCAACGTCATCTTAAGTAATTCGCTCTCTTTCTACGTTTGACTCTTTAACACAATATTCCAATGACCGAGTCGTCTGTGTGTTGACTGCTTGCCATTCAGTGTGTCATTCGGTACAGATTCGCATCGTAATATCTGTTATTAGTATCACGCGATGTTTTCCATGTTCATTTTCATAGTTGTCATATGCGAAACCGCTGCTTTGTTTTATAATACGTTTAACGTATACATATGTATCAATCTATCGTAAATTGTATTTTTTTGAAAATATAATAATTATATTGTTGTTGACATATAATATTAATAACATTTCATTAGATAATTTTTTGTCTTGATCGCTCATTGAAGTTTCCACAATTTCTAAATTCATACGTTTTGAGATTTTTTTCTATCATACCTCTTACATACATATATAACAATAGTTTTGTTTGGTTGTTTATTTTTTGTTGTTACTTAACTATTAAAATAATTGCTGACTGCGACAATTTATTATTACTGACTGACAATGAATAGAACGTGAAAAAAAATTAAGTATCTAGTATATTCTTGTAGCAATTTGTACGAATTGCGACCGATATAATCAGTTTCTTGTCGTCGCACATTGTAATTGTTTTGAATCATCCAACTACATACATACATATGTGTTAACCGACTTCATGATAAATTAATTTGAATTTTCTTAAACAAGTTGTTCAAATTTTGTTCGCTTTAATTTCATTCCGGTCATCAGTTATATAAAATTTGTACATATTTATATTTATTTATTTTTATTACCTTTCAAACGCAATTATTTCCATCTCACTATGTAACGGTATACTCGTATAATACGATTCTTTGATTACAAAAAACGAAAGTGCTATCAGTTTTATTCATTTCATCGCCAATTATAATAAGACAATGATGAATTGTTGATTAATGTAGATATAATATATATTCAATCGATATGAAATTCGCATGGTTTTTTTCACACCAGCAAGCTGTGCACTCACTTCATTAACTGTATCTTATTTATCACCTGACAGTGCTTTTGAACGTCGAACACAATTGTAAACGTTATTAATAATGCGATATACACTACATTATGTTAATGTGAATCAATTAAGTGAATGATATATGATTAATTTACCTGCTGTCGCTTTTGAGTGTCGGCCCCGCAAAATCTGCAATCAAAACACATCGAACGTTAATAAATGGTATTTATTTCGTATTAAATGCAAATCGATTTGTTCAATATATTCAATAGATTGTTTTCGGTTTGTAGCGCGTCTCGATCTTGATCCGAACCGACCTTCGGATCACGTTGTCTTAAATAAATCGACACTCGTTAAATCCGCAGCCTAATTAATGTGCATTTTAACGGTGATGCGGGTTCAATGGGTTCTCCTCGGTTGGCCATTTTATATATCTCAGTCGTCGACTGCTGTTAGAAGGCTCTCTTGGGTCACGAGAACCTCAACCTCATTAGCATACTTAACGGACGTGTGACGTACCCGAACCACCGGAACATGCTCATGCCGATAGATATCCCACAGTAACGACAGATAACATCCTAGATCGCCGACCGACCTAATTTTCTCTTAGTTTTTGTCGTTGCTTCAATGTTAGATGCACGACTCCGTTGCACTTTTTGCGACTCGATGAAAACTTCTCGTGGAGCATTTATACCTTGGCCCAATCCAACATCATCATTCATCGGTTTGATAATAGTATTTTCGTACAATGCTCATAAAATCTATGCGAACGTAATCGGATCGTGCGTTGTGTAATGGTCGAACATTCGGACATGAATGCCAGATGAAGATTCTTCACGATCGCTGTGAAAGAATGTCAGAACGTCCCTACATTGATTCCACATACCATTTCTATTGTTTCACATGTGCTCTTTAAACTGGATTTGTGTTAGATTTTTGCCGATTTTCGACATGAGAACGTTCGCGAAAATTACGAGCGGTTCGCATTGCGATTTCCGACGCGCATCGTTCCAATGAAACTTCAAACTCGCCACAAAATCAATCGTTGATTGTTACTGATCAAATTGTACACCTATATATATTTTTTTTTTCACATTTAACCGGACTTCTTTTTCGTTTCAAAAATTTGGCCGCCAATATCACGAAGTATTACGCGAATACGTTTTCCCACGTAAGAAATTATACACGGTTTACATCCTAATGATCGACGCGCCGAGCACATACATAAATAATACCGAATCATGATTTTCTTTGTTCGTTATGTTCATCGACATGTTTAACCATATTTTTTTTATCCTAGTGGACAAGCTTTATTTTTATTTCGGAATAATTTGTGTTAAAAATAGATACAATTTTCCCACGTCGATCTCTCGTAGATCGGTGCAATTTTCACACGTCGCGAACTATTTATCGTCTGCCATCACTTTTCTAATGGTATAAAATCGCGTCCGTGCGATCATGTCGATTACTGCCACTCCCTTTTTCCTTATTTGAAAGAAGTCCTGGTGTTAATGGTACTCACCCGCGTTTTTACAATTTTTCGAATAACCACTCGGTAACGGGTCAGTTTAATGCGCAAGTTCGATTCTCACGCTTTCTTTAGTATTTTTCTTTTGAATATTGCCCAACATATAATAGTCGTAATCTCCAGATAACATTGGAATTATTTGTGAATCGACTTTAGCACATTGTGAATTTTGTTCGTCGGAGGTCCACGTGATAGTTCACGTCGACCGCAATTTTCCGTTTAAGATAGAACCTCCTCTTCGTTCTCTTATTACACCTCATTATCGACCGGTCGAGCACTTTCAATCTTCAATTACAGATGTAGAGTTTAGTAATGACTGCGATCAAAGGTGGTCAACTTTGCACTGGACGGTGATTATTCTGGATGCTTACCTATACATATGAATACCACCTAAGTCGACCTCTTCACTTTCGTTAAATTCCCTTTTTCCACTTGAAAAACGATTATTCGATAAAATTCACACACTTTCAGTTTTCTGTTAAGTATATGCGGTTACATATTACTTGTTATAGAATGCATCTATCACTAAACTATTCAGTTTATTATTACTTTTCTGCCATTTTACCTATCAATCATATTATTTCTCTATTTACATATATTATACTGCGCAAGTCCGATCAATGTGAGAGTTATCTTTTCATAACTAACACGGTAATCGTGTCTTATAGGTATATGTAATGGTTTTTCGATCCAATAAACTTATACGTATACATTCGTTTGATTACATTTTATTAGAACATAAATCAGTGTAAGATCTCGCAAAATCATTATTCAAAGATATTAATGAATCAAATATCATTCTTAATACTGAGTACTACGTATTGAATAACTTAATCGATGAATGGTGGAAATCGCTCTTCAAACAAATGCACTTACACTTAATGAGCTTTGAACTGTATCTCTATTCCGTGCTATGCCGAACTATTTATGTTGTTAGTACTGTAAGTACGTATTTGCTCTCTCAACAACTTCCCACTTCTATTGACTAATAAATAACTATTAAATATCACCCTTAAAGATTTTCTCAATGAAATCAATATCGTGTAAAAAATAAAATCGACTATATTTGATATTTTATACACATTTTTCCGCATCGTTAGGTTAAATAAATTAACCCGTCATGTTTAATGTCACGTACGTGCATATGTATTTTTTTGAATTTTTACAAGGCACTCGTGTTTTCGCCCAGCGATCTCGACGTAATGATGGTTAAGTACATGTGAAGTCAATACGTGTTTGTCTGTGCTTAAATTACATGTTTTGACCAGAATACTGAAATTACGGAATATAAAGCACATCGTGCAGTGCGTTTTTTTCCAAACGTTCACGTTCTGTTCAGAATTCGCACAGGTTCGCACCCTTTGTAAATTTCACGAAAGCCAGAATCGTTACTAACCTTTGCCTGTTCATTACGCTAATGCCCGTCTTATTCGCGTATGTTTACCGTATTTTTTGGAAACGAGTTACATGTGTAATACACGTATGCATTCATGTAATGATGCAATGTTCGATGTAACAATTTCAAAAGCTTTGTTTAGAGGAATAGCGCACAATTATGAATTGTGGTGTTGCACACAATAGATTTGTTAAATATCCAACAGCACTTGTGATCGACTCACAAATTGTGTACGAGAGCATACGTATGTAGTGTCGATGCATTGTCCCCACATAAATTATGCGATGTTTTCAATTTGTACTAGGTTGACTTTCACCTTGGGAGGCGGAATCGCCGTATTTGCATGCACACACGTTCAGCATTGTTTGCAATTTAGATTGTGTACCGTTGCTCTATCAGATGATCCAGAATCGGTTTTTCACACCGTAAGACGTCACGAACTGTGCTCTCGCGAATGTTGTTTCTGCATGCGAAAACATATCTAATTCATTCGACTCGTTCAATGTTACAACGCCGAAAATCTGGTTTTAATTGATGATATGCGCGATTCGAAAGATCAAAGATCCCCGTTGGCCATATGCTTAACAAACATAAAGTTCAACGCGCGAAAATCAAACTTCGATTGATACATATTTACGATCTCATTTTGAAACGGCACCGTGCTATATCTCGAATCGTAAAACGTATATTATTTCTGCGCCCGGTTTGCGTGCATCAAACACCGCAAAATAATCTGCAGAAATGTCTTAATATTATTAAAACGGAACAAACTGTTAAGCAGCACCATTTTATTGGTATCGAACGGTTCAAGTTGTATTCCCGTTCCGTCCGATCCAGTCGACTTGCCTTGCAGTCGGAAAATATCAATTTAATAATGGAAAATCAAAATATTCATCCGGATAAAATGCGAAACACGTTCCCATGCACTATATACAGCTATTAATCGTTCCCCTCTTCCGACCAGAACCGGACTGAGATTTTATTAACCTGAGAGTTTGAATATTGTATATAGAAAAATAATTTGATTTATAGTATGATTTAATCGATGAACTATTTCTTAACCCCATTTGGTAATACAACTCTGATTACAAACAGCCCCTCATTAAAAATTCGACTTGTCATATTGTGCAACTTGAACGAAGCGCTCACGTATCATCGATTTATTAACACGTTATTACTGCGGTCATTACAATGATATTACTTTTTTTTTATTCTCGTGCGGTGCGGATTCTATCTTGCGCAATCAACTTTGCCTTCGACTCGCCGAATTACAGATTTTTATCGAAATCGATTTAGATATGATACTTAGTTTACGACTGGTTCCCAATAATAACAATAACGCGATGCTGCGTATGCGGATGCAACGCGTCTAGTAATTAGATGGCATCTATATTAAATCCCCTCGTCCATTGTCTTCCGTGTGAGAAAGACTATCGTCATTCGCGAACATCTCGAATATTATTAACGTGCATTTCTTCGAGAGATGTATGGGAATAGCTAGTTGCAAACTCGGTATGATTGGATTGTGAAAATGCAAACGTACGTGCGCGCCGCGATTCGCTTGCTTCTATGCAACATCGTGACCGTCCCATACGGCGAATTTGTCCGCATTGAAAATTTGAAAATAACAACAACTTCTGTGCAATATTTTATGATACACGTGTATACGTTTCGCTGTTTCATTATCTGTTAACATTTAACCCGCATACGACAGAATTCCACGTAAAGCGTTTCCCGCACGTTCTCTTATCAATTTTCGCAACTTTTAATTTTTCCTCTATAAACGCAACTCTTAAATGAAACATTAATGGCAGACGATGTTTATCTTTGATTTAGTGCGCTTATGGCAACAGCTTCATTTTCCTTCGTTTAGTGCCATACAAAACCGAGAGAGCTTTAATTATCCACACCTCGCTCGCCCCCAGCGTCGACTGTTCACATAACGCTACCGTTCGATCTGATACGATCCTTTTTCAGTTTCCATATTTTCTTCTTGTTGCTGAAGCATGACTCGGAGGCGAATACCGCAAAGTAACCACGGCGAAAAATCCTATTCAACAAACCAGCCCAATAAATCTGTTAAGCTCGCCGTTTGTCTCGTACGTGTCTCAAAAGGATTTTGTGTAGTTTCAAATTGTTTCCGTCTGACTGCAGACAGATTGCGACTATTACATTCGACCAAATTACTGTATGAGATTTATATACGTGTGAATCCGCGAGCTGTGATCTATAAGCTTCCCGATTGTTTGTACATTTTCGCGTTTGCCATATGCCGCTCGTTCAACATAGTAAATCATTCTTCGCACCTCGCTAGCATAAGTGTGTAAACATATTTCACTGTGGCATTCAACAAAACAATCTAATCCGTTTTGATTTCGAACGTTCAATAAAATTACAATAACTTCAGATTTACTGTTAATTTTTTACCATTCATTTGTTCTTGCGATTCATTAATTGATTTAATACTAGTTTAGAAGAACATGCTCTGCTCGATGATGGCCAATTTGATAAATAATAATACGTTTAAGCTAAAACTAGTCCTGGATTGAAATTCTCGATATGGAGTTAATGAAGTAACTGTCTTAACAACTGCATCGTTGCTTCACTTTGATTAGAGATAACTGAACTTGCTACCCATACGGATTCTTCGAACGCTTATTTTTCTTAGTATTTTGTCCTTTTTTTAATAATTATTAATATTTTATTAAATATAACCATATTAAATTTAACCATAAGTATTTCGACAATAATGTCAAGATTCATAAATATTACAGGTGATCGTTTTTCTTCGATGGTGAAATATAATATTTATTCATACAGGTTAAATTCATATCAATATCGCTCTGACATATGTATTTAAATGTCTCACTGATTTGAATTTTCCATTAGTCATCGTGGCAATTTGCCTACTGAATACCGACTTATGTTTCCTTTCGTGTTGGAACGTGTTAACAATTCTTTTCTGAGAGTTTACAACCTTTCATACTTGATGTTCATTTTTTTCCTCATGAATATACAGAATTTTAATGGTAAGCATGTTTACTGTTGCGCAATAATGAACAACAATATCTTACTCCCGTTCGAAATGAAAAATGTTGTTGACGCAGCGCTTTTTCTAAATTTTGCGAATCACTTTTGCTCGGTTATATCAAGATTCAAATTTCATCATTACATATCCTGAGAAGTTAGATTTGTTCAACATTCAATATTCATCAATAGGATCTTTAAATTAAATAATTCATTAACTTTATTGCTTCATCACTATTAGTCATCATTGAAATGCATAGCTTGTATCATTAGAAAGCAATTAAATCCCGCAACTCCAAGTATGAATACCATCTGAACGATAGAACTAGTTGCCTTTACAGGCTGAAATGGATTTTATAAAATCACCTCGTTTGATCAATTACTATTTTATACAACAGATAAATTGTCACGTTCATTTTTTTTTTTTTCAATTAATCCGGTTTTTATTTTTTATCGTATTATGTTAGAATTAAACTTTGGACTTGAGAAAAAGCCACTTTCGAGTCGGAAAATTCAGACGCAGATTTTATTTACCGTTTATTTTTGTTTCTCCTTTCGACCTCCACGTTTATCAAATGAGAAACGGTAGCTTTTCTTTAAATGGCAACGTCCGTTCAATCTCGATACGTGTCTTCATTCGTACGTCAACTATTTGCCAAAGGATTAGAATACATTCGCATATAACGGTTTCAGACGTGTGTGATAATTCGAGTCGATTCAACAATTTTGAATACGTCCCAGAAAAATTATAATTCGTCTATCAGACTATCCAAATCAATATTATAAATTTTCGTCGAAATGAGCTCGCATGCATCTATGTCATTGACGCTTATAAATTCATACCAGTCGATAACTGTTGATTTTTTTCTCGCGAAAGACACAGCCAAACCAGAAGTTGTTTCTCAATTAATTATGCGTCTTAAATGAGACGTTTTTCCGATCGCATACAAAATATCAAGTCGAACGCTTTTTACGTGCGTTGGCCTTAACGGGGAATTTTCACTTTGAAATATATCAATTTTTTTCAAACTCGTGGCAAAATTTAAAATTATCCACAGACTTGCTAATCGTATTTCAAATTAAATATAAATATCTTGTATCTTGGAAATATCCTCATTAACCCAAGACAGGTCATTCTCATGAATCATCGACCTTTTGTGACGATCGCCATTAACGCCGCGATGTTGCTGACCGACATATCCTTTTATAAATTCGGTAAAAATACGAATAAACCACCGCTCATTCGAGTTCTTCGTAGGCGTTTTTATCGACAATGCGACACATCGAACCGGTCCTTCATACAGGAGGGCCGTTTTTTCGACCACCCTTATTCGCGATTCGAGAACAACAGTTATCGCTTACGAGCAGCCGCTCGTTAAAATGAAATATCGACAATCGCACAGGTTAAACGTTTCGTGACGTGGATACTGTATCGTGTTAAAGTCGACAATAACAATCGAACTTAGTGGCGCCAACTGATCTATGCCAACTGCTGTGCAGTACCGCGCAGAAATGTGGGACGAGTCGTGATCTCCATTCACATTATTTGCGTACGTAATATTTCAGCTGAGGTCGTGGGTGCATTTAACACGCTTCTATCGTGTGCTATTCCGCAGATTTATCTTCGATTTCGTCGCGTATATCTCGATTCCCTTATTGAACGAACGGTGTCAGAAGTCAGTAAGGCGGTACGTCCGAAAAAAGACTATTTTCCATAAGTTGCACAAATGTATTCTTATTTTTGTTTTTTTTTTTTTTTTTGTATCTTCTGATAGCATCTATTTCTGTGAATGTAACGATTAAATAAGACGTTTGTGTTCGGACTTTCCGCAATTCATCACGTCAATTTATCTACTCATCGCCGGCTTAATTTACATGTTAAATCTACAAATTTAACGGCGTCTTATTAATTCGGTATAACGACCGTGTTATCTCATAAATCTCGATTATTTTGTACTTTTGTATAAATCAACGTGTTTATCATACAATATTGACATACAACATAATTGAACAAATTGTTCTTATTGTATGATGATAAATTTCTTGCCGAGTCGAAAATATTGCACAATGCTGAACGAATACGATATCGCAATCGATCAACCGCTTTTCTTTTATTTATGGAAACTTGTTTGTTTCTGCTCAGGCAAAAAAGACAATAGATTTATTCTTTATATATTTAAAGCATCTACCCAATAACTCACTCTATACTAGGCTTTCGTTAAAAGGATTCAAAGTCACCATCAATCGTTGCCTCCTTTGCGACATTTAAGATCATTTGTATTCCCAGCGTGCGGGGATTCTCTGTTCGCGAAGGTTTCTTGGGAACGAAGCCGGTTTCCTTTAGACTTTTCATTCGCTTTCGATGGCTGAAAAGGCTCTCTTCTATCGTAGTGTTCTCGATATCATGATGTCGATGTTATCAGATTTCTCGTTGCCACTCCCGATTAAGAACTGTTGGTTAACAGCAATGTCTTGGGTTAATTGAGACGTATAATTTTCACCCGTCCTTGTTTAATAGCTCGGTATGGAAATTGTTGCGTGAGGTAACTTTTCTCTGCAGCTAAAAGCTCCGATCGAACTTGTACATAATCTAATTATAATAAATTACACGAGAACTCACACGTTTCATGTAAAATATTCGAATGGCTTGACTATGGTCAATTTTTTAAATTATGGCTTTTACGCTGTAAAATAACAACTGTTCATGTAGAATCTGTTATTACCCTAATGGCGTCTAAGTTCAAATATTTTCAAAGCTCAGCGTTTATATGAACCATAATAGTTTAATGCTTCGAGCTTCAAATAAGTGCAAGCTTCGATGATAATATAATTACAAGATAAATTTATGTACCTGCTCAAAATGAATTTCGATCAACCTCATAAATTTAAATGCCATTTGTTTTATAGGCGTAATGAAAAATCGTCGAACTAGCTGAACTCTGGGTAATAAATTACCGGACTACCTATCAGATTGGTGAAGTGTGTAATCTGTATCGGTATGTATAGGATCGCGTCCTTTTAATACATTTCAAAACACGATTTGTAGCCTTATCTATTATGAATTTAACGAACAAAATCTAAAAAGGGTCAATGGAATCGAGATTCTTCGCTTCGATGGATACTGTGGCCGCCCACTACGAAGGCGTAATTAACGGCCGAATTGTTGTACTTCGATAAGACCAAAATAATACGCACAACGTGTCGTAGTGAGCTTTTTACCTATCTCCATACAAGTTAATTAAATGTAATAGCCTACAATCAAAACACCTTTAAATTCCGTGATTACTCGCGTGTAGAGAGTGAAAAAACATTTTGAAATACATACTATTTTGAAGGTTTAGATAAAATTTATAATTTTCAAATTTTTTGAAATATTTATTCTGATCTCATTGCGAAATTTTAATTAAATGCGAGTGTCTCATAAGTAATTTTCTGTGAAAATTTTGAACATCCGTTATAAAATTTTATTTTCCTCTCAATAATTATATTCTTAAAAAAGAAAATGTCAATTCGAAAATTCCCATGCAAATATACGCTGCTATAATTTAGATTAGATATAGATCAAAGTCTAATTTATTCTTTGATGCTACCGCAAACCATTTATGCAAATTTTCTAAATCGACAAACAAAATATGCGTTATCATTTATGCTATTTTCATAATCTACGCATTTCATAGTACCTAACCATATGATGCGCTCATAAATATCAGACAAAACAAAGTATTACGAAAACAATCTGCTCGTATTTATTTTTTACGAAATTTCCGTTATTCTATTGTGCCATAGTAATGTGTCAGGTTTTAACCTCGCGATATTTTTTGATCAATTTATTTACTTACGAAACGCACTTTACTGTCTAGAAAACGAGTTTTAAACAAAGATAACCCGACAAAAATTTACTTTTATGTTATTTATATCCAATCTCTACTACTTCCGTTTAAATTTATAGTTTTAATCAAAGATTTGATAGCGATTTTCAAACACTCACCTTCTGCTATTCGAAATATTTGTTAACGGACGTGGGTCGAATATCTGAAATCAAAAATAATATTCTACATTAATTTTCGTTCTTAACATTTTATTAAATTAAATTAATTTCATTTGGCTTAGTACTGTTTAAGAAATGACAATCGTTATGTATCTATATATAAAATAATGTGAAAAGCAATTCTTGAGCCGAGATTATATCCTCAACCGGATTTTCTGCTTCACTGTAACGTATCCTGATATTCTTATCGAAAATTCTCACGGTGTTGAAAAGACAAGTCCGATTATAAACCATCTCTTTTCTAATAAAACTTGATTCGTTTTACGTATCGAAACTGAACATTTGCATCCATAAAAAATAAATATGGCAATGAATATTATTACCAATAATCTTCATATTAATTAAGGGATCGTCACCCAGTTTTAGTGACCCGTACGCGGATATCAATTGTCAACAAATCGACTCACATACTCTTTACCGTTACGCAGTTTCGTCATCTACTTTATGACAAGAGAAAAATGCCAACAATACGACTGTACTTCTTTCATATGCACCGACTCCTCTTAATATAAGCGGTTCGTTCGGTCTATCGTTTGTTTGTTTGTGTTTCAACTAACGCGCATCGGAAAAATGCCGGTTTTATTTTGCCAATAAAATGCTTTTCCTTTTTGTATATTTTATATCGCTAATAAAAATAATTCTCCCGTTGTTACGATTATTTATTACACATATATGTGGCGCTCGAAGGCTGACATTATTGCGTTTAAATAAAGCCGCTTTTAAGTAAAAAAAATATGTACCTTTTTAAATAAGTATACATTTGCCTTCATTATTTTTATTATTCGGACTGCTGATCCGTTTTTTTCATCTTAAACATACCACACGCAATTCTCGCTTATTGCGCCATGATAATTATTTGGATTTATAATGATATTAATTACTTAACAACCAAAATTACGAAGCAAAATAATTAATATACTTCTTCAAAATCCGTGTCTACGTGTGTTCATTTTCAATATAATGAAAACAATTTAGGTATTCAAAAATTTTGCTCATCATAACTCACTATACGCTGTACTATTATATAAAATAATAGGTACGTGAATTTGATTCCGAAACTCTTGGTTTCATCGTGACTATGAACTCTTTACATTTATTAATTTCGTTATTTTTTCTATACTAATTGCACGAATTTTCTTTTAAAAGATATACCTCACAATTCAAAAAATCCATTATAAGGCTTTTAGATAAATTGACGAGTATAAAATTTAGATAAACCAACTAAATGTAGCTTTGCATCGTTCATAAATCAAACGTAAACCCTTTCGGCCATCAAGTAAGCAATATATAATCCAATGTACTTTTCGATAAAGCCTTCAAAATCCTAATGATCTAACGCCCGTATTAAAGCTCACAGTACGACACACTATACTTTGCACTATCGCGTGTATTTAACGAGCATCAGCACATTTTGGAGGCGGTACAGTTATATCGCGTACGGACGACCTACTGCCTCTCGAAGATGCCGTGGGATCGAATCCCACGTGTATAAATATATTATTATATGACCTCATATGATATCATCGGAGGATGCGGCGAATTTCTCTATGTGTCACCCGGTTCGCGATTGTTCCTCGGCCTCGATTCCGATCTGCAATTAACAGTTTCGACTCCATGTGAAAATTGTAAAAATATATCGTTACATGATTTAAGCTCACGATTGAACGATTGAACTCGCTCATATGACAGTCGGGTATCATAATGACCGGCTCGGTCACAATACGTGAGAACAGCGCTTTAATGGTTAGCTAAATACGCTTCGCAAAATATGCTTTTCTTCTTATGAATTGTGCCGGTTACCGTTTTCGCGACGCCGATGTTATAATGGTGTTCGCGCTGGACGAAATTCATTTACGAATAAGACCGCTTAGACTAAATAGTCCGAGATGCGATGATGTCACCGTATTCAATCGAAATATTATACGTGGCTTTTGATTCAATGTGAAAAAAATCGATGCGGTTGCCGATGAAGTTGTCAGAGCTGTTATCGCACGAGTGTTACCGGCCTCGATGGGTTAACAGTCAGGAAAATTATTCATTGACCATAAACGGAGTATAATGAACTGTTGTATTCGTCGGATCGATTGAGATATTACACGACTCATATCGTTATTGTAATGATGTGTTTCGCATTGAAAAAGGTGCGAAAGAATATATCGAACTGCTCGAGGAAATGCATGCAAATGTAAAAAAAACATACTTGAATGCTCACTCACGTAAGCGATTATGCATATACAAGTAATTTGCGTATGAATACGGGATTCTTTTATTTTTCACGATCGTATAATATCACGCATACCTCGATTGGTTGAAACATTAAATCGAAGATCACCGAAGGATCTGTATGTGTAGTTTCGTTTACATGCGTTAATCTCTTTTTGTATGACTTTAAATAAAACCAGCATCGATATATTCATTACTCGATCGTAATAACACGTTCCTCAGATCGTTTTTTTACAACAAAGTAAATTGAAATATTGAGTAATTATTGTTCATAAATAATCAATAGGTAATTATTTTATGGATGTACAGCCTTGAGATATTGAAAATAATCTTCGCATCGTAATTGATGTAGGTAGATGATGTCTACGATCTATTAAAAACGCTCTTATTTCGCTGAATACACTCAACACAACGTTTGGTGAAAACATAAAAATTCATCTTCAATTTATCTTGCTTATCTCATTAAATTAAAAATCTTTCACATATATTATTGCGAATTAAGAACATATTTTACAGTAATATGACAGCGATAAAAAATTCTCATGTTGCCAAACAATAGTGGCGATTGAACCGTAAAAATGATCTCTTATCTTTTTGATTTATTCATAATTGATGGGTTTTATCCACTTAAATAATGTACTAAAAGCAATAAATGCACCATTTTCAGTCTGTTATTTCCGTATCAAGATCATATTTACTATGGCAATTCATTGTGTGCATTTATTTATAGAAATTTGCAATAAAGGTCGAACGTGCGATAAATTCGACACCAACCACAATGATTGTATTAGTAAAGCACAGGAATCAAGCTGTTCGCTATATTCCGTGATATCTAAATTTTATTTATTTTCCCCGAGGCTAATGTATTGAATATATTAACTATTACGCGTTGTAAACAATTACTTCCCCTTTTCTACTTAGATGCACATTATTTCATAGTTTGGCATGTATTATTATACTTCGCATGCCTAGATATTATTATGGCGTGTATTAGCGAATGTGTGTCTGTTCAACCTTAGGCAAGTGCAACTCCGGATAGTTAGTTATATTGAAAAATAATCGTTAGTCCGCTAGACAAACGTGTTCTACCGTTAACGCATACTGCTTGCACTTCAATGCAACTCTTGCTTGTATTACGACCGCCAGCTAGTGTGAATTCAATTCATTAATGAATGAATTTCCGAATCAGATCTTTTTTTCAGAAAATTGTTTAAGTCTCGTAAACAATTCGGAAAAAAAATAGCCAACACGATTTCAACTGAAAGTCACTGGATTCGGTGGAATATCTAACACGCTGTTGGATCCCTCTGTTGAATCCGATTGGATTTCGATTCGGATTTCGGTCTCGTTTTGATACGACGCGTAGTCCTCGAAAGAAACGCTTCTCGATTCTTTTGATCTCTAAATGCCGTTAGGCAGAAGTTCGAAAAAGAAAACATATCGAAATGGGCTTTTCAGTCCTTTCGAGCCGGTACGAATGTACCGTATCGCAACAAAAGCCCGTTGCACGGGATACGTGTGTTTGTTCTGAATTATAAATGCATAACTCATAGCGTTATTTGCAAAAGTCGCTAGCATTTGAAATGCTAAAGATATTCATAAATTCTTTTCAATTGATAACACCACACGCATGTTAACTGTTCACGAGACTTTTATTCGTCGAAATTAAGAAGAAGAAATATGCAAAACTAGACACTGCCTATATGACCGCACTGCTTTTGCTACATATGTATGTAAAATATAGAGCGTACTTTTTTTATGAAGTTTTGAAAAATTTACTTGGAATATATTTTTAATTATTAAAAATGACATAACGGTGTTCGAGCAGGTGTTTTCTATTATCCGTAAGTCAGCTTGAGTTATTTTGCGCGATTCGCAGTGCGATAATTCTCCCCTTTGCGGTCCAATTTGAATTATTTTCATTCACAAAACATTTTTTCTCACAAAAGTACCGTCCAATTTGACGAGAAATTAAATTGCGTCGTCGTTTTACGTGACATTTCAAAAAAATAACTTTTTTAGTATGATTCGATCCCCGTAACGACGACGGGTAATGGACTGAGACAATATTTTATTGACAATTTTGTCGGCGCAAAACCTCAACAATTTCACCTTTGTTCACATATTTCATAATTCAGCTAGTTGTTATTTTATTTTTTGTGAAAATCGAACACCTTCGGAGACGTGACGCGGCGGTTCATCGACATCGTGCAATTGAAAGCACGACGCGGTGGCGTTTCAGTGGTCTGAATTTTTCCACTAAAACCATTCATCTCTTCACCGACGGCCATCACGATCTGCTCGAAATGGTCACTGTGCAGAGTCGGTTGTTGTGAATGCCGAAAAAGAAGTATTTTTTGATTTGCCGTCTTAGAAAACGGCGACTGTTCGACGCACGTCTGCGTGAAAAACTTCCACTTCGGGGAAGTCCTGTTCGACTCGAGAACGACTTTCGTAGAAAAAAGTATGTGAAGAATCGCCTCGGATTATAATTGGAATGACATCGAATGAATTCGGCCCGTTTTTGTCGTTCAATTTCAGTCGAATTTTATTATCTCGCATTAACAATGGAGCACGTCCTAAGTCTCACACACACTCACACGTTTCGCCATTATTCTGTTATCTTTGACTTCTTCGCTTTTTATATGCTGGAAATCGCTCAAGCGTCATTGCAACGTGTGAGGTCAAAAAACTCCTACGTACAGTAGCCGCGAAGCGTATTCGTATTGCCTAATATAAACGCCTGATACTGCGTTTAACGAACGAATTTTTAATCACGTCTGTATGATTTTAGCTTTTCTTATTTTATTCGAATAAAGTATATTAGATATCGTGGTACATATTTATCACCGCCTTTTCGACGATTTCTCGCTTGGGCGTTTGTCTGATCTTTATAAAATTGAGTTCGTTACATACGAACAAGGCAATTATTTTGAACGAATTTAAAATTGTATTTGCTATAACTAGTATTAGTGGTTGCTGTAGTTTTTTAGATATTTTTTCATTTTGTCCATTTCTCGTCCGGAGCATAAATGTAATTTAAATTTAATTTGTCGGATATGAATACGTCATTTATTAAAGCACACAAACATTTTTTTTCTATATTTTGGCGATAATTACACAGCTATTTATTTTGTATGATGATCGACTTTTGTATGAATTGCAAATTTAATTTATAATAATTACGCAATACATTCGCTTTGGCATATCACATTTTATTTTTTAATCTACCTTCAGTCAGATCATGCTACACACATTGATATTCATCCGTTAAAATGCGTTTTTTTCTGAACATCCTCTTGTTTTATCTATCTTCAATTTAATTCGTCGGCTTCTTTTGATGCCATTAAATTTTTATATCATGAACCTATTGTAAAAACACATCCGCATTCAACGACCAACTGAATTTGCACAATTCAATTGCATTCTACGGATGCAATTCACCACAGTCACGTGTTTATTGAGTTCCGATTTTCTTAATTTCTTTTCTTATATTATTAAAACGCGTGGCATCTTGCATCGTGACTGCAATTGTCCGCTCTTCCGGGGTCAAAAGAATATCCCATCTCTCATCTGTCTGCACATTATGGTTTCGTTTGTAGGACAAGGTAATTCAGTACGCGCAATCTCGATAACTGTTTCTATGTCTTCTCTTTCTCAATTGAAATTACCTCCACTCGTATATAAAATATATTTTAATTTATTTCCTCGCACAAACTTATACGTGATCGCGGCGACTCACGATCCGTCGAAAATCCGTTTTGATTTTGCGCATTTTCTCCGGATTTCACCGTCCGCATCCGGATATTGTGCGCTGCGAAACAGCCCGTGGTCCCGGCATAATCGTTATCCACCATGATTAATGTAATATCTGCTTATACCGTTGCATTCAACAAGTAGTTGCATCGGCTGCAAATCGGGTCTATATGCGCTTCCCCGTGATCGGTCAGTGTGTCGCACTGTCCGCCTCCACTTACCTCTCGTGACCCTATTCGCTTTCGATTCTCATACTTTGCATCCTTTCGATAGCACAGTTCTCAGATGACCTCTTCATATACGACTCACGCACTCACGTATTTTATGCGATGTCTACGATTGATCAATCTAACGTATTTATTATGAAACATCACATTATGAGATGCTAGTCGCGTTTCGCGCCCACGCGTATTCGTTTCGAAAATCTAGTTCTTGACGTGCTCGTTTGATGTAAAAAAATTGGCAATTTTTACTTTCGTATGTGCAACGTTTCACTTTCTTCTCTCCGCTGTCTGCGAATCGATTGGTATCTCGCGTATGGAAATAAAATTAACATTGCATTATTATAAGCCTACGACTCGAATGAAATATACTTACATACATACATACATCAAGGTACTTTTTCCCATCTTCAACAATACCTAAGCGGAGAAAGGCTTGTTTATTTTCAGCTCATAAACCACGGCGAATACCTTTGCATACTGTGATTATTGGTCGTTTGGACTTATCTGCACAACAATATTTTCCGGTTATTCGATCCACGTTTCGATAACACAAGTGCAATAGTCAATAAGCCCATTGTTGTGAATTGTGAGCTATTATCGATATTTCGGCCACTGTGTCAGTCTTATCGTGACTTTTCATTCACCTTTTATATATTTAATTCGCGTTCTATAAATAAGATCTAAATATCTGCAACGTGAAATCAATACTTAGCTATTTTCGATATATAGACTAAACAAATTATTTTTAACCACGAAGTGCATCTCACATTCAATAAACATTATATTTTATGGTAATTTCTGTCTTTGACAGTAATTGAACTTGAATATTGTAAAATATAGGCATAGTTTATTATTCATATGAATCGTCTCTTTATATCAGTTAATTCCAATAACCAGCTTCTTCGATTTGCATAGTTGAAATAGAAATATCATTTTGTTTCGTATATCAATATTGCGACACGCTTCGCATACACACTTTCGCGCTTTAACCATAATTTAATTTAGATCGCGAACAAAATCAACATTGAATATGCATTACCGCTGCTATAATCTAGAAAGATAATTTTATTCCTTGTCTCCGTTGAAAACTAATCTTGCTTCGATGCATACCGCTTCCATCTCCAGAACCCGATTACCATATAATACCGATCACGTACGCGTATACACGCTTAAAATCCCTGAAATGCATATTCTCCATCCTAACTAGATTTGCATAGATACTTTTCGCTTTCGGTGCAGATTTGACAAGACAGTAGCCGCCGGCTCAACAAATTCTCAACGCTTGCATTCAACGGGCATCACGACGATCGGCAATACGTCTTTTTCCGCGAATGGGCAAACCGTGTACGAGGGCGAGGACGAGCAGAAGCAGCAACAGGACAATTAGCATAAATCGTCGTCGACAATTTGCCATTCCGAATGGCTGTTAAATTTATCGCGGGTTTGCGTGCGCCCCGCACGTCCATATCCCCGAGAAGCAAAGTGCCGCCATTGCTAAGTTCAGATACGGATTCCTCCCCTTGTGTAGATTTTCGAGTTTACACGCTATTACACCTTTAAAGTCCAAGTGTTTTTCACAGCGTCGTTCCGATTAAGGCTGTGTATAAGTGAAAATACTTGTCGTGTAAACCGGTTCTTATATTTAATTGTTATTGTGTGAGTTTACATTTTTTTTTCATTGTACATGTTAAAAAAATCTTCCTTGAAGCGAATCCATTTTACATAATTATAGTATCGACTGTCGATTCGAATTAAATTTAGCACGAAGAAAAATGAATTATTTAATGTGTTATAATTTACGTGATAATTGATGTTGTATCCATGTCTAATGTGTTAGAAAATTGTTCGTTGTGACTATCAATTATTTCGTCGTATAGACCACCCGCATAATTAACTTGTGTATCAAATTGTCACGTTCCTAACCGTGCTTTATAATTCTTTTTCCGAGCGATCACCTGTATTTTGTCTACTCTTATTTTGTTACGAGAAGAAAACGTTCATCTCTTCTTGTGAAAGATCGTATCGAATCAATTCAATTCATTTTAAATTTTTCATCGACATCTACTCTGTGCTCTAATTAATTCGTATCGCCGATAGCTTTTGATTTTTTCACGTACTTTATTCATTGACAACTAATTTGAAACTAATGGCATAGCAGATTTTTTGACAATAATCGAAGACGAAGCGTGATATAAATTTTTCTTTTATAACATTCCGTTTTCTCTTGTAGCAATTTAATTATATCACTCTGAAAGTTAGTACATATTATGTCATAACAATTAATGTTTTTTTATCACAAATTCACGTTTTTATTTAACAATTTATTTATTTTCATTCATATTTATAAAACTTTACTTTTAAATATATGTCTGGTTCAATTTTTCACATCCTTTTGTGATGATATATTCGATACGCTTGTATTTTGCGATGAGACCTGATTGAAGCGATGTACTTAAAGGATCATTTTAATGATGAGCAATAACCGACGCCGTTACTAAACGATCGCGTAAATCATAATCGTGTTTGATATTATTAAACTGATCACTTCGACTATCATTATTAGAGTGGGACGATAATCTACTTCATCTTATGCTATTATCTGTTTTCGTTCTCGGATGAGAAATTTTTCCTTGCGATATTTTTAGCCCGTTTTTCAAACTATGCATTTATTGTTGAACCGTCTTTGCTAAAATACATAATCGTAATTCACAGTGATTGATCTTATTTTCCACCCTTTGCTTCCACATTATATATTTTCGAATAGGTATTAATATGTATCAGTATTTCATCAACTTTCATACCGCACAAATGGAATTAAGTGCATATTTCACATTACGTAAATTGCGTTTGCTCTTAAATGAAATAATTTTATATAGATATGAATTTATATGAAATGATATATTATTACGATCTTAAATCACATTACTTGACACGCAGTTCATAAGACAATTCCGACTATATTCGTGTGCTTAGATCTAACAAGATTTCCTATTTTTCCATTCAACATAATTTTACTTTTCAAATTTAAAAAAAAAAAGTATTTGTGAGATAAACTGTTCTTATTTACTACTCTCTAAAATTGGTTAAATTTATCTATAATCTGATATTAATTATCTTTCATATATCTTTAATATTTACTGGAATTTTATTTGAAAAAAGCCAAATTTAATGCTATACTTTTTGTTTGTTTTCATTAAAAAAATATTTGTAATATCTATGTTGCGTGTTATTCCTCACGAAATTAAATAACGTTCTTCTTTTGTTGCGCTTCTCAATTGATAATAGAATTTCCTAAATTTCATACAAAAACTGCAATTTTCTAATAAAACCTTTTTTTCTATACATTTTTCTATAATACGTAACGAGCAACTGTTCAATTAAAAGCTGTGCTTTGGCGAGCTTTTTTTCTTCTAGTTGAATTTATTACCATTTTTTTCAATCTGGAGATTTTTTCCAAAAACTATTTGAAAAATATTAATTTTATAAAAAAAAAACGAGAATTAATTTATATACTTGTATAATTATTTTTCTTTAATGTTAGTAAATATCTTCAATCAACAGTCTCCCTGTAGGGAAGACTATGTAAATAAAATAACCATTGAACGATGGAGTTGGCAACAAAAGCAAACATTTGATATACCATTTAGATATCGAAGGAAGAGGCATTATGATTCCACTAACTATGTGGCTTATGCTCTATGCCTTTTTGTAATAGTTTCAGTTTCATGTATTGCCGGTAATAAGACAAGCGCCAAAGGCGATTTGATTCCGCAGCATACATATCACTAATTCGATCGGCAACGTGTTTGACTTTTTTACTTTGCTTGCCATTATAAAATACACGCATCGTGAGAAAATGCTTTTAGTTCTTTAAAAATATGTTTCATAAATGTTTTTATATATGGATCCCCACTCAAGTCTTGTTTATGAAGTGCAATGTTGTTTTGTGCTATGCACACACATTCCTGTTGACAGGTCAGAGTACCGAACGAGTCACTGGTGCATCTCACATTAATAGAGCGTCACACTTTCGGTTTCTGGACCGCGTTCGTAACTCCATTAAAACTCAATTTTTAATTTTCCATAATAGACGACACGTCTTTCATCGATTCATCATTCGAAACTTATTTTCGCACCGTATGCGTCTCATTCAACGTCTATAACTCATCACCGCTCTCAACTGGACTATTGCAGATTTGACGTCCGAAGGACGCCTTCAACGGCATGAAAGATCAATTCCAGCTTGTAAACGATCGCTTTTATGGCTGAAGGAGCACTCAGTTTGTCCATTATCTGCATCGGGAATCTTTCGAGCGGTTACTTGTTTGATATAACGACGTATATGCTCGCACAATCCATACTGTTGGAGCACTTTTTTAATGAAGCTCTTCGGATGCGCAGCAATACCTGACGCAATATTTTTAATCGATTTCAAAATGCATTCTAACCTAATATATTACGAGATATTGTATTGAGCGAGTCGTGTTTGACACAGTATGTAGGGTGATGGGTGCGTAATAAAATCTACGATATCTCGGTAAAAGCCTTGTACGATTCTCGATAGCACGATCGTTTGATTTAAATGCTTTTCCTCTGTGTTCATGTCGACTGCGATGTAAAGCTCGCCGCAAGTTCAGCCCGAGGTGAACTTCGAACGTAGCAGGTGATTGTTTCACTATATCGTAAATTGAATAAATATTGCTATACAGCGAATACGATCCCTATAACGAACCTTGACCTTTTTAATCTTCACATTTGCGTTTCAATTACATTCAGTGTACATATATACTCTATGTATATTTTATCGTTTGATTAGTTAGTTGGGTTTACATTTTTCGTGTAGATTTTTCAACTGTTGGGAATCTGCGCAATCTACATATATGCAGGTTTATGTCTGGCATTCATTGAGATATATTGCAAATACATCTGCATTATGCACGTCATATAAAGGTCGTCCATGTGTTTACATGAGATATTCGCTTAACGGTGAAAGAACAATAGAATCTAAAGAAAATATATCTCACAAATATGTGCTCATACTATGGATACATACTGTAGTACATGTTTACAATATCAGATTATATTTCATAAATAATATTATGTACTCTACTATCATTCATTTTTCCACGTTAAATATGAACTAGCAAATATCAATACAAAATTATTCGTATGAGATATTATTTCATTTGTTTATAATGCCTTTTGTATAATTTGTCATTTGTTTTATTTTGTTTTTTCACCGCATTGGTATTGTCAACAATCCGAATGAACCACAGGCATCTTTCAATCGAATGTCATTCAAAGGAAATATTTACTGATGTTATTTATTACTTTCTGCTGCTTTTTGTACCGCATATAAATTATTTATTGTGGCTCTTTTTGTAAACTGTGATTTCATATTTATATCCGTATTTTTTTTCATTATTGACAAACTTGTATCATATAAAAACGAGTCCATTGACCGAATACAATTTATATGGCTTGCAGTTGTTTGGATGAAAAAAAAGTACGAAAATGATTTTCCTCAATTGTACCTAATTTGTCGATGTGCCATTCTGAATCACGATTTCGTCTTACCATCCCATTTCACTTCCTTTCTATTCAACCATCGATCCCAAAGCAATTTAATTACATTACAGTTCAAAACAAACAATCTCATATCAGATCATAGTCATCACGATTTCACTTCAGCGTAGTTGGGAATCAAATCTTGACTAAAAAACGATCTTCATAATCTATATTACATTCCTTGCGAATTCCCACAGTGCTCTTGCGGACGTCCTCTCACACATGTTCTTCTCTTTTAACAACATGTCAAAGATCAAATATACATTATTCAGTTTGATAAGTAGACGAAACGTGAACTTAGTTTTTGTGTGATATCTTTATCTATTTTTTTCTGGTCTTCAAATTATATTCGCTTATTATCCAGCATCCCGATGTATACCTCAACTATTACCAACGCGCGATTTATACGTCCATTTGATAATTTGATTATATACCAAGTTCATATTTCTTGTGTTTATTTTTTGTAGCATCGCTCTATAAGGCTTCGGCGGATTCTTACACATTCGTTTTGAAAACTTGATGAGGGTTCCAATTAACTTCGCATATATCCACATCGTTTTATCTGTCGTGTCTTTGAAACACGCAAATTAAATTAGTAAAATAATACCATTTATTCGCTCTTCGTATACAAATTCCATATAGTATAATTTCACTTCGTTCCATAAGTAAACATTTTTTCATCGAGAGAACGAGTCGAATCGTTTCTCCCGTGACTTCACAGCTCCTCTTCGACATAAACTAGTTTCTTCGAGACGATCTCTTTAGATACACCACTTTTTTACATATTCGAATATCTTGTCATCAACATGCTTGTTTATGTTTGTCTTATAAAAGTTCGATTTGCATAGGAATTCATTGTATGAGCGAATACGTGCGCCGAGCGTAACTTTCAGCGTTGAAACGTACCAGCGAGATCCTGATATTATCGTCGCAAACAGGATTTCTCCTATCCTTGACACTTTTCACCTGCTGTTTTCTCGATGCCAGATACCGGCTCCTAGAATTTTGCATTCTACACCTCGAGCCCGACTATATTTCATACTTCAAACACGATCGGCGCAGTTTATTGTGTATATAATTTCAGCGTTTGCTTTCTTTTCCTTCAGCACAGTACGGACGAGCATTTCCATTTCACACCGCATATTTCATGCGCCAAGCAGCGTTTAAATACTTTCAACTGTCAAATCAGATTTTGATCTAAACGCGTATTATGAGACGGCACGTTAGCTTTACAGTCGCCCTCGACTGTTTTACACCATATCCACGATATCTGATTCGAATAAATTACACGACTATATTTTGCGACCACTGTCTTCGCTCGTCGTATCGATGCTAGGAAACAGTTTGCATTCCAGGAATCATTCGATCTGAACATGACCGGCCCGTCCGATGCATCTGAAAGGATACGTACATATTTCGGTTCGATCTCGAATAGAAATTGTCGACTTGTACGAGGCACGTGCTTATTTTCTACTTGGAATTGTCACGTTTTTCTTCTTCTGCTCCTTATAGGACGGTTCGATGATTTTATGTGAATGTCTGCGTCGATATATAAGAAGGCCGCGGGCGTATCTGGTCTCGTAATTTGTTTCAACGGCACCTTTGTATTCAATTATGTTGGTCCTTTGTATTCGTTTTCTTTGATTTATTTTCGTTCGAAAGTTTCTTAACGAAGCTTTCGGTTCCAATGAACCGATGTCTCCTCGATTTTTTCAAGAGAAGCATAACGGATTACCGAACTACGATTTTTATTGTAATATTTTTTAAAGCCATATCATGATTTTTTTGTTCCTTCAACTTCTTCAGAAGCAACTCGATCGTGATCCGTTTGTTATCGAATCGCTTTCCGATCGCACTTTTTGTTGTGCAGCCACCCGCCGCCTGTTACCAATATAGGGATCATTATTTACCCAACAACACCGTGAATTACTTGCCATAATGATAAACTGGGTTTGTTCGATACACGCGAATGACTTTTCTGGTCATCCGGTTACCTTCGCGTCTTCGTCGTTCTCATTCGAACAATGTCGAACGGAGATTATTACATACGAAATCGAAACCATAATCACACTCATCGTCCTTCTCCCGTTAGAGAACAATCACGTAATTGAGTTTTGATGATTGTTTCGACAATGTTTTGTAATTGAGTCAAATGCCACGGATTACGCTCGGCAATCACGGTCATTCATCATCCTCGACTTCTCGACTCGTATTATATCAGCCGCACATGCATAAGCGCATCCATATCGTGTGTACGAACTCGAATCACGTTTTCATACAAATCAAAGAATCACGTAAATGTTTTTCCTTGAAAATCAATATATCAAGTGTTCCCATGAATATTTTAGCTTGTATCAGGTGGCGCAAATAAATCTATACACTTTATATTTGCTTTTAATTGAGAAATAGATAATGTTATTTTCTTTTACTAAATGATTTTTTTTTCGAATTTAAAAAAGTTTTAAATACATTAATTTCATTTTGTAATGTTATCTACATGACTTTCGAACGAAAAGTGAACCAATTTTCTTTGCGCCAGCGGGTACTCTTCCCTAAAAATCGAAACCGCTTCGTTTTCTCACAGTTTTCTGAACCATTTTCCAACTGCATAATAACGCGGAGTTCGTTACGCCATCGGTTATTCGTACCGTATTGTTAAAATTCGAAATCGTTCACGATGCCTGCACAAGCACAACATGCGTACAACGCTCTCGCACACAAAACGAGCGCCACGTCTCGACGATAACTCAATTACGAGCCCAGCGAACTAATCGACATTTAATAAATACACCCGAGACGAGCTACCGCCTTCCGACGCAAACTCGACCCTTCGTAAGTAAGTACGATTTTCGTTGCTAGAGCGCATCTTCGCGGTATGCGGCTGCCGTGGTACTGCGGAAACTCGACATCATTGTCGATTGTATCGGTGCTTCGGGTGGATGCATTACCTCCGACTCACTTCTGAGGATAGATAGATAGATACAAAACGCTGCCTTCTGCCGAGCGGGGCCTCCGGGTCGTCGGGGTTATGAGAATCGTAAGATCGAAATGTTTCCTCGTGCGCCAGCTCGTGCGTCCGATTTCGGACAAAAGGGCGGCCGCGAAATCGATTTGCATATGAAATTTTACAGGCGGCAAAATAAACAGTCTTCTAAGTGATTACGGGAAATCGAGACGAGGCGCCAACGCGAAAATGTGTATACATCATCATCATCATCTTCTCGGTCGTCGTTAGTTGAAATCGCTGTGCTTTAGGTGCCCCGAAGCTACGGAGTCCGTGCGCACTGACAATATAGCGTTGGTTTTTCTTTCGTGACGAACGATTGTTTTCGCAAATATTTTTTTTATCATTGTTATTGCTTAAAGACGAGCTTGTGACTGTTTCGCTAATTTTACGAGTTTTTCGCCAATTATCGAGTTAAGCGAATCGCGAATGATAGGAGGAAAAAAATGCGTATTTTATTACTCAACTGATTAGTTTTTCTCGAGCGGCTCGTTCGATTTGCGCACCGTCGACCTCGATAACGTAACCTACGCCAATTATTTACCGTACATCTAAATATCTGCATTAAGTTCTATGCATACGTCAATCATTATCATTTGAAATGGACTGGAAATTATTTTTTATTCATAATTTAATAATGAGGCGCATTTCTTTCTAATCATTCGTAATTTAATGATAACTGTTATTGATATCGTTTTATTATCGCAAATTGTGCAATTTTCTTTTTTATTGAATACGTAATTAATTATACATATTTTGCTACGCTGTTTTTTATCGATTTAACCATATTGCAAATCATACGATGCTCACCTAATAAAAAACTTTACTCATTGTTAGAAAACTATTTTTAATATTTTACACTTAAAAATAGCTTTACGAATATTTCTCACATATGTGTGTGCCCTTTGTTGTAACGATGGTATAAGTCCACTTACTTTCTTTCCAAGATATTCAACGTTATACGTTAGACTTTTTTAGACGCGTAGTGAAAAACAATTAACATCACGCTGAAATAATTATATCATTTCCATGAAACTTTCAATAATTTTTCACATCAATTTGAATCGAAAAAAAAATGCTTTTTTCAATTTGTTGATTTACACCATTGTTACAATAAAGAGCACATATTTGAAACGTAATTTTCCGAAATGAAATCTAGACTGCGTGCAATAACTATGAAAAATCTTCAACATCCATCCATCTAGAGCCGAAAACAAAACATTAACCGCCACGTAACATTGCACAACATCGCAACCGCATCCGAGCCGAATTCGTAACGCCTCCGAACATTTTTTCGGCCGCGGAACGGTATTACGTTTTCTCGGCCAGTTCGGCATAATGCACTCGTCGCCGAATTCGGACACGGCGAATGCACCGATCCTTATTCATTCGTTCTCATATATTGAAACACATATCTATAACATATTATAAGCCACATAAAACGGACGATAAAAGGCCTGGTTGTCTCTGTTGGTTCCGCTGCGTGTAGCGGTGCCCGCTTCCCGGTCCGGTATGTACCGTTTCTTTCCGAGGCCGGGGCGGTGCAGTGAACACCAGATGTATAATATACACACGGTGCATTTCGCCCGTGTGTCTTGAGACATTTCCATACGCTTACGAATTGTGTGTAAGTCGAGGCCGCGACCCGCTTATCGGATCGGGCGACCGTTAATCGATCTGGTGGCACCGCGCTAAATATCTGGGCCGACAATTCATTATGGATGCACATTGTTTGCGGTGATGTGTTGCCCATTCAAATCTCGCCGATTGATCGATCGATCTATCGGAAGATCGTGAGTCCAGTCGGCGGATGCTCGGATGCGATTATGGATGTGCCCTTGATTCGTTTTCGATTGCCGTATGTAGATGGTTTTTAGCGTTTCGGGTATGTGGGCTAATTTTCATTTTTTTTATGCACTCTGATTTTATTTTGATTGTTCGTTATTTAAGTTTACGTTAGAGATGAAAATTAAAAATGTTTAGCTAAAGTAAGAATAATTGGATTTGATGTCTGCTTTCTGTTGTCTAATATAATATTGTACGTTAATTAGTTTAAAGCGTTTTCATTCACTGAACATTTGAATTAATTATGTGATTTAATATTGTATAGTAGTTTGAACTTTATTACTTCTATACATGACATTAACTGAGTTGTGATTTATGAAGTATTTCATATCCCGAAGCAAATCGTTAAGTCCGAGTATGCATCGATAAACCGTTTTATATGCATGTATTCAATAAATACGCTCGATTTGAACAAAATAATTCATATTAATATTTATATCTGAATTTATCTTTGTAGTTAAATTTGATTTAATATAAACATCATATTACATCAAACATTTTTTTAATTACATTCCCACAACCGAATAAAATATGCGTGAACCCGTCAAATTCAAACTTTCGTTTGATTCATAGTCAGTAATTATTTACAGCTTCATCGCCACTCTGGCCAGTAATGAACGTGAATTTAAACGAATATTTAATAACGTGATTTAGACGTTCAATTTTTTCAACGCCTTTTCATATCTCGAAAAAATTTATTTCGTGTACTACCGCTCAGGTAGTCCGCTCTTAAATCGCATCTTATTTATAATCGTCGTTTCACTTTTGAACGTTCCAAATGTGTCTAATATGAAAATCGTGCTTCGGTTTTTTTTATCGAAGCTAGTTTCGCAACGCTGCGTGTCATTCACATAGTCATCGTGTGTATGAAAGCTCCATGAAACTTCAGCGGATATTCAATTGTTATGTATTTTAAAATTTGTATTTCTAAAGTCGAGAGTAATCATCTATCTCTACATCACAAAAAGTTTAGCGTTTATCATTTTTGCAAGCGGATCTGTAATGCGATTTATTTTATTACTTCCTTTAGAGTTCGATAAAATCGTTTTCGTACTATCTAATTTTTTTGCCTATTCCCGTGTAAACTCGATTTAGATTTTTATTGATTCGATTACTCGTTTTATAGTTTCGAAAACCATTTATATTGTTTTTGCTACATTTTTTTCCTCTAATCTATTCAAACTCTTAATGAAAGTATAAAGAGATATCGATCACTTTTTACTGTTCAGCTATCACAATCGACATATTGTTTTCAACGTGGACATCTTTAGCATTATGCGCATAGTAATGAAGAATTGAAAGAATGAATTT
Organism: Cheumatopsyche charites; assembly: GCA_024721215.1. Classification (NCBI taxonomy): domain Eukaryota; kingdom Metazoa; phylum Arthropoda; class Insecta; order Trichoptera; family Hydropsychidae; genus Cheumatopsyche; species Cheumatopsyche charites. Next base: position 5,427,894 of record CM045578.1, read on the forward strand.
TTAATTGATTTATACCCCTCGGTCTTACTTGTTCCTTAGATGGTGAGACCACCCGCGTTCCCGGCACTAACAATTAACTTCCTATGCGACTAACAACGGGTAAGTTTTTGTTATCCAGCAGTGCCATAAATTTCCATAATCACCTCCCTGAAATATATGCAGTCAATTAAACCCGTTCGCCCATGGGAGCGAATCGAATACACGCGAATGCAAAACGCTCCTAGGGAAATCCAGATTTCGTCCTTTAAACGAAAGCCGACTCGTCCGGCACATACTTAATTACGCCTTAAACGCCCCGACATCTTTCACTTATTAGCTGTGGCGCATTATAATAACGATAAATAGCTGGAACGGTGTAAATAAGCGGCCACGAATCACAAACAGGCCATAAATTGTGAGCGGAGCCCATTTATCCGTATGTTCCGTTTATTCGGTCCATTCTAGTGTCATACATCGGGAGCGCGGCTCCGAGCCGAGTTTGCCAAATAGAGTCATTCGTTAGCGCGGATATACGTTGTGATTTAATTGCGTAGATAATTTATTGCTATGGGAAATGACGAAAGTGAGAAAAATCGATGTTCGTTGCAATTTCTTCGAAGAGATTTTCACTTTCGCGTTGTGCGCTCCATACGCATCGATCGGATTCGCATTCGAATTCGAATAAATCAACGAAAGTGTGTTCGATTTTGCGAGAAATTTATTTTTACATATTATCGCCGAAGTCTGTGGTGAATTTATTCATATTTTTTTTTCGCGTAATTTACTTGAAATTTGAATAGAATGAAAATTTATCTCAGCTAAAAATGCACTGTAACACTTAATAATTCGATCGTATGAAAATAATTAAATGAAGGATACTTCGAGTAAGATGTAACAATTATGTAGAGGGGAACATAAAATTTAAACAATATAATAAGCGCATTTCTATGAATCATTTTCTGCAGTAAGATCGGATAATTTTCCTTCGTAAACTTTACAAGCCGTAAATCTATTTTTCGCTGTAGCTCGGAAGCTGTACACGCCAAGTTAATAATAAATTTTATTGCAGTAATCCTACCACCAGAATTATTTCATAAAACGATTATCATAATTTCATCCTATTTCTTGCAATGTTACTACGCTTCGTAATTCAATATAAATCTGACGATACACTTGTTTTATCGATTCTATACTATTATTATTAACAATCTACAGATCAAGCCAACACCCATTTTTTCGCACTTCCGTTTCATTTGTTTTTATTTACATATTTATTAAATCTTGTTTTTTAGACATCTCAGTTATTTCCTGCGATTAACATCCATAGTTATTAAATATGAGTGTATTCGAACGTGAAAAAAAGATTAAAATATTATTAATCAACATTGCAATGCTTCGATTAAGTCGTCTGGTTTTCTAAGTATAAAAAACCGGAAACGCTGCCAGTGATATAAGATATTTTATCGAACACTTATTTGGATCAATTTATTACTACATTCGACCATTTCATCTTCAACAGTTATTTTAATTTTTTCTCCGTATAAAATTTGAATTAAATTATACAGCATTAAAAGCAATATTCTATTCCGTACGCGTATTAAAATTTTGTGCAAATGAAATAAGTGTATCAGAGTTCGTTTCACTCGGAAAATTTTACACGGTCTTAAAACGTATCGCAAACCTTACATCCGTGTCGAATGGTAGCCGACAATTAGCGGTTTTGCTGTTCACCATATTGATCGCCGAAAAATACCTTAGCCCCGCGTTATGTAAATCGGCGAATAGTTTTCAATGCGACGTGTCTTCGTGAAACGGTATTCCTCTTTTTTCCTCGAAGTTTCATCTTATCGTTATTATTATCATAACTGCCATTTCTTTTCCGCGCGATATAATACCAGCATGAAATTAACCTCTTTTCCATACAAAAATCGACGACGACACGGTGACAGGTATTATTCAACACACGGCGTTACGTTCGCGCCAACCAACCTATTCACATTGACATTGAATAATACATGAACATTCTTCGAGCGAGTTAAAAGGTAACGCACCGACATCGAATTGATACGCGTGCGACAAGTGCAAAACGTTGCAAATTCACGAAAAAATCGCCTCGAAAACAATCAATCACTCACCTCTTTCGACGCAGCACTCGCAAAGCACAGAGATACGACGGCACGACGCGCGCTTTTAAATGCCAAAAGATTCAGACAAAATTGCACTGCTTCACTTAAATAAAGTTAAATTTTTCACAATCGACAAACACTCGAATCTGTGCAGCAATCGGCCACGGCCGCGTCTTCCGATGTGCAGGAGGACCAACCAGCGCCGGGTGCTCGCCGCTTGACACTGAACTTGAACACGCTTTGACGGCCGGTTATAACATAGTAGTGTATATGCAACCTCAACATTGCGCGACGCGCCAGAGCGAGCACGAAGCCGCCACGACATTGGCCGAAGACCGCTAACAGAGAAGGCTATACGGTAGATTCTTGTATTGGAAAGAGTCGGCGGTCGCAAAGTCGGCAATAGCCGGTGCTTCGGCGGCTCTTGCACACCCGACCGTTGCCAGGTTCGCATGATCGGCCGTAATTACGCGCGCGCGAGGCGTTGACCTCAATTATGTAATGCATTGACGATGATTGATCGCATTTAAATGTAACGCGCCAAAGAGCGCCATGAGTGTTCCATTGGAGACGGTGCGCTACGGGCTCGGAAGTAATCGTTGGGGTTTCGCGCTTATCCACTCGTTCGTGTCGCTGAAAATTATCTTGGTATTGAATTTTCCTATGAAGGACTCAAGAGCGAAAATGTATGGGATGCGTACCAGCAACCAAATTCGATCTGTCGTATTGTTAAAAAGCTCTTTTCGCGTGTATCGTTTTTTTATGGTGATCAGTCTGAAAGCACTATAAAGAAAGTTATTGATAAAAAAACTTCATAGCTCATTGTAAGACGCTTTCATTTTCTATTATCAAATTATTATAACCCGAATTTTTTTCTATAAACTGACTCCAGAACACTTTTAAAGAATTTTACTAGCTACCTATCTGGAATAAACTACTTTTTATAGATTTTTTCACTTATTACGTTGCTCACACAGCAATTTCAGACGGATCCCCAAAATAACAAATGGCACATAAAAAGTGCTTTCCATTGATATACATAGGTCAGTTCAATATTTGTCACTGAGTACATTTTATGCATCCTCCTTTTTCATTTTATTAAAATTTACGAAAATTTTAATTACATCGTTTTAAATGAAAGCGTTCAAATACAACAATGTTTATTTTTGCAAAATTGTGTGTTTTAATATTTATCTGAATCTCCGTTTTGTGACCTCAATTCTACGTGTGAATTTATTTTTCATATTGTGCAAACAGATTGTGTTTGATCGTGAGTCATTTTTCTCGATTCGTTTCACTGAAACATCGTTCAAAGTCCTTTTGAATAAGGAATTTTTACAAAAAATATATTATTACACGAAACCGTTAGGTATATAAAGTACGCTTTATTATGAATTAATAAAATTATTGCATTTTTTTTTCATTTTCCCCATTTTCTTTCGAAAAATATTTATAAACAGGTTTCATGTGTATTATTTTTATTATTATTTTTAATTTCAAAGTTAGCGTTTTTTTTATTAATGAATGAATCGTTACATTTATTCAAATGAATATCCAGTGCTTCATTGCAACTCTACATTACGTAATTTAAGGATAATAACTGTATATTTCATGTACTCTTTAATTATACGTTTATGAATTTTGATTCACAAGTCTAAATTATTGCGTGCTGTGAAAATTTCCATGTTATAATAGGTAATTTTCACACGAACAAATTCCTTTCACTGCATGTATTTGCATATGCTTCAAAATTCAAATTATTTTTATCATATCAACATGATATAGGATTCTACTATAATATTATCTATTTTCACAATTACACTGTAGATAATATTTAATATGTCATCAAAGAAAATTGTCTATCATTCATTCATTATTTTTCATATTTCTGATCAACATTAATTTTGAATTGACTTCAGTATATTTCATATCTTTTATCGTCGTTTTGATGTATGTTTTCATCAAAATTTTCTTTCGAAATCCTAATGTATTTTTTCATATTTTAACAAGTGCAATAAAAAATCTCGACTCTAGCATTATCATGGCCATAAACACATCAGTTTCGATGATACAGATGAAAATATAATATAATGCATGTGGAATTCGAGATATCAAAAATGAAAGTCGAATATTTTCGTGTAATGATTTCGAAAACTGCATGATTTTACAACATCCGATGTGCTCTACAACACATCATGAAATTATACCAAATTTGAATCCATAATTTTCATTTCGATCGTGAGAAATCTCCTGCCATAAACGTATGCATATTAAATCATTTACGTGTCGAAATATCAATTCCTCAAATAAACACATGTGTAATATATGTACGTACGTACTTATGTTTATCGTGTATAATTTCAAAAAATGAAATCAATTTCACAATCATAATAACCGTCAATATTCATAAACTTAACATGTAATACACATTACGAAATATTTACTTACACTGAAATCTTTTGTGTGAAGTTTTCATAATGAAAATTTATAATTTTTATGAATGGTTTTACTGTTAATTAGCACACTTTAGCTATATTGACTATTACACAATCGCGTCTATTAAAATTTAACGATCGATTTATTTGAAATACAACAAATTATGGCTTAACAATCGTTATTATGCTTTCGCATAAACATGAAAGAATCTTCAACAGCTTATCGACGGTGTTAACGACTTCGCTCGAGAAAATTCACTAATTGAATTCCGAACTCTCAGAGATGCGAAATAATAATTTAAACTTTTTCTCGAGATACAGAGTATCTAGATGGAATGCCAGTCCCACCTTCTCGGTTGCATATGAGTCACACATAGCTAATTTTACTGTCGACTATGTTCCATTTACAACATCCAGTCGTCGCGGCGTAAAAACTGCATTTCTTTCGCGACAACGAGAACTCGACATCGACTGGTGCCGGTTGTATTTTAAAATTGCAAATCGCCAGCGAATCTAAAGTAGTCCAGGACAGTCCTTATCGGACCAGTCGCCTCCTTGAGGATTTCAATCACGATCGTCTCCCACTTTTCATGGAGCTCATATCAGTTGTGAGTCGGATCGCTCGGTTTGAGCCGGTTACGCCATCGCGCCAATGACTCACTAATTGATAGTTATTGCCGTTGTGTGTATGTGTGGTAACTTTCAGTTCCCATTATTAATTCTTTCGCGTGGCTTCATCCTCGTCCCGTGAGTATAAGCAACTAATGTTACTGGTTTTTCTCTTATAAGTTTTTTTATTTTCAATTTGTTCGGTTTAATGTGATAAAAATGCTTTATATTGGATATAAATTGATTTTTATACTATGATCACATTCTGTATCGTACTAAATCAATAAAAATATAAATTGATGTTTATGAAAATAAAACGATTTGTTCGAAAATTTTAATTCAATTGTAATAAATATGTGTTCTTTAACTACGCCGATTCAATTATCAATTAGTGCTAAATTACTTTACGGCAATTTGCTCGGCTCGTAATTTTTTATCATCATCCCTTATTCGAACTCCTGTGTTCGAATCGTAAATTTAAAAAATTCGAAGCTTGCGCTTATTGTCGGCCATCGGTCGTGTGTTGAGTCTCAGAATTTCTGCATTTTGCCGGTTCATCGGATTTCGACCTTGCCATCGTAGATAATTAACGTGAACATTTTTTACCTTTGTATGTATTATTAGTGTGTAATTATTCTACATGCCTTTCTGCAACTACTAGTACTTGCGAATGGCGTCTTTAAGTCGTTTGCATCAAACGTTTCAGATTTTCAAGCACATCTTACGTCTTAAAATTTACTACAGTTATAAAATTGTTTTATATCAGATTCATTGTATTTTTGTTTGGTTTTCATTACGAAAAAAAAACTTTTTATAACAACACATGAGAGTAAATCAGGACTATTAACTTGTCATGCTATATATTCTAGATTAACAAATTCTTTTAATTGTGTAATATGCGTGAATATATTTTTTTTTACTATCAATATAAATTAATTTTAACGATCAATAGATTAGTCAAATCTAATTTACTTATTCTGATATGATTTCGCATACTTCGACGACTATTTTCGTACTTGAAATCTCACTTTTCCCTATAATTTAACTTTTGTATCATTTTATTTTCATTTATTTGTTTGAAAATATATTGGCTATCTCATTAACCGATAATCTCATTCTTCCGCTATATGCAAATATAGACATTTCCTCTTGCATGCTAATGATATGAGCCTCAATTGCAAAACATCGCATTTTTTACCTCTATCACTTGTTTTGTTTTTCATCCGGAGGAAAACATTTGTGTACCCTTAAAAACATTTTCTTGAGGTGCTTTTAATCGCTTAACCAGTGGTGATTCAAAGAGGACATCCTTCGGCTGTAACTCGGTTAATAATCTCTCATACTAGACTGTTGTCTTGTGCAAAAAGTCACGGCCGTTTACGACGATAATCTAACTGGCTTATATACCGACTAACATAATGTGAATCTTTAAACGTTGTCTCATCTCGACACTTTTTCTCCGGCGTTTTACTCTGTCTATTTAACGAGGCGTATTATATTATTTTACTGCGTATGCAATTATCGTCGCCTCAAGCACGAAAGTGAATCCGCGACGTTGAACAATTTGCAAACTCTTTTCTTTTCACCTTACTTATCTCGATATCCAAGTGCTCGCAGTGTTCACTTCGTTTTGCGTGTGCATCAATCAAAATTCTCTGAACTCTACGTGCTCCTATAATCGACCATCATTCATATCTCCTTAACTACTATTACATGATTGTTCACTTCAAGTATGCACAAATACGAAGGTTTCAGATTTCGATTAATCCGATCCGAAATCAGTTTCCGCATTGCGTTCAACACCCCATCCATCATGTGATTCTATTGAAACTTCATACTTTTAAACGTACAATTTACGATTTGTTTTTATTTTCATTATTTGAAATAGAACTTTATTGCACACCTTCGCACTTTTTCATTCGATTCGTGATGAGCACAGCCACAATTAGAACGGTTCCTTTCGAATTTAATGCGATACTTTCATCTTTTTTTCGCTTTGTTTTATTTTTTTGAAATTTATTTATTTTGCACGGATTGACACCCATCACGACCCGCGACGTCTGCGTCACGACTCCCAAAATACGATCTCGATCCGACGCCTACGGTACGACTTTAGAGCTAGTTAAAAATTAATAGATTGCAAACATAGCTAGAGCGTTCTCGATAATATGATACCGGAGCCCATTATACTCTGCATACATAATTCACTGATCCGATTGTCTTGACGACAACGACAAGGCAACGGCAGCAATGCAGACAGTCGATCGTCTAACTCTTCGAATCGGGATTCACAAACCTTTTGTTTTATTTTTTTCTTTATTTTTCAAATTATTTGAATATAGTTTATTATTTCTTTTATGTAATAAACATTATATTTACCTTCTGGAAACAATCGAAACATGGATGTGAATCGACCAATGAACACAGCCTCTATGTCTGCGGTTTGTCCTAGCGACAAGTCGGCTAAGACGCTTCGACATTAGCATAGAACGTGTAAAGGCGCGACGTTCTGTTTCCACCTCGTAATCACGTTCGATCCTCTCCTCGAATGCGGAGATGTCCGTTGTTAACACCGAGAGGACCCTTTGATCTCATCGGCGGCTCGCAGACCAACAGTTGTCGATGGCTGCTGTTATCCACCGACAAACGCCGCTGACTGCTCTTCGGCGAGTCCATCGTCAATTCCTCTCTTCGTGTCTTTCCCGTGATTGATGATCGCCGGGGATGATGCGACGCCCCGTTGAATATTCGCTCCGCTTACCTATGGCTCGTGTGCTCCTAATTATAAACGAGCGCGAAAATAAATACGTTTTTAATGCGTTAAGTTAACGTCTCTCTTCGCCGTGGCGTGCTCGCACTTTTCTGCCCTTTTTATTCTTAAATGTTGGGCTTCGTCCGCGCTCCGCTCAGTGAAGCTTTATGATGTTATTACATTATCCTTCGGAGCTAGTGAAACTCTACAGTTCCTATTGAAATGTCGCGCGAATAGCGGTGCGTCGATGTGATTGACGCTTGACAACGACTATAAATCAACGTCTAGATCACGTCTTATTTCAACTGTAGGATTTTGTTGTGTGTTTTATTTTATTGTCATATTTACTTTACTAAGTCGCAAATGAAATTCATGAAAGAGCATACTTGAATTTCCTTGTTTACACGTGTACTTCGTATTACATTTAGTGTTGACACTTAACTCTCCTTGTACGGTGTTATTTTTGTAAAGATATCTGCCTAATGTGTACAGTAAACACGCAGTGCTTTTACGGTGTCTTCTGCTTGACTTTCACCTTAGCATCTTTATTGCACTTACTTCCTTACTTGGCTTTTCATTTTCAATGTCAAACCTATTGAAAGTTATTCAATAGTTTTATAGACCATTTGAATCATCAAATATTGATAATTGTCATAAATTTAAAATTTACACAGCTATAAATTATAAAAGCACTTTCGACAACTTGATTTCTAGCCCACCCATTCATCTTTCAATGCTCGCAAACGTAAGAACACACCACTAACGACGTATTATTCGACAATTCAGTAGCGACCGTCAGTCTCGATGAATATTCGATCAGATACGAGGACAGCCATTTATCGCTACGTCAAGATTAACAGTGTCGCACCGTCGACATTGTGCAATGGCCCAGACGACACCGAGCACAGACAACTGACAAACGTGTTCCTACACACTTCAACGCTCAACACTTTCTTCGCCCTCGAATGAGACATATTCGCATTTGATGAGATTTTCAACTTCGAGTTTGCTAGGTTTTTCCGTCTACGTGTACCGTTCCCAAAATATTTTCCGAGTCAAGTGCCCATCTTGGTCTTATGCGAGGTCGTCTCTTCTCTGACCCAGTTCGGCTACAGCGATTTTATTTTCGACGACCGTTAAGAATCAATTGTGAATCGGCTGAGGTCTATCTGTCTATATTATTTGTTGTAAACGCCGTGCTTTCACGGAATACACGCGCGCTTAATCAAATTTTCTCTCGTATCGCTCGCGCGAACTTTTTTTTGCTCGATTTCAAAAACAGTAGCGTACTGTTCACTCTTTTTTACAGCCACCGTCTCTATTTTTGTTCCTTTGTCGTTTAAGCTTTTTTCATTTTATTTTAAGTTTTTTAGGAGCTTTTATTCTTGGCGTACTGTTCGCCAGGTCTCGAATTCGTGACTCAGAAATAATGCGAGTACGGTCTTGACCGTTCTTGGCCACGAATACTGACAGCTTCACGTCCGATTTGCACTTTTTTGCTGATTTCTTTCAAGTTTTTAATTAATTTGACACTCCAAATACAATTATAAAACATTTTTTAATTCGTCAGAAAAATCATCAACGATTAAATCTGATTAACTGTGAAACATAACACATCAGCCTTGAATTGTTTGCTAGAATACAGATGTTAGATTGTAGCAATCCGGTTTTGCAAAAAGTGGTCAGTAAAAGGTTAATATATCAATCGTATTGCTCATTTGCTCACAGTATGTGATGTGCAATTTTCGGCGCTCAGCTAAAACACTTCGGCGCATAACCGCTTTTTTTCCATTCGACGAAGTCTTGATCTTAATGGAATACACATCTTAATAGTTCACGATGTATTTATATTTCACATATAATAAAACTATAACGTTCTCACATACCGCCCCGTTATATATAAGGCGATTTAATATGATTCCGCAACTTTTGCCCGAGAGAGTACATTTTCGCCGATTTTCACATAGCAGTATCGCGCTCTGGTGTACGTTTCGTCTAATTATTTTTTCACCTTTGAGTTACGGTGTACCGAAAAACGAACAACGTCTCGTAAAAATGAATAAAAGACCAGAGCAGAAATTCACATCGACCGAAATTTCGCGCGGCGCATTATCGGCAAACGTTTGTGCACCGTACACTAGACCATTGTTCTTGAAGAAAATGGGTTAGTGGTTACACGATTTAACTGTGATTAAATTGTGTTGCGGTTTATATCGCGCAGCATCTTTCATACGGCCCGCTCGTATGTATGAAACTAATCTCTTTGAGGTTTTTGTCCGAGAATTCCTGGTGAGTGCTTTCGCTCGCTTCGCGTTTCCATAACATAAATCAAAGGCTTTCGATGTGGCGAATTTCATGGCTAAATCGAAGCAGTAGGTCGCGAGTACAGAACGCACTTGCTCGGACATTCAATATTTCACATTGGTGGTGGATTATTGTGTTTGATTTTCTTCGCTGTTCTGTGTAACGGTAAAGTTCACATCTATCAGCAATGTTTCGATGAAAGTGTTGTATAATATCCTATTCTCACCTCTACTACGATTCATAAACATATTGTAATAGGTATACGCAGTATATTTTTCCTTCTGAAATCAAATCTGTATCGAATTGTGTATGCTATTTATGAAATATGAAGCAGCATAGGTTTGAAAAAAAATATGTTATCCATTTCGCGTCACGGTTTCTGCTTTACTGTTGATTTGATCGATCTACTTGTTCTTTTTTTCATATTACATTTAGATGTGTTAAGTTGAATGTCAGTAACAAGATAATCTCATCTCGATACTAATATTTCTATTTTTTTCCTTTAATCTATGCAAAAAACATCATAAACTATCATTTTTTTCTCTATTCAATATTAACTTAAACTTCAATAAAAATATATAACCCATATCACCGTTACCTCTATTTATATCTGGTTATTTCATTCTTCACTTCAAGGTCGTTTATTATATCTAACAATTAGTTCGACCGTTGTCCAAAACACAATGAACCCTCATCATTTGCGTGTCTACCATACTCAATAATCTCCATTAGCTGATACGATAATGAAGTACTTGCACAAGAAATGCCGACACATTTGATATACCAACCACTATAAAATCGTTTTATTTTTCCCAGTTCAATTTCCTTCGTTCCGAAATCGTCATTTAAAACGAATGTTAGAGAGATAACGTCTTCAAACTCTTTCAGTTATTGCCTCATATGTTCGTTTACATATATTAATTACTTTTGCCGTAAATCGTCTGTCATACCAGTTGCAAATGAGATTCTTTAGTGGGTGTTTTACAAGAGATGACAGCTTCCGATGCCCAACGAAGATATTTTCCGAAACGTCGTCAACGTTTAACGAACGAGCGCATTTGCGAAAGCGAAAATTTCACACGAAAGATCGCATTGTATCTGTTCTTCAATCTTTCGATATGAATCTTGAAAAAGATCACTATCGCTGTGTATATGCATTTATAGTGCAACTATGCACTGTGCGAAGTACATTTTGCGTTTAATTTATATAAATGCACCTAGATGGCTCTAATTTAATTATTTTAATTTCACTGTTGTAAACGTGAGATCCCTTTTCAGTTATCTTTTTCACATTCAAAATATGTGCACATTTTTTAATGCTTACAAATCTCGATTGGTTGATGCGGAACATATTGAATATTGCATAAATTAATGAAGTTTAAAATCAATATTGAATGCATTGCATATGAAATTCATCTTTAGTACTAATTTAAGATTAAAAAAATATATATTTATTTTATGTTGATGAATCTCTGGGTGCGAAATAAACAAACATTCATCACCGCGGCATGCCAACAATACGATTCAATTAAATTGCGATCGTTTTCATCTTAACCTACACACAGCAGCCACGTCGATTAATTCAAAGACACGCTATTATATGCAGGATTCAACATTTCTGAATTTTCCTGTTGTGGTTTCGCATATGCGGATAATTGACGGGACGCCCATTATGCATATGCACACCGCGATGCGATCTGAACATTCGAAGTCCGCTTATATCGTAAGAGAACACGTATCTTACGAAGGCATCGCACTTCGTTACAAATAATAATAAAGTCGGAACGTGCCCGAGAGCACACGCTAAATACGAATCGTACTAGTCGCAATATTGCCATCGTCATACGGAGGACATTTCGGACAGACCCGCGTGGGTGGAACGTCCTTTACATTGTGATAGCGTTTGCGAGCCTCGAATACGTTAGGACTCTTTGGTTCGTGGATCTTATGTATATTTGCTGAAATAGGATGCATTCTGCGTGGTAAGAATATGATAGTTTCTTTATCTAATTTAATTGGTCGTGTCTTTACCCTCTCATGTTTCGCATGCATAAATATTTTTATGTTGTACTTAAGTCTCAATTCACTCTTAAAATAATTTTATTTACCTTTACATTTTCGCGTGTAAGTAAGATATGTCTACACTTAAATTCTCTATTAACTACTTTGTAAATACAAATTAATTCAATTCGCCGACTATACTTGGCTCAGATCCCAAATGGTCTCCCATAAATCCGCACGTGTTTCAATTAGAATTCAGATACCCAATCCGTCAAACGAACACTGTCGAATGCGCGCCAGAAAGATACTAGCTCATGTGTTCGTCGAAAATAAATAACGTCCGCGAGACGGCTTCCGCGGCAACTTCCACTTATCACGCACTCGTGTCCGTATGTAAATGGCGTTTTGTTATATGATATACTCGTATTTACGGTGTACATTGAACTTGTGCGTTTGTATGGAAGCGCGGTGCCGTACGGGCCAAGGTAAACTTTGACAGGACCTGCCTTAACGCGAGCCTCGTTACGGCGCCGATCGCGTAACATTACGTAAACGTTGAGAATTTCAATGTGCCGCATGTTGATATCCGTATGTTTACTTTAAAATCGCTTATTCTTATTGTTCCAAACTTAAACTCTATTCGTCCAATTATATTCGAAATTTTATCAATAAAATCGAATTCAAATAATCTTATTCGGGATCGGAATCGAAGTGGGAGCCTTGTGAAACTTGCGTAATGAATTTAAACTTAAATCGAAGTATTCACAGCCGTAAAACATGTTCCCGTATCAAACAACAACCTCAATCAACATATATCAAAGAAATCAAACACGATTCCGTATTATATCGTACGATCGACTCACCCCCGCGCGCTCGGCACGATTTATCACTCATTCAACGCATCATCCGAATTCAAACACAATGTCTTCCAGCTCATTATCGCCGATACATTACACATCCACTTAACATCACACATTGTATCTCGGGTTCACGTGCTCACCACCTATGTGCCTCTTAATGAGACCCCCACCGGTCGCGATCTTCACACGCCGCCGCCAGATAGATCGGATCACTCGATTGTACCTGCTCAAACAATAATATATAAAATGTTCTCGTATGCACGCGTGTAATTTCGTGGTATATCTCGTTATCGAACCAACGGATCGATTACGGAACAATTACATCGCAAGTGACCCTCGGAAAGAGAGTTCTGCTCTCAACCCTCGTCAGAATGCTTTTTCGTCACACCTTTTATCGTGACCAATGTTGTCGCGAATCGATCTAGTGAAACCAACGAAGACTTCTTTTGTCGGTTTATTACTATGGATGGTTTCGTTATTTTGATGTTTGCTTGCGAATTTATGTGCGTATCACACTCGCGGCGTGACCGCGTTGAAAATGTTCTGTGCAGAACTAGACTGGTTGTAACGATCTCTTCGAGGCGGTTTCGTTTCATGAAATGATGTCGATGTTTGAAATTTTACACATTTAGATACACTTGCATTTAAGGTTAATGGTTTAGCTTCACTTTTATCGGTGCTGAGCCGCGGTTGCAGGTGGTAATCCATTTTTCATGCGTTTCATGGAAGATTGCCGCATGGAAGCTTATCGATATTCACATTAAAAAATATATAATTCCCAGAACTACGTAAGAGTTTTCTGAACCATTATGAATTATAGAATTCATGATACATTATACATTCATGATTCTGATGATAAATCCATGTTACATATCTTATTGTTAGATATAAATTTCCACTTAATCTTTTAATTTTTTTACTGCGCATCCGATCTACATACCTCGGCATATTCATACGTGTATAACAATCACGAAACGAAAGCAGAGTTAAAAAGGTTTTGATTACCTCGCTCGCGTGGCGCCTCGACATAAAGCTCACGTGTAATTTCAAACCTACACGTGATGCCAATTTTATTTTCATCTCACTCGCTCCATGAACTCGCAAACAATATGATTCAGATAGCGATCTGTCTAAACGCGATACGAATTTACGTAATGCTGTGGGAACAAAACACAGCGACACTTCTTCTCGAACAGACGTGAGAACGAAACTGATGGGTGCATCCTCCTGGGCATCTCGAATTTTATTCTCATTTGGCCAGAAATCGTTACTTTGGGACTCCGTTCGTTTTTCGTCGATCATGATCTATTGATAGGCTTTTTTTTGTGTCGGTCGATCTAGATTCCCACAGTTCGAATGTTGATTGCGCGATCACGTATCCTGTGTGAATCGTTTGCTATTCCGCGCGTCGCCAAGTTGAATATTTTGACCCGCTACGCGGCTTACTTATCTGATCTGACCTGCATGACCACGATTGTCATTCGTATCGGACACTCTAGGGAAATCGGTGTTTTTTTTTCTCATTCAATTTTTATACATGCAGGTCACTGGAACGGCTACCTGTAGACATTTTTGAAATTTTTTATTGACTATTTTTAAATTCGTCGTCATTCGTTGCACGTTTTGATGATTCATTGATTGAAAAATAACTTATGTGATCGGAAAACTGACATATTAATCATTTCATTGCGTATAATCAAACACTTGATTTTTGTTTTTATTAGAAAATACGCGTCTTCTCAAGAGATTATTAATATCATATTTTCTATATTATGAACGATTTTTCAGGCGTAACCTATGTTTTAAATTTGTTTTTTCATTCAATATCGATTTTCGATCCAGCTCGCTGTATTTATTTTAAGTGCTTCAATTTGTTTTCATTAAAATATCGTAAAGCCGTCCCCCTCAATCTTTCATTAAATGCAATTCATTATCAATGAATCTCACAATTTACTTATCTCGTATCTCATACTCCATTTATTTTTACTGATAGCTTTTTTAAATCGACGATGGCCTCGGGCGCCAGGGTATCGCCTTACCACTCGGACGTCTATAATAGTCGATTTAAACATCAAAGAATTTTTCAATAATCGACCTCCCCTTTTCTGTGATGAAAAAATTGACACAAACTCGCTCCTCCATTGTTGTCAAGCTTTGAGTCGAAAATATGTACGAGATTCTTTCACGGCCTAAATTGCGAACGAGTTTAACCGTTTCCACCTTCTTGCTCACAAAAAATTGTATATAAATCGAATTTCAGGGCTCCGCAAGACTCAATTGATATTAAATCACATCATTATCACTTCCCATAAATTTCACAATATTCGTTGCGTATCGATATAATCCAGATATGCACTCTCGCATAATAACCATTGCATATTGTAATTTCGCGGTGAGCACCTGTGCATATGTAAGCTCACTTATCTCACACTGTCATCGCCGATGGCCACCTTTTTATTTTACCATCTCATCTTCATAATTCTGAGTTGCAAACCCCTGTTGTGAAACAGTTCGCGGCCTTGTGTTCGAACGTCCTTGCTAATCTCAAGTGCAATAAACCTTTATTCGCTTGCTTCTGCCACTTCTTATACACATCTCGCTGGAAGTAGATGGTTGAAAAAAAAAACAACATACGCACACATATTGCGAACAATCATTGTTCGCTCGATCGTTCGTTTTTTTTCCTTTTATATCTACTGTACGCGTGTGTAATGTAAATTTTTACCGAGGAAAAAAATGGTCATCAACATCGTCATTATTTATTTTTCATTCAGAACTTTCCTTATCTTTTGAATTATATCATATGTTTATAAGTGTGTAAGATAATACCATTGTTACTTCGTGGCCTCGCGGTTACTGAAGCAATTTTTTCATTATTTATCATCTTGATTTTTTTTTCTTTTCTCATTAATACATGCATTAAACATGTTAATTTTTTCCACAATTCAAATTCAAAAATCACCAAATGATACATTTAGCATACATTAAAAAAAGATGACTAGCGATTTTTCTTATTTTATCCAGAGATTATGCAAGTAACTATCTGCTCATTCGGCATTCGAAAAAGAGAAATAAGAAGCATTGTCACGACATTGGCCACAGAAACACTTTCGGTTGACAATAAGCCAGACATCTAAAATTGCTTTTCGACAACAACGAACCACAAATTGTCGCTTTTATTTTCATCTGTCGCGCCTCTATTTCCACATGAAATACATACCGAGAAAATGACTTTTTCACATTCAAATTGAATTTCGATTCCTCATAACGATTCGCCACATTCGCCGTCGTACAATTCTGTCACATTTGTCAAGTGCGACTCATTCGAAGCTCTTTCTCAAATCCCTTTCTCAAACCATTACACTGTTGAAAATTTTATATTTTCAGATAATATGCATTTATAGAATCCACATTTGAAAATTCGTCAGTCTCGTTTGTGGCCCGTGGCTTGTCGCTCATTATTCTGCGAAAGCTATTCAAACGGTTTGCGCAACCTTGCGTCGAATCCGCTCCGCGCGTAATCCACTCACGTGCGTACATTCTGCATAGTCATTCCGGGCTTGACCGAAATGGTAGGATTACATGAATAGCTTCTTGTATTTTTGTATTATATTATACGTATGTACTTGGACGATCTGGCGGTGGTCACAGCTTCGATGCCCTGATGAAATGCGTATTCGTCGTAGAACTCATGCTCGATCGAGAATCGCGTATGTAATTCATTCTTCGATCATGTTTGCTCATTTCGAAGAATATTGTGTTCGTGATTTGATCTTCGATTCGTATTTGGAATATTCCCGTTTTAAATTTTTCGTGGTTTGCGATTTCGCGCGTGTTCCAGATTCTGGTTTCCTTATATGCGTGAAACGGCTATCGACACTTTTTTGGTTTTTATTGTAACGGTTTGTATTTTTTATACTGTTGATATTTGTATTATAATAAAACGTTTTTTTTTATCGTAACGTAACATAGTATTATGTTAATTTATAACTGTAACGTTTAATTTAATTTGCATTTAAAATCAAACCGAAACTAAATATTTTCATATCATTTTATAAGTTGATAAAGATTACATTTATTAAATTTTACTAAGAATTTACTGAAGAGCATATATAAATGTTAAAATTTGCACTTATACGATACTTAACGTGTCCACTTGAATCCTGTTTTTTCACTCATCGTAATATATTTCATAGACAGCTCGAAATTATCAATTTTCATTCGGCTATTATTCTCTGAGAACATTTGTCCAATACGAACATTGAGTGATGCTCTCTTCCGTGGGTGGCCTTTCTAGCTAAACGATTTATTGACCAATTATGAGGTATTTAGGCTGCAGGCACGAAATCGCCCTAGCGCTCATTCAATTTTTCAATAACGCTTTTGACTATTTCACGACTTCGACTTTTAGACATTTTTAATACCTAAATTCAGCCAACAACACTGGGATTCTTATTAAAATGTTACCGACGACCATAATTTCTCTATAATGTTCGCTAGTAAATATTGCGGGTTTCGCGCTTAGCCGCGCGTTCATATTTCCTCGACGCGAATTTCCATATTTTATACGCCAACGGAATTATGCAAAAGTGCAAAACTGCAAACGCATTTGATCACGCACACGCACGCATCACATTCACAAATTAGATTTTAATGTTGGCATGCTTCGCATCAGATCATTCAATAAATAATTGCGGAGATGCTGGTACCGGCGTCCACCCCGATGCCGAGGTCGTGGCCTCCGAGGGCACAGCCGATGGACTCTCTGATACGAAAGATGTTTCGGTACCCCGGGACACATAACGGTACGTTCAAATTAGCGACAGATCGTGTTCAATTAACCGGACGGAGAAAATAGAAAAATGACGTGCACCAGTTCAGTCGTAGGAAAATTGTCGCCCGAACGTCTAGATGCTTTCGATAGTGCAGCTAATTCTCGGTCGTTATTAATTGTAGCGAGTTCTCTTTGGATCGATGTGCAACCGATTAAATCTTAACATGAGTCTGATGCGTTAGCGTGTCAATCAATCGTTGATGTAACGGAAATTTGCGTCGCATTTGATTGGATTCTGTGTCTAATTCTCGAGAATCAATAAGCATTGCCTACATACTTTTGATGTAATATGATGTACTCACATTTTTTATTAACCTTTTCTAGTAAAAACAAAGTTGTCAGATTTTTTTTCATACACAACATTCTTATTAGCGTTTGAAATATAGTATGTGTGTCGCAAGTATCTCGTGAGGCTTCTTGAAAGTTAATTTCGATCACAAATTGATAACTCTTAAAAGCTCTGCTCGTGAAACGAGGAAGTATGGCTTTTGCAACATTTTGATATCATCCCATAAATCCTTCTTTGCTATTTCAAGTGAAGCAAATAATCTTTCGACGCTTATGAATCTCCGACAATTTCCTACAATTTCGTACTACATGACCTTTCAATACGTATAAAGTCTGTTCGCATTGCTTTTTCGTTTATTACGCCATAAAACAGGGTTTCATTAATTGGAACATTTTTTCTGTAATGAAATTTATTATGTGTAGTCAACGGTATTTATTAAAGTCGCCCAATGCTTTTATGTCGGTTCAATCGAATAACCTTGATGAACATAACTCCGTTATTCAATCAAATTCATCAAAGCACCGTACATTAATATTACACATCCTTTAAACATTTCCACATATTGATCATACTTGAGTGCAACTTTTTTGCTCATTCTCATGCCTTTTTACACAGATAAAAATACGCACGTCACGCAGAACCCGAAAAAATTGCACGTTTCCTTATTGCCGATCCCGTTTCGCTCGTAAACCCATCAGGGTTTTTAAATTGATAAAATGTACTTATGCACCACCTTACTCCGTGCGAGAAAATTTTCAATTAGCATTTCTGCCGAATCACCTCTCGAATAAAGTGCGAATCACGGGAAATGCGCCCTAAAACGTCAATCTGTCGACACGGACGCCAATACGTACAGATTTATAATTTCCTCGCGAAACCCTTTTATCACGCCTACTTAAAACACTCGTCGTTTTTTCATCGTTAATGCGCCGGAAGCCCTTTCGCCGCGTAATTAATTAAAATAACTCCCTTCTTTCGATAACCGAAATGGGATCTCCGCCACGCGATAAAACAAACGCTCGAACTTCTCGTGTATGGCTTTTTAATCTTTACTGTCGCGATCATCTCAGTCCGCGGAGCGAGCGGCATCGCGCGAGATCGAAATCAATAAATAACAACGCACCACCCCGCCAATTTTAATTCAATTAAATAGCAATAATTTGCCCGCGGAGCCGATAAAAGGCGATGGGCGTCGATTGTCCCCGGTGTTTATTGTCGGCGCTTAGTGGTGCGCCTTCGCCGGAGTCGTACCATCGTCATAACGCCCTATTTACACACCCACCGATGCTTATCTCGACAATGAACGCGAGCATACTCTTCCATTTCAGCTAGGGACCTTTGTCGATTTCCATCTTCAGACTTCAGATGGACGCCGATCGCACAACAGCCTCTAGTTCCGCGCAATCATGACCAAAAACCGTATGAACAATCAGTACGTATGCGAATAATCGTCTGTGACTTTTCAACAAGGATGCGTTATTTATATTCATGGCTATTTTGAATCTATATTTAGTTTCGCAGTATCGTTTTAAACAAGAAAATCGCATCCGTTTCTGTTGAAATATTCTTAATATGAATATTTCCATCACATTCATATTTTATGAATACAATACTAATGTTCTTCTGATGCGTATGATTCGAACTTAATTAAGGCGTTTTGATGAGAGTATTTGCAAAGCTAGGTCATTTTGGGTCATTGTGGTCCGTCTGCTCCGGTGGTCGGCCGCCTTTGATAATTATCACGTATAAACAATAGCCGTTTACTGACCCTCCTTGGGGCCTTTACTCCGCCTCTAAAGACCGACCTCTATCCATAGAGTCCTCATATTTTGCCTCACTTTAGTTTAATTCATCTTATAGACTTCACACGGGAGAGTAATACAAATAACTGCAATCGCATTTCAATGTCTCTCGTATACTATAGGAAATTTAAGTTTGAGTACAAATGTATAAAATGAATTTTGAACGATGTCTGTTGATTATGTTTGTCTGTCTTCCACTCTACAT
Organism: Cheumatopsyche charites; assembly: GCA_024721215.1. Taxonomy (NCBI): domain Eukaryota; kingdom Metazoa; phylum Arthropoda; class Insecta; order Trichoptera; family Hydropsychidae; genus Cheumatopsyche; species Cheumatopsyche charites. The sequence continues at coordinate 5,448,090 of CM045578.1, forward strand.
AAATTCTGTTCTAGATTTTTTGTGGTAAGTCGTGTAAACTCTTCAGTTACACGCCCGTTAGTGCATCTCATAAAGTTCGTTTTTCAGACAAACGTCGACACCTTCTTGTTTTGGCTGCACGATCTCTTGGTGCTTACTGCTTAATACATTTTGTGAGTATGTGAGTGAGTGAGTACGTGTCGTTATTTTGCATTTTGCTCTGGGTCGTTTATCTTTTCTCAGAATTAGAGGTGTCCGAGAGGACACGGTGTTAATAATCGTGTTCTATTACACTTTATATGGCAGCAGGTTTACATAATTACTCTCGGTTCGTGTCCGAGCGTCCTTTTGCTCTCGATATCGTTTTAAAATGCAAAGTCAAAGGTTTTAATGTCTCACGTATGCAAAAGAATACGATTTCACGCTAAATCCGGAATTCATTCAGTCACTTTCGCTCCTATGTATTTATGATTCGATGCAATGTATCGATTCATTCTGCTGAAATTTCTTATAAAAAATATATACGATTTCATATAAAATGTAAATTCACTTAATTGAGTATATCGATTCTAATGAAATTTTCAATTGCGGCTGGTAAGAAAATTCACAGAGATGGAGGGAGAGGAATTTCGGCTACAATGTTGAAGAGAAAAGTATGTTGTTATCCATTGAAAATATTTTAGAAAATCAACAAATAACAAAAATAAATCCGTTCATAATTTTATAAATTCATAAACATATTTCACAAGGGGAAAAATTGCAAACGAAACATCTATAATAATCGTAACCATTTTCCCGATAAAGTAAATGCTGCAGTCCAGCAACCCCTTAGGACGAGCCTCCTCTGAAAATCATCGTACATACATATAACTAATCTAATAAAGCGCGACGTTCTTTCCAACGGCGCTACGGTCCGAGCTAGACCTTTACCTTAATTTTTCAGCGATTTTTCGTAACCACGAGTTCTTTCTTATATGGTTGGTTATCCCCTAGAGCAAATGATGATTTTATAATCTGTTAATATTTTTTTTTTCGGAAAACCAATCCGACATCGCCTCATTTCCACTTCAGCCCAAAAGCCCGCCCCGTCGTGCGATATCTGAAACCTTCGCGTAGTTTATGCGACGCTCCGTATCAGAGACGCCTCTCCGGCACCGAAACGGCTCTCGTTCTTAGCGTCCCGCTATCTCTCCGATCTGGCCGCGGCCCTTCCGCCGTTGACACGGGGCTGCGCTCACGTTTCGCCGCGACTTCCCCGATTACGGATTCACGTCCAGCCACGCCATGCCACGCCACACCATGCCATGCCATGCCATGCTCATAGCCAGCAGCCCTGCACGGCCGAAGCCGCCCCGCTTCGTGGCGATGAATCTGCCCCGGCAGCGGCCGAGGAGATCTGGTCTCCTGCGCAGAGCCCCGGTGGACCGAGATACGTCGTCGTGTCACGAGCACTCCGCCGAGGAGGAGCGCTCGCCTTTTTGCTCTCTTGTCCGTTTCGAGCGTTCTTCGGGTGGTTGAGCGCCGCGTCGGAACCCCGCTGCGGTAGGTGCGAGCGCCCCCGTTGCGCTGACGCCTCCACGCCTTTGTGGCTAAATCATATCTAATTATTCTTGATTTTACGCGTTTTCATTCGGAAATGTGCGGCGAGACGTCGTTGAGCTTCTTCTTCGGGTTCTGGTTGAATTCTGACCCCGAGTTCGCGTTCGATTCGATTCGTGCTTTTGCGTAATCGAATTATAAGGGGTGATTGATTTCGTTTTAATTTGATGTTTCGCTATGGTTAGGATTATGCTGAGTGAAAATGTTAAGGTTTTTTTTAAGTTATTGCAAAAGAATCCCGACTTTTATTCACACCCCACTTTATTATTATTGTCAGCTTATTAGGTCGGTCTAGTTGGGTACCAGCGACACTATGCGAAACTGTTGGCGCCATATTTATATTTATATCAATTAATTAGCTATAGCGAAAGATAACATGCATAAGGAATGCCAAGGGTTCGCATTACAAGTTTTTGTAAAAATTAATTAAGAATTTAATTAAATTGTGCTCATCTTGTCATTGCATCAAATATTAATTCACTCGATGGACTTTCAATTTTATTCAAGTAAAATATATTATAGACACATTTTCTTCAAACAATTTCCAGTCATTAAATTTTATATGCTTCTATACAAATAAATATAAATAGTAGTAAAAGTCTGCTACTGTTGGTATCGTGCTGATCATCTCAACATTTTATGAAAGTAAATTGAATTGTAAACTCGTAAAATGTAACAAATAAGAATGAAAAACCGATTTATTCCAGTTTTATGAGCAATTATATGTTATATAAGAAGGCATTCTTTTGCAAAAGAAGTCACGAATATATTTCGCACTTGTTCGTATAAGAAAATCGGAAATCAATTAACTTAATTCCTGTAATAGTGCTTTATATTTGTATTTATGTTCAAATTATATTATGAATTTTAATTGCTCAATACGTTCGTGATTCATTAATGCACTACTCATGTTTCATTTGTTTATTTTTCATTCAATTTCGATTCTTTCAGACAGTGCGATCGTAATAAATAGTTCGCTCACCTTATTTATACGACTTCGTAATTGCATTTCTGTGTCCGGACGGATAATATAGATTGCGTTCTGAATTTATTTTATTGTTTTTCCGTGTCTTGACGATGCATTTTGAATCGCAATTATTCTATGCGTAACCTTATGCAACGCTCATATCGCAGAAAAAAAGCTCGCAATCCGAACCCCTTTCGAATGGAATCCAGCAGAAGACGGCACACGTATAAAACGGTTTCGAAAAGCTGCCATTCATTAGCGTTTTATATTCGTCTTAAAGCTCGAACGACCCATAAAGCGATGTTTTACGACATTCGAAAGCCGCAAACGGAGCACTTCCAATACCGTTGCTTCGGGGTGTCGCGCCCCACGAATTTATTGAATTGACAATAGTTTATGTCACTTGTCGGCGATCCCCTTTGTGAAATATCATTTTGCGCAAGATGTCTTACCATGAGATTGTCGTGTATTAGCCGGGTGACCCTCTCACGACGCCTATTCGGCTCAAACCGCCCTACGTGATTGATTTCGACGTTTTGACATTTATCTGTCCGATTGGATTGGCTGAATTATTCGTCGTGCCTTCGCTTATCTCGTTTCAGCCGCAATATACGACTTTGGCACAAATTAAACGTACCGGATTTTCGTTGTCGATGTGTGGCTTCGTGTCTTGCCCCCTCGTATACTGATGGAAATATTATTATATATTTATTATGTATGCAGGTACGGTCGTCGCTTGTGAACCGTATGGTCGTTTTTAATTTGTAGCAAATTGTCGGTTTCTACGCGTTTGTATGTCGTGACTGTATGGTTTTGTTTCAGGCGTGCTTTTGTTGCAGGCATGTGTGTCAATGATGATTCTCGCTTTCTATCCGCGGAGATTATCGATTGTTTTTGTTCGATGCACATTCCCATTTTGATTTCTCTCTTGTGATTGTAAATTTTATTGTTTTCTGTGAGAGTTATTCTAACAATTCAATGATACATTACTGAAAATTCCGTTCTAGCACTATTTTTTTTAATTAATAAACTACATACATCTCTTTGAATTGAAACCCTTCGCTAAGCATCATAAGATAAACTAACATTTTTACAACACGCCAATAACCATCACAAATAAACACCCTACGCCATTGCTTATCCTCATTACAAACCGGATTGTTAGATAAGCAAGAACAAATTCTCCGTGCAAATCTAATTAAAAATAATTTCAGTTTTATTTCACATCATCATGACCACGTACGTGTTACAATTGCGCGGGAATTGCAAGCATCACACATGCATTTCCGCGGCATATACAATATATAAATGCAGGATCGAACCGCTCATTATCTCTACGAAATAACATTGATCGCGAACCTTTCACGAAAATCACAGCCCGCCCGCGCACTACTTTCGATGATAATTTCAATCAATATTTTAATCAGTTTCTCGATCTCGCGCGCAATCGTCTGTACAGTTACTTGACAATACCGACTCGGTAACAATCATCGTCGCACGACGAGCAATTGTCGAGAATTTTAATTGACTTCCTCTTTCTCCGATGTTGTGATCTCGAACTGTCGCACTTTCACGCTGTAGCTTTTGCATTTTATATGATTTAGTCTTAATCGACGCTTATCAATCAATTGGTCAATCCATTCACTTTCATGTCTACATACCTAATTCAGATCACCTTTACAAATATGTAATAATATTTTGTAATTGCATGTTTACAATATAATATTGTTTTACGAGCTGCTTTCGAACTTACCGTATAATTTCGATATCGAAATGAAAATATCATTTACGCGAGTAAACAATAAATTCCTATTCGCTTTGTCGAGTTTTCGAACATAGGTACGTTTCATTGCGAAAATTCAATATTTCGCTTTGGAAATATCAATTTAACTAATCATAAAAGCAAACAATGTATCTTTGTGTGCTCGAGGAGTCGTTCTCATTCGACGCTGCCGTTTCTATTCGAATTTCAAGGAAAAAAGTTTCTTCGAAGAGCTTTCGCCCGGCGGCGGTCGTCGCATTGGCGCGTCTTATTTTCGTCGAAGAACAATGGACCATTACCACGATTGACAATCAATATTGAATTTGCGCGGACGGCTTCTATTGACTATAAACTTTTACATCGGTCATTTTCATTACTCGGATGGCTACCCCACAGGCCCCCCCATACACGTGTACTACGAATGCACTTACAAGTCTCCGCATTATTGAAATACAGCGAGCTCTCTTTGCACAGATATTTGCAAATATTCGTATTTGTATGTTATTTTTGGTCCCTCAAACTACTCGTGTATTCAACTGTTCAATATTTGTTTTTTAAGATACAAAAATTTGTATTGATAATTATTTTTTGTCGGATTTGTATATTTATATGATTTACGTGAGGAGTATCGACTGTACTCAGATCTCACACGAAGAATGCACCATCAATAAAATTTCACATTTAGAGTTTTATGTGTCGCAATTCTCCTCGTTCCCATTCCATTTTCCAATTGCAGTTTTCTTTTTTCTTGTATTCTCTTGACCTCTTGCCGTCGAAGTGATAAACCTGCGTTTGCGTAATTTAAAGGACGTTATCTCCTGAAACCGATTGTTCGCTCGACATTGATTATTTTCTATTGTGCAATGTCGTGATTTATTTTGACCCTCTGGCTCGACGGACCTATTCCACCAATACGCCTGTTTATAATGCACAGTAAAACATCGATTGTGCGGAGACCTTTGCCTTTACTCTCGCTGCGAGTTCGTCTTGGTTATATTACGATGCTTTTATTTCATTAATTTGTTTTATCGCTCTCATCAGCTTTGATTGAATGTGTACATTTAAATATACTTGAAGGTAATTTATTTGTTAACTTTGTAAATTTCTTTGAATTGTGATGGTTAATCATTAAACTCACGCGTAGTTGTATTATTTTCTATTTATAACGAATGTATTAATAATGATGAATATTCGAAAGGAAAGAAAAGTCAGTTCTCTTACTTGCTTGCGGAATGTCAAAATATAGCTATTAACTTGAAATATGCGTAAACCAACCTGTTCGGTTGAATTCTTCGACAAGTGGAAAAATTTATACATAAACACCAATCATCCAACGAAAACGCACTTACGTGATGCATACGAAGCGTCGAATCAACGTCGATACTCTCGCGCGTCAAAAGATAAAACCGACAGGAAAAAATCGAAAAGAAAAACTTTTGTCGTATCGCAGCATCTGTAATCCGCAGCTTTAAACGGCGCCTCGTCGAAGAAATTCAATTTTCCTGTCGACTCGACGAAAAAATATAAAAATAACGACGCACTCTCGACGCTGCTAACAATCACCTTTTGCAATTGCCACCGTTTTACATTTAACGCTTAATTAATAATTACCATAGCGAGAGGATACGTTACAAATCTATATATAACATTATAATTATTTGTATTTAATAAGTTAATTGCGGAAATTTCGACGGTAAAATTAATACATCCGCTTATAATTTCGCAGATTTTTTTATTGCAACGAATTTCTGATTGAATCTGAACGGCTCGAAAGGTTCTCCGATATCTCGAATCTCACTTCCTCCGTCATCTGCGTTGTGTATTTCGTGTGCGGGACCGTTCCTCGAGTGCATGCTCACGTTCCCACGGCCGCCTTGCACTTCCTTGCATTGTTGCAGCCAGGCCAGACCGAGTCCACCCCTCAAATCTAATTACGTTATCTTTACGTGTCTGCCGTAAATCTAACACTCTCGCGCCCGTCTCCGCTCACTTATCATCGCATGTAATGATTTCGCTACGTTGGGAGGGTTTTTAGTGCGTTTTTTCGCGGATCTAATCCCATTTTTTTAAGTATCTCTTTAAACATTTTCACATCTGACACATTTTTTCCGTAAGGGAAGATAATAAGTTTTAGATACAATTCGATGGTTATGTTAGAATCTCATAGATGATTCTGATCCAGAAAATACTGAAAATTCGTCATCTTCTTCTGCTACCTTTAAAATATTACATTTTTCACTGGTCAATTTAAAAATTAGATTCAGTATGCAAATATAAATCTAATCTTGTTTATGATATCACGATTCTTAGAAATCTGATCAAATTCAATACGTCTAGAAATCAGCTTGTCACATTATAAATGCTGGGCTGCAAGATTCTCTGTATTTTTCATCTTGTAATCGATACTTATCGTTTTGAGGAATGTGCATAGCATAAATATTCTTTTACACGATAAAAAATGAATAACAATATTCGTATTTATCTAAAAAAAATATGAACACTTACCCTGTACCCTGCGGGAAAACTAATTCACAAAATTGAGTAGATGGCATGTACGTAGTTTCATAATGAGTTTACCGTTTCGAGTCGTCGACCGATCCCGACCACAAATTAAATATATCGATAAATTATGTGCAATAAAACGCATTTATTGATATCCAATCCGACGTACGCGTCCCAAGCTAAATGATTTTTTGCTATTTTACAATCTCGCACACGCGTGAACGGCTCGCCCATTTTCTCGCTTCAACCATTCACTCTATATACGAAACGCTTTTCGATCTGAAAATTCTGTTCGCGTAATTATGACCGTTTTACGACTCGAAATTGCAGCTTAGATTTTCTCAAAAGCCTGCGGTTTTTTATTATTACATACGTTCGAATCACACCTTTCGACTTGTTGTTATTTATTATTCTATTGGCGCTGATTGCAAACCGACTGCACCGAGTTTCACGATTACCGGTGTGTATTGCGTGCGCTTTTCGATAGCTTTTCCGAGGGCGTTTTCGTTCTTATTGAAATAATGATGGATTTTCACACGTGTCAGAATGCACTTGATTGTTTTATATAACTTGATTTAGTCTCTAAGGTCATCTGTAGTTTAGTTTTATGATATTAAACGATAGAATTTTCAAATGTGCACACAATAAAATATTTATTTTTTAATTTAATCATCTATTATTAAATATTTTTTTGAAAAAATAAATGAAAAATACGTTTATCTCGAGTTAGCGATGTTTTTCGAGCAACCGAAGCCGAACGAGCGATCTCTTGGCCGCGTAGATAGATACGCACGCACACGCAAAAATATCCACGATGAGCTTCCACGGCGGATGATCGCACGCGAAATGTACACATTCAATTACGGCCGTAGCGGATTTTCGTGTTGTATTCCATCGTGCATTATCGAGGCAATTTTCTAACCGCAGAAGTACAAACTGGAGCCCGCGGCCCGGGCATTCTGCGGTGAGGTCGAGCTCGAGAGGTGCGCTGAATGCGTACCCCCTTACCGTCCCTTCATTTGTTCGCAATCGGATCGATCAGACCGCACAATTTCGCCATCCGAGTAATTCGATTTGCTTTTCTCCTTAGGTAAACGTCGACCGTCCTTGCAGGGCCGCCTCGTCGTCGTCAGATGCTAAAAAAATCATTACAAACGCTCCTTTGATGATCGATTGATGGATGAATATTCTATCGTGAAAATATGTAAATCGAAACATATTACAATATAGGCGTGTTTACGATCTCGATCTGACTCTGCATCCTCCGGTGAATTTACCACGCTCGTAGGATATTACGTGTCTCGCAATCTGTCCGCAGTATGCCATTTTTTTTATACTGATTGTCGTGTCATTCGTTTATTTATCGTTGTCGTGACAAGAACTGTTAACACAATTATCGGTGTGGTCAAAGGCCTATGAATAATACAACGTTGTGCGTATGAGCGATCACAATGAGTTGTTGCGCATAAATTAAGCTCACTGCTTTTCACGTTCAACCACCCGTTCGTCCGTTGCATAAGGCGTCGAAGCGCTTTTACTTTTTTTCGTCTCGATATGGTCATCTTGTACGCTTTATTTATTATGCGAATTTCGTATCGAGCATAAAAGTTATTTTAATAGCTCTACGTTTTTTTCTCGTGTTAGCTTCGCATAGTAACGCGGGTATTTAGCGCGAAACAAATGGTCGTTTAGTTGGAAGTTTTCTAAGCTTCGAGATGGCTTTTTTATCTTTAAACGATGGAGCGGGAGCGCAAATTGATAAATAAATTGAAGTGCGCGCTTTTGTGTTGTTGTTGTTTTAGAATTCTATTCTGAAAATGAATGTTTTTTGTTGTAAAATCGGAAAACGTGTGAATTTTCGCAAACGCGTATTAATGCACACGTCTCCTCTACTTGCTACACGTTTAAATTTCGTCTCGTTCTTATTGCATTTACCGTAAATCCGAAACAATCCAACACTCGACTCGTACAATAATAAAATCGATATCAATCCCAAACAATGCGAAACGTCGGATTCTCAGAATAAACATTCCGAATTTTCCCCGTGCCTGCCGATAGACAAACCGCATACCGCTTTTGCGAACGCCGCAATCCGCAAACCATAATAAGATCGCACACTAATCCTACATACTCGATACCTCAAATCGGGACGCGCTCGAAATCTTTCCGTGCCATCTCGATCGTTCAGAGTTCAAATCGCCGTTCGACGACTGCGGTGGCATTTGCACATTCGAATTTAAAGGATACGTTAGAGAGACGGCCGCATTCCTAAATGGGTCCAGCTGGATATGTCAGAGTGTCGTTGTCGTCCGAGCTGCATATGGAAGAGGGCCGATCATAAGGTACAACAGTGCATGATTGGACAGCGGTCCTCGACGGTGGCCGGTCGCACACGGCGACTGTTTGCTTTCGCAAGAAAGTCAACTCGGGCTTTCTTGCACTGTTATTTTGTCCGGCTACCGTTGCCGCGGCACGAGCTCCTTTGTTGGGTATGTTTCAATTATTCTGGGTGCATTATTCACGCGCCGGCAACGGTAAAGGAGGAGAGCACGAAGCGGTCTATCTCCCCGCACACAGTTCGCTCTTGGCCCTTTTTATTATTCAGATGCATCATAATGCGCGATCCTTCCAGTGTTTATGCATTTGTCATGTGTCATTTCGCCTTTTTATAGGACGGAAGAAATGATGAATCTCATTTTGACATACCACAATTGCATTGTTTTGTCAAATGATTCGAATTACAGTGAAAGCTTTGGTTAAAACTAATCGAGGTTTCTATGCTGAATCTCATTACGTTAACAATCCGCATGCATCATTAATGTCTCAATCGTAACATATTCCATTATTACAATTTACAATTCCGCATTATCTACTATTATGCAATTACAATCGCACGATACATTCCATTTGAGAATGCACAATTCTTTCCGCCGTCACGGCTCCACATCCGCGCAGCATTCAATTCGCAATCCGCTCCTCCACAACAAAAGAACGAAATCGATAATTTCATAACACGCTCACTCACCCCTCTCGCATCGATCGATCCAATTATCCGGAATGCGTACAACAGCGTCTTAACATTTGGAGCGACTAGAACTAATGAGACATAGCACAGCATAGCATAGAGATCTCGAAACGTTCGACACGGCTACCCCCGATCGAGTTCTCGGATTTCAAAAGCTCGAACCGATGGAACCCTATTCATTGGCCGGTTCCGACTTTTGCACGGAGGATCGTTAACAATCGATCGCACACTGTTCCTTCGGACGCACATCGGGCCTCCGTTTCGCGATCGGCACGTTGCAAATAAACAATCATCTCGAGTTGCCGGGTTGTGGCAACTCGGCGAAGGCTCGTTCGCAGTTTGTCCGTAATAGAGCCATCACGAGATCGAATTCCCACAAGGGGTTAGCGAGCGCAACAACAACAATGGTGCCCCTCGCGCCAACTCTCATGGAGATGGCAAATAATCGAATTTACAATCTGTTCGAAAGCGAGCATGAGACGTCGACCCTCGATGCGTATTCAACTGCAAACAATGTAATTTATATACATGTATAATAATTTCAATTTGTTCGCGATTGCTGCTACGACCGAGTATGATGAGCCTTTCGTGAATTCGTGTTTGCTTTTCGATAGGGATCCATCGCTTTTCCATTCGAGTCGACGTTGATTGTTGTTCTTTTTTTTTGTTTTATTTGAATCACTTCTATGTTATTACGAAATGAATGTTCCGATTGAATGTAAGCATTGTTTTTGTTATTAAATTGTTCATGAATAATCGCTTGCCTCTTACGAATCAATCATCGATTCGAAAATTGAATCGTGTTCCTTTTATTATTGGGGTTATGACTACGAGCGATACAATAGCACTTAGCATTCAAATCCGAAGCATTCACGCTTTATTTTTGTTTAATTTGATCGATACGATGTGTCTGTTTTGTACAAAGATTATGAGTGCCTCCCGCATGAAAGCCGCATTTCGAACGGCGTATTCAATGAGATCTAGAAACGTGACCCGTGGATAGTGTTTTATGAACGAACTGTCAGTCGGATTTATTCCCCGACTATCTTGTCTCTTTTATAATGCATCCTCCGACCCGAAGGATATTAATCCTTAATAGAACTCGTAATCTATATAAAACCAAAAAAAAATTGAACGATTCCCTCACAATATACGTCCATATCTAAATTCATCCACACTTACAGAACATAGCCTCGAGATTCCGAGATCCACTTTACACTCGCGCTCCGTCCATACATGGCCTTATTCGAAATAATCCTTTACGTCACTTTCGTTGCGGAGCAGCTCTCGCGTAATATTATACGGTTCGTATATTGACTTCCTTTGGAACGCCCATGACGCGGGTTCGTGTGCGAATAACACACCCGGATCACCAATGAACCGACCTCCCTTGTCATTACAACTTGCTTTATGTCCCCCCGAGGTGGTTCTACCATCGGTGTGCATCCCGGCCTCGGAGTATCTTTTGATGCGCACTTAATACGGTAAAATGAGCGAATTTCTAACATCGCCTTCCTGATCAAGACGTCACGTTTCCTGAATTTGCCGGTCGCCATCGGTGATCGATTTTCTTAATCATTTCTCGATTCTGTTCTATTTCATTTTAACGCGTCAATCACGCGGCGTAATCCTTGTGTATTACGCTAGAAGCCCTCGCGTGAGAAAAAAGGATATTTTTATTAGATTTTTTTTCATCGGTCTTGAAAGTAGCGTTAATGCGTCGGATTCATCTCCAGGGATTATTATCGAGTGACGACGCTGTTAAATATTAATATTTCATATTTTGACGCACGTCGAACAAGATTAAAACGTCGATTCGTTTTCAGAACACATAGATACAAATTACGATCGAGGAGTGTGTTTTTCATACGTTTCAAAGAGTCCATCCATCATTCTCGAGATGCGCTTCCTTATTACGCAAACTCATTTATTTCCTTTCATTGTTGACCCATCAACGAGAATATGGAATTCGAATTATAATATCATTCAAAGGAGTTGTTTTTCTTGAAAATTGACAAGATTATCGTCGATTTTCTGATTGTGTGTGCTTTTTGATTTTTTCATTCATCTATCTGCAATTCATCCATTGCAAATCCAAAAATGTTTCATTAAGATATTATTTTTAACACTTCGTGACGAAACGCTGAAAAATTGCATTCGGTAACTATGCAACTATGTTAAAAATACGAGCGTTTCGTATTTTCGGAATTTCTGTCGAACCATTAAAATATTTCGTCCAAAGTCGCCGCCAAAGACCGGCTCGCAATTACGCTCGAAAGAAAATAACCACTATACTCGAATCTCGACCGAGTCACAATTAAAGCATAAATTAATTTGGCATTAAGCTTTTATGGGGTCATTTCCCGTTCTTGAACGGACATCGCCATCGCACAACGACTGTGTAAAAAAAATAATAATAAAGTCGAGAATTTCGTTGTGCTCGTGGCGTCGAGCGTGCAATGAAAAGAATCTTCTTTTAATGAATACATTGACGTTGGCTAATATAAATGTTAGTTTTTTGAAACAATCAAATTCAAGCGCGTTCAATAAACCCGTGTTTATTTATATGTAAGTAATAAATGTGCATCTATGTAATACGTGAATTATAAAAATGAAAACCTGTCTTTGATTGTGACTCTGAATACTCAAAACGTTTCATTCAAGTGCCATCAGTCGGAGGTTTAGTGCAATTAAATTTCGTCTTCCCATCTATTCATATATTTTTTATTCGTCTGTGAATAGTACTTCGTTAGTGCTTTCTTATAACTTTTAGCGTTCGTATTATCGATGACACTTATTAATTACATTTTGAGTATATGCCTGAAAAAATATTGTGTATTGCAATCTTCTATCAAAGATTTTCGCGATACTCCGTTACTTATTTTTTTTCCACAAACAATAAGTTTTACAGTTACATTTATGAAATTCATTCTATGTTTGTTTTTTTATTAGGATGGTTCAAAATTTAATTTCACTTCTTCCGTTTTTTTCATTTATTATTTTTTTATGATTAGATTTGTTTTGATTTTTTTATTTTCAAAATACGCCAATTTTATCATGTATGCAAATTATTTGCAATCATTCCGCTCTTTGATCACAATCCCGCAGCGTTTAATTTTTCTCAAAGTTTTCCCACCTTTTCTGAAACGTCCAATGCCCTTGTCAGGAAAAATTGAATAGGTACTTTTAGCATATAAATTGGATTTTTCTCTACAACGATACGTTTTTCATATTCATACTGTGTCTAAACAAATTTCATACCAGCAAAAGTTCAATTTAAAAATTGATAAAACCACGAATTTCATTCATAAAATAAATTACGCACACATCCTACAATCTATCTTAACGTACATCATATAAAAAATATTGTATTACAAGCGCCGTTTATATAAATCAAACTCGACACACGCAACGACCGTAACGTTTTGTTTTTAAAGTTTCAATCGAGTATTGAATTCCGAAACAATAGCATTATTGGCAATATCTCGATCGGACAACATGCCTTATTAGCACCATAAACACGAGCCGCGTCATCTGACGTCGTACTCTCCCTTCGAGCACGCACTATCGAGCCGGCTAAATCCCCATTTCGATTTATATGTATTATATGCGGCGTGTCCCAGAACGACTTGACGTCCCATTTGTCTGTCGGCGCTCGAACAATGCCAACATTCGCCGTCGGTGATATCTTCGTCGAGATCGCGAAATTCACATAGTAGCCGGTGCTCGGGACAGGTTCAACAGCGCCGCGCCGGTTGTCTCCTCTCATCTAGCAAGAGTGTAACGCTCTCTTAATGACCGGCTCGAAACCGAACGGGCCACACGACACTATCTAGCCGTTTTGTGCTTGTAGCTTTCCCGTGGGCCGCTAAATGAAATGCCGGTTGAAGGGTCGCAGAAAATTGTCCTCGAGGTTCGTTGAGAAATTTGCCTCCGGTCCAGCGGCGGCCGGAAGAATGCTTCCAAAGGGACTGCATAACATTGTGGACGTAAAAATTGATATGAAAATATCCAAATAAATGTAACTTTTTTTATGATGCAAGGAGGACTCCAGCCCCATAGGATGGGCCACAACTAGTTGTTGAGAGCAAGAAAATTGTTTGTGCTTAAATGAACGTATTATTTTGTTTATGTTCCGAATCTGAATTTTATAGACATTTTGTCTACATCGATTTTAATGGAATTGTTTCAGACTTCGATATTCTCAATTAAAGCTACACGTATATGAAATCTTTATCAGAATATTTTTAATTAAATGAACGTCCTCTCGGTTATTTCGTCGTGTTATCTTAAATATTCTACATGCACATTCATTTTGTCGTAAGACATTAACTTTACAAATATGCACATAACGCAAAACTACATATGAAAGTTCGATTAACATTTGCATATCGTGAATCGACTATCGTATCTCGCTGTTTGATCAATCGTCTGAATAAACTCGAGATCTCTGATTTTTTGAAAAGAACATATAAAATATTTTAAGTTCGCCCACTTTACCGTTATTATGATGAATCTTTCCGAGATGACCTCGCTTATGGACATCGAATGTGACTCATTCGTTTTGTCTAACCGTTAAGCAAATTCGTCGTTTTATCGCATTGTCTTATTAAACAGCGTTTTGAATACGGATGCGACGTTCGGACGAAATGTGGTCAATCGAGAAAACACATGAGGTCATAATGTGTGTGCTCAGGTCGACGACATTTCGCGACCATCCCCAAGACAGTTCCCACAAAATTTTCCTACGCCGATTATGTGATTCTTTTATTACGCGAAATCCGACGATTTGTCGAGTCGTTAATTTTTTTCAATGCACTCAAAGTAAACGTATTGTCGTTCGCGTCAATTCCGCGCTAACGACGAGTCGATTTCCTAGCGAAAATTCGAAAATGTCTCAATTTTTCACATACCGCGAACCGTTTTCGCAAACCAGCGTCTCCGTGCAATTATGATTGTATTTATAACATGCCATTGTCGTGCTCGAGTTCGCTTTTAATTACAGCCTCATCGCATCGGATACTCGCTCACCACACATAATACGCACTTCTAACACTTGAATGACTCGGATCCGCTATTTTTCCCAGTGATAGATACGGCTCATGGAGGCCTACCACCGCGCAATTTCCTAACTCGCTTTTTGTCCTACCATTATTATCCCTTCACGGCGCAAAAAGCACAAATGACTCCATTCGACCGCCCATTTTTAACGGTGTAATTTATATACGCACTATCACGTATCGTATATTATTCCGAAAGCATGAGAAAAATGAGTAAAACGATGTCGTTACCTTTGCGCGTGTTTGTTTTATTGGTGGTCTTTCTCTCGGACATGTGCTCTATGATGCCATACGAAAATGCATTCGCCAACGCGAAATGTCAAAATAACGGATTACTTTACGATTGCATGTTTTTTTTCTCATATTTTCTTTTTTTATTATTCTACTTTATGTTTATCGACGCATGTCTTCTTTACATGCGTGTTCTATTTTTCTTTATTTTACGATTTTGTTCCTTTCGGGAATTTTTATTGGTTACTTATCTCTCCGATAACTCGAGATTGAAAAGTATTCATTACCCAGATAAGCAATATGTATGGTGTGCGTATGTATTTAACAGAATCGAATGTTTACTTTTGTAAATTTTAATTTGAAATATGTGTAATATTTTTAGAGGATTTCTCAAACATTCTCTTAACTAAAAGCAAACACTTGCTAGCATGCATATTTTTTTCATATTCGATTGCTTGTTCAGATTTACAGTTGTTCAATAAAAAAAAATACTTTCAACTATGAAATAACAAGCACTTTTCTCATGCCATATTGATTGATCTATAGATTCGAAACCAACGAGCTTTCCCTCTCGATAATTCAAGCGCATTCTTTGCAACAAGAATCGATTCGATCTAAAATAAATTTGCACGTCTATAAATAAAAACGGCCTCTCGACGCAAATTAAATCAAATCGCTCCAACACACCCATATCCAACCTCTAAATCCCAATTAGACCCGCCAAACGAGGAATCGCCACAAATCGCCGCGACTGCGCTATAGTACAGTGTAACCCCAACATACGTTCACAGTCCGTTCTAGGAAGCATTGAACTGTTTTCATCCCTCTCCTTTAAAAATGGTTTCATCCATTCATCTTTTTGGAACTATGATTCCTTTATTTTTGAGGAAAATAGCGCAAATTTTGGTCGAATAGTGGAGCATTATACGTATATCGAAGCATTTTTCGATGGCGAAAATGGTACGTATGGCGAATCATACAAGTATGTAAGTTGGGGTTTCACTACATTACAAACCGTACTATGTTCAGCTCAACAGCTGCACACCACCAACTATGGTAGCCCTCATCGTCGACGCCCCGATCGTACAAATCACCGACGACCATTTACCGATGAAAAACAGTCATCGGCGGCGCCTCGTTCAATACTAACGAATGGGGTCCCATAAGATAAACAGCGCCGCGGCGTCGCACCATTATTGCGCGATAAATTAACACGGGGCACTAACCAAGAAGCCATCTCTCGCAAAAGTCCCATAACATACGCCATACGTCGTTAATTGCCGTTCCGGTCCGCGGATCGAATCGATCCGGTGACCAGCCCCGATTTGACACGACCGATCATATCGTCGTTTTTATGTTATTCGAGCGATTTTTTTTCATTCGATTTCGAGCGGCTCGCACGCGAACCCCTTAATTGAAAAACGTACGCTTCGGATTCTGCCTTTTCGGGGACCACACACGAACTGTGAGAGTCTACGAAGAAGACGATGGCATTGTGCAATTTCGTACGGGTTTGACGAAAATCGGCGATCTTTTAAGTGGGCGCCGTTCCGAGAAGCCGTTGGTTGTCGCGACGGCAACGGTTTAACGCCATTGTGCGTTTAACAATTAGCGATACGAAGGTGTTACTCTCTTTTTCGATTAGTGTATGTGTGTGTGTGTGTGTGTGTTGTAAAGGGTTTTTTTCGTTATCGCGGATGTGTGTTGCATTATTCGGAGAACGTCGATGGACGTGGATGGGTGTGAATTCCGGAGGCGTGATTCTTCGGGGCTTTCATCTTTTTTTTAATTGATATGATGCTTGATTGATGGTGTAATGACTCGTCAAAAGTCGGTGATTCTAATTTATAACTTGCTCTGTATATCTTTCAATTGTGATATTTCGGTTATAAATATATTTTCTAAGTTGATTCCGCGTCGCTTTGAGTTTATTGAGTAAGAAATTAATTGCCTCGCCTGTAATTTTTTACAAGATGTGAAACTTTGTACAGAGTTAATCGACTACATTTTGCTTTTAGCTGGAAATAAATAGTTTAATAATTAGAGCCCTACAACTCACTGCTTCGTTATTTACGAGTAAATCCTACTTTTAACATAAATCTTTCTGAAGAATTTTCTTGTGATGCTATTAATAAAATACTCTTTTTTAATAGCTAATGAAATGTTAAGCTTTTTGAGTTAATTTTGCGACCGTTATTGGCTTTGTTCTTTTTTCCACGGAAACTTATCGGTGACTAATCGTAAATTGACCGCGACATCGCTGTTCATTAAAAACGCTGTTTAATCGAATATCTTCTCAATGACACTATAGCTCAATTTTTATTTTCTACAGTTACGTTTTATTGCGTCATTTAATTAGGCACTTTTTGTTCGTCGTCGATAAAAATCGAATGCAAAACGTTACGCGACCCACTTAGTTTACAAGATACGAATCTTTCGTTTGTTTTCAACCGATCATAGACTTGGTTCAAAGAGAATAATATATCTCAATATCACAATTTTGGCGAATATAACACACATACCGAATCCTCCGTTAAAGTGGCTTGTTTACAGTTAGATTTCGATATGACGCTCTCGGTGACGACGACGTTCAAATCAAATAAGTCACTCTCATTGAAAAGCATTTAGCGTTGACAATCGCCAGTCTGACAAGCGTCGATAATCGTCTAGCTGAAAATAAAAAATAGGAAATGTCTCGATGACCGAATCGTTAATGGAGTCTCATCTGGCCATCTTCTGACGCGAATTATAACTAGGGCTGTGAAATTATATTATGACTATCCTTAATTTTCCTAGAATGATCATAAACAACTGGGAACTCAAATAATTTTAAATATTCATTGCAATTTCAATCTTTCAAAAATGTGATAATTTATTTTCAGATAATTTCGGATTCATTTGATTTGAAGAATAGTCAGATTTTGAAACTGCTAATTAAGATGAAATTTTAGATTTTCTTTGGTTCCCCAGCCCTGATTATAGCACGCTTTTCTTTGTCATCAATTGACTCGCTTCGCTACTGAAAGGTCACCCATTCGCGAAAAAGTTTAAAACCTAGTCTGACAACGGTTTGCGGTCGTTGTCTCCTTGTGGACGTTTGACTTTTTCTCGCGATTTTTTCATTATTTTTTTTTTCGTCTTCGAAATCGAAATGCTCGCGTTTCCCATGGACCGAAGACATGCATGCGTCTCGATCTCGGCGTTTTTAAAAACATCTTTCCGGTTTGGCGTTTCGTTTTGTTTTTTTTTTTACCATTCACGATTAGCATTATGGATCTTTTATTATTTATACGTTCGAATCTAGTCAGTGTGGTATCCGCATCTTCTTCTGATCAGATACAATCGTAAATTTCGCTCCTGTCAAAATATCGTTCACCGACGCTGAGAGCTTCAAATATTAATGACCTTAACGATTTTTTTTATGGTTTTATCTCCCACATTTGTTTAATTTTCTTATTAATAGATAAGATCGATGATTGTTCCTCACGATAATATTAAAAATATTCTTTTCGCACCTTAGCGTTTCGTCTATAGCTTATCTTTTATATAATTTATCACTCAACTCAGATAATTTCGCTTAAAAGCTCTAAAAAAATCTGAAATATTTGTCTTATATGTATAGTTTAACGATTATTATTCAGATAGCGAAATTGATCATACATGCACGATGAATACTTCATAATTTTCTGTATACATTTTTCCGCACGCCCGTCATGAAACAATTGATCCTCTACCCCCCAATTAAGATCAAACCGAACGCTTCACACACAAACAACCCAATAATCACCGTATTCAATTTTACGACATTCAATTATTGCGTCTTTCAATCTCGCACAGTGCAAATCGTCAACTATTACGCCGCCGCGTCGTGACGCGTGAGTTTTCGCAGCAGCAGCATCAGCCTTTGTGCGCCTTGAGGAAGTCTAAGGCTCCCTTCACAAAACCCCTCAATTAGCATCCTCAAACGGAGGCACGTATGCCATCTACATGCCCCCGTGGTCTTTTTCGCACACACCACATCCTCGGATACAATTTGCACCCGATTGTACTTACGATCTTCAATTTTTTTTTCTCACGTCTTTTCATCGGTAGGTCGTTAACTTGTCGCGTGAAAAATTGATTTTTTCGACCCTCTTCTTAATTATCAACGAATCGATGAACGTGTACTGTTAGTTCGCTTCGAGGTCGTAAAGTTCGTGGTCAGTGTCGAATTAGTTCTGCGTCCGGCGCCGATTTATGTATTGGCTCTTCGCACCTACGCGTTCCGCCTTTTTTACCGAATCGTTGTTTAAGACCTTTAGTTCGTTGCATTTTGTATTCGATTATGTGAAAATTGATTTAGTTTCCCTGTCGCAGCTTTGTGTGGACGCCGATTGTCCGATAGTCGTTTCAATGTGCGTGCAAATCTGTTTTACGTTCGCGCCGTCCTACATTTGCACAATATCGACTATTGTGTGTTATTTATTGTCGATTTGTATATTGTGTATCGGTAATGTATTGGGTCGACGCTGATGTTTGCTAATAAAATATAAATTCCAACTTTCGAATCGAACGCGGAAAATGTAGTTCGGAATCCGCTTCTTAATTGCTAGCGACTGTTAAAATTTTATATGTAGTTTAACGAGCTGCCGTCGATTTTTTCTCAATCAATGATTTTGCCATTAAACTTGAGATTGATTGAATTTGATTTTGCTTCATATTTTCTTAACGATTAAATCGATCGTTCGCGAAAATGGATTGTTACGCACACCAATAGATTAAATTCTTATTGCCGCTTTAGTGCTTTCGATATAATTCACAATTTACAACATTCTAACTGAATATCATAAAGCTTAGCTAACGATCAGTTTTATTTAAAATGCAACTGAATTGAATTGATAAAACAATAAATTAATTAATGACATACAATAAAACTGAATCTTCTAAACCTCAAATTCGAATCGACACTAAAGAACATCCAAAGCAGTAGTATACTTGTATAGCTAAATTTCGGGCTGCTTAAAATGTAAAATTGATAAAAGACAGTTTACATAGACTTAGATATATAGAAATTCATTTCATCCATCAAATTTGTGTGTAATCATCACTTTTGTTCGAGAGACTGGATATTCTAGAAAAATCTTCAAACTAATTCGATTTTTGAAATTTTTTTTCGTGATTTCGATTAAAAGCGGCGGAATACTATTGGCCAGACTGCACCACTGATCAGAAGGGTTAGTCAGAACGTATCCCATCGTTATCCACGTGTCAGCGAAGGCTTCCGTGGGTCCGTGACGAAGTGTGCACGCGTGTCCAGGGGCGTATTTTATTGCGCGGTCACGTCTCGCTAACCGCCGACCATCTAACTCCGGTAGCGGCTCGTGTGCGATATACATGCACTTGATTGATGCATCAAAATGTTACCGTTCAACCACCCATCGTGTGCTGCTGTATTATATAATGGTTCGTCTATGTGTGTATTTGAATAATTCGTTAATGTCGGGCCCGTTCGTCGTTTAAAGTCGAGGCTGATGAGATTTTGATTGAAATTTTCGTTGCGATAATCGCAGTTTGTGCATTTTATATGTCTTTAATTTTTCTCTTTTGAATCGATTTAATGGATATGATGATGATTATGCTTAGTTTCTCGATAAATCTCTGTGTAATATCATTTAATATTTCCTCTTTGAATGTATCGTTTTGCATTCTCATACATATTTTTCGAAGCCTATATTTTCCTCCGTATTAAAATTTTATCATCCACTCGCTCGTGCCATCAAGTAGCTGCTTGTTTCGCCGAAATTTGAATAATGCTTGCCGATAACTGCCCTTCTCGTGTTGAAACGTACCAAACTACCTTTTGCAGCGAAAACGACGTGCTTGTAGCTGATTGATGTGCCAAAATTTTACCGTTAAACCCCCCACGTGTGCAATCTATGGAATGTTCAAAAATTAAAATAATTCTGCTAATTATTTCCTTCTTCGAAATAATGCTCAGGTGGAATCTTGCATTGCTGGAAGCTGAAAGAAAAACCCTGGAATTTCCTTGCCGATCAAACCATTACAGTTAATGTTTCGAAAATATTTTATGCTTCAACTGTAAAAGTGGATTTTTGTCTCTTTTTTTATACTGATTTATTAAAGCCTTTTTATCAATTTACCATATAATTAATTTCACACCCAATTTACAGGCTTATACAAATTAATCATCAAAAACGACTTGAAATCTGATAAATTTTCATATATTTCCATAGAAAATTTATTTTACTGATGACTGTCGTCAAATATTTTTTATTCACATATCGAATAAATTAATAATAAAAGATCGACTTTAATGAACCACAAATGTTATCCGTGAGAAACTACTTATTCCTAATATATTCATTGTCGAATTATGCATGATTAGTTTTACGACGTAAACATTATGAAAATATTCATTTTTATTGCGAATTTAATCTATAAAATTTTAATCCATTTATTAATACGTTCACTGAACTCGTTTTTTGAGCATGTGAATATTTTTACGTTTAACATGACTTAAATACTTCTATGCATATATGACATAACCTTTACCATAAACCTATTACGCCAGCGCTATTCTTCCACTGTCACCTCTCTATAGTCCCGAATAGATTAAATCGTAGAACGCCAACATTTTTCATTCGACTGCCTTACTCGAATTACCCAACGCATACATCAGCTGCGTTATCCTCGTGCGAAATCCGATACACATCATCAATTCCGAGCTAAATGCGAATATAAATCGAACGCAACAACATTTAACGTCTGTATCAGCCTTAATGCAATTTGCTCGGAGCGTCCGCGGCGACAAACTCGCGTGCTCGCTCGAAAACGGTCCCGCAATCGACCTGCCTTTATTTAACACAACTCTGAATATATTCAGGCCATAATGGCACACGAAGGACACCACTTCTTGAGGACATACAACACAGACTAAGGGGACAACAGCACGCGTCCCCATATCGACGAATAAATTAGATCTGGCTCGCCGGCGGCCGTTCTCGGAAGCCCCCGCCGTGTCTCCTTCGTATCTCCTTCATTAGCGAAACAATTTACTATTATTAAGAGCCACACTCTGGTAATGTCCGCCGGCGGCCAGCGGTGGCCAAACGGCGGCCTGCGACCCCTCTTATGCCATACAAGAGTACGTGCCTCTCGTTTATAGGAGGCCATAACGCGCTAACCGAGTCTAATCACGGTGCTTTCGGTGTTTTTTCCGCCGTTGATCTTGTTCTCGTTTGTCCTTAGTGCTATTACGCCTCCGCTCCTAGGCTTCTAGATATGGTGTATCTTGAAATTATCGCCATTGTTTTGTTTGTCGTGCTCGATCTCCGAGAAGTCTGGACGCAACGGGTTGTTGCTGATTTTTTGTGGCTGATTATATTCGATGTTTACGCTCCGAGAAGAAGTATGAGTCCGTTCGCGGGCTTAAATTCACACGCGAAAATTCTTCCGACGTTGAGCTGTTTAAATGGCGTCCTTTTTTAAATTAAAAAATTATGCCGAATTTTAGTCGCTGATTTGCATTTTTAAACCATCCTCGATGTTTCTTTGTCGTGTTAACTCCATTACAATATTATGTACATGTCATCTGGGTAACGGTATCTCTTTTGATTTACATTCTAAAAATATTTATATGTCATTCTTTTGCAAACTATTCTCGTTTATTTTGAGAGTTTAATCGTCTGACTCACACTGGAAGGTTTTCTCGTATCTCAAACGTGTACCACCTCCATCTAACGCCACCACATTAGCGACTTGTGTTTCCTAACAGTTCTTTATTTTTCGCAGAATGACTATTAAATTACAGTCTCATTAGCTTTATTTAAGTCTCCTGTTAAGATTGTAACTGCATCAGCAGTATTAATTAGAAATCTGTTATCGATATTGTACACTGGATATTTCATCGAAAATTCCGATCCCGTTGTAACACTAGCATTATATTATTCATTGTCTCGTAAAGTATCCTCTCGTATTTTAAATAAATTTATATGTTCGCTGCAACGCCTTCCATATTATTGATTTACGATTTAACCCACTATAAATCTGTCCCACCTTGCTTTTTTTCTCGGTGAGAAAAGTATAATATTACCGCGATAAATACGGAAACTCATTTATTCTTTATTGGCGCATTCGAAACGACCGTCCCGCTTTTATTTTATTTATTCTCAATAATTTGTTTGTCGGTTGACATTTATTATGATTATGTTAGGAAATGATACGTCCAAATTATAACGAAATTCTAAACGCCATTTTATTTCTTTACAGCACACGCTGACCGGTCACAGTGGAAAAGTTATGGCTGCCAAATTTCTAGGAGAACCCTCGAAGGTAATCACTGGAAGTCACGATAGGACGCTGAAAATTTGGGACCTTCGTAGTAGAGCTTGTGAGTATACAATAATATTTTCAATTATATAAATGCTGTTTGATCGATTCAATAAACTGTAACTGTTTATTTATTGCGACTTGTTACGCAAGCATCATAATAGTACGTCTTTGAGTTCGTTCTGCCACGCAGTCATGCTTTTCAGAACGTGAAAAATCGCAAAGCACGTATTCGATATGAAAAATATTCGTGAATCGCAGTGAAAAAAGAATTCGGCAAAATGACGAATCGATTTGGTGTGTGCCTCGATGCCGTAATGTCAATTATGTCTGTAACGAGTTCGCTTGTTGGAGTCTATTGGTCAAATCCGATATTTAACGCATAATCGACAGATTAGCACCACGAAATTTCGCTTTGACACTGATTTTTTCATACCAAAAAATATATAAACAATTTTTCAAAATCACTATCATTTGTCTTCAGCTAGAACTTAACAACTTTTTTTCGTATTTACACAGATCTGAACACGCTCACTCTAATAACATGTAATCTGTCTATGCTGCATACACTAATGATACTCTTCCGAGACGAAACATTTGAATGCGTAATTCGTAAATCGCACCTTCGACTTTCGACACGATCGCAACGGAAAAATCTTCTTCAATTTAGCAATCCGCTCTAATGGAAGGTTTCGCCGCGAAATTCGAGCCTCTTTGTTACCAAGCGCCCCGACTCGTACGAACCCTTAGGTGATTCGTCTTTTTTTTTTCCATTTCAATTCGCTTGTTACCGCTTTTTCGGAATGCCCGAGTTCAACAATCTCGCCAAAGACGACCTTCCGACGAGAGCGAAAAAAAGCGCCTCCTTGTTTATTTGGGTGAGGAGCCAATCTCCGCTCACAATGGCTCTAGAGGCGCTTCCTGCGAATACGCCATACGTAAATTTGCCTCGTTTTATTCCGGTCGATCGTTTTCTTATATTTTTTTCTCGCGGTTTTACGCCTTGTTATTCTCGTCGATTCGTTTATCCTCGACGTTGTTCCCGGGATCAACGCGCCCGTCTCTCGGGTCGTTCACACACACGCCATTCGTTCTCGCTAATTCGGGGGAATTCTTTTCGGACGCGTGACGAACGCCTTTTTAGCCCCTTTTTACATTTTTATTGTGCGTTCGATCGATTCCGTAAAAGGTGTGCGCGACACGAAACGAAACTGCTTTTATGCATTTTCCGCAAAAGAAACCGTTTCTGACGCCGCTCTTTTAACCCTCGGTCGCTAACGACGCGCCGATAGTCTCAAAATTCACACGTATTATAAAATCATTAAATATTATAAAACCATCAATATTAAATAACTATGAAATCGTGATTGTTATGTGTTCGTCGAATGATTATTGACTAATGACAGTTCAACTTTGAGCTCGATTTTCCGAGTCGAACATGTAAATTTCATTCAATTCGTCGTTATTTACATACATATTTTTTTTTTTTATTGACTAAGGAAATGGATGCATTGTTTACGGTCACGGCGGTCATGTCGCTAATGTGTGCACATATGAGTCTTTGGGTCACGAAATCTCGGTTACGTGCGTCAATTAATCCGTCTGAATTATTCAAGAATTCTTATGCCGAATGTTAATGTAGCGTTACGCTAATGCTGATGGGATGTACAGCCGATGGCGCAAAAATATCAAAAAATCTACGTGTTTTCACTTCGCGTACGGTATATAGCGTGATCTTCGTACATAGACCAAGTAAATGTGATTTCCACACAAAAGTATGTCACCGCGTGTGTGAGAACTCACACGGGATCGCTTTTTTCCGTCTTATATACGCTTAATTTTTTTTTGTTGCCCCTCTCGGCAAATTGAGACATAATCTCTCACTTACGGTATTTAGAAGTCTCCGCTAACGAATTTGGTACAGCACTCGGGAGTTTACGTAATTCACTCGGAAGACCGGTCATTTTCATTATTTTCATATACTTTTTTTTTTCGCTTCATTTCGTTTTTTGCATTTCAATTGTGTATTGCTGTTGTTTTAAATGGTATATGGTGCGCCGTGGTCCCAATCACCCAGTGTTCTTTTTTCTCGGTCAGTACGGTCATTTCCTCCAACACCTCGAAGTGATTTTGCTAATTCGTAATTCCCATAAACCACTTGACCCGAAACGAGCGTTGATAATTCCACTTTAAATCGCTGACTGTTTGGTTTTTACGTTAATTAAGATTCGAATTATTGTTGACCGTTTTCACGCACCGCTACGATTTTCCTCGGTTAATCGTTGAGCCACTGACTCGATTCTATCGACTGCTCATTTATTTCGCATTTGTTATTCAAATAAAATCCTATTCGACTCGCAATTCGATTTCGTCAAAAAATCAAATTAATATCTCATCATTGCTTCGATGAGCTTTTCATTGTTTCGACCCCGTTTATTTTTATGTACTCAGTTAATACTTCAGCTCATTAACTCATTATTTATTTCCAATAATTCAGGCGTGGAAACTAAATTCGCGGGGTCGAGCTGCAACGATCTAGTCACATCGGACGGAGCCGGCACGACCATAATTTCCGGCCATTTCGACAAAAGCATCCGTTTTTGGGACATCAGAACGGAATCTACGGCAAATCACATAATGCTACAGGGTAAAGTTACATCATTGGATCTCTCGAGAGGTACATACGACTCTTTAAATCATTTAAACCCACAATTATACGAAAATAAAATACAATTCGTGATTTCAGACTGCAATTACTTACTGGCTTGCGTCAGAGACGATACAATACAACTTTTGGATCTTCGTATGAATACAGTCGTAGGATCTTTCAGGTAACAATTGATTCGTTTATGAAATATTTTTTTTTGTTTATAATTAATATATTTTGAATATTTTTCAGTCACGAACATTTTAAAGTCGGGTGCGACTGGACCAGAGCCGCTTTCAGTCCGGACGGCAATCACGTAGCAGTAGGCGGCGCAGACGGAAGTGTTTTCGTATGGGGAGTGAATTCAAAGAAAATCGAGACGATCCTCAAGGAACACTCGTGAGATCCTTATATCTTTCCCTTTATAAATCTTTCGAGTCGCAGTCGTTAATTTTTCTGACAATTATTCTCGGTGCGTGCGAAATTAAGCACTCAGTATGCGCGAGTTATCTTGATTTGGGCACCATCCCGTTAATCTGCAGGAACTGTCGTGTGTACGTATTCGAAACAGTTAAAACTGAACTCTTTCGGACGTTTGTTTTGGTTTTCTCACGTGCCGGTCGGTCTCGATGCTTATGCATAAAAATGCAGTTAATTATTCCGCGCGTACAACGTGATAAGAGAGAAACGGAGCTTTTTCGGTTCAGATCGGCGCGATTACATTATGCCATGCCGCCGCAAGATTCAACAATATGTTGTTTAATTTTATGGTTTTATTGCGTTTTAAAGACTTTAATTAAAGCGAAATGAAAGCGTCATCTACGCAATAAGCATATCTAAATCAGACAAGCCATGATTTTCCAATGATTATTTATGAAGCTGTTTTAATCAAGGCAATAAAGAAAAATCGCTCAGAAATTCATGTTGTTATTGCCGTTATCACACATACCGCTTAGCGCAGTATTAATCGGTGATTTTACGGCATTTAAATTGAGTTTATTTAATCGATCTATTTACATGCCATTTTCGCGCTATTTATTCGTTTTTGTGTTACCCTTATCGATCGCCAAGATATATTGTTGCTTTCCGCTGATAGCGATCTCGACGTATTCGTTGCGTAAAGGACTATTGCATTCCGACCGAGTTGCGACATGCTTGTAATGTAAAGGGACCTCTTAATCCGCTTCTTCGCAATTGCACTTATTTAATTAACCTGTCCGAGGATCGATGGTCTTCGATTTTACGCCCTATTCTTCACTGAAGCTCTACATATACATATTTTGTTCGCTGTATTTAATCCTTCTCAGTTCAGGAATAGTTACATTCAAATAATATTATAAGACATTTAATTTTTTAATGAAACATAATTTATATCGTTAAATACTATAATGTCGAAAAATAATCTTTTAGCCATTAATAAAACCCTTTTATACAACTCAATTTAAGAGACCCAACTTAACGTATCAGATTGACAAATGCACCTGATGCGCAATAATTTTCTTTCGGTTTTCAACTCACATCGTGTATTTTCATCGTTTAAAACATCAATTTTACCAAATCCACTACATATTTATATTCATTTAGGCAATCGATGGACATGCGTGAAACATATAAAACACGAGCTCATCGATCGGCTCGAAATTTAAGCGACAGCGATTTTATGGCCATCAGATTCTTCAGATGCCTCTTCGCCGGAACAATTAATTACAACACGATCGGTTTACAAACTCGGTGGACATTCTGCGCACGCATATGTGTCGCATTATCGAATGCATTCCTCTACGTAACCCTTTTACGCATCCGAAAGTGAATTCGAACCGTTTCCTCCGCTTCTTCTCGTTAATAGCTTCTTTATCTTACCGAATACATCGTCATTCTTTAGCCAATTGTAATCAATTTATATGGTTTTCAACTTTGTTTCATATGTCTACAAATACTTTTTTCTATGGCGCTTTTACGAAACATCTTATTTCATCATAGCAAACAAGGAAATCACTGCATCTAACAGGCTTTTTTCATACAATTACATAATGAATTAACACATTTTTTTGTGATTCCAGTGCCGCCGTAGCAGCAGTTGCGTGGCATCCTCATGGTGGATCTCTCGTCAGCGTGGACCGAGCCAAGAAAGCCATCATCTGGGGGGACATGTGATGTCTACCTTCCCACAGCGTCAGTATATCATTATCGTTTCCGCTCTGTGATTGTTCAGCGTTCGCTTATTGAATTAAAAATTTGTTACGAGACAAGGAGCAGAAGAAGAATCAATCGCGAACGATTCGATTGAATTGAAAAAAATGCGTTCCGCGTAACGTTTCGTATTAATCGCATCAAACGCCCTTCACCGGTTGCATGTTGCTGCTACTGGTGTACGTAGTAAGTTGCGCTTTTTTCGTTAGTTCATTTCTGGTTCCGTTGACCCGACCAAATCGCAATTCTACGCCACGCTTTCACGAAGTGGCATTGTGTGAACATAATCATATTACACGTTTCGGTAACCTGAAAAATTCCGATATCGCCGAAGCTGCGTTTTTTTCTTGATATTATTTCGACCGGATCGTGCCAAAAGCGTTGTCAATGGATTTTTCGGATGTGCTGGCAAAAAATATGACGTTATATAAACTCGTGAATCGAAATGGTATTGTATAATTTATTTCTACAATTCTATCAAATAGTTTTATATGTTATGTAGTGGTATTATACGAAGTATTTTTTAAATCGTTTGAATCAATGATCATCATTAGCGATGAAACTTGCTTGTAGAGGTGAGATTTAATTTCTTGTTGATTGTTTGCCATAGTTCATTGCTGCAAAATATTTATTGCTGCGAAACTAGGTTTATACTTTTTCGATATGAAACTGAACGCTTCCTGAAGTAACGGCACCTAGGCAATACTGACCCTAAAAATTCGTCACTGCACGGTTCGTAAGGCACAAACTAATGGTAGTCGGTGATCGACGGTTAAGTTAAATTTCATAGCTTGTAGTGTTGCGCAACTCACCGAATCATGACCGATAATACGTTGCACTCAGCAGAAGTAACTGCGAAACTGTGTGCACTCGTCTTCCGGAATAATTGCAGCGTGACCGAACGCTTTTAACTCTATCTTTCGCCTAATTCGCTCTTGTACTCCAAACACCACAATGTCCGGCACTTCACGCTTTGTTTCCTTCGCTAATTTTTCACTGACATTTCCCAGTCCGCTATTCCTATGCGAAAAATTCGGGTAAACTGCCTCGGATTCTCGCCGCTCGTGTCCGATCGGCTTATCACATTCGCATTTGCGCCTCTTCGCAAACGGACGTCATAAGTCGTTAGTTTAATTTTTATAAGCGCAAACGATGTCGATCGCAATCTTGGCACGGTCAAGCTATTTCATAATTTGTTTTACAACTCAATTTGTAGCATTTTTTTTCTCCTTACACTACCCTCTCATACGCTATGCCATTATTGAAATTTATGCATGCCATTCACGCGCACAATGTGTAATTGCATGCACAATCAATTTCACGACACTTCTATGGAGAATTTTCGCTTTCAAGCACGTGCTTCAAATCTATCGATCATATTTATGCTATATAAAAATACAACAATTTCCTATACAACAGTCCGATCAAACAGATCGACAGACACACTATAAAGAAACTATAAAAGCGTTTTCCTCAAAATATAAAAATAAAAAAACTAAACATTAAGTACGCCTAAACTTACTTATCTGACAACAAGTATCGATGTCTTTTTAATGTACAACACCTCTCGCGCTGACAGAGAGTAGGTACATTCGCATGGCGTGACTCCGGGAAAGGACTCCCGAGCACTATTAACACTCCCCACCGGTAATTGTACATTTAACAGTGTACATTGTCACTTAGCCGACGGCTAGGGCACACCGTGACAAACGCAATTACGAGCCGAGTCCGAATCGTGAGCGATGGACATTCAAATTTTCACAGAGGCCGTCCGTCGTGCTGCCACGGATAAGGCTAAGTCCATCGGCCCGTGTCCGAGCGTGCTCGTCTTTGGCGATCTGATCATTTTCTTGGACGTTGATGCTGTTTCTTGCTGTTTTTATTTTTCACTTTTGTGCATATTAAAATTTCCGTCTATGCCGATGAAAAGCACCGATTTTTTAAATCCAGATCTAACAATAAGTGTATTAAGATATTGCCAATTAATCTATATTTTTATAAATTATAGATATTTTTTAAATGAAAATTCTATTGGTAATTAATCAAACTGAGTTTTCATTAGTTGCATATATTTTAATTGTTATTTTTGTTTTTCCAGTCACCGTTCCTTCCGATTCGACCGTCACAACTGGAACATCTTCAAATCACGAAGAAGGATCATATGCGCTGAACTGGAATTTCTTCTGTTGTATTTTAACTATCCTACCTATACAGACAAAAGTGTTGTTATAGTTTTATTTTCACATATTGTTTGTTCAAGACAAAGTTGTGTATATAATTCTCACAAATTTTTCACGTAAAAGATTTTCATTAATCAAAAATAATTCTATGTGTATGCATGTACGTAATTTGTATTTTCCCAATTTATTATCTGAATTTTGTGATCATTACACTCTACAAATATGTATAGAATAACATTGATTTTAATGTATAATACTGTTTGTATATTCATTATTATTTAGTCAGCATAGAAATATTTTTACATCATCAATTGCTTTAACTTTGACTAGTTTCTTTCCAAATTATGCATACTGCTCCAGAACCATCGTAAATTAACGTGCCTTTAAAACGTGCTAAATTTTTTATGAACGCTATTTTGCGATACAATGTGACTATTCGTCTTAATGTAAGACTATACTTTTTCATTTATTTATTATTTATTTTATTTAGCAATACATATACAATACCAAGTATTTTTCATATTTTAATAATCCCATGAAAATCTCATATTTTTAATTAATTGTTATTCTATTATTTTCAATTTTGACACCATCTTCAACAAAATCATTTGCTCAAAATTAAATGCCAACTCAATTCATGATTCCTTCAGTTCTTTATTTTTTTCACATTTATTTTTGTATGTGTAGTATCGAGCAAATTTCATCATCTTTTAAAAATTAGTCATATTTTATATATATTATTCTAGTGTATGTAATACATCTGTTGCTCAAAAATTCTTTCTTTGTTGTGTCATAACGTGGTTTTATGTAAATTAATTTTGCTATTTTAGGTCATCAACCGAACTTAGCATTTTGGTCATTTGGAATTTTGTATTCTTTGTACTTGAAGATGTGTATTAAATTTTATAATATAAATTCGTTATCTTTATTATAGTTTTGTTTTGTTAACTTACTTCTAAATTTTATCTTTTTCTTTCTAACTTTATTGCAACATTTATTTCATCGTTCGATAAGACTGAAAAAAATATAATTCTAAGTCATGATTTGCTCGTATTCTATTTGTTTTTCAAAATATTTTAAGTGTACCATAGTAAATATATACTATGAAGTATATCCATTATTACTTTTAACGAGATGAATATTTATCATCGTACATACTTTTCCCATTTTTATTGTGCGATTTGCTGTCGCTTTGATTGAGTAATATTTTGTTTGAAAGAAATTATATATTTTTAAGATGATTAGAAGTTCACATCACTTTCTCATTTTCGATGTTGTACCTAAAATAATGATTTCATTGATGTAAAATAGTTTTCTTATTTTAAAAATACATCGTTCTTGGTTATAGGTGACACTGATAAATTGTGTGATATTTTTTATGTAATTCTAGACCACCTTATTATACAACCAATTTTGTAAATATAAATATTATAGTTTTTTTACAAAAAATAATCTGTAATTTTCACACTAAATATATAATATATAGATTTGTGCTTAATATTATAATGTAAATGTTTACAATGTTAATTTTTGCATCATTTTTTATAAATATACAATAATAATTTTACATTATTGAATACAATGCTTATATGTTCATGTAATAGAAATTTCTTTCAAAATGTAACATGTCGTATTTCATTTATGTATATGCTGAATTGTTTTGTTTTTCCTTATTTTCAATTATTTTCCAGTGGAAGCTCGAATCAATCCTCCCACAACCAGCGGAGAAACTCATCTATTTTTTACAAGATCGTCATTTCGTCCTTACAGTGGCATCACAGCAATCATCTTTCATATGCAGCTTTTTTCTGGTCACACCGCGAAAACCACAATAAATAGAATTGCTTTTCTTGCACTTCCGCTCACCAGATGCGATTTTGATTTACGACCGTCCTAACCGGTCGCCGTTCCCTCACCAAACTGCCATTATTTATGGACACCGCCTTAATTATCTCACACGAGACACACAATTTAATAATGACACCGTTTTAATTTACGGAATCGTCCGAAATAAAAGGCAGGCGCGCACAAATCATTTTCATAATTACGCATTTTCTGAGCGCGTTTCGTAACGACATGGAAATGAGCGTTTTCGTTGATGCGGAATTTTCCTCATCTCGAGTGTTCATCGCGCTGCGTAAATATTAATCATACGCACATAACTGTACGGTTTTCAATTATTTGCTCGATAGATTCTAATGAATTTTAATTATACAGTAGTCACGTGAGAGGGCTCTTGATGAATGCGACCAGAGTCAATAGTTCGGATCTCAGAGAGTCATCTCCGGTTTTTACTATTTTCATGGACTTTTCTCTTGTTTCAATAGGTTTCGTGACGGTGCTTTTGTCATAGCGAAAAACGACTCCCTCGATACTAACAGATATGAAAATTCTATCACGAATCCTCTAATCGGTCGATCTCTGGATATAAGGAATGTCTACTTGTCGCTTGCAGGGGTGAACAACGATCGATCCGGTCGCCAAGAGAACACGCGTTGGACCACACACACACACACACACACATACACAAATGTACTTTCTCAATAGAATCTTCCACCGACAATTCGTTTCCGTATTGTCCAAGCGAACGTATTTCATTTGTAGTGCAATAAACTCACTGATGCATAGTTTAACAGTCGCTGGAACCGAGTGCATAATAAAATACGTTCAATTATTAGAGATGCGACCGACTTCGAACCGTCAAAGAATTTCATAATTTTCTTTATATTTTTCAACATAAAAAAAAATATATTTTAGATATTGATAAAATATCAATACATGCAGCATTAACACTTTCATCCATCACCCGAAACAACGACCGTACAATCTTCTGCAACAAAGCAACACAAGAACGCGGCGCAACCGCACAAATCACACATCCAAACACCCATAAAACCGATCCTTGACCACTACATGGCACAATTCGAAAACCGCCGCACTAAATCATCATCTCCGGTAATGCGAGACGCTCCATTACCTCATGCATGAGCACATGGATACGCCAGTTCTGTCCGTGGGCGATTTATCACCGGCCGAGGGTGTTTACCCCGGAATCCGCGACTTCCCGATATCCACACACACCGCACTTATAACACATTCGCATTTCGTACCCTGAATGCATCATTACGAACCTGCCTCGCCGGGTGGCACCGGCACTAACTACCGACGTCCGAGGACTCTGGCGGTCGTAAACATCGAGAGCGCCTGATCGTCGTCCAAACGACGAGATTTGCGATTGGCCGTTTCGAGATTTGCTCGATTTCTCACAGTCGCTCGTGACAAAAATGCGAAAATATCTCGAATGCAGAAATTTCAATGTTTCGTATAAATTAATATTTGTTATTAGATTTGAATATTTCAAAGCAAACTGTTGATACCAGATAGTACATATATATATAGTGCAAGTTAAAATGTTCATCATTTGTCTCTATAAATTATTAGCTTTTTTTCTCTAATATTAGCATCTAAATCGAGAAATCATAATTTCTGCTTAGATCTTAGCTAGAATTGAAAATCGTTTCCCTTGCAATACATCTCTGTGCATTAGTCGGTACGACATTCGATGGGTTATGCTAGGTTAGATCGTGTTAAGTTGGGTTATATTAAAAACACGAATGACCTTTTTTATCGAAACAGTAAAATAAAAAGATACAGAAAATGATTCTGCATCATATATAAAACCATTTTCTGCATTTAACTCAATATCGATAAAAAAAGGTCATTTATCCTTTGTGAAATTCAGTCGTCATTTTAAATTAGGTCGAATGCCGCGCAAATAATTTATTCCTTACCACAGTATTTTTATTTTTTTTCAGTAACGAGTCAAATTGACAAAATCGATTAATATTCGATTTCTTCGATCGATAGCATTCACTTATTGTTGTAAATTCGATTAGAGATATGAGTGTATAAAAAACCGATAAACAACGTAATTATCTATTTCACCACTACTATCAAAGTGCCATAATTGCAGTCAGTGTCGATCGGTCTGTTTTGAATAAAAGACGTAAATACGATTCGAAACATTAAAACTAATTATAAATAAACATTAATCTCTTACGCTAAAATTTTTAAATTTATATCAATGTGCGAGTGCTTGTATTAGAATATTCATAAAGTGAAAAATACATATCAATCCAAACAGCGTTGGATTTTGCAGATACACCGAATTCTAGGTTAGTTTTTTATTATTTATATTTGGTCGAAACTATCAACATTCGATGCATTGAGTTGGGTTGGATTGGGTTAGGTTTTGTTACATTTTAGTTTATATTGGGTTAGATCGATTGTCGTGCCGATACCGATTCCACAAACTCTGATTTTTTATACATACCTACATAATTCGGTATAACTAGACTAATTTTTAAATTGTTTAAAAAAGTATGATTGTTTCAACTCTGAGTTGTTATTTATACAGTGATCTAGATTTTTTTCATCTTCCTCTATTTGTTTATTCGTGACCAAGTCATTACTTGGAATAGATAAATTCTTAGAAAATTTTTGTTTCTATATTTTTTCTCGGAAAAAAAATATTTTTCGAACTATAATCTGTAATTCAATTATTTTTGGAATTATTTATATAATATATTGAAAAAAATGAATTTCATTTGTTCTTACAAATCCAATGAAATATTTTCAACGATAAGTGTGCACTTAAATAAATTTCACACGGACACCTATAACTTATACAAATTATGTTGAAAGCGAAAACCACGCGTAATTCTGCCAATTACGCAAAATATGACCGTAGGGTGCCCGCATATCTTCGCGTGATCATCCACAAAATAAATCGACCAGAAGCACAATACACAATGCAATATGTACTCGGACACCACCGCCGAACTCGTAACTTATTGTAATTGTGCGATTTTAATCGCAGGACGACCGACCGTAAAGTACGAATCCTTGAGTTTAATCCTTTATGTACGCATGCCACACCGAATCGACGATACGATTAATGCCGGATTCGTGTTTCAGTATGAGAAAAAATATCGATCCGATGTGGAAAAACTGGATTTCGATCCTCGATTATGGAAATTTTGCGCGGTTTGTTGACTATTCGTATTTCAGTTCGGATTTGGAAATGATGTAAGTTAAACGAAGTGAATGAACTCTTTTGTTTATGTGAATTTTGTTTAAATATTTAACGTTTGAGACGTTCGATATATTTATTTAAGGATTAGATGAAAATATTATTCGACATTGAAATATTTGCACCTATTCATTATATTAAAAATACAAGTATAGCATAATTTAATAAATCGTTTATTATTTTAATAATAAAAAGTTTTTTCAGAAAAAAAAATCAAATATATTAATTAAACACTCGAAAAATTATCTACGTACAATAAATTAAATGAATAAAATTGATACATTTTACAAAATTCCATCGTAAACATCAAAACCAATCATTCACACATCTTCCAACCACAACACTAATTGACGACCGATAAGGCCAAGGGTACAAGTGACATTTTTGCCAAAATTGAGTTATGCACTGGAATCGATTATATGCACGCTCATTTATTTGGTGGCAAAAGGATATAAATGAATTCGGAACGTGTGCCGAGATATATCATCAAATCACTCGACCTCCTCCTAATACATGGTCAACTTTGAACGCGCTTTTCTCGAAATCACCCCAAAGTCACTCGTACCCCTTAGCCTTTTCAGTCGTCAATTAAATCTACCGAAAATATTCTCAAATTTATTTTAACATAAGAACAACTCACTATAAAAATCTCTCAAAACGAACGACACAAACTCGCCTCGCACTTAAACCAAATCGCTCCAGTGGCACCTACTACTACTGCGTGTTTTATCGCCGTTTCTCGGCAATTAGTTAGCGCACGCACCGGCTCATTCTTCCGGCGGGGTGTCCTTATTCGTACTTACTGTTGAGGACCAAAGGACGAGGCGAATTGAATGCGACATTCCGCCGCGGGCGTGTTTATTGGCGAGTTCCCGCGCTCTCTCCTCTCGGTGCGGCGAGAAAAGCGAGGAAGAATCGACGAATTTCGAACGTGAACGGAATGCGTCGGTACAAATTGTCGCCGATTCAATTGAAAGGATATAAAGGACCTATTGATTCGATCGGTTGTTTAAAGCGCTGAGTGTTTTTTATTGGACGGATCGTGCGCGGATGAAGATCGAACGAGATTGGTGTTGTTTATTGGATTGAATTCGAATCGACAGTGAAAATTGTCTTATAGAAAAATGAATTTCTTGTCGTTCAAACTTAATTTTATTTTCATTATTGAAATATAATTAATTTTACGATTTGGACTACAACTTTATACACGCTCAATTAATATTTGGTACAAGTGTTGCTTCGGTGACATTAACGAGCAGCCATTTATAAAATCCAATCTGCTCTCGATATTACAATATTTGCATTACAGATTCCTTCATATTTCAGGTCATGGAATCATAAGCATCGCATATATTTATTAAACTGTTATTTTTAACTGTATTATCAATGCTATATTCTAGAAATTATCGTAAAATTTCGCGTATTCATATTATATTTACATACAAGTTGTGTTAAAATATATTTTCAACATTATCTCATTTGCAATATTTTTCTTTTATTGATGCTCACATCTTATTAATCTAATAAATAAGTCAATTTTGATGCAAATAATAGCAATATCATTAAAGTTGCATTTTCTGTTCGCATTCTACTTAAGCAAAAACAAGACTATACCGTTCTGCCTCGGATGTGTATTCTCATACTAATTTTCTTCTAATTTATAAAGGTGAATTTCCACGACGACCTTCCACCCAGAAACCTTCATTCCGCGAAACAACGTATTAATTTCCTATTTTCTTTTAATTGAAAGTGCATGCCACATCCGAAGCAGACAACGGCGACCGTCACGAGAGGTCAATATCGGCCGCGCTTCCACTCGAATCTCAACATCGGGTTTTTCTCGGCTTAAAAGTTCAAAGAAACCATGAATAAGTAATATTAGATAAGCTTTAATTGATTCTCTAACGAATCGCATATATCACGGCTATCCTTCGGCTAGCACGCTCTACAATATCGCATATCTAAAACCCGTCCCGACCGTTAACCTTTCGTTTAGTGTATCAATTTCGGACGCTGATGATTTTGCACGCTGCAAAAAAAATGTAGCATGACGTTTTCGATCATTTCAATCATTGATCGATTCGATGATCAATCGATTCGCAGCTTGGTACCGTTAAGGAGGTCGTTTGTGAACTATGCGCCGTTATTTGCAAACATAGTGTCAAATTTGGCACAAAATCTCGCTTGCCACAATGTTTGCGATAACTGTTGACCGTTCGTTATGTCCATAATCAATGACCGACCAAGAGGATCAGAAGATCGCTCTTCATTCACTTACAGTTCCGTCATATATTTGCGTATCGACGAACACGCACACTCTATTCGAAGTATTTTCAAGACGTTTTGATTCCACATAGCAATTACCCGTGCATATATTATGTATACACCATTAAGCTTTAATTGATATGTATATAGCGTGGGCAGTCGATGTAATTTCATATAAGCAGGCGCAAATGCATGACATGAAAATTGCAACCGATAGATCCAATCAATAAACGCAACGGATTCATAGTAAAGTGTCGATTTCCTCCTCAAATACCGGCATAGAAGATGATTCCATTATTTTCTTGCGTCTATTTATTTAATATGGCAAATGTTCAGAGTGATCGTCTAGAAGAAAATATGAATTTACCTTATTTTTTTTTTTGTTATTGGCCGCAAAGGCTATTTACTATAAATTTAATCTCGAGCAATACAATATTTCTCGAACAATTGCGGCCTTCAAAGTGGATTTCGCGGTCTCTCTAGTATGCTTTTCACCATCGTTAATTCGAAACGAATCCTGTTTCCGATATCTTCCTTGACTTCTCTTAATTGGTGTACGATTATATACGTTCATCAGTTAACACTGTCTTGTACGAATCGAGGCACTCTGTTCAAGTTAATGCAATCCGTTCTATTTTACACATTTATTCTCGATTTCATTTGAATTGCGATTACCTCACACAACAGATAGAATTTCAATTTAAATACAATATATCGGAATAAATAAATCATATCCACTTTATTTATTTGTTTATCTATATCTTACTTTTTCAATGATTTTCATGTACGAGTCGGATTCAAACGTCCAATTGCTTTTATGTACGATTCAACGCTTGTTCTTAGCTCTAGTGCGTTTTCCATTAATTAGCAAACACTACACACCACCAATGCAAATAACATACACGCTATCTTCAATGGTTTCGAAATTCCATTTAAGAAACAAATATTCGTTACCGTTAGTTGATCTAAATAATCGAATCGATTTTTTTTATCGAAAAAAAAATCATATACTAAACAATTTTATCATGATGAAGGCACAATCTTCAAATTTCGAGATGCACTTGTAAATTTGTTGAATTTGAAAATTCCCACGCTTCGCAAATAAATCGATGCTTCCACCCACTAACTACTTAAAACCACATTCAGCACCAACTCTCAATATTTTTCGAAATAAACCAATGCCAATCTTCGTATTTAAATAAGAAATTGACAATATGCAAATACCGTTCATATTTGACAACCGATTATTTTCAAAGCCAAATTATTTTGATATTTATCAATACTTTTCCAACCTATCAATTCTAACTTTTACATATATTTACATAGTACATGTGTCAAATTTAGATTGAACGGTTCAAAACGTAGATACAACATTCGGGGTGTAATTCTTATGCAGTGGAATGGTTTTTCCATATTTTCCGAACTAAAATATTTTATTAAAGTTTTACAGGGATGAGATATTTCCATAGATCCTGACTATGGTAAAATATAATTCTATGAAGATGTCCTAAAGAATACTCGCCTCCCATTTGAGAATAAGTCGCACCCAGAAGAACCGAACATGAACGCACGAATACTCGAACTAGGACCTAAACAATCAGATAAATCAGACAATCTCATGGCTCTGGAGACACCTGATATCTGGTAGGGGCTCGAGTCCATCCTGTTCTGTCTCGAGGCTGATGGAAGGGCGTCGCCGCCCCTTGTAAACATGTCGAGGGCCGCGAAGCTGTCGCGTGGGCGTTCTCTCTCTCCTTTGGCGTGCTTTGCACAACACACACGGCCACCTTGTTTATTGCTGACGGTAGCCGGACAACCGGCGATTGTGTGGTTATTGGTTGCCCGACCTGCCCTATTGATTATACGGCTCATGAGCGCGGCCGGTGGCGAAAGCTCCGGGACGAGAACATCCCCTTCGATGTGCGTACGAACGGTGGAAGATCCGGTCGTCTAAAGTCTCGATTGTCGTTTATGGCTTTGGATTTGTACGAATCTTCTGTTGTTAGTCAAGATTTTCAGCAGCTATCTAGAAAGAATAAGTGCCTTTTCGAGATGCTTTGCTTCGGATCTGCATCATACTCAAATTCGTTTTGAAAGAATCGTGTGTGATTATTTTTCAATCTGTTTATAACGCTGTGAATTCACTTTGCTTTCGCTCCAAATCTTTCACTCTGAAATAGATATAAAATAAATTGCTATCCATGCAGTTTGTGATAAATTGAAAATAGATTCGTTGAAATTTTTTTCGAAAAAATCGTTTTAATTTTTAATCTGAAATCGTTTAATAATCAAATAGCAATTACTTTATAAACTTGTGCACATAATGTAAAATTTATATTCTCGCCGCGTTAATAAATAAAATTCCAACACACTGACCTCTTTCATTTTTCACTGCTAGATTATCTGCTCATTTACCGTCATTACGACGAATAAAGCTACTTTCTATTTATGGCATTTAACAAAATCAAGCGCAAAACAAATCCGCTACTAATTTTCGATTAACCCACAGCCTTACGGTCGCCCGTTTAATTTCCAAAGTCATCGCGCTTCTTCCGCGTCTGCGAGAAATTACCAATTTGTAATTTTTCGGTTTACACATAATCGAATCGGCCGATTCCAGTTTTTAATTGCGTACATAATACATTAACACACACATACCCCTCGAGTTAAGGGCCCTCAACTCGGGCGTATGTGGCGGCGAACCATTTTATATGTAGTTTGCCGCACGTTTTCCTATTTCACTGAAATTACCGTCGACGCTCGCCCGCTCTAACCCTGCGCGTGATTTATGGACAATTTATAATCAATAATCTCTTAGCCGCTTGCCGCCGGTGTTCGAATGATAAATAGATAATTGTGCATTAAGTCCTTGTATAAATTTCTTGTCCGGAATGTCGGAAAACTCTTGCAAAAATGCAACGCTTAGCGAGTAAAGCTCGGACACAATAGGCGATATGCGGGCAGGAGCAATCTGAAGTCGTTAAACACTTAGGCGAATCATCATCATCATTATATCCATCAACCCACAATCATCCATCACCGGATATAGTTTATCTGTGACGCCTTTACTCGCTTCTTACCTAAAGGGCTTGAAATTATTGCGTGCAGTACACACAATAATTTCTTTATTAATTTTACTCTCGCAGAGTACGGCTAACGATGTTATAATTCAATAATTATTACAATTTCATATGAAACGTTATGTTTTTTCACACTTTCAATCGCGAAAATCGATTAACAATGTTGTTTCTTTAAATATTTGACCCACATTTTAACCGAGCAATAGCTCAACGGCATTCAAACGAATTAAGATAGCCGTTAAGTGCATCGCTTCCATTTACAAATTGCGTGAATTCCCGTCGATCGCAGAACGGATTTCGAAAACGATCAATTTTCAAAATCGATAAGACTCCTTAATGGATCCGCCGACAACCCATTATGATCAACGGACCGTTAACCAAAATCAGAAAAAAAAACAAACTTTCACCACAAATTTATCAACATGCATTTTCAACTGAACCATATGCACTCTTACGTACCTCACATTAGGCAATCATTCAATAGCTCTTTTAGAGTTTAAAATTAACTTTTTTTCAATACATCTGATTCTAAATTAACCTGCTGAATTCTTTTAACAAATTCGTACATTTTTCCACAAATTAAAACCTACACGGCAGATTGTGCACGTTCGAAGCCCAGTATCGCTCCTACTAGCGGACAACGGTAAGGAATTCTCGTCTGACCCCTGCTCGGACCCGAGGGTCACAATCTGGTATATAATGAACGGAACTGTCGTTACTCATCTGGCCGGAGTGTGTATGCTCGTGTACCAGTGCATATAGGATAGTATACAAGGTGTACGTATGGTAACACACCCACATGTTGTCGGTCGAACAACGCTTATAATTGGCCCCCTGGAATTTCACTCTTAAATACGTCAAAGACAGTACGTACCCTCGTGCTCGCTCAATCGACTCGGAAAAATTCAATAGGGGTTCATTAATGTCGGTCGATGTGTTATTTTTTTAGTCTATTATTTGACTTGATTGTAGAGTATTATCTGTGGATTCGTAGATGTTAATTAAAATCTGCATACTTTTAGATTATCATCCCCTTCTTCTGTACGGTTAATTAAAAAGCACCTTGTATTTATTTTCAAATTTATCTTTTTAAATATATGCATATTTACATTTTAAAAACATTGAGATGTAGATAATAGTATTCAATAGAACTAGCTCTACTTTTTCACACATATTAGGTTTTTTTAGTTCTAAAATTTTATCTCGAATTATATCGCTGTGAATACATAATTCATACGCTCATATCATTAATTAATATGATTTAACATCACACAAGATACGCACAATACAAATTGACGATGATAAAAATCTCAACGTACATAACAATTCAAAATACGAACACCTGGCACACGAAAGCTTCATTGAACGTCAACGACAACCGCAACATCGCATCATTGATACCATAAAACACATTCATCATCCATCACCCGGCAATAAACCCATATCATACGAACCGCAGAAAAAAAAACCATCAACCCAGCCATACATTACGAACCATTAGCGCAGGAATCATTAGAATCCTTCAGCGTCTGAAAAGCGGTCCTCGCAGCGACTTCTAGAGATTATTGCGAACACTTCCCTATATTATCTTAACATATTGCATACATCTACGAAAAGTTCGCCATTATGTTCGCCTCGTGCACGGGGGTGGTCCAAACAGTTCGGGTCATTGGGGTCAACCGACACCATAACCACGTTCGAACCACAACTCGACCCGGCATCAACATACATAATGACCATTCATTGAATGGCGAATGTTGCCCGTTGTTTGCTCAGTGCATTGTCGGATTATTGTTTTTACGTGGTGCGTAAGTCGGCTTCCAATTTGCCCTCTCAATTTCGAGAAGCTTGAAGAAGTTGAGTGAGATGTGTTGTTTTTGTACGGCTATATAATAGTTTTGTTTCTAAAAATATTCACGGTAGTAAAATTGCTTTTATGGTCTATCTTTGCTTTCCTGCTGAATAAAATGATGATGCTCTTACGCATTGATCTCTTATGAGTGTGTAGCGTTACGTTATATTATATGTGCTCTTGCGGTCTTTTGTGGTTTTAGCGTTTACGGTTTCAGTACTTTTTCGCATTCATGAACCAATAGAGTATACGAGTGCTTGGAACAAAGGGTTATTTTATTTATTTATGAGTTTACAATACACATTATGTGTTTACCGTTCTGCCGATAATATTTTGATTTTCTTTCCACGAAACTGGGCCAATGAACTATCTTTGCAATATTGTAAATGATGGTAGCTGTGTTATTTTCGCCAATAATTCACACTTCTAACCTATCATTTTCATGTTAAATCTTGCAACGCAACATAATGTCTTTAAATAAAACAACTTTTATGTATGTACATGTAGCCGTATTCACTGTTAATTGTCAATTTCGGACTGTGGATTTAAATATGAAAAGAAGTAAACACGAAGAAATTGTTCAAAAATTTGGTCGATTTGGCGCGCTTTAAATACAATAGTCAACGGGAATGTTCATAATCTTGACAGGTGTTTCCTCGTTGAAACGACCACACAAATGAAATTTCTCGTCTCATTAAATACCTCACCAAGTGCAGCAATGCTAAGAACAGTAATCGACAACCGTTTCGCGAATCACCATATACGAGTGCTTGTTTACAATTAGCTTAATAACACCGCGATCTGATTCAATTTAGTTTTTAAGATGCTTGTCTGCCCCGATTGAATAATTGTTCTTAAATTTTTTCAGCGCCTTATCGAATCCACCAACTTTTTTCCATTCGATAAAATGTTCGACTTACCTTATCTCGATTTCGAACAAAGGAGCCATTTTCGCGTTTGCCATCTTTCGCGCTTCTTCCCACAGTCGCATTTCAGATATCCCATGAATAATTAATCTCCAAGGAAACAATAGACGAAAAAACACACACACAGATGCGGCCAATTACCGCTGCTTACCACAAATTCGGCTGCCCTCCGCAGGGTCACAAATTAAAATTAGAGCAAATCGCATATACCGAATACGCGATTCGACACACGAATTTTCTGCGATTGCGCAACAGAACGATGTGAAAAATGCCTAGACAAATACTTCCATTATATTGAGATTAACACCGACAGCCTTACAAGCCACAAGCTCTTCTCTATAGCGGCTACGCAATTCTATTTTCATTTGTCCTATGACATTTTACTACAAACAAGTACGAAATTCAACCGGCATGTTCGATTTCACATACGAGAAATTCTTCGAAATGAATGTTTGTGTTCTCAAAGTGAATATTGTAGTAACTGTAAAGCCACTTCCGAACGTCCGATAGTTAAAAGAGTCGTCTCTTATTAACCTTATTAGCAGTTATTATATTGGCATTAGATTATAATTAGTTTCGCTGAATGAACGTTCATTTCCTATATAATCACTTGGTAAATAAATCGTAAACCTATATTTTTATATCAAACTATCATTAGTAAAATGCCGTTAATATGATAATTTTAAAGCAGGCGGGTTTAAACGAATAACTTTCGACGCACATTCCTCACCTTATCAATTCGTTTTTATTTTTAATGAACTGCAAGCGAGTGTGAACTCGATTTTTCGGAAGTTCCACTGCAAGCAGCACTTCATCCGCACAATTCACATGATAAGATCTGAGATGTTGAGAAGTGTCTCGCGTAATGGGGAGTCGA
The DNA here is from genome assembly GCA_024721215.1 of Cheumatopsyche charites. Lineage (NCBI taxonomy): Eukaryota > Metazoa > Arthropoda > Insecta > Trichoptera > Hydropsychidae > Cheumatopsyche > Cheumatopsyche charites. The sequence goes on from CM045578.1 coordinate 5,492,652, forward strand.
TTCCGGACTGCAGACGCGTAACTGTTGTCTTACCAAATTGCCCATTAAGTAACTGTTTCGTTTGAGACCTGTCCGTCTCATAAGAGTCTTAAGCAAACGCAGATCCATTTCGTTTCCAGGAAATCGAAACGACGGAACGCCTTTTCGGCATCGGCCGCTAACGGGATGAGAATCAATTTCTGCCTCGGGAAGGGATCGAAATTTATTCAATACAAAAAAAGCTGAATTGTGCCTCTCGGCTGTGGGAAAACCGATATGCAAAATGGGGTTGGAGGTCAGTGTTGTACAGAAGGAGCGGCAAGAAAGCGATACTCATAAGCGTCCAGGTGACAACTCAATAACATCAACCATTTATCTGCACCCACGTAACGTCCACTGAACTAGCACCAAAGCAAAATTCAATCCTTTTAAAATAACCGTTCTCTCGTGTTGTTGTTGTTTCTGTTATGTCTCTACGTGATATTATCGTTTTCTTCCTGAATAGGTGTCAATTGGTCGACAAATTTATTTGTACACGCAATTGATCCGCAATCAATACATTTAAATCTTATTGTTGATTTATAAAATTTTCCACAACTTAAATATCTGTCGATCTTTAAAAGAGCATCATTACTCCGCGCCGCAAACCAGCTCACATACGCCTTAATTGCGTTCGGAAAATCCGCACAAATGAGACCGAATCGGTGATATATTAGCATTCATTACGACTTTCAATTAATAAGGCAACTCTAGACCGCACATACGTTACTGAAATGAACTCGAGAATGATTTTATATAGCCGATGGTAGATATCCACCATAGTGGCCCGACCCTCGGTGAGATCCCGTCGCGGCAATATCTCGGCGGCATGGCTTTGCCTATTGTGTGTGGAGAGCGTTTGTTCGCCGATTTTTATACTTTTGAAACCGCATTGGCGCCCATACTCAACATCTTCGAAGCCAATAAATTCAACACCGGCTTTGTACTGTAACGGAAACGTCCGCGCTTATGATTTCTTGCGCGCCTCGGACTAGAGCCTCGCACTGGCGCGGTCATGTGTCGCACCCATGGGGACATGTGATCATTTTCATTTTAAAAACTATCCAATTAGCAAATTTCTGTTATTTGATATTTAATTATATGAACTATGCAATCGTTTCTATGTATTTTAGCAGCGATTATTAAAATCGCTTGAAACTTAAGTCGGAAAAACTTTCGGTCCAACAGTCGAACACTAAACTAGTTACGTCTTTTTTTTCTGATGTCACAGCCTAAATTGGATCTGGGCCTCCACTTTTTCAGCATTATCGTAACCATGGACAATTTTTTGGCTAGGGGTAGTTAGTCTGTAGTACAACTCTATAATTGGCCAACATTTTTCCGATTAAAAGCCATTCACTTCGTCAAGTAACTAACAAATCGATTTGTAGAATTCTTGACTACCGATAAATTTTATCCGAATCGATTAGCACAAATACACAAGCGATCCGAATGACATCGACAAACCGGGTTTCGAGTGTTTCTATGTATTTTAGTAGCAATTATGAGAACCGCTTAAAACTCGAGTAGGAAAACCTCTCGGTCAACAGTCGAGCACTGAACTAGCCATATCTACAATTAGAAAATTCAAATTCATACGAAATCAGCGAAGAGATCTTTGCTCGCGATATTTCATATTACGTTTGCCCTTATGCGTGTTCGCTGAAACGAGACTAGTCTAAGAACCGCGCGGCGCTTTTGCAGATAACACACGCTCTAAACGCGCTATCTTCCAATGAAATCTCCTTCCTTTTTAGCGTCCGAGTGAAATTATTATAATATAATCTTGCCACTTTAATTTCGTTTGTGATTTGTGTCATTCATTTTTGCAACGCTCATTCCGACTTCGCATTTTACGCTATCTTTTCATTCGTGTATTTTATCGATAATGCAGCTTTGGGCGAATTCCGTACAAAATCTCACGATGTTCGATCTTTATGATGCTGTTCGGAATCTTATGTTAATTAAGTGGAATTTTATTCGAAATTTTATATATCGTTCAGTATGCTCGAAACGTTAAATAGAGCGAATGAGCGCTTGAATGGAATTCTCAGCCTCTGGAAGCCTAAACAATAAATGTGAGACAAATATTGCGACGAGTCGCCGAAAAAAAAATATACCGCTACCACAGATTTATCTCTGCCTAATTACGGAAATTGCTTGAATGTTTAATTAAATAAGTTTACGGCACAAATTGAATTTTTATTTCAGCACTTTGTGATTGTTCACAGTTTCGGTCATTATGAATTTGGCGTGGCGCTGTGCCGACGGTCAACGAACATTAGTTACCTTTTAAAATTTATCCTGTCGCATTGTTTTAGGCGCGACTTATCAAGATTCTTCGTACAGTTAAGTCCATTTTTTTCATTTCGCTGGTTTTTTGGCAATTTTAGTGACGGCCAGCGACGCTATTGAGATTGATGAAAATCCGAATCACGCTCACGAAACATAGCATGTTCCACGCCTTGTAAGCCCGAAAACCACAGTGATATCTAATTCAACAATCAATCCCATTAGTTGTATTTTATCGTTCTTGATCCTTTATTACATCGATGAAAATAACACGATTTGATGAAAATAGTGATTCTTGTTAATAGCGTTAATTGCAGTTTACGCAAAAGTAACGAAACTCATCTTGTTATACGTTTCTAATATAACAACAAATATAAACAACGGTTATACTGCTCGTTTAGAAATAGCGTAATTATAAAACTTTTATTTGTTACTAGTATGAAAAGCTTTCTTTGGCGAACACCGCTTTGAAAGCTTCTATGAGATTTACATCCTCATTACTATCATATACGACTCATTGACGACCATTCAGAAGCCCATAACACAATAAATATGCGGAATAACGAGCTAATACTTCTTCTTTACTTTTTCATGCATTTATACTTTGTTTTATCTAAGTAAAAGTTAATAATAATAAATATTATTGTAATAAAATACTATTATGTACACTAAATCGACAGTCGTTTCGCGGATGTGTACATTATCAATATAGCCATTAAAGCCCATGGGGCTGTCTCTTTAAAGTCGACCATAAATACTATGTTTATGCACAGCTTTCCTACGCTATCCAATTGAAAGGTTGAATCCTTTGATTTCGCCGTGTTAATTATAATCCGATCCAAGAAGTGTTACGTGACAGAGAGCTTTCAATCAAACGCTGAAGTGATCTCGAGCTTACATAGTACCTATGCGTTTCTTGCAATTCGTACGTAACACGGTGTGAGTGCGATCTTCGACGATGCTTTAATATGTATTCAACGCTAGTGCACCCACTAACGAATCAACTGTGCAACATTTCTAAAGATCTAGTTTATTTTCTGAATATAAACAGTTCCCGTTCTTATATAGCAACGTGCGTTATTACGTTTATTCAGATACAGCAGTGGAACCTACGGAATTGTTTACGAGGTGTTGTTATTAATATGCAGTGTCGGCTTTTTCATTCATGACCACACATAAATCTCTCATCTCCAAACTAACAGGACTGCCACTCTTGATATATCTTCATCTCGAAAGAGGAGCTTGACTTTCGAACCGGCAGCTAATTCTTGAATTTCACAATCATTCCTTCGAACCGGGCTCCTTTCCGGAAGCAAATCGAAACATTATTTAGTGCTTTAATTATTTTCGCATCACTCCTAAACGTCTCATATAAATAAACTCTCGGAATCGCGAGAAACAATTACGAAATTTGCCTTACTCGGACGACAAACCGCGCCGGCACAAAGGCGGCCCTATTTCAAAACGCTACGAATAAATTTTAAAAGTCGAACCGTTAAAGGTAAGAATCGATTGCGTAATTTTATTGCGCAATCTTTACGCTTCCTGCAAAGGACAACAATTCAGCGGCATGGCCTTTTTTGATGGCGCCCTTGAGAGGCTTAAGCTCAGGCCGCCGCCCAGTCATATTCCATTATCGTATATAATGCAACACTCTGTTAACTGCACATTGAAATATTATAATACTCATCGCATTAATTTGATTCTGATATAAATGAAATAAATTTTAATTGAATCTGCTATTAATTTGCAAATTATCTTTTCTTTGATATAACCTGTTAATGATGCAGCAGTATAAAGCATTTGTGTCACATCTCGTTTTTTTTATTGATATGGAGACGCGATTATTTCTTTCGAATGTTTGATCCATATTATTCTAAAAAAGTGTTAATGACACATTTTCTTAAAATGATCACCCACCTATCTGTATCAATAAGATTCAATCGATTCAGCACCAGTTATTATGGAGTTTATAGTCTAGCGATTCTACTTTTTTACTTCTAAAGTGAATTATATTAATTGCGAAATATATCATAATTGGGTAGCATTGCTTGTAACTATATATAGAAATAACAAATTCAATTCAGTAATTGATACGATTTCCAAGAATCACACACATCTTCGATAATTAAAAAAAAGAACAAATTTCTTTCTACGAGGAAAGTCTTTCATAATGAGTATCGCTCCTATACACGCTCTTTCGACCGCATACCGGAATGTTCTTACATCATAATAAAAAGATAACAGATTCCACGTGTGCGTGCACCGTACCGTCGGTTCCTAGTTATTGTGTCCTTCGTATAAGGACAATACTGCTTTTATCCGCGGATCGTGTGCCACCGTTCGCAAATGAGCTGGCCAAAGAGACGTCCGGCGCGGGAAAAAAGCGTTCGGCGAAAGCCTCCCGGTATCCTCGACATGATCGTTTCCTGATTCTGAAGGCTTGTCACAGACGAAATGCTCAGGTTCTTCGAGGCTGTCTTATTATCTCCGTTTCGTGACCGTCCAGATATCCAGCGTATCGAAATCGCGGCACCCCGCGTCGCTCTATGGAAATATTCGCGATTTCATATTCATGGTAGGTCCGTTTGTGGAAAATTGAAATGTCTCCTTCGGATACGTCTAGTTTGTGCGGCGTGTAGGAATTCCTATATCTGAACGTTGAAATTTTCATTAAACTCTTGCACAACCGCCACAATTAGCGGCGTATAAAAAACCACATCTCGGCCGTTTCCACCGATTTTAATCATCTCTTCTACCGGCTCGTTGATAATTTGAACATTCAATCATACGTGCGCTTATCCTTTTTTCGAGCGTGCGTGCATACGAATAAAAAGGCGATGCAATATCGAATGGCCAATAGAGGAAGGCGAGCTACCGACTCTTTATTTCCACCACTGAGCGAAGCTCGCGTATAATCATCAATCACTCGCCAACCGGCAACAAGTGATTTATACAAACAGACACCGATCCGGGTAGGAGCCGCTTCGACATCAATGCCTGATACATCGACCACGGAAACGGATCTAAAAACGCGAATGTTGACTACGTACAACGGTTCAAATTAAAATTGGACGATGGAGATGTAATGAGCAGCGAGTATTCCATAAACAGATCAGAAGTGGAACGATCAGAATCGAGCTTCGTGCAGATTCAGTATTTGTAACAATCAAAAAATTGATCGCTTTTCATTCGGATGGAATTATTATCTCATACGTGTATCTCGAGCATCATCGTTGGTGACTCGATACAGAAACAATGAAGGTGTGAGCCGTATCGAAACGGCTAATCGTCACGAAGGTACATCGCGTATATAGCTCTGCATCGGCCTCCACGTAATTATGTACAGTTTGTTTAATCTGTCTTCTAATAGCATAAATAGCGGTTCCACATTGGTACGTGTGAACGTGGCCATCTTTGTGGCTACCACCGGGCGACGAAAAAGCAGTTCGAGAGCACGCGAGCTGTCTTCGAATGATCCGTCGCAATTATAGCACTTCCTGTGCCGAATTTTCAACCTTTTCTTCTCTTTATAAGAATGCGATTGTATCTGGATTGTGTTTCGATTCATTGTGGTCTAATGCGACTCGAGTGACGTACTGGAGCGAGCGATATTCTCATGACGCGGTCGAATCTCTGCGGGGATCCAATTTACAATATTACATTAAGTGTGGAAAATAAATTATTCGATTGTAATTCGAGCGAATTCGATCTTCATAAATGAGCCGGTTTGCGTAATTCGAAGTGTTATCCCGCATGTTATCTGACGATAATTGAATTAAGCGCCAATCGAAGAACTGCTATGTTAATGCAACGATACGAAATTGGTTTAATTTGTTTTGACGGCGCAGTCGTATTTAAATCCACTTAAGGTATCAATTTGTAAATGAAGCGTTGAAGAAAATGGTTTTCAGTTAAATGTATGATTTTGTCTATTATTGCGCAGTGTTACGTAATTTAAGGGAAATGACAATAGCCCTTTTGTAATATAAAACATTTCTTGAATCAAGTACAGTATGCGGCCATTTAAAGAGAACTGGAATGGTAACTATTCAATTTTATAAGGAATACAATTTCGCTCGGTTCATGTGCAGTCTTTTAAATATTCGTGTAGCTCAACAAATTTATTTTAACATATAATGGGTTTCTAAATTTATTGAGTTGACATACTATATATTTGAAAGACAAAGCAGAAGTTAAAATATTATCCCCATTCAACTTAACAGTTCAGAATTTTATCCACTGTACACTAAAAAAATCCTAAATCCACTAGTAAAATATTGTACATATTAACGAATTATTAAATTAACGTTTAAGTTATTTTATTTTCGATTGTAACATATCAAGCAACACAATCTGAAACATAATAATAGTACGTGGAAAGAGTCGTGCTGTTTTAGATAATCGTCGCTAAGTTAAACCATTTAAGGACATGCAAATAAATACTGAATGAATAAACAAGGATAGAATTTTGCGGCGACACCTTAAGCACGAACTTACATAAATACAAACTGGGCATTTTACAGTCAGAACTCTTGTTATTCCATATCTTCACTTGCGCAACAGTTTCCCTTTTGCTCAAAACGGCATATATCTCGAAAGCACAAATTACTACGTATATTTTTTGAACTAAGCGTGTTCTGACAGATCGCGTTTATGATGATTAATTGATATTCCTTTTCAATTTAGCCTCCATTATTTTCGTATTATGTTGCACAATGTTTCATATTCAATTGCCGATTTATTATCCTCGTTAGCATTATCATAATAAATGCATATTCACGTATAATATAATACGCCATAGAATTCTTGTTCCCACGTATATAACAATAATCGCGCTTACCGTATTACCGTATCGAATGCACTATATATTTAGAAACAAAAGCTTCGCACGTTATAAACTATCACCAAAGTAAACACTAAAATTCATCCAAACAATTCGTCGTTATTACCGTTTTAATGCGAACTCTTACAAATCACCTATCGTTGTTTTACGATTACAGTAGTTTGTTTTACAAGCAGGTGAACTATATAATATGTGAAAATCAACATAACTCTTCGGCGACATGATATATATTACGATCATAATAGGAAAGCCATTAAAGTTTAGAATCCAATTACTTGCACTATTGAGGCCGATTTGCACAATGTTTTATTCCCTTGAATAACATTAGAAAAATTGCATGAAATACGATCAAAGTGAGTTTCCAACATGAATTTTCAATGTTATGAAAAAAAAGAATATTTTATATAAAAAATATTAAGTAATTTGAATAGATTTCATATTTTGTTTTAAAAATTTTAAATTAATTTATATTGATCATTCAATTGTTTATTACTGCAAAAAAATTCATTTTTATGAGTAGTGTAATATCATCGTTCAAATCGTTCGAATTTGAAATTATTTTTTATTTAAATTTCGCATTAACTTGAATACACCATTACAATCAGTTGAAGAACATCTGAAACGTATAGTAGCATAAAATATAAATCAAAAGCCAACCGAGGCACATACATTAGTGTGATCCCACGCGCCCCATTGAACGGCAGTCTCGACCACCTCGCGACGTCATCGACATCTAACTCACCAACAACCTCCAGGTGTTAAAAGTTAAAGCCACGGCGATATCTGAAAAACGAAACCACGAAAGCCCGCGGAAATTCTCGCCTTTGTGCTTCCAAAGTCTGAAAGAAACACAGGCCTGCATGCATTCGAGATTTATGCGATCGGACGAAAGCCGCGACCCTCGCCTTCCAACAGGAAGGATTCGAGCAGATGTTGTTGCTGGTGTTGTTGGTGTTGTTGTTATGGAGGTTTTTCAGAGGCAGTATCCTCTGCTATCGGTACGGTATGAAAGTAATAATAATGACGCCGTATATGCAACACTCCTTTGTTGGAATGGAAACACTCAATAAATGTTCGGCTCGTTGAATAAACAACCCTCGTATCTGATCGATCTTAAAACCTTTGGTTAATCTACGGGGGCTAACTGCGCTGCGTTCGATGCGAAGGTATATAAGGGCCGATCGGATATATTTATTGAAAATGTCGAATATAACTATTCTATGTATGTTCATTCGGAATAATAGAAAATTAAAATATATAAGTTTTTAAATTTAATTATTTTATTATATGTTAGATCCGAGCTTTAGATGTGAATTGTTGATTTATCAGCATTTCACATGAAATTTATCTATCGTAATAAATTTTACTTCGCATTAAACCCATAGCAAATATATCAAACATTAAAAGTTGCATAACTAATAAAGATCGCCAATACACGAAGCAACAAATTTAAACTATCTTTTAACAACCCAATCAATCTGACCGAGACTTCCTTATCACCAAACAGCGTCAATTCACTTTACAACCAATAAAATAGTAACAGCTGCTCTCGCCGAGATATAAAACGATCTTCGAAAGCAGCCCTGTATCTCATCCGGTCGCATATAGGGATGCAACAACCTCCCATAACCCACACCGTGCTCAGAACGTCTTTTAAGCCGATAACGACATACGACCGACCATAATTACAAACCAATTCTCTCGAGGTGTTCGCGGACAACACCGGTAGCGGAATCACTTATCGAAAACGATCGCTCGTTTAGCGTTATGAGCCCTTCTTATCTCGGTCCTCGAGATCTATTCTAATGGACGATCGTCCTTGTATTGAATATCTCGCGGTTCTCGATCTTTGAAACGTACGAGATCCTCGAACGAAAGTTATAGTTCGTCGCCGGTGCACAATCAAGTTTGCTTTTGTTGTGTAGCCCCCCAGGCCTGTCCACCTCAATTTACACACCATTGTTTCATCTTATATCGAATACCGACTCTGTGCACATATCCTACGCCACATAAATACATATAAGATATTATGCAACTATGTAAGCTCCTTATGAGATGCGTCCGCTCGTCTCGACTCTGTTGATAATGATGTGGATGCAATTAAAGCTCGTTTCCGAGTCGGCTTGATAAGCCTTCAACCATATGGTGGATATGCGGCTTCAATTTATTTGTAGTTTGCATGCGACGGTATGTGACCGAGCGGATGGTCAAAGAGACTCACTCCCCTGAAGAGTTAAATTTATCTGATGTGAGTTTTATATTTATTGTGATCGCCACATCAAAGCGACAGTGTTAAATAAAGAGAATTTACTTTGCACTTATAAAAAAATTCTATTCAAGAATTCGATCATACGAATCAACGCATTTATCATTATGATTTTTACACAAAGCGATACGTCGGAAACATTTTCGTCAAGATCAAACAGAACCGACATTGCACCCATCACGTACAGCCTCAACTGAAATATTGCACCAAACTGAAGCGTTATTGATTACGTTAAATTGGCGATTTCAATTCCGCTCGGCTTGCGCACACGTACGACTCGGCCATAAATCGTAAATTCGATTTCATAACGCGTTACATGCGATACGTTATTTATTGTTTCGATCTATAGATCTGGATCCGATCGTTGTTGCCCGAAGTTGAGGTGCGTCGCCTTTTTACAACCTATCGATTTCCGCTACCTGATTTTAACTTCGGCCGCTGATGTAGTGCACGTCTCTATTATACGATCTTAAGAGTTGTAATCATAAGTCATCTCGAGTTTAGATTTGTAAATACGGCACTGGGGCGGTCGCCTTGGGACAGGCCTCTCTTACGGAGGCAGGAAATCGTAAATTTTCCTCGGGAAAAACCTGAGGATACGAGAGACGTCGGAAAAAAATGAAATGCCCCGTTTACTGGAAATCGTTTTTTTTTTCGTACGGAGGGAAAAAATGAATGCGCTAGGAAGTCGCCGAATTTTATGTGCGATTACAAACGTATCAATCACGCTTTGTTTCATCCCGTCAAAAACGCTTCCTATCCGTTTCGAATTTTGGCGGATATGAAATTATTTTCTTTCTGACGCGTCTTTTATCGAATTGGAAATTTCTTAATTCAGTTTTAATAACTGCATATAAATTTTAAATGATCGTCGATAATTTTACGATTTCCGTAACGTGATCACATTTTATGAAAGTTCTGTTATATTAATTTCAACGAAGGTTAAATTTCATGTCAAAAAAAAATGAATTACAGTTAAATTCACTCGCTCCCCTTTTTATATTCACCCTAACGATTCTCAAGCTAAATCGCGCACAAAAAAACCAGGTGACATTCCAAAAACCCCTTACAATTCTACACACTTAAAAAAACTTCAATTGAAAGCAACACCTATTACATACAATGTTGCAATAGTACGAATGCGGAATCTGTGAGAAAACACGTTTCGCATTAAAAGCGAGCAGACGGACTCGTACCATTAAAACCGACCCAATTCTCAATTAAAACGCATTTTAGCCGAACGAAAACGACAAAGAGCGACACCCTAGAGCCATTTTATTCCAAATTATTATCCAAAAATGGAGCGGCATTCGAATTTGAATGGCATCTGACGCGCGCGCTTGGGAGTGTACGAAGAGCACGCGTTTTACACGTCCAATTATTTTCATATAAATCTAATTGAACTTTCGGCAACGGAATCGCAGTATAAATAGACGCGTAATGACTTGTAATTTGGCCCCGAAGCCACTGACGCAACTGCGACGACCACAGCAACAACAACTATAACAACGGCAACAACATCTCTAACAACGGTTCGGATTCGGCGGTTGTGCAACCGTGTAGGAGAGTAAAGGCACATCGCATCGAAGCAAGGGGAATAATGAGACGATGATTTGTTAGCCGTCACATCGACTGATTGCATACGAGTTCACAATCGGCTGACGAGGTCGATTTCTTACATGGGTGTCTGCGAGTTGGTCGAAAATATAAAAAGAGGTCCTCCGAAGATCGGTGGATTGGCGTTATCGGCCTATCGACACTCGATGGATCGCTTTCGTATTGCTCGTCGTTTTTTTTTTCGTTTCGGGCACATGGTATTGTTCGGTCTTTTGTGTATTTTCAATCAGATTGTGCGTGAAATGTCATATTCAGATTTCGTAAATGAATCTAATAGAAGTGTCTTTCATTGTAATGGTGGTGAATATACACAAATTTAAAAATATAGTTAAGTACATAGTCTAGTCTTTTTTTTTCTGTTAACATTGATTCAAAATGTCATCAAATATTTTAAATTTTATTTTATGCAGAATCGAAAGATTTAATTTAGTATGATTTCAGTTGTTTTCTACCAATAAAATTTAATCCAAAACATTAAATATCTCAAAACGAAAGTAAATGGTGTTACAATAAAGGGTACGTATTTAGATTTCATAAATTAATCTCATGAATGATTCGGTAGTTTATCCATTAATTACAATCTAATAAATTTTGCTATTTAATGCAGTTGTGTTTAAATGATATTGTCAGCAATCTTAAGCATTAACATAAAATTTAAAATCGATTTTACATCGAAAATTATGAAGACAACAGGAAACTCAAGCACTGAAAATCTCAAAGATTATCAAAATGTCACAGAAATACAACAATCTTATTGCTTACTAAGTAAAGTATTGAAAATACACACAGGTTTGCTACATAGTATTTATTATTTCTACGATAATTTGAATAAAATTATATATAAAGCACGTATAAAATTCATATATTGGATAAAATGATACACATTTAGCCGATGTATAAAAAACATATTTTTCTATATAATTTAATATACGCATATCATTTATATTTTACAAGGGTGCGCGACGTATAATTTCCAATATAAATAATATGCACACGTGTGATTTGGGTGGATTCCTATCTCGCTATGCACTCGTTATTATCTCGCCTGTTTGGACGTGTGAATGCATGTGTTTAAGTTTTTAGAGGCTTCGGTCTCCTCTGTATATAATCTGGATCTCGGACCAGTTCGATTTGCTCGGCCATCGCCATGATTATACGTCTTATTACGTACTGTATCGAGTGTTTCTCGATCTGATCGTTCCGTATGAAAATCGAGTCCAATTTCACGTGTACGTAATATGTAAATAGTTACTTTCCAAAGCGCCCAATGATGGCCGTAATAAAATCTCGATCGGTTCACGCTCGATCTAAGTTTTCGTGTGAGAAATGCATCAAATTATCTTTTATGGAAGAACCATACCATTTTCATCCAGTATATTACATAAAATTTCTTTTCGACAAACTTTGTCAAAAATCATATTTCAATCTCACAGGTTATCAACTTTCGGGTGCATTTTCATTGAATAATATTTCTGAAAATGGAGCATACTTTAACGACTTTGCAATCTTATAAACGTTATTAAAATATCTTTCGAGCGATCGAGATTTTTATTATATTACATTATAAGATGCAATCGCCACGCTTCAAAGTTATTACGATTCAATCATGATACGAAAATGATTAATTTCACAATTCGGTCGGACGGTCGTCGCAAGGTATAAAGGGCGAAAATAAAAAAGCGAATCGATCCGAAATTACTCATCGGGAAAAATCCGAGCAACAGGAAAACCTGTGTTTCAAATTACAAGTATATCGAGGCTCGTTCCGAGAACACCCAGAAGGAATTCTCGCGTAATGACACGAACTTTTTTACAATCGGACGCACGCGTAAAAATGACGATTTTTACATAAGAACGTAATGATACTCTCGTATTACGAGAAGATTCACGTTATTATTTATTACTGCGTCCGCATGATCGTAGTAAACAAGAGCATTGCGCAATGCAACCGAGCCGTAGAAGCGAAAGAACACAGGAAAAAAATCACTTTGACCAAATTGTTAATCAAAACACAATAACACGGTGTGAAACGGCGCACTGCGACCAGCGATTCTCAAAGCTACTTTTCATATATTTGAAAAAAAAATCACAAATATTAAACAGTCAAATATGCAAATATTCCTGAACATTAGAAGATCATACTTGGCCTTTGTTGTCTGCGTTTACTATCGTGTTTCTGTCAGTGCTAAAAGCTCGTCCCCTCTCTTATTTCATATTGTCGAGATCGTAAAGCTTTCACGCCGACTCTACACAGCCTCCACTATGCGGTGTGTTCATAAAAACAATAAAAGTCACCTGGCGCGTGTGTCCACCGTGTTCATAATGTAAAGTCGCCTGTCCACGTTCAAAAATTATTACGTGTGCACAATGACACCGTAATATGTTTGCACCGTGTGCTCGGGTAACGCGTGTAAGCTGTCCGAAGCGGATATTTTATTCAAATCGCGAATCTTTTCGATATGAGTATCTCGAACAATCAACGGACGTAAAGGTCTTATCTGAATATGGCGAACTTGTAATAAGATTGCGTTTGTTCTGATAATTTTAAGCTCTGGGATATTTCTAGTATGAATCAATCATGTAAACTAAACTTTAAATGAGTCCAAGTCAAAATAGTTTGCTGAATCATATGCGTCGATGAATCTCATGAAAGTTGATAGATTTAAAACATTTCGTGGATGCGAGGAATCTTCGCCTACCGATCGATTTCGTGAGAATATTTATTGATTTACAACCATATATAAAATATTTAGAATCTATGTGGTTCGATTACAATGCGGTTTCACGCGAATCGCGGTATCCGTGAGGAAAATAATCGAAATTATGGCAATTGATTCTGTAGCAAGGGCGTCGGAGGTGCGGTCTAGAGGTGCGATTGCATACGAATGCATAATCTTATGCAACGTTTAATGCTCTATTAAATATTTCATAAAAAAAAACTATTCTCACCGGCTTTACATTCGGGCCGCGGGACCGAGAATGCACGTACTTCGGCTAAACAATTGAACTTGAAAAAAAAACGCCTGAGAAAATTTCAAAAGCGAAATCGTTCCCGATAGCCATAGTTCATTTCTATTCAATCGAACGGTGGGTCAGGTTGTTGCAGATAAATCGACTCGTGTATCCTTTGACCTCATCGAGTGATGAATAGGACATTTGTGCGAATGTTTCGGCCGATTGTAATCCATATTTAGAATTCAGCAAACTTCTGACCTGAAATACTGCGGAGTTGGCCTCGTTTAATTTAATTATAAACGCGATTGTTTTAAGATGTAGGAAAAATTCGGTCTTAATCGACTGATGATTACTATCAGCTCGAATATATTTAATTATTAAATATTGCAAAAAAATACTATACAATTTAAGCATATTTCGCCAACTCAGATTTGCGTCATCGATCTTAATTTTTATAAAAAGCGATTAATGATCGCGCATTGAGACGAAGATGAAACGACGCGATCGAAGCTTTTAAAAATCATGATAAGCCCTTGAATTTAATTATGCGAAACATTTTCATTTGACGTCGATAATTTAACCAATCCATCATCGACTTTATTGAAATAAGAATTTTTTTCACCGCAGATATTCACATGTTTCCAAGTGATAATCAATAATCAAATGAATGATATCGATACCTAACATCAAAATGGCAATCCTATCAATAAATTATACACAAATCAATCATTCAAATAACGAATTTCACTACCAGCTTACACGTCGTCTATAAATCAAAATTTATTCATATGTGAAATCGAAGATGCTATTATGATATATCATATCTTTCATCTCCTCTTTCTTGTCTAATTTACAATAGTGCTAATAGTGAGCATATGCAAATTATATGCAGTATTGTTAAATTATAATAGCTTAGAAAAATTATACAAAAATATGATATATTGATTTATTCATAACATTTTGATATGATTCAATCTAAATCTCAGTATTCGATATATACAAATACTATTTTTTTCGTTATTATCAAAATCAGCACAAATTCATCGATTCATTACTTAAAACAAAACCAAACAACACAACAAGACAACACCAAAATTCGAACTCGAAACGCTTCGAACGTTCCATCGTTCACGGCCGCAACTCCGATCCATAAAGCGGCGCGAAGAGTCGGCAACCGAGACGACGACGACCACGAAGACGAAGACGAAGACGATGATGATGATGGACGTGGAGGAGTCCTCGTCGGCCTTGCGAGACCTTGATCTCTCCGGGTGGCGTTGCGCAACGACGATCGTCTAAAAATCCACCGCCGCCCATATGTCGACACGCGCACCACGGCCATCGAACTCGGCAGCGACCAGCGCCGTACGAGTGGACGTCGAAATTGTGCGATTTTTATATCGCACTGGTATAGTACACTTAGAACTGTCAAAATATTTGCGGGACAGAGTCAGATACATATACTGTAGTCATATGTACGTCTTTGTTCTGTGGATTTTTGACGGTTCGTAGTTCGGGGACTGAGTGTACACTCATTCTTACATGTAAAAACTATCAAATGTTTGTGTGAATGATGAAAAAAGACAGTGAAAGCGTATTTACGTGCATAAGTTCGTTTCTGCCTTTCGTCGCTCCCACGGATATTTGACAGTTTGTAAATGGAAGTATGAGTGTATGCATAGTTTTTGTACAATCTAAAATAATTCGATTGGAGACATTTGGTGAAGAGAAATGGGTGTGAAAACTCATCCCCCAATTTGTTCCCCTTCGTGAAAAATCTTATGATTAAAAACTAAAAAAATAATTTCGGCTTTACATCAAATACATTTACATATAAATATGATTGTTTTGAATTTCAAATTTCTTCTCAAAATTTGAAATTTTATTGCAAGCATAAAAATTGCTGCTTAATTGAACTATTTTTTCATTTATTTTTAAAATCAATAAATTGCATAAAGTAGCTTATTTAACTAGCGAAAAATTTGCATGATACATTTTATAATCACAATAATAATTTAGAATTACGCCTATAACTACGCATCGACAACCGTGTAATTTCGATTTTTAATCGAACGAGACTGTCATTTTGAAAACCAGTTCGTTTTTAATCTTAATACTCGTCTTGAATATGTTTTAAATTAAAAACTCATTTTATGCATTTTTACGTACCGAACATGGATAGCATCTGTACCATATTTTTTAACGAAATTTTCCTGTTCACTCTCCTTTTTTTAACGTGTTATGTCCGAAAGCGAAAACTCTTCAGATTCAAAAATTATCGGGGCAAAGCATGATTTATTAACCATTCAAAGTTCCTTGTATGTAAGAGTAGGGTATATCGATCGAAATGTATGAAAAGTGAGTTTATAAATTTCACGGATTCATACCGGTTTGCTTTGCCACACAAGTTAACTTACATGCCTGAATTACACGTAAAAAAATGTAAAAATATGTGAGGTTTTTTTGAACTATTACATTAAATATTATTTTCTTCGTGAACAGTTATAACAATAGCAAACACAATTCATTTGTGAATGACCCAAACCTAATGTGATGCCCTGAGCAAATATTTGAACGTATTTATATTCGTACAAGCAATGCAATAAAGATTAATAGAATATATGATTTTTTTGTGCATGTGAACATAATTGCATTTCTTAATGAATTTAATCTAACTTAAGTATAGAGGAATCCGCTAAAAATACATATTTCAATGTATTCGCAAATCGCAGTAGGTATCGCACGTTTGAATCATCTACGTTGAATTTTAAATATTTTTTAAGAAACAAATTAGTCAAAATATCCACTTAAAATTATTTAAGATGCCGGTCTGTTGAATCAAAAATATGTGTTTATACACCTCTCAAATTATAGTGAACGAAACATAATTCCCCCGATTCGAATTTATACTCTAGGCTTGAAATATTGCATTAAATAAAATTAAAACACAATTTAGCTTCTGACGAATTGGGCGTAACTTGTAGTTTATCTATATAAAAATTAAAAAGTCAGGATCCATCTTCGTGATTGATTTCGTAATTGATCATTTTGGCACTATGAAATTATCTCAATCAAAGTTTGATGTCTTAATAAATCTATAGGAAAAAATTCACGTCGCGTCGGCGTAAGATGAACCGAACACGTTAGTCGAGTTAAATTAATTTATAGCCAACATTCGTTTCGACAATACATACAATTAGCGGTCGAATAAAAATAGAGGAATTTTGTATAACAATTACTAAGCCCGAGATTAAATTACCGGTCGAACGAGAAACAACCGTTTTCCAATAATCGTTCACCACACGTATTAAGCACTAATTCTATGTTAATAAGAGAAACGCATTGTTTCACCTCATATAAACGACAAATGAAAATCCGCAAACGATCGAATTTTCAATTCCACAAAACACTTAAGACATAACGGCAGTCTCAATATTATCATTACACTTAATAAAAGAGCAGCACTGATCATAAGGACTCTAATAACACGTCTGTAAGAAAACGACTTTGGTTTAATAAAATTTTAATAACAGTTAAACGTCTATAGGGCATTTTCATTAAGCTTTTTTGATACTGAACATTATTAAGGTAATAGCACACTTATACGAATACAAATAATCAAAAGAATCTTATAAAACTAAGTTTACTACATATTTTCATTATATTTAATATATTTTAAATGCGTACGTGCGTGCAGTGATATAATGCACGTACCCTTATACTAATCTCGTAACATTTTCATAACGACATGTGACGAAGTCTTTACATTAACACACCACGCCATAACGACCGGGACACTTCGTACTTATGGTGCTATAAAATTTTAATAATGGGCCACTTTAGCTCTTCAATCAATCAATTCTTCGTGTTTACCGCTCAGAATGCGAAAATTTCCCTCGAGCTGCATTTTCTCATTATGATATTACGTGGAAAAATACCCCACGCGTTTAATTAATCGTCGCACTGTAGAGAATTAATATAAGAAATATGGAAATATAGACTATTATTCTTGTGAAATGATATGATTTTCATAATATAATATTCATGAATACGTAATTCAATTTGAAAATTCATATTTTTATATTGAGCTCATTAGTAATTAGGTAAAAAAGATTGAAGTATTTTTTTCATCTTTAGAAAAATTTCTTCAATAGTATTTTCCCTTTAATGGAAATCGTTTTATTATAATCAAAATCATAAATTTATGTTTTATATAAATATTTCAACGTACAAATGTTCTTCGATGGGAATTAAACAGCACCGACATCTACACTCAAACATCGCAACTACACAAAGTATATACGTGCAATTAACAAACCGTAAACGTAAATCTTGTAAATAAATCGCTCGAATAATACTCGAAACCGTTTAAAAATCCCATTTAAATCAATCTAACCTCGATCGTATTCCCGACGATTAAACATTCACTTTACATCCGCCGATGATTAATAACAATGAATAAAAAGAAACGAAAATATGCGACGCTATCGCAACAAGATCTTTGCATGATTCGATCTGCAATTTTACAAGCAATTATTCGGTGCAGAGATGGCCAACCCTCGATAACCCTCGAATGATATTTTGACATAGCCGAGATGTACGAAATGCACTCTCAACATCAAAGCAACTACAATGAAACGTCTGTTGTCGAATGTTCGCGCAAAGCACAACGAGATTCGTTCTCGGCCGAGGGTAATTCGCTTTTTGGAAACGCTAACGACTTCCTTAAACGTGGATTCTTTTCGTTTTTACGTGTTTGACCTGGTCGTTTTTCAATAAGAAGAAAAAAGTTGTATACAAATTGCTTGATTTACGGCACGCATGTCGGCTGATTTGGTGCGTCGTAAGATTTTCCGAAATTCGTGTGCCCATTGTAATTTTTATGCTGCAATAATAAATCAGTGAAGATTTATGTCATTTCGTTTGTAATATCAAAATTCTTCATTTGTATGAATTTATTATATGACGTTCATTTTTATTACGACAAAATTTCATTGTTGAAAATAAACAGTTGAATTTATTTTTTTGAAAATATTCTGCTAATTAACACGTACTTTTAACAGGTCTTTATTTAATTTGCTCTATTGACTATTGCTCATGTGAACTCCAAAATCTTGGTTCCGAAAGATTTGTATGAGAAAAAAAGCTCTTTACGAATTATCGCTCATTAAAGTACAATAACAAAAACAATGATGACCTTTGCTTGTATGTAAATTTTCTAAGATTTATTCAGCACTAAAACGATTTCATGCTCGTAAACTATTTTGAGCTTTAACAGCTTTCCAGCATTTAATTTTATATTGAATCAAGTAATTCGTACCATTAATTATATCTGCACCGACACACACATCTCGAAACAAAATCGATTTACCGTATTACACAGGAGTACTTCAACACTCCCATATATTAATTTATATAATATACACATAATAAAATTTGACGACCGCCGCATAAACTTTATGACGAAAAATCGACTTTAATTAACCATATCGAAATCGGCATCGGATCGAGATAATGCATGCGATAAACTCGGTTCGATTTTAACAAATCAAAGTCCGCTGATCGTCGGATCGAATTGACAATTTCAGAGCGTCATTCATTGTGCTTCAATCACATTTTCAAGTACCCAACATCGACAGCCAACATTCAAAATGATATAATAAAAGGCACGCGTCCTACCTCGCACGAATGCACAACGTCGTGCTTCACCGAGCGTGCTCTTTCTGTCGCAATAATCTCAAAGGACAGGAATCAAACGAAGGACTCCGCCTCAGTGTCCTTTGATTATATTCCAATTGCATATGTGAGGGATTTTTTTCGTCTGCTGAATCGTCCGCAGCCTTCAAACGAGGCGACGGAGATATCTCGCCAATTACATCTTCATAAAATTAATCCCGCTGAGGCAACTTAACGATCGCCTTCCTTCGCCACTTTTTTCTGGTCGCATGGACGTGCGAGGCATTCAAATGCAAAAAAATATATATCATACGTAATTACAGACGATACAATTGTTAAAATAAATTTACAGCTACCTCGACTTTCTTCTGGAACGAAAAAATCAAATTAATGTTATACTACAATCGAGCATTTTATATTGAGACGTTGATTCAAATTTTCACTTTGAACTTACTAATGAATGTTAAAATTTTTGCATGCAATTTGTTCAAAAATTTCTATTGATATCAATTAATTCAATTTCCTACATTAAGGACAGATCTTTCGATGGCTTAATATTTAAAAATAACTCCCAACCATACAAAAAAAAATCTTATCGCGCGTTTTTCGAACTGATAAGCTTTCTTTCCATCGATTGAAAGATCAGTCCTAAAAGTCAATAATGACCAGAGAGGAGCATCCTTATTATCATTCATAAAACAATTGTGATCGTTAAACAGCTTTAATTGAAGTGGTTCATATCGGAGACAGATAACAAAACCGCTAGTGACAATACGCACTTTAACATCTCAATGGCGGCACGGCGGGCGAGCACCCAGATATCTGGTTTGATATCTGAGGTAATAAACACGCAGATGCTATCTTCTTATACGAAATGGCAGCGGGAGACTTATACGGTTTGATTTTCTGGAGCCACGAGAACCTTGGGGATCGTCGATCTCGAAAAATCGACAGTGATGCACCGCATGGCGCGAGAAATGTTCGAAAGTGTTCTCAAAAAAAAAAATGAATATCTTCATGAATAAATGAAGATGATAAACTTACAGTTATGTTCGTATGCCAGGATAACTTATAGCTTGCCTTAATATAGATTATAACACAATAACACATTCTAAAAATGACACCGAGATTAATTTTCAAAACCGGTACCCCACAGCTACATCAAAACAACCATCCGTGTAATGCGATTAAAGCTTCAATGACATCAACCGAATAAAACTACATAAACACACACCGGCAAATACTACATATCGAATATCGACCACTTAAAAAAAAACACTATCAAAGCTTTTAATCACATTTTCGTTATCACCTTGCCAAATAAGAAGAAAAAAATTCGAAAGTTCAAAGATTAAATATTAACCGTTCGGATCGTTGTCCTTGTGCGACCCGATCGCCATTCACACGATGAATTAGCGTATATTTTTTTTTCACGAATGCACAATGCGATAGCAGCATTGACAAAAAGCCTTATTGATCACGATGCGTATTAATTGCCCGTCTTCACAATCGTCTGATTACGGTGTTAATTAATTCCATTCACACACGGAGTGGCGATCTTTCTTCGGAGGCGCGAAAGCCCCCAAAGTTCAAATTCTTGACCTGGAGATTTTTCAAGAGGTCTTCGCACACTTTACACAATATTATAACGTGCGATGAGATAAGATTAGGGTCGTCGAACTTGCGAAAGAACGGACCGCCCCTCTTTTCGTGCGCAAATATGGAAGGACAATTATATCGTACTGTTCATCTCCCGGCCTCCTCCCGAGGAGATTCCACCTGCTGGACCGCTTCTTCTTCGGGTTCAACGATTTTTTTATCCATCTTCGTCGAGTTTTGTTTGTATTTTTTCGCTCGGTCGTAATGGGTGGGGAAGTCTGACGGGTGACCGCATTGAATTGTTCGTGACTCGGCACAATTTATATATTCGTACAAATTTTGCATAATGAGCCCCGATGCTAAATATAGTGGAAATATGCCGTAATTGAATCCGCGGGGCCAATTAGGATATTACTATGTAATAAGTGCGTTAACGTTTACGGATTCGCTTTTCGATAATTTACTACGAATGAAAAAGCTATCGTAATGGCAGACGACAACGCGTCCGAGATCATTAAAAATGCCCGCGTCATAAAAAGCTATCATAAAGATTTGTGAGCTGTACGTATTTGCTTTTTACAATATCCGGTGAAAATTGATATAAAAAAATCGACGAAATATCTTTACGCATTATAAAAGCGTATCGTTTTACTCTCGCACACGATTTCCGTATGCGATTTTATTACTGGATGTAATTTGATTATTTTACAACTGACGTGTAGTTTATACGACCATTTTACGTTTATTGTACGGCAAGAATTTTGATATTTTAACAAATTTTCTCACGAATCTGATTTAGGGCGATTTGTAGGCAAATTCCGAAATATTCCCTGCAGATATAAAAGGTCATAAATCCGCTAAACAGTTTTAAAAGCTGTTACAACATGAAATGCGTGCGCTTATTATCACCAAAACGCGTCAAATCGTCTCCATTGTTTCGGAAAGAAAACTCTTGTTTTTCCGTAATCCAACTCGCATTCACAATTATAATAACATTAGATACGTCTATTTCGTATCATAAGCGCAACGGAATCGCATTGCACTTCTATTGAAAATTTATCTTAATTCAATGTAAACTTAGCAACCTAGACACTATCATTATCGCTATTGTCATGATCATGCTGAAGCCCATTATCAACTAAAGCTGGTACTCATTAGGAAGTTGATTCACTGTCAGAATGGACAGTTCGCTCAGTGTGAGTAACAAATGTATCCAGCCTTTCTGCATAATTAATTGATACATGAACGTGACTTTGTACTTCAATCATCTTGCAAAATTGTTCTAATGAATCTTGTATAACACTTAAGCCCAATCTGATACCTATCTATTGAACAAAGCTCACATGATTAGAAATATAATTATATCAATTTTTTTTTATTGAATAGGTGTATAATAATTTATAACTCGTTGAATAAAATAAAATTCGCATACCTTGAAACTGGTAAATCTTCGATTCGAACTGGAAAACCACCGCGATTCACAATCGATTCAATTATTTTTTCCTTCAGATAACAAACAAACAAGCGCAGAAATCCCATATCTCCATTTGAGTATGCAATAATTGAAAACCGGAATCCATATCGTGCGTCCGCCCGCAATAACGAAAAGACAGAAGCGTTATAGAAACGTTAGCTCGGAAATCCCTCCACAATACGGCAATCCTGAAATGATAAACACATCGCGCAATTTCCCTCGCTGAATCTTTTGAAAAGTCGCTCATAATACGCATTCAGAGCACATTTATACAGAGCCTGAGCGGCGCATTTGTATCGGACGAGCGGCTCTTTATGAAACGCCTCCGGGTCCTTCTAATTGGATCCGGTGTGCTAAACCATTGTGCCTCGTGCACGCAGAGGGACCCGGTCAGGGGTCCGATGATTATTTGCATACTTACGTGTTAATTCAAAGACGACAAAAGGCTCCGAAGATGACCTCCTGCGGAGTCCTGTTGATTGACGCGTCTATCAGCCGCTGAATGCAACGTTTCGATTCGAGAATCGCTTCGAGTGCTTATATTTTCATGACATATGTATTCTTATACATAAATCATTTTTATTAAGTTCATTATATAGATTTTAGTCATTTCAAATACATTTTATTTCGTTTTATAATATTATTTTATCGAAGTTTGTATATGATTATGAGATAAATAAAGGAAAATCAAACTCGCATCCTGGAAATGTCTTAACATTAGCAAATTTTCCGACATCCTCGGATCCGGTTTTGCAGCACCGCGGGAGCCGTGTTGTACGGGTGCGCCGCCGGCTTTGTAACATCCGATGATTGCTGTTAATGTTAGCATAATTCACCGGTGCATTCTCATTAATATCATTACCATATGTCGGGATAAAGCGCGATTGTGTCTTGAATCGAATATGCAAGCGAAACGACGCTTTTGTAAGCGCAATTTTAATGTCTCCCGGAAAATGCGTCGTCGCTTTGACGCTTGTAGAACAATGAACGCAATGGAATTCCCATTAACATCACATTGATCTCATCTGAATTTTATAAAAAAAGTAATGCAAATGTTATAAAAATGAGTAATTATTATTCAGTGACTAATGAGAGCTTAAAATACTATGCAATTAAGCGATGCTAAATCATTTCCAATGAATCTCAATAACATTTACACAACATCGAAAACTAATGATCGGCGAGTGACAAATGTTGGCATTAATCGCGCGCGTCGAAGCGCAGCTTTATATAAAATCATGACTTAAAACATAAACGATGATAAACAGACATCGTTATATTAAGGATACGCTTAATTGTCGTACATTCTATCAAGTCGATGTATGAAAAATGCGACTGGTCGAACTTTCTCGGTCTACACTAGCCGATTAATGAGAGACCTCGGGCTGTTGTGGCTCCTTTGCATCAGATGGGACTCGCTAATTCAACCTTTGGTTCATCTTTGTCTCCATCGAATGCAAAGTGCGCCGCATATAATGGGGCAGAGGTGCAGCGTGAAATTCGCTATGCATTCATGGAAGCATAAAAGCGCAACGGTTCCTGGACGCGTTGCGCCAGAAGAAAATTCAACAAAGACGCAGTACCGATCGAGTTCCGCTTTGGACATCGGTAAGTTTGCGTTTCGATTATTACCGATCGGTTATGCTTATGGAAATGAAAAACGCATTGTTTGATGAATCATATGATGGTTATTTATTATTTCGATACCTCGATTCAGTGATTCAAACGGCACACTCTTTAATCTATTGTCTCTCTTTGTAAAATATTGAAAATATTAATTTGAAAAATATATATTAGAATCATATGTATGTTAGGACATCGTTTCCAAATCCAATGCTTCTTCGTCTTTTGCACAATCATCGTACAAAACCGATCAAGTTTCGTTTTGGGCATTGGCAAGTTTGCGTTTCGATTATTACGAATCAGTTATGGAAATAAAAAACGTGATGTATAAAAAATTCTTCAATGGATGTTTTCTATTAGATACCTAGATTAATTTATTTATAGAACGATTTTCAGTATAACCTATCATCTGTTACTATCATATATTGAAAAATTCTTGAATCGAAGGTTACTTTATCGTTTCGTATCGTCTTTTGCGCCATCCTCGTACAAAACTGCGTCGATCAAATTGAACTTCAGATATCGGTGTGAGGGTTAAACTCGTGGAAACGAAAACTTTACAGATATGACGAATCTTACAAAGCCTCTTTACTATATCAAATATTGAAAAATTCAATTAGAAACTCACCAAATCGAATCACACCTTATCACCATCGACTCCGATGCTACTTTTGCACCATCATCTCGGCAGATTCGTCCGATTTTTTCCGCCGTTTTTTTCCAACCGTCGACACACACGTTTCCGTCGATAAACGACATCGAAACCACCAACAATGCACAACCGTTAAGCGGCTCGTGCGAATTGAATCATCGCCACGAAAGTGGTCTTTCTTTCTTTCTTTCTTTCGGATTCTTTTCACCTCCGAAGACATGATGCGATGGAACGGTACCATCGGCGACGGGGGGCCTTTTCACGGGAGGCCGAATCGCCCCGCGTGTAATGCACGCGTTGTTTGGCGATTCTTGTCAAAATCGGTTTTGTCGTATCGCCGATTGTGGAGCCGGCTCTATAATGGATGCGCTCGATGCACGATCCGGTCGATTTGCTGATTTAATTATGTGTGAAATTCGATTTGGGCCTGAATGGTGGCGAAACGCTCAATAGATTCATTTCTGAACGTAGCGCGGGTTCGGAATTGATTCGATCGTAAGACATACATATAAGCTACTATATTGATCTGTATCGATTTTCACAAAAATGTTATTTTATCACATCAATGCTAGCCAACATAAACAATGCGATTAAGACAGGTGTACATTCGCGTAACTACTAAGTAGCACAATCGGATTACGAAACTGGGTAAAGAATTTAAATATTGACTTGAAAATCAAAATATAGATGTATTAAATTGCATTACTCATGAAATTCTTCCGCATGTGCTACAAAACTGCGCGAGTGTACACTCGTCTTAATTACGAAGCGGTCGTTGTTTATGGTCGCTAACATTGAGGTGACAAAGTGACAGGTGGTATAAGTGTACATTTATTTTCGAGTAATTCTAACGAAGGTATGTATTTACTAAAGTATGTATCACTTTCACTAATAGGTATGTGATTCTTGAACCGCCACTCATGCATCTCGCGAGATTTTCATTAACGAGCCGCATTTATTTTAAGTTAATTAGTAAATCTTCTTGGTACGCGTTTTACATTAACAAATCGACTAATTGCCCTGGTACAGTTTGAACTCGCATGGAAACTAAATTGGTAATTAAAACTCTAGCTTCACTTTTCACGTCGATTCTCTTGAAATATGGTCGCTAATCACACGAATTTCACGGCGTTAAATTAACAACACGTAGAAAAAATTTCACTTTTTCACATCCCATATTCACACCGAATTGCTGACGATTTATCATTCGAGATTAATCGATTTTGTCAGTTTGGAACGTGTAAAATAGTTATACGCTAAGATGAAAATTATTATGCAAATTGTTTCCGATATTACATCGATGAACATCGTCAGCTTACATGAATAAATATGCCGAGTGAATTATGATAATCTGCGGTGCGTTTGAATTATATTTTTATCTTGAGTAAATTCTGAAAACATCGGAAACGTGCAGAATGAGCACTATGCAAATTTGAATCCTAATTAGTCTACAAGACTCGAAAACACGGCAAGGAACACCTACTACTACAAGTGAATGGAAACGTTTCCTAAGGTGGAGGTGTTACCAAGCTGATTTCAAATTCTGAAACATTTAATAAAATAAAAATAATAACATTTGCATGAAAACACTGATAATAAATAATAATGGTTTATGTTCATTTATATTACATGTAGAAAAACATGTTCAAACAATGGGTATAGTTAACTTCGTCATCAAGTATTGCTTGTTCAGTATTAAAATTATTCCTTACAATCAGCATTAAACTATTTTGTCTCAGTTTATACCACTGCCGATTCTCTTTAATCTCATTCGGGATTATCGTAGATAACCCATTCCTTTTAAGAGCCGAGGGGAGAATTTTCTGTTTCGGTTGGTTTAGTGTTGCATGTGGTGCATATTAATTTCCATGCAATGAGCACCACCACCAGCACTAATGAATGGTGCCCACGGTAATCAGATGTGCCCGACGACTTCCTCACTACATTTCCTATACACTATACACTACAAAAATTAAATACATTCGAATGTGTATCGAGTTTCAAAATACGCCATTGTTCAATTATTTTTATTTGAATAAATAAATTTTCTTTTGTTTCTGAAAAAGAATACGAACTTGAAAATTCATTTTAAATCTTCATTAATTCAAATGAATTTTTATCAAAATGATTTATAATCATAATTTTGAATGTAATGTGACATCATTTGAAAAATTTTACATCATTTTTGTAGCACTTGATCAATTACTTATTTCTTTTCATCATTGCTTTTAAGGAAAATTCATAACTCACGTGAAAATTCAGTTCATATTTTCAATCGTATCCGCATTAAATATGTTACTTTTGAATCTACGCTATTCTTAACATAAATATAAGCGATATACTAGACTAGCATAGAGTTGCCTTGCACTTGCACGTCCGACTTTGGTAAAAGTGCACTCGAATGCATCGTATATGGTTGGATTGTCGCCCCCGCGTACCTCCAATCTTTTGCTAATCGCATTCCTTCGACGATTTTTCCTATGAAAACGGTCGCTTTTCGAGTTTGCATAATGCATACTGGATAATGAGAACGCTTATTCAACGTGATCTTTCAACTTTGCAAATGTCAAAATAGTCGATTCGTTCGAGTGTACCTTCACATCTGTGTACGAAATATGCAAACGATTAGTTATTATGTGTTTATCTGAAGAAAAAAATGATTGTACGTTTTGGAATGTAGTTGCTATAATGAACAGATTATCGCATTTTATTATTCCAATAGAATAATCTGTAAGCGATTAAGTCACTTCCAGGATTATCAACGCCCTAATGATGATGATGATGCATAAACGTTTCATCCTGGAAGAAATCAAAGAAAACTGCATAATCCGACTTAATAAACACATTTTAACAACTATATCGTAGCGCATGCTGAGAAATATACATTACACAGAACCATAGGTTAATGTCAATTTATTCATAGAATAGGAACAAATGGTATAGACGGTGGTATACTCCCTGCAGCGCTAGACCAGAAACGAATCGAGTTTTGTGAAAATCGCACATTGACGCCTTTCATCAATAACCGTTAATAAATTGCGAAGCTTCTCAACATCATAAAAGCCGCTAGAATTGTACAATTTCCATTCGCGAGTGGATACAGCAAACACTTCGAACCGGAGGCTACCTAGAGCGAAATTTTCCGGACGCCCTCTTACAACAATGCTAACATGTCGTAAATTAGTACGCAATGTTCCGTTTGTTTCTGTGATTCTGCCAACGGTCTCTTGAGCATTTTTCGAAATTTGTCATCCTCCGTCTCTGGTTTTGAATGATTTGTTGTGCGTAAATCAAGGGACGCTCACGGCTAGACCGAGAGCGAAGTGGTCGTCGAGTTTTGCCGAAACGACTTAGATCGATGATGATGACCGAAGCCGTTGTTGTTGCAGTCGCTATCGTTGATGATGATGATGAGGAGGACGGTGTTATCGACGATCGCATGACTGCGAAGGGCTTCGGACTCGTTATGCAGAGTTACCAAATCTTCTAATATCACGAATGATAACTCGAAGGGATCGCCCGAAGAATTTCGTTGGGCAATTTCCCCTTTCTCATGGACGCTGCTCATCCGACGTGTAATTATTTTTATGAAGTATGAAATGAGCATATGAATGCCATGCATTTATGTTTTCGCTTTTTCACATCCATTTCGGAAAAAAATTGTAATACACCCAGGCGTCTGCCTGTAATAATCTGTTAATATCTGTAGCATTTTTTTTTATTTGACGCGTAATATATTCTATCTAAATCGATACTAGCTAGTAATATCGGTGTTATGAAATAGATACTTTTCAATATTGAAATATTGATACGGATTTCACCTTATCGAAATATGCATCTCCTCAATTACAAACAACAACTGTAATGCATTTTGTGTGTTCGAACAGGATCGTTATGCATTTCAAATTAGAATCGTCGAACGCCTCAATCATCAATTATTACACTATAGAGTTCACGATAACCATGTAGGGACTGTGCGGTTATCGCAAACACATTTCAAGTTTACAATTGTTCACTCATTAATTACAACCTCTCGCTGCTAGATGCAGCGCACAATACAAATAACGGCGATTTTCAATCCGCGTCGTGAAACGATTAGTATAAATCCGCTAAATTTCACCAATATCAATTTGTCGCTCAGTATAACGAGATATGCAATCATATTAAAAGTTAAACATCCACTGATTTACGACATAACGATGAGAAACGAGGTAATTTCCATACGGCTAAAGCGGCCGTTTATGATCCGCTCGAAACCCTTCGATCTAGCCGCTGCACAATAGACCCATAAAATTGTTGCAAATTATTTCCTTGAGAAAGTTTCAATCAAATGCAGCAAATTCAATAACACACAATAAGCGACCGCCGCTCTTCGTCCTTCCTGGACAACGAAGGGCAGAACAACGAACGGTTGCGCATACTTAATTTTATACAACATCACATGGCTCGTGGCACTAGGTGTGTCGTGTGGCGGTAGCCCACACATGGTCATGGAAATGCAATAATGTCGACAGTGGCCGATGATAAATGCAATTCAATAAACCGAGATTTATACGCAGATGTGCCCTGGCGAATTAGCCGGCCGCGAAAATGCATAAACTCTAAACTATCGCATGTGCGAGCTGCATATTTATCATATTGGATACGTGCGTCCTGTTGTTGCGATGCTGGATTACCGTTATGCGCAATTCTCTTGGATGAATAGAAAATTCGTCGTGATTGCGAATCTGTCGTTAATTCGGTGAGTGCGCGAAAAAAGTCGGTTCGACGATCTTTCATATGTCCGGTGTGGTAAATGTTCCTATGAAAAAGTTCAATAATTTCACATCCGTTTGAACTTGCTAACTATAGCAGATGACTGGACTGTAATGTCGCATTTCATTGATTAACTAACGTTACACGTCGAGTATACGTTTTTTGCAATCTGCAGATTGCTCGTTGAAATTTTCCGATTGCGATTCAATTATTTGCGTTGTGCGATTTTCATATCGGTCATTTTGGAACGATCTTAATAATGCGAGCGGCACCATTAGCGGAAATTCTGCGCATTGTCGCAGTAAAGTGCATCGCTTCCCCTAATAGTCATTACATTTTAAGATTATACAATTTGCTGCACAGCACAATGTAAGACCGGCTCCCACACTTGAGTCGATTAATTTTCCTCGGGAGATTTTTCCACACAATGGCGCAAGAACGCCACACGATAAAAGCGCATTTCCACTGTTAAAATGATATACGAAGCAGATTATTGTTGGCGAGAAGTGTCTGATGCCCAACAGGGGGGCCTGGGCGCCCATTGTGAACAATGCATGTGGGATTTCACTATACCGATTGAGATGTTCGAGGAAATACACGAAGCGATCCTTGTACATATCAGAAATCCATTATGATTTAGAAAATAATTTACGACCTTGCTGATGAAGTTTGCCTGCAAAGGAATTCCGAAGATTCTTACGTACGGCTTCTCATAGCGATCAAATCTCGAATCCATTGCGAAATATT
Organism: Cheumatopsyche charites; assembly: GCA_024721215.1. NCBI lineage: Eukaryota > Metazoa > Arthropoda > Insecta > Trichoptera > Hydropsychidae > Cheumatopsyche > Cheumatopsyche charites. The sequence continues at coordinate 5,523,172 of CM045578.1, forward strand.
GCCAGCTTCAAATTGAAAGCATTGCTCATATTTTGCTTCCTAGTTCGGAAAATGCAAAGTAGTTAAAACGCTACTACGTAGTTTCGCGTTTCGCGAAATTCAATTGTAGTCCTAACTTCTGACTGACACGTAGAAGTGCACAGATGGTGGCAATTCGCATAAAACAGTCCATACAAAGTTGCCTAAAAGAAAATTCCTGCTACTACTGTTCGATGCGTTGAGATAGTTCTCGGTTCGGATTGTTCACAAATGTGCAATAGAAACTAGTGTTCTGTGCAATTTTCGATTCGTGTTCGAAACGCGTACGCTCGTGTTGTTTATTGACACTGATTGTTAGGTGAGACGTATGTGCAAGTGTTAAAAGCTCCAAATAAGTGCTTCTTGGTGTTTGCTTTGTAATAAAAATAACACTTTGAATTCAAGCTGTATTCGTTCCATTTTGCATCCATTTCTATTATGTGTACAATGTTTGCTCAGTAGTTGTCGTGATTTAGACAATGATTAAGATTCAATTTGCAGGACGAATTTAACGACAATTCACATTCTCGCGTACGATTATCGTAAAATTTCAATCATCATAAATTTACATCATATTAGAGAATAGTTTATGTGGGTATTTTTAACCATTCATCATTCGCTTATAAATGATAACTAATAAATCGAGTCATAACACGAACATAAAAATTTCATATCGTGATTGAGTAAATGTATTGCGATAATATTAAGTGCAATCATATTTTTACTTCTAACAATAAATTAAAGTATATATTATTAACCAATAAAATGACCGATAAAGCATAAATTGACCACTTCCTTCGAGACCAATTTCGAGAAGGAATCTTAATACGCGTAAGATTATAAGAGACTCGTTCATAGAATGCATAAATATACTATTAAAGAAGCAATCACTATAATATTATATTTGTACCTAAACTTATACCAGTCACTGCAAATGGAGAAGATGAATATTTGTGCAATAACGATTCACAAAAAAATAGCAAAAATGTATATAATTAGCATGCTTGTGTTACTAACAAACTCGATAGTAAGTTTACTAACAAGACAATTTAATACACACAATACATTACATATTAATTTTGAGATAAGATTTTCTTTTTTTTTTCAGATAAGACCATTATATGTAGCAAATATCATGTATAGCTTACATACGCAACTGAATTTACTTATTGTTAGACTGGAAAAATGGCTGATCTTTTTATCGTGAAACTTTCCAGGATTATTGTGTGCTTATATGGGTAAATTTTTGCATCAAAACAATTTGATTTTTTTCTTAAACTTTGACATTTCAAAGGGATCCTTATATGTAGCAAATATTATGCGAATCCTAGATATGCACAAAATTTGTGAAAATAAATATGTAAAGACATTATAGAAGTCATAATAAATTTATAGATAAATGTATTCAAACGAAAATTCTCCTTATTTTGTATAAAAAAATGATAAGATTATGATTCAAATAAACTAAAATACATTCAAAATTAAATTCAAACAAAATATTCTTAGAAGATTCGTCCCATGCATCCGGCATTCGACCAGAACACTTTCGCACGAACTCGCCAAGAAGCAGTTCGATTTTTTAGCGATAATTTCGTGTGGGAAGAGCCTCCGAGCCCTCGGGGCCACTATGGATAAGCTGAAAAGCTAAAACTAGCCATACCTACTTATACCGAAGTAGCCGGATTAGCATATGCGCAAAACTGCTATTTGTTTTACGATAGCGACCATATAATGAAACGCGCGCGCACAAAGGCCGTTCATTATGCGTTTCGCTTGTCTCAGCTCCCTTGCGTTGCAGGAATGCAATTTGGCGGATCGCAGTTTTATTCGCGCTTAAACAATAACCGAATTTGCATCTCTCGGGAATGGTTTATGTTGTGTGTGTCTTTAGCGTCTTTCGGTCGACACTTTTATTCTGCGCTTCCGCGTTCGGCTCGAATCTTCAATTAGCTGAGGGGTTCTCGCACTTTTCTGCGCTTCCGGAGGGGTTTTCAATGCTAATTTTTCGTTATCTCCTTCTTAATAATTCCGAAGAGTTTATTGTTTAATTGTGGTGAGCAAACACGATTTTATCTCGACGAGTTCATTTTTTATTAAAAGGGATTCTTTTTCTGCAAACATTTTTTCTATAAGAAATATTTTTTATTTAATTGAATGATATTATTTATTAAATTTCAATTAGCATCAATAAGTTAAAATCTTAAGAATATTCAAATAATTTTTACTACCATCTATGTGAGATTACTCAAACTATTCGTATTATTTATTTTTATTCGTATTCAAAAAATAATTATTTCGGTAATGGATGATAATATCAGAAGCAAATCGTTCGACTTAACTTTTCCTAAAATAAACCAATTGAACAAAAAATAGAATCCAACCTAATCGTGCCATTGATTTGATCATCCGGTATCAATATTTTTTAATACATACATGCATAATTTAATCATTAAAAAAATATTTAACAACTCAACCGATGTTAAATCGTGAGATAACGCAAAATTGAGGGACATCCTGCCGTTTAACAAGTTCGGACCACAGATGCAAACGAACGATCAGATTGCGTTTTTCATTAATAACCATAATTGCGGATAAAGCTCGCATATGAACGAAGCAACACTTTGCGATCCTCAAATGGAGATAAAACGAAACCTCATATAATGAATACGTGTGTGTGAGTTGTGCGAAAGCTGTGTCAACAACTCTCCGATCTCGAGGACTCCTGAAGATTGGTAACTTCGCCCACGATTGTGCAAAATTGCAAAACCTACCCGTATGTTGTGTCGTGGAGTAAATTCACGGCGAGGTCTTTGCGCTCTCATGCTGGATGAGAAATGATTTCTTCGACAATCGGAAAGTGAGTCTTCGAGAGGGCATTCAGAAGTAGCTGTGTCATTTGATCAGCATTTCACGCTTCCATCAAATGTTTGCTGTTATCGCTGTCGAGATGAAAAGACGCCTACACACGTGTTCGTCTGCAAATCAAAGCCATATGAAATGATTTTCAATACAAAAAAATCGATTAAATTTATCGTTTGCGATTTTCGAATTATTTTGCGCGGTGATGTCTCGAAGATACATTGTAACGTGGGCGTGAATTACAATTCATCAATCGGTGTCTCTCATTCGAAAATTGCGGGTTGTTTCTAGGTGCGATTTCTCGAAATGTTGATCGATTCGAATCGTTCCTCATCCGAGATGTGAGACTGGGCCGATTTGAAATTAAATTGTCAGACGCTTTTGACTTGGGAAAATCGATATAATGATATACGCGAAACAGAGAATAGAAACGCGACGACCTTTGACTCTAAACGCAGAATGCGAAAGGTTACGATTACTATCACTCAATATGAACGTGTTAAAATTGAACCTGCAGTCTTAATAATGCGGGAAATGGCACAAAATTTAAACTACACACTTTATGAAAAAAAAAATAATTTGATCATTAAAATGTACATGCATAAATTCAATAAACACCATTCGACTTGCGATAAAATCGCCAACCGCTCATAGAGCACAAACTGACAAACACAACAGAGAACCGACAGTCAAAGTCAAAACATCAGACAGCAACGGCAGACAGATCGGCCATCACGACCGACGTTTCAAACTCAAATTTTCCACTAAAAAATACTCAGAGAGGCCCTCGATGACCCTGGACATCAAAGAGACGAAACTGCCCTCGTTTCCAGAAGACCCCAGAGCCCTAGGTAGCCTTCGGAGGAGGGCCTACATGCCATCTCGGTATACCTACACCCGAGCTCGTATACGAGAGGAAAATTGTCGGCGTAAATAATTACCGAGTTGTCCCATGCGCTGTGTAGGTCGGTCACGACATCCACTATCCCATGGTGTGATTTTTTCGCATTTCGCATCCTCCGAGCACGGCTTGGCCCACTTTCCGGACTCTTATCGCGGATTCATCATAGCGAAATTTATATAGGACCCGCCGAACGCAGGGAGGGTCAATCGGGAGGGTCCGCAAAAAGAAGGCTCGCCGGATTCCAAGGAGATGGCTAGTCAATTAGAAGTGATATAAAGAGTCGTCCGAGACATAAAACTGTCCATCCGTCGAGGTTGTCGTTTTTCGTCGGATTCTTTCGGGGATGGGTTTTGTTGCATTTTGTAGATTGCTTGTTTGTTTTTTTTTTCATTTATTTATATATTTGGAAATATTGATCGAGAAGTTAGAGATTCGTATGGAATGTTAGTAAACGGTAAAACTTTCGAGGACTTGAGTATCGCTGAAAAATGCCCTTTGATATTTGCCCGAGGGATAAGGTCAAGTTATTGGAACATCACCGATCGCAATCTACGGCACACAGACACATCTATGTACAAAGATCAACACATTGTATCCGATGACAGTTGAAAATTCTAAAATTTTCACTTCAAACTTTTTTTCAAACACCTCAACTAAAAACTGACGAGCAAACGCCTTTTCGATCCCATATACCCGTGCTCAACAATCTTATACGAACTTAATTAAAACTAATCAGGGCATCGTGCACCAGCTGAAAAAAGCATTTTCGAGCCAATATATCTCCAATGAGAATCGAACACGAATCTTATAAAACTAATTGTGGCATCTGAAAAAGGCGTTTGCTCCAGATCCTCGCTAACGGACATCGAATCGTCATCGCGCAACGAAAAACACTCGATCCTCGCAGCAATCAACTCACGCGAGCAATATTTAAGCATTCCATCGGCAAAGCGGAGCATCAACATTCAACAACCCTTTGTCGAGAGACGCTCACCCGTCGGCTGTTCACAAAAGGATTCCTCGAGACAAGAGAGCGTCACGGTCCCCTCAGTCATCTCGGCGATGACCCGGCCTCGGAAGTCGCGATCTGGTCTTCGATAAGAGGAGCACCGCGTTAAAATCTGCATAGTCCCGTGGCGCATGAGCTCGTAAAGTAGAGCTAGGACCGGCCAGACCATATCTCCTTTTTCGTACGGCGAAATGGTGCTTTCGTGTTACACAACGCCGCTATTCGTGCCCGCTTATCTCGCTCGTACATGTGTATTTGACTTCGTCGGGGCTGGATTTGGATTCGATAGTTTTTTCTTTTCTTTTCTTTTGTACAGTGAAACTCGGAAAATTAGCTTTATAATTCATTCGCGAAACATACTTGTAATGCCAAACACAATCGTCAAACTAAACAATGTCTTTTAAACTACGAAAAGCTGACGATGAGATGCTACATAATATATCTTCTATCGTCACTCGTCAAACTAAACAATATTTTTTGATCTACGAAAAGCTGACGATGAGATGCTACATACGACGCAATAATATCTCATCTGTCGTCACTCGTTATGGGATACACTTTTTAAGTGAAACAATATATTTTAAAATACGAAAAGCTAAGATGCTGCAATGTCTTCTCTCGTTATGTGAAAATCGCTCGTCAAATTGTTTTTTTTTATATTTGGTTTTGCTCGTTAGGCAAAGTTTCGATGTATAGTTTTCCACTTTGGCTTCAAACTTCTATGTGAAATGATGTATTGAATTCATAGCTAACGGAATACAAAAATAATTCATTATTATAAAATATATTGTGTGTGAGACTGGAGACAGCACCAATTTAAAGTTTGAGAATTTCGAACGCTCGTACATTTGTATTTGATATGGTCTGGGATTTTAAATTTAATTTATTTTTTGTGTAATTTTTTCATTAATAAATGGCGAATTTAATTTAAGCTCTCGAGTTAAATAATTTTAAGGTTTCGTAATTTACGAGCAATAAAAATTAATTTATTATCAAAAAAATTCATACATACATATATTACACATAAGACAGTATTGTAAGTGGGAGCATTTTATATCTACCCTGAAAAGGTGTTCTTCGCAATAACTTTTCCAAATGATTTGAATATATGTATGTACATGCAAATGTAGAAGTGGCACTTACAGTTTCTCCTAGTGTTTCTGGTACCAAACTAGACTGGCCTAAAACTCTGACATAGAATTGAATGCATTTATATAATAAGCAGAATAGTGGAATTTACCTCGTAACGTAGGAAAAATTTAAATAATGTATGAATTTAATATAAAACAAAAAAGATTCGAGTCGGTTCATTTAAAGTGAGATATGTTTCTAATGACGTGCGTGATTAAAAAAATGGATTCGATTACAAACAACGTAAATCAAACTCAAGCAGAAAACAAACGATACAATTAATCTCGAACTCATCGAGAAAAAAGTAGCGAAACAGTCGATGCAATTTATGGTAGCCAAACGAGGCAGAGTATTGATTGTGAAAAGCGTTTTCGTTCGAATGAAATTTTCGTTTCTTTATTTTCGCGATCGAGATTTATGTGTTATCGTTTCGTTCGACATTAGGCCCAAGGCCCTCACCTTCAATTTAGGCGTCCCTGAAAGTTCGCAACTCTTTTACTTTTTCTAATCGTAAATAACGACCCGAAACAACAACCATTAAACCGAAAATACTCTCCGATTTCGACGTGAGAAATTTATGGGGCCGACAAAATTAGCTTTTTACCACCGAAGACAAACCATTCAAACGAAAATGCAATGAAAGATTTTCCCGACACATCGACAGCGGGATTCCGTTAATAAGCCGAGATTCGTTAAATTTTCTGTGATCGGGTCGACTAAACCGTGTAAAAGTCGTCAATTTAATGCGACTGGTCTATGAAGTGTGTTTACAGGCTTAAAACAGTGCATTACTGTTATACGAAAGCGAAACAGAAGGCTGCTGCTGCTGCGGAGCGAAATGCCAAGAATGCAGATCGTTTCTGGTGCGTCCGTTGTTCGAAGAAGGTCGCTCACTGTTAAGCCCGGTTGACAAAAGTAAGGAAGATGTTATCCCTTATATGTCCGATAGGGGTCATTCATTCGTCGTTCTCCCTTTATTTCTCGACTTCGATTTATAGGGAAATTCGTTTTAATGGCCGCATCACGAGTTCGGCGGATTCGACCAAGAGCCGGCTCGCTCGCCACATAACGGTACACATTATTCTGATTTCCTAGGCTCTTTGGCGAAGGAATGAGTAAGTGATATTTTACGTGATCTATTCAAAGTCGATGTGAAAACGAAATTCTTCACAGAGCGAAAAATTCCGATGCGATCCGGAGGTGGGCTCGCGTCGTCGCGATGCGATTGTTCTGCGGAATTGGTTCGAATCGGTGTGTCCATGAGGTGATTTATATCATATTTTTCCAATTTAATCAGATGATTCATATTTCAGATGATCTATACGAATTTTAGTCGAAAATGATTTATTTTCGTGTTTCCGAATCAAATTTAAAAGTCAATATTTCGTGTCAAATTGCACGGTCTCAAATTTCATATAACTTACGGTAGTAATTTTATCCGCTTATCGTTTCGTATGCATATTTTGAATTTGCTAAATATATTCAGATGAGATCAATTCATCATGACTACATTCAATTTTGAGACAGGCTGAGTTTATTTATTTTTATTTTTCAATGTGCACAAATTAGATTTATAAATAATTTTGAACGATAAATTATCGGGAAAATATATAGCGATCGTTTTTCAGGTAGCTCTTTGGGTGAGATCGTATTTTATGAACAAATTTCATGCAATATATTACAATTTTGTAAATTAGCTAACATTTTCATTGAAGCATATTTTTGAAAGTTGATAGGTTATTTTTTTTTTTTTTTTATTTTATTTTAACAGGCCCAGGGGCCCAATTCCACATCAATCAATATTCGCCATTATGGCAAAGACTACTCCGAAGAGTAAATTTTGGCAAGACTACTACGAAGAGTAAATTGCAAGACCACTCCGAAGAGTAAATAATCAGTGCACATAGATGTCACTAGAATCGTTCGAATTAATCGAACATGAAAGGTGTAAGGAGATGTGATAATTTGCGGAGCCGTTTCATAAAGCGTTAAATTAACACTTTTTTCGAATCAAATGAATCCAAATATTCGAAAGAAACGACCGTGTCTCCATATCAATTTTTATCAATTGAGAAAAACGACATTTTGACACTCGCCAAGATAGGACTCGAACCCACGCATCCAAGAATGCTGAATCGACACGGCATGCACTAACGCTTTATACCGCTGCGCTATCGGCTGGTTAATTTCGAATAAAAATTTGGAAAATTATATTTTATTGGAAAACCTTTTTATTTTCAGAATAAATGGGCTGTTCGCTCGTTCCATATAGGTGCATAAAAACACATACAAGATTATCATTAAATCATCTAATGGGCCATACCCTTTTCGAAGGGTTATTTTTACAGCCTTCATAAATCGCTAAGTTAATAACAACTTACAGCTCCGCAATTTCGATTATGATCGACACTTAAAATCGTACTGTACAGTCCGAAAACCACAATTAATCATTATTCGGTAATTATAAAAGATATTTTTTCGAATTCGCAAATAATTTTCACTCATAAATTTGTGCATGCACTTTTTTTCCATATCAATTACGTTCGAAGTGTTAAATAATCGTTTGCAAGTAGAAATCTTTCAGTCGGTGTTATGTAGTTATCAAAATCTATTTATGAAAACTCAATGTCGTATACAAATAAAAATATACAAGTGATTGTATCTATGTATATTTTCATGATAAAAATAACTCACAGTTTCGATAATAGTTGCCAAATTTTCAAAAGATTTTACTTCTATACATTTCGATGGATGTTTTTTTTTATTTATTCAAAACCCCGTAAAGTAACGTTATAGAGAAGTTGTATTATTAATTTCTGATAAAATTAATGATAATTAATAATCGATTGATAAAATGATTGAACTGTTGAAATACAAATTCATATAAACTGAAGATATGTATTAGATCCGATCTCAATCCCAGGCGGATCAAATTTTATCATGTTTTTCTATTAATTTAGTCCATTTTATATAAATTTAGATGAAATAAATCGAAAACTATTTTTTATAAGAATCCTCAAAAATAAGGCCGTAATATTCATTATTTTCGGCTGAAAACCATTTTGGCGAAAATCCTCGAAAACGCCACAAATAAAAATTAAATATAGTAAAAACGCATCAATACATAATTTAAATAAGATCTATTATTGTAACTAAGGTATATATTGAAATAAATACAGTTTGTTATATGAAAGTAACCCTTATTACAATTTATAATAAGAGCGTAAACAGCATAGATATAGATGAAAAGGAGTCATCGAAACGGCCAGCGTGCGAGTGACGTCTGTGAGTGTGCGCAGCAGCTGAGTGCGGGCTGCTGAGCGGTCTCCGGCTCCCGTCGTCAGCTGATAAACATTATCGGGTCTGATCGTCTTCGGCGAGTCCTCGATCCTCGATCGTCAGTTCGGGAGTCGAAGAGACGAACGCGAAAGCATGGGGGAGACGCTGCAGGCCGTCAAGCACTACCAGCGGGTACTGGAGCGCAGCTCGCACGACGAAAAGAGGGTAAACTGACTCCTATACTCCTACACTTCTATACTCCTCGATTCTTTATTTATCTCATCTCGCCGACTCGTCGACTCATCATCTCATCGGTTCTTCGACTCCTCGTCGAGTTTCGCGCCCCGCAATATTCGCGCATCGCTCGAGTATCCCCTCCCCTCGATTGCGTTTCACGCACTTAACCTCAAAATCGGACGTCAAAAGCTCACACGTCAAATTGTCGAGCTCATTTGGTCTGTCAGAGTTCGTCACCGACTTCGGCCAGATACGGTTCGAATCATATTCAATTTCCAATTTTCGAACGGTATCCGATGCGTTTCAAGACCGTTTCTAGTACGGAAGGTCGTCGGTTTTCAAACAGTGGGTTTTGATTAATTTCTTTCATGCGTATTGTGCATTGTGTATTTATTCTTTTTTCTATAAATTAAGCTACAAAAAATTCAAATTTTTATTTAAAAAAAACATGGCTCGCGTATCTTGTATATTTTTAACACTGTACATTATATTTTTTCATATTTGTAAAGACTCAGTACAAAAAATATTTGCGAAACGATGCCATAGATTATCAGCTTCACAATTTTCAGATGATACGTTGTATAGAGAAGCTCTATCAACTTCCCGTGACCGTTCAGTTACTTCAAGATACCGGAGTGGGCAGAACTGTAAACGCTCTTCGCAAAGGAGAAGGAGACGTAGCTTCTGCGGCGAGAACGGTCATAGCAAAATGGAAACAGATGGTTTCCGATGAAGAAGAAAGATTAGAAAACGCCGGTGAGTATTTTGGAATAATTTCATTTTTCTCGGGTATTTTATAAAATTCAAACGTAATATTTTTAAAGTGACCCTGACTTTGAAAGACAAAATTAAATAAACAAAATCTTACTGAGATATTCGCGTTTATTTTAATTCTTATAATGATTTTTTTTTGTATGTCAAACAAAAGAACGTGCTGAAAACCTTCGAAATTCTCATTCTCCTGCACAAAATGAGGATTCTTCACCATATAGTGCCGAAAGAGTTTCAGAAACAACATACAAAAGTAGTTCGATGAAACATGATAAATATAGAAAATCTGAATCGGGCACATCAAGAATGAAAGATGAATACAAAAAATCATCTGATAAATACAACGAAGATAATGTTCATCATAGGGATCATAAGAACAACAGTAGTCACAGTAAAAAAAGACAGCATGACAGTGAGGTATAAAATTTCATTCAATTTATTTACATATTTAATGCATCAGTTAATTTTGATTATGAATTTAAATATTGTATTTTTCATAGATATCTCATAAGAATGCCAAATCACAAAAATTAGCTTCATCTTCGAGTGAAAATGAAAATGATTCGAATGATGAAAACGAAGAAGAAGAAAATGAAAGCGATGAAGATAATGGGCAGATTGAAAGACAAAAATCGGAAAGCGATGAACATGAGTATGCCAATGAACGCTCCGCTCATAAAATTTCATCAGATGAGTCAGAACAGGAAACACCTAGTTCTAAAACCTCATATAAATCCAAAAAATCTAGTTTGACGGACTCTGTGAAAACAAAAAGTAAGCATTTGCATAATACTGATGAATCAGATAGACATAGACATAGACACAAATCCGACAGTAATGATAGTAGCCGACACAACTCTAATCATAGTAAAAGTTCTTCTCGAGATCGTGAAAAATCAAAATCAAAATCTAAGCATAGTTATTCATCTCAAGTTGAAGATTTGCATTTGAAGTACGAAAGAATAAGACAAGCTGAAAAGAATGAGTTGTCAGATGAAAATAAACATAATTCCAAAGGTCATTCAAGCGACACTAATAATGTAGAAAAGAGTTCTCATTCGAGAAGTAAAAGTAAACACTCAAGTACCAAAGAAGAACATTCTAATCATTCATTGAAAAGTAATAAAGAAAGTAGCAAACATCACAGTCACAAAAGCAAACATGGTGACAAAGAAAAATCAGAAACTGAAAAATCCAAGAAATCTAGCAAGCATAAAGACTCTTATGATAAAAATTCTTCATATGATGATTCAAATGTGAAAAAAGATTCAAGAAGCAGTTCCGAGAGTAAAAGGAAAGATTCAAAAAGTGACAGACACAAAGAAAAACATAATTCATCAAAAGATTCATCTTCTAGTAAGACAAATTCTAAATCCAAAGTCAAAGAGTTATCTGAAAGTACATCTGAAACCAAAAAGAAAAAAACGTATGAACATGGTGAAAGTATAGATGGTGGATCAGGTAAATATAATATTGAAACATAAAAGATCACAATAACATTACTTTCACGAAAAATGAATTAATTTTCAATATTTTTATTTTTTTCGTGTTCACCCTAGGAGCAAGTTTTGCTGAAGCTCTTGGAATGATATCTCCTTCTAAATCTAACTCATCTATTAAAAAGAAATCTTCATCTAGTTCTAAAACTTTGGCTGAATCTCAAGGAGAAACTTCATCCAAGAAACATTTTGATGAGGTGAATCTAATAGAATTATTTTATCAGTTTATTTTTTTAACCTTTAATATAATATCCAATTTTTACAAAAATAAATGCAATTTAGAGTACACCGGCCCTTCTTCAATCATCGAGTAAATTAACACCTCTACCATCGTTGACAGTATCAGTTTCAGCGTTACCTGATATTTCACCTAATTATGTACCACGACCACCTCCTAAACTTATTGAAAGTCCATTCCCACCAATATCAGAAGAAGAGGCTTTGACTGTTGTTATGAATTCAAAAAATCAGAGGTATTTAAATTGTATAATATCAAGAAGTTGTAAATGAAGTATTCTGTTATGTATTATATATTTTCATTATCTTTTTACAGAACAAAAGTGTTTTCTGGAAACAAATCAGCACATGGGCATATACCCACCTTGTATGAACTATGTGTCTTCATCTTGCAAGAACATATTAACGGTAGATTAGCTTGTGTTTTTTTCACATATTCTTTACTACATCATTTCTTTTATATTTAATGTGCAGATTTAGAATACACTGGTGGTATACCATATGAAATAATCAAGCCTATTGTTGACAAAGCATCCCCAGAACAACTATTCACATTAGAGCATTACAACCCTTATTTGATTGAAGATACAGATCCCCTATGGCAACTTCATTGCAGTAGAAGATTTCGAAACAAATCAAGGCAAGAATTGGAATCATGGCGGGATATGTATATGGTGTGTTTAAATTTATTAAAATATACACAATCATGTATTTATAAAATTTTCTGAATTTTATTTTGTTTTTAATTTATTTATTTTAGAGGTGTTGCGATGAACAAGAAGCGAAATTGAAGTCTTTGACTGCAAATATAAAATTGTCACAGGACAAATCTCAACCAGTTCGTACCACAAAAATGGCATATGTTGACAGCATTGTTAAACCTCCAAGAAACATAGCTAGGAAACAGGTATGATTCATAAAATATAGTACAAATATAAAATAATTGATATGCAGGACCGATAAAGATATTTCAAAAATTTTCGAAGATTATAAAAAAAAATTCGACTGTGACTTTATTTTCAGTGTTTCCAAAAAAAATAAAAATAATAACATTTCAAGGGAGGAGAGTCATGTAAAACTTTGTCCATGAACGTTTAAGAATTATTCAGCACTGACGTAACACAATTACGAAATATTTAAGGTTTTTTACACATGCTCAAAAATGTCACTATCCACTAAAATTTCTGAATTTAAGGAAAGATTCGTAACGAAAATTTTTGAAAACCCCTGGCATATTTAATGATTTTGTTTTCAGAGGGTCCGGAAAAATCGTACTGGGACCCGGATTATATCTCAGCGACCCTGATATTATGTGTCGGTTTTCTTTTTATCAGGCTTTACATGGTACTGCCAGGAAACCTGTGGCAAGTCCAGCAGCGCGTGTCGCATCTTTAGCTAACAGTACTGTTTTCAATGCCTCATCAGCAGTTGGCGTAGGAACTTCTTCATCAACTGCACCTGTAAGAACTAGTTCATTTGTTAAGCCAAAGAAGGCGCCATTGATGCAGAAAGCGTTACAGTTGATAAAAGGACGATATAAGCGATGATTTCTCATTTTTGTTCCTATTTTATCCTAAAATAATTGATTTTTTTGCTTAAAGTTTTCAGTAAGTTATAAAAGAATCATATTTTATCGAATTTTGAAGAAATTATATCAATCAAATTATCCCTAGAAATTGTATATAAAACTGTATACAAAAAGTTTTTTTTTTTTTTTGAATATTGTATTTATGGTTTCTAGATCTGATAATGGTAAATTTGTGAATAGTTACGTATGTATATTTGTACCTAAATTCTTTAAGGTTTTTTAGTATTATAATTGTTCTTTTTTTTGGTAATGTTGATACCTATTGAATCTTTTTCCAAAATTATATTGTTCAGGTTAGTCAAATAGAATCATATTTTTGAGTATATTTGGAATCAAGTATGATAAAGAATTTTCATTTAAAACCAATTCACTTCACGTGTTGGTTATTAAAAAATGAAAGTGATTCTTGTGAATTCAACTTCTTCATTGTAAATGTTTAAACAAATTTAGCTACTACTAATTCATGTAGTATTTTAAAATGTTTACCTATAAAGTTTTTTCTTGAAATGTTCTAAAACGGGAATATTTAGATTTTTCGTTAGAATTATTTGAAAAATATTTTTTATCGATTGTATTTTACACAAATCAAATTTATTTTTTGAATCTAATAGGTATATTTGTTTGATTATGATTGCTAAAATTTTCAATTCAAATTAGCAAAATAAGAACTACCTACCTACATATTGAAAAAAGTTGTTTGTATGTGATCTTATTGCATACGCACTTAAGATTTATTTTTAATTATTTTTACGTGTGTTCTTTTTGAAGAATTTTATTTGATATGCTTTTAAAATAATAATTTCATGAACCTTATTATCTAGTGATGACTAATCTATTTTCAAATGTGTTTTATTTAAATAAAAAAAAGGAATTTTTTTCAATCCATTTATTTTCACATAGTAATGTATTTTTACACATTTAAAATTAAATTTGATAAAATAACTGCACGTTTGGAAAAGATTTATTCAAGAAATCTTCGTTGACTGTTGTCACTAACTGAGGACATCTGTACACCCCAAAAAATCCCAAATTTGGACATCTCCTCGCTAACTGTTCCAAAATTTGTTCATTGATATTTTTTATTTTAGCTACGCTAAGATACTCCAAATTACACCAATTAGGACACGAGAATACTGCAAGCAAAGCTTTTTGAGAGAAGTTATCATTGTTCCACAGAGACAATGAGTTAATACTCAATTTATTCAAACATATTAAACCTTGATCGGTAAAATTTTCACATCTAATAAGAGTCACTTTCTGAACATTTTTGCATTCTGAAATATATTTCAAGAGATCATCATCATAAGACTCCCCTGCATATATACCTAGTGTTATCAATATATTTTTATTTTGAACTAAAAATTGGATTACATTTCTTTGAGAAACATTTTTTATCTTTTGAATATCTAAATGTCTAATGTTATGACACAGAAGTAAACTATCAAAATTTTCATCAGACAAACCAAAATCTGATAACAAAACACCTTTGAGTTTGGTCAAATGACTAAAATCGATATTTCTACAACGCAATCCAGATTGGTGAGGAGGCAAATAGCAATTTTTCAAACTTAAAATTGTCAAATTAGAAAGAGGCTCTATATTTCGTAGAGCTTCATTTTCTATTTTACACATGACTAATCGCAATTTTTCCAAATTAACACATGTTCGTAATATAAATGTGATTTCATCCAATTCGTCTATTTTCCTAATGGTCATATTCTTTATTAGCGAAGCGTGAGCTCCAATTTTTTCTGAAAAGCTCTGAAAATTCGTTATTTTAAATTCGTGAGTAATTTCCAATTCGCGCCAAATTGGCAAATCAAATACTAAATCCTTCCAATATTGAGAAACGCATTCTACAATTAACAATTCTTCGAAGGATAAATATGATAAGATTTTGGTAAGAATTTCGGGCGGAAAATCTTCAATGTTCATATTGTATTCAGTCTGAAACACAGAAGTCTGCTAAGTGATATTGATGTCCTGAACTAATGAAATTTCATATTGAGAGAGGAAGTATTGAAGAAAAGCACTAAAATAAACTAAATCGAAATGTAGTAACATAAAATTGATCAAACAATTAAAACGAAAAGCTTATTTACTTTAATTGTGACATTGACGCAGTTTCTTCATACAAGATACGTAAGTATATGTAGATTTTTCAGTTGAGACTCAAGCAGAGTTTTTTATGCGCATGGTACGAATTTAATTTAATTTCTTACCTTGCCTAGATAAGAGAACTTAGGAATACATGGAACTATTTTTTGTTTTTAGCCCCTAACTTCGTTTTGGAAAACTGGATTTTGATGAAAATAGTATGTATAAAAGTGTTCGGAATATAATTGAAATTATATGGTAATGAGCGCTGGTTAAAATAATCTACAACAGCGTTTTCTGAAGTGTAATTTTTTTGATTATTTTTGTAAAAAATTAAATTGTCTGTGATTTGATTATCTACCGTATCTGGAAAATGTTATCGATGCCTGAAGTTTTCAGATATCATAGAATATTAGTGCTATCAATTGAAAATATTTGGTTTTTCTGGTATTCGATTTATCCATATTTCACATAAAACGACTGTCATCTTGTTTTCCTGTTGCGTAGGTACCTACTTATTGCAACGTGTGCGAAAAACGGAACGGCAGAACTTGTTTGATTTTGATGTTTGACAGATGACACTTATTAAGTTAGTTATAGTTTTTGGTTTCGTTTGTTTTTGATTTTAGTAAGTTCTGAAATGCCCGTAGACGATATTCAATATTCTGGAAAATATAGCGACGACCAATATGAATATAGGTACACTACATATACATAATATACTTTCTTATAAAGTAAGGTAACCATCCTTTAAAATAAAAATTTAATGAATACTGACAATGAGTGATTAGATTAACGGTACGATACATGATTAACATGATTGTAGCTGATATCATTTTGATATTCGCTAACCTAACCTCATCTGAAAAATGAATCTTACATAACCTAATTTTGCACTAAATAGTGATATGAAATTCTGTTTCTAATATGATGTTACTTAAAAACAAATGTTTTGTTTGCATTTTATAACTTATCTTTGTTGTGATAGCAGACTTTAAAACCAATGTTGTTCTGGTAAATCTAGTGCAAATGGTCACCATGGTAAATATCTATATTCCATGTTATATATGTTTTTATTGTATAAAATCTTGTTTCAGGCATGTGATTTTACCATACGATTTAGTTCCAAGAGTTCCTAAGTCTCATCTGATGACAGAAACTGAGTGGAGAAATATTGGCGTTCAACAGAGTCCCGATTGGGTTCATTACATGATGCATTCTCCGGAGCCCCATGTTTTACTATTCCGAAGACTAAGAATAGGGGCGCATAATAGCAATCACCCAATTCGGAATGGCAACGGTTAACTTTATACAATTAGTGCAAAATAACCATCTAAAAATGCTTCTTTTAAACTTTGAATATGTTTTGCGTTGTGTATCATATGCTTTGGACGTTTCAATCCTTTGAAGCATCATATATTCCATGATCTTTAGTCTATTATTGTGATTTGTTATTTTTCTAGATTTTTTTTACATGTATATATACAATTTTGAGATTTATAAATAAAAGAAAAATAAACCATTTTATGTCTTCATTATTTTATTACATATTCATAAGTATGTACATGTGGCATGAAATAAATGATGGGTGATTATTTTTCATGTACTTCACTTTGTCGATATAAATTGATATTTACATACAAATAGAATAACAATGTAATATACCTTTTATTCGGCAACTTAACATAGCTCAACCAAGCGTAGATATGTATTATTTTACGATGAGTTTATAATATTTAAAATAAGTTTGGTTTTGAATCTAACATAAAAAAGTACAATTCGTTACATATCGAAAGATACGACAGATTAGTATCGAAATAAGATATGATTATTGATATGAATTTCTCTGATTTGGATATGATATTAAAAAACAATTAATAATTCAACATGAAAAGAAATTGATATGCAAATTTTCAATTGGTCGATGGCGATGAAAATAGTCTCGATGAAATTGAATGGTTTTTGCGTTTTTATTAAATACGCCAACTTTGGCATATGTATTATTCTATATAAATAATATAATGATTGGTCATTTTAATTTGTATGAATCGTATAAAAAGTGTTAGTAAAGTGGCGTCCAAGACTGCCGTAACATGTTAATGATAATAACTACATTAAAATAATAAAGATTTTTTTGAAAGAAGACGATAGCAGCAGTTCAACATTGTCTTTTCAAAATCTACTAGAAAAAACAGGTCATCCCTTAATAATAGTACAACTATTTTTCTAATGACGAGACTGATAATTAATGTAGACTGAGTCAATTATATCAGTTAATATATTAATATATAAAAGTTATTATTAAATGACTTATAATTAATAAGTTATATAATATAAGAATGTAAAATAACTTGATGATTTGTTTTCAATATTTTTTGTAAAATATTTAGCATTTCCATTCGGAGTTCACAATAATTAGGTAGGTAGTTATTGTTTACACAGTAAAAAATTGGACATATAAAAAGTTCTAAACACCTTGTTTTTTTTTTGCGATGAAAAAGCATTTTGTCATAATCTTGAATATTTTGTCATTAATATTGGATTAAAAAATGTCGATTTGATGGAGTCATCTGGACATGAAGTGACGATAAAACCAATAAGAAGAATCTATTTGTGAATAGATTTGCCATTGGTGTAATGCGGCGGTACACTGCTCCCTTCCTCGGTCATCACATTAACTAATTCCTCAACTGTTCGGTTTAAGTCATCTGTAAAAAAAAAGAAACCGGTTAAATTATTTTCGATGGCTCTGAAGAAAATACATACCTACTTAAAAACGTAATGATCTCACCTTAAGAAATTCGTCCAGTGGCTATTGCATGCAAGATGTTAATAATACATTAAATTATGAATTAGGTACATATTAAGCAAAATCACCATATACATATGATAAAAGTTTTATGGATCATTTGATATACCTATGCAGGTAAATATATCATGTTCCCCAAAAATAAGTTAAGGTTTTACATTAATTTTACATTTACATCTTATTTTAAGGGTAAATTATGTAAGAGAAGAACAAAATCGATTCTTATTTGAATGCAATTTTGATTCTTCACTACACTGTGAAAAGTAAATCTTAATTCCCGCATGATTTTAAAATTTATCGGTCTTGGAAATAGAATTCCGTCAAAATTAAGTTGCTTAAAAATTATGTAAATGAGTTTGAACTGTATTTAAAATTTAAATTATGATTTTTATTTTTTTATTGATTGGTCGAATTCGAATTCGGTCTTGACCAATAAATTTTATGATCGTGGGGGGATTAAGATTTACTTTTTACAGTGTAGGGTCTTATTTTCGGGGTAACTGGATAATTATTTTTCAAAGCAATATAGTACACCCAACTTTCTTTTTACATGGTGGATAGGGACCAGCAAAAACCGTGTAAAAAAGTGACATTTTTCATTTTGCGATATTTATTATATAGTTCAAACAAACCGTGTTAGACCAAATAAATCATGTAAAAAAATAATTTTTTAATTTTTTCAAACCGTGTTATTTTGAAACCGTGTAAAACGAGAGTTGGGTGTATATTAGAATCATATGTAACTATATTGAAATCAAAAATATAATAGCAACAGATTTAAGGAAATATAGTGTGAATAATATTTGTTGATTAGTCTTTTCTTTAAAACATTTAACATAAAAAGTTTTTTAATTTAATTAGGTTTTATTAGACGACTTGAAATTACTTGAAATGATGATAAAATAAATATGGGTTTAAGTGCCTTTACCTGCACAATGCATAAGAGCACCTACAGCTGTTGGTTGCAAAGATTGTGGAGGGTGAGGTGGAGGTGGAGGCCTTTCCAGTGAACCTTCGCGTCCCGGCTCTGACCAACGACCATCTAAATTATCCCATCAAAACCATCCAAATGTTAAATACCATCACCATATTAGTAAATTTATAGAAATAAGGGTTTATTATAATTTTATAGTATTTTATAGACTAATTAAGATTTGTAGAGAAGTGAGATAAAGAAATATTAAAAATCAATACTGACTTGTGACTGCGTCATGGTAAACTCCATTATGCATTTTAGCCGGGGAATCGGTAGCTAACTGGGAGGCAGTTACAGCCCTCGTCTGTAAGGTTCCTGTGCGAGCTGGAGAAGCACTTTGACCAGGTTGCTGAAAAAAAAAATTAAGAAATCACAGATTATTTGAATTTAGTCAGGTAATCTAACAAATGTCAGATATCTCACCTCATCTAACAGCTGACGTAATCGCTGCAATTGAGCTTCTAATTGTCTGTTATGATCTTCCAATATTTGCATTCGAGCTTCCAATCTTCCTTTATGTTGTCTTAATAATCTAGCTTCAGCCATCATATCCTATATTGAAAAAAAAAATTACAACAAATTTATAAATGGTAGGTACAATAAAAAATGATGTACAAAATGTGAATTTTTGCATACTTGATCAGGAACATGATTTCGATTATCATTGTTATTGTGCTGTTCTTCAGGAGTAGAACCTGGAGTTGACTTAGCTCTCAGCCGTTCATATTCAGCTTGTAAATTAGCATTCTCTTCTTCAAGCTCTCTGCAAATTTAAATACGTAATTTTAAAGAAAACTTGATTAGAGTAAAAAATATATAAAAGGTAGGTATATGTATATTATGTACCTGATCATAGCTTCCAATTCTTCTCGTTGTTCCTGATGAATGATTGTCATCACTTGCCCTGGGCTACGTGGAGGTTCATCTGTGTTCCCACCAACTCCGGAAGATGAACCATTAAGCGATTGGCAATAAGCAGCAATCAATTGATGCTCATCATCACTATGAGGATATTTAACATTAGTTCATGTATATAAGTCAAATAGAATTTCTATGAAGAAAAAATTTAAAGCACCTGTCTGGTGTTGAGTTGGTTCTTTGCCGTTCGCCTAATTCAACTTGTGCAAGTCTAGACGCATACATTTCTAGTCGAGTGTGCATATCATCACTGGAAGTAGCAGGAGCATGTGCGGGGTGTGGATGAGTGGCACGTGCAGCATGATGATGTGGCGAAGGTGCAGGCGATTCTAAGGCATCACCTTCCAAAACTGTTTGCACTGGCAAATAACCAACCCTGGGATGTTTCTTGAAGTAACGAGCAGATTTAAATTTGTTACGAAGTGCTCTGGTGAAATCTCTTACATCCTCTCCCGATGTTGTCTGAAAATGTAATAAAAGTATAAAAATAGATAAAGTGAAATTCTGATCGAATGTTTCATGAAACTAAATTTCACATACAGCTGTACAATATTCTTGCATTGGATGTGTGAGTTTATGATTTTTAGCTTTGCGTCCGCTGAAGAAGCATTTCTGGCACATATCAAAGTTGAAACATTTCAGGCAACGATAACTGAAAATAAAAATAAAACATTAGGAGTTAATTTATATGAATGTATTTCAATGAACATACGTATACAAATAAAAAAATCATACCGGAATCCAATAATGGGGTATTCTTTGCAAATGTTGCACTTGGCTTGATGTTTAGCATGCTCAGCAGCAGCTAAACGATGCAAAACTGGCAACCAAACCATAGACTGTGGTTCTCGCTGTAACCAATGCAAAAAATGAACAGCTTCAATAGCAGCGGGTTGACCATCACCATTGCGTTCTAAAGATTTATCACCATCTTTTTCTTTAGAATCTAAAAATTTATCATCAAAAAAGTATTAATATTAACATCAAGCACATGAATAGGTATAATAAACATGTTTCATTAAAAAATTGAAACCTTTTCCTTTCTCTAACGTTCCAGTTTTGTCTTTAGCTGTTGAGGAAGCTTTTTCGAAGCATGATCGAACAGATGGTTCAATATTAGATCCACCAAAAGCTGCAACTTCACCAAGCTGTCTTGGTACTTGAATACAATCATGAAGCAATAAACCAAGTTTGCGTTGATCAGCCATGCATGATGGATCAGCAATAAGTCGGAATAAATATCTAAAACAAAAAACACATTAGGTTAATATATTTATGAGAAAATTATAATTTTTGCAAAAACCATACCTGTATTTTTCTTCTAAGTGTCCTTTACATAACAAAACCAATCCGACTTTGAAGCTCAACACACGAATTTGACCAGTACGTTGGCTGTCGTAAACATTCAACAACCAATTGACAGCTAAATCTAAGCATAACGGTACATTAACAAGACTAGGATTTTCAGCAGCGATGACTTCATACAATGAGGTGAGTACGGTGATCATATCTGGTATATCAATTAATTTATCATTTTGAGCGCGTAAACCATGAGTATCAAAAGCCTCTAAAGCAGCGGGTAATTGTAACATGTGCACTAAAATCAATACCATTAACATGAGCTAAATTGCATTATAAAAAAATAAAATATGAAAGCAAAAATACATACTACAAAGAGCTTTTTGAACAGTTCTTAATTTCATAGCAGTTCGGTAAGCAGAAAATCGAACTTCATTCAAGTCAGCCAGCGAGTTCATCAATTCAATCATTTTAGGATGATCCCAATGAGTCGTTTCCAGTTCATGACTGTAAGAATAGTAAATAAATTTAACAATTTCTATTCAGATTGTACTTAAATAATGAAATTATCAATATGTATTTACTTGATATAGTAAGGCACTTTGTTGGGGGTAACGGCTCGCTCCCATGGTGGTTCGACAGAACCGGCCAAAAAACCTTGACCGGCAGCAGCGCCTCCATCTTTTCCAAACTCTTCCAATTGCTTGATACGCTCTTCGGTGGCAATTTGTAAGACCTTGGTTCTATAATGAAATTTTTAATAAGTATGTATTGAAAGTTACAATTAAAATCTACAAATATGCTGAAGAATTGATTACCTAGCAGTGAGATCTTCAAGAGCTAAAAGAAGATGATTAGCCACAGGTATACGAGCACGCTGAAGAGCAACAGCCTGTTGAGGTAGATCTTTCAGAGCTGCAGCAGGAGCAGGTCTGGCACGAAGACCAGCAGCTTGGGCACGAGCCTCTCTAGAATCACCAGGTGGTGCCCAACGAGCTCGAGCCGCTTCCAAAGCTGTCACACGAGCAGCAGCTTCTTCTACACCTTGCTGGAAAACGCGTACTTTCTGAAAAACAAAAAAAAAAAAACAAATGAAAAAGCATTCCACATTCGAAGAGATAAAAATATATCTGAAAACACTGACAAAAAGCATATTTGAAATATTCGAGTTGGTAAAAAAAAAAAATTTTTTTTCAAAGGGAAAACTCTCGAATTAAAAAAGGTTGTATTTTATAATGTGGCTGTACGATAAACTCTGACATATTTCGTAAATGGATGCCGTTTAAACGGTCGAAAAATTACGGCACTTTACGACTGGAAAATAATGTAACGTGAACGCAATAAAAAAGGGTTAACCTCGTCATATCCACGTACGAATATGAATATATGCGAATTTCACGAATTGAAATATTTAAAGCCTCATCATTGTTTCACCGCAAAACTCCTACGAAACATGTAATAAACACGGCCCTTTCGTCGCAAACAAAAACGTATCAAAATCATTACGAAAACTCATTTCGCCATAATATTGCGTGTACGTATATTATGCATTATACGAATTTTTGCGCTAACTAATCTGCTCGCGGCACACGGAAAATCGTTTTCCGAAATTGAAAACGCTTTCATCAAAAAGTGATTTTCCTCCGAGAGACCCAGTATCGGCGGACGGACAGGTGTTCAATTTGAACGAACGAGAAAATTCGACTGTTTTCCGAGAAAATCGAACTCATCATCGTTAAGTCCTCGTTCTCGACGAATATTCTCTCACCGTACCGAAATAATATCGGGAGAGGAGACCCCTTTTTACCCCTTTCAATACGAAAAACAAAAAAATCAAAACCGATGTTTATCTCTCGGCAATAATTCATTCGATCGAGATAATTTTCACGAGTTCGCAGAGACTAGTCACTAGTGCTTATCTGCGTATTGATAACTCGATAAATGATTATCCTTGGAGAGTCTGGGGCGGTTTTCTGGCCAGTCATAAATCATGGTAGTCTACCGAGTTAACCCCCTGGGAAAATAGCGGAATACAACAACGTGACGCCTGAAAATTTAATGGGTATTCGTATTTATTGATAAAAGAATAACTAATAAACTCAACAGTGGAATATATACATTGAAAAATCAAAATGAGTTTCTGTAGATGAAAAATTGATTGAAATCAAAACAAGCTTTCGACAAAGAGTAAAACCATTGATATACGAGACTTTCATCGTGAAATTGAACACTGTGAGTTTTTCATTTTACCAAAGCCTAGACATAAAACGCACAAAACTACTGCGAATACATACTACATTTGCAGATTTCAGCGATCGTCACATTGTGCGATACTAAAACGTAATTTACGCTATTTTACGGTCTCGTCGGAAACTCGATGGGACAACATTGTCGACTTGCAACTAAATAGCCTTCGCTAAATATCCAACGGCCGTATTGAATTCGCAAAGACGCAAGAACATGAAAAAACATTTCGACTCGATTCGAAGACGACTTTAAACCAAAGTTTCACATTCTGTTTGATGGATCGGTTATGTATCACAGTTTGTGGGCGTTTAGACCATATTCACGGTGTTGTATTGTTGTCGTGCCGTTGAACTCGCGGCATTGTTGTGATGGGTATTCCGGTGAGCGCGCCCATGTCAAATATCACAAGTTAAGATGATACGATATAATAGTAAGAAGTACGAAGACTTTCATCAGAGTCTGTCGTGTCGTAGCAGTTCGATTCTTGTGACAGTCTAATGAAAACGTTTGAGTTATGTCGTGTCGAGAAAATATGGTTATCGATTGCGTCGACAGCGGTCAGCACGAGTGCTTGCACAACTGTGATTTGTCCACAAAAATATAACGAGGACGCACTTATAATATCAGAATAATAAAATAATCAATGTAAAATAAATTTTAGTTAGTGCAAATATTATTCGAGCTTATTTTGAACTTTAGCCGTAGCGCGAAAACGCGAACAGGAAAGAGAACATTTTAAAACCGAATGCACATAAATACGAACGATCCGAAGTGAAAATTGTTTATTTTAGAGCTTTGAGTGCCCGAGAGAGCTTTCGGCTTCCGATTGCCAACAAATCAACAATAAATTAGAAGCTTGCAAACAAAAGCAATATTTCGCGACCGGTTTGTGTCAGATGGAAAGCGAAAGACACGACTTAACTAAGTGAAAACCAGTATTGGAATAATATTATAACTAACAGATCACTTTTTCAACTATACGACACTAGTACGAGATGAAAAGAATCGTGAGAAAATTAAGCGACCAGATCGTCCAGCACCGACCACACCCGATTAGCTGATGATGGACAAGAAAAAAATGTATTTTTGACATGCGAATGATCGACGGCATTATGTCAAATTGACATACGTGAAAAACTTGTAATATTAATCTACTTTGATTCAACTGATAAAAATGAAACCATATCTGAGAGCTTGATATGCGGATCAAATTCGATATTCTAAAATTTAATTAAATGAAAATAACGAAACTATAACATCATTATATACATATATTTATATTGAATTGTGTTTGTACATACAATCGGACCGCCATTTCACGGACAGCGATACGAAATTTCCACAAAGCGAATTTCATCTGCGGAAAACTCGACGCGCGGCCGCACGAAAATTTGAAAGAAGCGCGCCAAAATCGAGATGGCATTTCTTTAGAAATACGCAAAAGAGGGGAAATAAAGGCCGACATTCAGATTTTCAACCCGTCGAGGGCCGCGGACACCCCGAAGATGCGAGATAACAAAAACGGTTTACCAGAAACTGCCGACAACAAAAGCGAGATTTCTCGTCTCGGAGCGAAATATAAAAGTTACCGCGAACGAGACGGACAGGGGAGGCTACGACATCTGACGTGACATCGCCGCTCAACGGGTTGAATAAATTAAAATATTACTTCCCCTCACCCACTGCAAAACGTAAATATGCACGTTGTATAGGGCGTTTATATTTACGTTATGAAGGGGTGCGAGTTTTGGCGAGAAACGTCTGTCGCGCGAAGACGTGGAAATTCGTGATTTTCTCGACTTAAGTGTGAAGTTTAGATATTGTAAAAATTATAAGTTGAATATGTGATGTTTGCAAATGATTCGTTTTATATTTGGGATCTGTTATAAAAATAGCCAGTTCGTTAAAGGGGTGAGAGACCGAGCATTAAACAGGTGAGAGCTTCGTTGGAAAATGTCTGTCGCGCGAAGATGTAGAAATTCGTGCTTTTCACGACGTAAGTGTGAAATTTAGTTTTGATACTGTAAAAATTGTCAATCGGGAATATATTAAAATACTTAAATGTGATTAATTTTTATATGCGGGATATTTTATATAATATTTACGTATTAACGTATTCTTGATATCGATATCTTGTTTGGATTTACGTAAGTAACCAATGGAAATATAAGTATACAAATATAAATATAAGACTTATGCAAATAATGAATACAGTGTAAAATAAAATTTCAGTATGTTACACATTGTACGTTAGAAAATCATATCGTAGATATTTTGACTCAATATTGCGAATAATTGAAATTACTCACTAAAATGACTATTTTCTGGATTTTTAATATTCATTCAACAGTTACAAAGGATACTATTATATAATATGATAACGTTTTATGAAAATAGTTTTCATAGGACAAGATACATACAAAATATTATAGACACATGTAAATGTTTTAAATTTTACAGCCAATTAATGATTAAATGTATGGCACTTTTCACAAAAGTTACCTTTGTAAAGCGGAACATTATAGAACATGCAAACGTACCGGGTTTCACTGCGCTCATTGTACACATTGCACACATGACGAATTCTGGTTCGATATTTGATTTTGTTGGACGTTATAATCTACATTTGACAAATATTTCAGAAGTTTGATACCAGAATTATAGATATCAATATTAAAATAAATTTATTAAATATTCTAATCGTGTACTATGTACAAATATACTATGTACTCTGTGCACGAATTGGTAAACACTAAAATCTTCGTGAACTCTACTTGTGCCACAACCAAAGAAACAATTTTTCAAAAAATATCAAATGAAAAAAAAAATACGCAAAGAAGAGATTCTCGGAATCAGATTGAGAGAATACACCGAAATGTGTTTCTAACGTTCTGTGACCTTAGCTCTGACGCGAAGAAAAAAAATCAGTTTTCGGAAACGACCTTTTCTCCGTCTCTTCTGGACCCGAAAAAGAAAAACGGAAGACGCTAAGAGAAAAGCACAAAAAAATGGGAAGAAAAGAATGCAGCGGAAGATAGCAATCGTGGAATTGTTGAAGCGCAGTATCGCTACGGCTCATTTGACGCGCTCTCTTGTGCAACTTTGCCCAGTAAAACAATCGCGAAAAACGAATGCTTCATTCGACTAACGAAATAAAAATCGATCGAAATACGTATTCGGATCATTTGATCGGCGAATAATCGCAATTTATCGTCAACGATCGCCGATTACTTTTCCGCATTGCATGTGCTTCTCGGAGAGCTCGATCGTCTTTTTTTTATTCGCCGCTCTTAGAACATCCTTTCACATGCGATTTCGTTTTTTTTCCAGCAGAACGGTGTCTTCAGCTTTACTTTTTCTAACGAGCTACCCGATTTCCTACAACTTTCAGAATGTACGACTTCGACTATGCGAACTTTGTATCAATGTGTGTAGCGTAACGAGCCTTTGATTAAAACCGAGCTCGCGTTATTTCAGATAAACTATTTTCGATTAAAAACTCTGAACATTCGAGAAAATTTCAGATAATTATATCGGAAACATTTTTCATTAACATTCTTCTAAATAATAAAAAAAAAACGAAACATCTCAATTTGAATAATCGACGGAAACGCAGAACCTTTTAACCCTTCGACTCTCGACAATCGAACCAAAACACACGAGATTTGACGACTCTTGCCCCCAGAACGAACGACCCAAGGCAATTTCGATGCCCCAGTAAATAATTCATTGCACAACTGTTGCCACTGTTTGATTTGCCCAACGTTCTCCGGTTGAGAACCGTCCATAACGTTTTACGACAAAGCCAGCCCGCGTTGGTCATTCGTCTCGCATAGGACAATCACAATGCGGCATAATAACACGAGGAGCATTGTGTAATATATAACTATAATAATAATACATGCGTAGGTCCCCTAGCACGAGTTTATCTCGGTCTGGAGAAGTTAGTCGGAACAGTTTCGGGAAAGTTGACGCGAATTTATCAATGGATCGGCGATGTTCGTAAGAAGATAGCGTTGGCCCATTTGCGCTAGTTTCGCTTTTGGGGTTTCGTACCTTTCGGGAAACGTCAGACTCGAATGGGAAAATCTCCGTGTCAAAGGGAAAATGTCCGTGTCGAAGGGAAAAACGTCGGATAATTTATAGACCGGATGAGTGTGAGTTTCGGTGTTGCGAAACGTTCATCTGGCAGATTCAAATGATCGTCAGTTTCGTATGTGTGAAAAAAAGATGATGAAAGGGTTTTAGTTTGATGTGTGTGTTAATAAAAAAGATTGGGCTCAAATGTAAAATTGATTCTGAGAAGCTTTCAGATTGACTTAGTTACGAATTCACAAATTTGGTTTATATTTAGTCTAAAAAATAGATACAATATATAACATACTTCACGCGTAAAAATAACAAGAACTTCCGTTTATATTGATTAATAAGAATACAGTTTTTTTTTTCATTTTCACCGAAAAACAATGTCTTATAAAAATGATGAAGATTCTTTCATAAGCATACAGATAAAAAAAATCTATTGTTATACCGATCGAGAATCCATACAAAGATCACGCGAGCGAACCCATATTTCAGCGATCTCGTGATTTACGACTCGTACTTGCGAAAAATCGAAGATACCGGCTGAAAAATGCGGCATGAATTTTTCAATACACGAAAAATATACGGAGACACAGCAAAAGGTAAAAATTTTCATTGCGTTTCGGTGCAGTGCGCATCCGAGATAGCGAAGCGGAAGGATGCAATAAATACTGCAACTCCGCAAGTATAAAATACAACACTGTGCTACGTTTAGAACTGAGATCGAAACGGTTTCGAAATCGAGGGACAATCGGCTTAATCGAGCATTGTTAGAAATTTATCGACGGTGTACACATACGAATAACGGACACGTTCGGAAAGAACTCGGTGAATCGATCGATTGTCAATAATTGAGATATATGGTGTATTTTTGTTCACGTTCGGACCGTTCATATCTAGATTATGCTGTCGAATAATTAACTCGACTTTAATCCGAATATGTGAAAGGCTTATGCGGTGAATACGTTTCCATTAAAGTGCAATATGGACGCGTGTGTGCGAAAGCGTCGATCCATATCGCTAATATTTGCGCCAGTCATTAACGAGTAATTAAGCAAGAAAAAAATCAATCACTCGTTTTTTTTGAACACCTGAGCTTCGCTCGTTCGATTTTTTGTTTAACTTATTTATATAGACGTAGATCATCCGGCAGAGCGATGACTCTGTTTCGAAACCAGAAATCTCATTTAGTAGAGACGACAAATTCTAAGAAAATGCCTACGCATCATTTATGTAGTTAGTTGTTTTTTTTTTCATATCATTTTCATATTCAAAATAGCGTTTGTGTGTGCACAAGCAGGGAACGTTCGCGATTGTCAATTTTCATACGTATCGTATATTACTGGCGGGAACCGAGTTTGCATAATATGCAATCAATGTAAACCTTAAAAATGTATCGAAAACGCGACGTACACGATACGAAAGTACGATAGATGTAGCGATTTTTCACGAACCGAAATGCGATTTTCAGTATGAGATTTTCGAAACACAAAATGGATACAGAGAAAAGTAACATTAGTCTATATGAAATTTATACAGGTATGATTATGCGATGTAAGATGATGTTATAAAATAAAAATAAATAGCCACATAAATCAAATTCTTGAGTGAAAGTATTTGCAGGGAAAACGTTTTATACCTACTTGTTTTACTTGAAATATTCATTTTACGTATTTGAGAAATGTTGAATGTATAGTTTAGGAATAAAGTGAACTTTATAGAATACCATACAAATACCGAAAATAGCAACAGACAAAACGTCAGAATGGAATCGAATCATTGTCCCTGAAACCGACGACAAATGACGCAGTCGCGTAACGAAGATAACGACGTCGAATTAACAGGCGCGAATTTCTGCTCGCGTCTCAATTAAAAAGACAATGGAGCCAAAAAGGGTTAGCCATGAATTCAATCCGCCCCTATCCGATCCCCGTGCTCTGGTTCTCGAGACAATGGCGACAAGGCCGACAACTGTTGCGCAAACCACAATGCCCTTTTACACCGGAGAGAGAGATGGATTTTCAGACGCATCCCGATGTTAATTATCGCAACTACACACGAGCCTTTCAGTGCACGACGTGATTAAATTCATAAAACGAGAATTCGAGACAAACGATGAAACGTGTTTCGTGCATTTTTCAAAATTTCCTATAATATTACATTCAACCGAACATTTGAATTTCGTCTATAATCAGCTACGTGAGTATCAGTTCATATTATTCTTTGGGGTATGAGTCTGTATTGAATCTGGTTTCCAATTTTCAGCGGTTTTCTTTTTTCTTTTCTTATGAGAGGATGGTCCATAAACTAAATTTATACTGGCTATAAATGTCACATAGTAGACCATGAGGGCGAAGATGATGGAAGCTAATCATTTCGTCAAAAAGTTCACACTATGTGAGTTCAATAGGCAGAAGCCACGACCGCCGATATATGCCGCCCAAATTGTTTGACACAAACATATTATACAAACGATCCAAGAGACACTGACAAGACGAAATTTATACCAGAGTACAGAATTGATTGAAATAGCTTCTAACATAAATGATCTAATATTAGCTGATCAAACAAATTTGTTTTTATCTTTATTATTATTTCAAATATAAAAATCACGACTATTTCAAGTGCTTTGACATTTAAATCTATTTATTATTAATTACCTTATGCACTGTATAATTGATGTGTGTGTGTGTAATGTTATATTTGCGGCAAAAGGCTGACCGATGTCATCGGATATTGCAGTTTCGCGCATTCGATGCACCGCCGAGTGCGAGTAACGGTATACGAATAATATGCGTTCGATCCGTGTTTAATAAACGGGGCGTGTTTAGGTTTGCGACGGTGTAAATTAATGTATTAATAGCGTCGATTATATTATAGGAGGTTGTGTGTGCGATGGATACTTTGCCGCTTTCGTACTGTCGGTTGCGGCTTCGTTTGTGAATATTTATTTATTTATGTGAATGAATAAAAAAAATATGGTTTGTAGCTGAACAGATCAGGTCGATGAACTGTTGAGAAATTAATAAACATAGATAAATCAAAGAGAAATATTTCACATATGCAACGACACGTGAAATAATTTATTAATGAGTGTATGTGTGAATAGATGACTTTTAACCTTTATAAAAATTATCTGTCACGAGTAATGAATTCAAAAGAAAATTGCTACATTTTAAGCCGAAATTCATTAACGGCGTATAAACATAACAGAGAAGCTGCAAAATAATCAAAAAAAGCATCGACACCTGCAACAGAAGAACGGCTTCGCTAAAAGAGCACTTTCAAATGAAATTTACGGAGCATCCTGATTTAATATTTTTTTCCATATGAACGACATGCTGCATTCAGCTCGCGGAAGTCGTCTTTTAAGTTGAAAGCACAACATTTTTATTGGCTTCGTTACACAGCACTCCAAGTGCTACTGCGGGAATAGCGAGATCCCAGAAAGGTAACCAGACACTGTACTACGAGATAAGCGAAATGCAATGGCCCGAATGCATATTATAATATAATACGTACATAGCACAGATATGTGTGGAATACATAGTGATGCGTATGCGTCTCTGCACTTATCCGATATTGCATATACCGTGAACACTGAGTGTGAATTAGAACCGACGATATTGCAGTTCGTCAAAGGGAATCCTGAACACGTTGTATCGAACGGTAACGAATATTGCAGATTTATGAAATGAAATTTCTATACAATGAAAATCGTATTTACATAACGTAAGAATTTCAGATACGATTTATATTGAAATTGTTGAGGTTTGAATAGTTTGCTCAAGAAATGCTCGCCGCTTTCCTTCTCTCGTGCATATTTTAAAAGGATTCGACCTTAACACAAAAATCTTCGCCAAATAATTAATTAACACGATATAAATCTCGAGGTTCACAGCATTGTCTCATGACGTTTGAGCCGCTATGATTAACGAGCCGTATTTCAACAAGTGGCATTGCGGTTTCGCGGCCTCTCTGAAAACAACAAAAAGCAGAAAGTGGTAGAATTACCACTGCTCCCCGAGACACGATAATAAATAGACGGAGGCGTTTTATCGTCTCCTCGCAATCTTTATACTCATCGCATTTTGTACACCGACTCGATGAGGAGAGGGCGAGGAGGAGGTCGTTTATCAAATTATGTAGTTTTGGAATCGCCTTTGTGCGATCGGAACCCGAGGCTTCCGTTTCGAAGTGAAATATATTGGGCCATGAGCCACTGCAGCGAAGAAAAAGTGGCTGACAAATTCACATGACACACTCTTCATTTGTCAAGCTTGTCTGGGAGAATTGCGAGAAAAATGAGATAGTTCCACTCGTGGAAACGTTCATTCGAAAACGGAGCGGGATTATTAATCTAAACGAGGATTATTCCGGGAACGACTCTCGCAATATGCGGCTTAATAGATTTCGGTGAAATGTTCAATGGCCGGCTTGATTTATTGATCTGTGTGATTTTGAATTTGATATTTTCGCTTGTTGAAGAACGTCGGTTTCGATCGAAACAATGAAATCGTTTGTTCGAAAGCTGTGCTAACCCCGCCGCCATTGGCGCTCGAGTGAAAATTCAATTAGATATTATAATTAAATTTATATTTAAAAAATACGCGGGAATCGTACGAAGGGTGGACATTCCGCCGGCTCGCCGAAATGGAAACAAATTTATTCACAATAAAGTGAGAAATTTAATTAAGGGAATAAATAAGGGATTTCGCGCAACGGGTCTTCCGATTTCGCAACAAACTGTTGTGCCTGTCGCACGACGGGAAATTGTAGACGAAAACGTCGTGATTTATACGTTTTGTTTAATTCGAATTAAAACTTTACAAAACGACGATAATGCCCGTGAAAACGAAATTAAATATGCTAAACGTATAAGCACACAAGCCCGAAAACAACTCAGAAAATTATACTGAAAACAATGTCGACGCCATTATAAATTCACTGAAAAAAAAAAACGTAGATTGAATACAAAAATATTTAAACTCCACAATCGAAAATGTGCATAACGTAACATAGATAACATGTAAGCTTTTATAATTCTAATCTGAAATTATAATATCATTCGCCAAGAATTTCAAAGGTAGGATGAAGCTTAGATAAATATGGATTAACTTCAACATAAATATTTGAACAAAGACCTAGGCATTTTATTGAAACGAAATATCGTTCAAATAATAATATAAATCTAGATTAATATAGGTACTATTTATGTATTCCAAAGATATGTATTGATCCAAAGCTAATGTACCTACAGCAAGTGCATATTGGACGAGCTAGTAATCTAAATTAGGATTCCGATTCGAATGAATCTGACCGAAAGCAATTACAATTCATTATCACTAAATGAAAAATATACAAAAATAAAAGCTCAGCACTGAATATTGCTGTGGAAGCAATAAAAATTTGTATGTCTGATTTCAACATAATCGCAAGCGTTATATAGGTCGTTAATGGCCTAAAGTACGATTAAGCCTAATTGAACGCGAGCCGAAAATGATAAAAAATTAATTGAAAAATTGCTAAAAGAATGATCGTGTTAATGGATTTCAGAAACATAATTTAATCAACGAACGTTATGATTGCGATATCAGAATGACCCAATTGAAACGAATATCGATTGACAACACTTCATTAATGTTGAGGTCAAATCGATGTGAAAATACTTCAATTATTCGAAAATAACGAAAAATTGTAACTCAAACGAAAAATACATATTTGAAATAACGGTTCGAATATTTGATTGATTTTGGTTTTTACAGATCAAATAATGAAAATGCAATACATAATAATTGAGCACAGAAAATTTATAAACACGCAACACGATCATTTGCAATAGATTATAAGCAAATAATTGCACAACTCATATTCGCGAATATCTAGAAAAAAACGTAAAAATAATTACTTCATTCCACGATGAATTTCTAAAACGCGAATCTAATATATCATATTTTTTGCATGCATAAGAGAACCACGTCTGATGAATTTCAATTTACATTTCAACACACAAATTCAATACAACGATTTACCCATCATCGCCAACGGAATCATCTAATAAAACACTAAAACTATCAAATAAATCTATTATTTTTTACATCAATGTACAGTGAAACCCACTATATTGTCGATATAGATTCCACGTTATAGAGGGGATTTTTATTTAAGAATTTATTTTTCCATTTGAAGGAAATCGTGAATTCAAATGTTTTGACTTTTACTTATAGATATTCATTTTTTTTATAATAAGTGTAAATGACTAAACACTAGTTTTGAGCGATATTCTTAGCTCTTGAACAGAAAGTTTGGTGAATTGCGGACTAGGAAAATCAACATGACACTTCACTTGACAATACACTAGGTAATGAGGCTTAAAATAAAACATAGGGGGGTTTAGACATTATAGGATAAAACTACTGCAAACGTTATAGAGGGGAACCTTATAGAAAGAGATAGTATAAAGAAATTAACTGTGTTTTCTTGGAAAATTTCCATTTTGATAAGGAAATACACGAATTTAAGACTGTCAAAAAAAAAATGAAAATTTCAAACTTTCCTCGTGAAAATCGGCTTTAGCTCAGCTACTGCCTTCTATCCGGGAACACATCCGACCTAGTAGCTTAAAGGTAATTGCAAATAGTTGGGTCGTCGCCGAGTATGCTAGGAATTCGGCCGTCGGCCACATATTGCCTCCCTACACCGGAACCAGCCTTCTACGTATCCTGGGCGCACAGAGGCCGCTTTGCCTGGCCAAACTTTGGATTTTACAAATAGACAGAGAGCGAGAGAGGATGCTCCGGAGTCTCCGGAGCGAAGGGTCGTCCGAAATTCGGGACCTAGCTCTGGATATAAAATCTGGGAGGGAGAGAGGAGCCGTCTTCGGAACTCGAAGAATACTCTCTCTCCGTGTGTATGCTCCGCTCAGACAGTGTTGCGGGACGTTGGAACGCTATGCAAAATGTTTGCTTTGTAGTTCGCATAGCTCGGATTCGAATCTGCTTCTGTCGCTCGTGCTGGTGGTGGGTACGTGGGTTTCGGATGTGGACGAAAATGTGTTCCTTCCTTCTGGTCGAGGTGGTCTTCCGATTCGGAGACTGTCGGTTTGTGTTTGTTTAGGAAGTTCGAGGGAGAAATTCGGTTTAAATATAACTAGTCATTTTTATTGATTTTACCAGATACATGTACATATATTGCACTTGTTAAATTTAATTTCGTATCATTGACAGTCGACTTTCTTCGACCCGGAAGAAAGATTCTTCGGATAAATATCACGTCCATAATTACAATAAACAACGCTTTAAACAGCAAGAACACACGCAAGGTGGTAAAAATGCGCTTTTAAATAATAAAGAATGCGATAAGAGCACCGCGAAAACGAGGGTCATCATAAGGTTCGTAACGCACGGACCAACCGGTCTCAACCCTGCGGGTGACGACACCTCGATTCAGCATTTATCTTTATAAAATCGTATAAATCCGTCACGAATTAACGCGAAGAACCCATAAAACATCGCTTATACGAACGAAATTCAAATAAATAAATCATCGCGGCGTTTTCGATTCAGGCTCGTTCACTTTTGAGACAGTGTAAGCGGGCAAAGTTTGAACGGTGGCTCGCGACAAATTGGTCGTAAACTTGGCACATATTTTTGTAAAGTTGTGGCATATGAAGACGTATACATGCGAGCCCTTAAGAACAACAATGTCATGAGAGAGATATCAAAGTTGTGTGAAGTTTATCGGTCAACGTTTAACTTGAACCGAGCGAAAGTATATGAAAGCGTATGTACGATGAGCTCATAAAACGTATATGATGCCATACAATGTAAACACTAACGATAAAAAACCAATTCGTCTCGAATATAGAGTAAATATTTTATAAAACGACCCGGTTTGTAATTTCAATAAACATCACGGATGATGTTATAATACGCGATTTATACAAGACGACTATAATCCGTCAAGTGTAATATATGAAATATCGCTCTTCGTACCACGATTGAAATAAATAAAGATAATTGAATCGCAATGAAGATCAGTAGCATATTTACAGCCATAGTATGCCATAAATAAGACGCGGATTAAGCTAGTTAAATTATAAAATAGCGAAATAAAGCTGTTGAAACGCGCTAAGGTAATGAGTGGAAAGCTTGATGGATGAGAGATTTGCTCGACTCGTGTTCGTAGTAAATCAGGAATCACAATAGACTGCGTGAAAACGATGAAAATTTACGATTCATCAGCGACAATTCAACAATTTTGTTCGTTTATGGAATAACGAAGAAGTTGCGCAACTTTCAAGTGCGTATTTATAATCTCGATCGAAAATAGTACGGAACAATGGGCGGTTGAAGCAGGAAGCATAACCGATCACGTAAGTCGAAAGCCATAAAATGATGCACGTCTGTGCTCATACCAATTAGAAACGATTAAAATGTTTCATTTACATACACGAAAATAAATGAAACATGATGCACACAAGCGAAATTAATTATAAAGATCCACGTACAAAGCAATCTCGAACATACATATTATTTGTTTTTCTATTTCTTTAAACAGCTGGTGCCGAACGAGGGATGGTGAAACGAAAATAGAGATAGACTCTCCTTTTATGTTCACGTTTCATTAAGTCTGCGTTCCATTATAAAAACGCCACGATGCAACTGCCGAGCTAAATAGAGTAAATTCCTCGGTATTAAGCGAATATCGAAACGAACTCGTATTTAGACAAATCTCACCTCTTCCTCCTCTTCGATGGCCTTAATCAGTTCGTAATACATGATCTCGGCCTCTGTGAGGTCGGCCTCCTGCTTTTCGGGCATCTTGATCAGATCCTCGTCTTCGTGAGCCGCTATGATCATGTCCAGGTCACTCTTCATCTCGAAAAGATGACGTCAACGACTCCGGCTGCATTTATTGTTCGTGCAACAGCTGATGGCGCCGAAAGAACAGGCGCCTAGATGACTCACGGTCGCATTGTTTCGCGTTCAAAGGCGAACCAATTGAATTCGAACGATTATTGTGCCACAACGTCTTTATTATTCGATTTTTTTCTTCTTGTTCAGAATGAAAATTTGACGAAGAATTAACACCTTTTTCGGACGACAGCGCTATGGGACGACTGTCGAATGGAAAACAAAACGTTCGACGTGAGTCGGAAATGAATACGATTCGCAAGCGAACGTGCTATGTCGATTTTTGCACGTTCGTCGAATTTGCAATTTTCAAATGTGGCATTTGCCGGAGAGTTAGATTGGCCTAGAAACAATCGTACAAATCTGAAGTCACGTTTTTGGAAAATTGAATCGATTAGAATCGGAATTATGAATTCAAATCGAAAGAAATAAAAGTAATAATCTACGAACGTATTATGAAAATTAATGTCAGTGAACTTTCTCGTTATAATCAAACAAGACACCGGCTTTTTAATGTTTGGTTTATTAGATCATTAACCATATTTTCATTAATGTTTTATGCAAATTAGCTGCTTTCAGCGTCAGAAGCACTAAATATACACTCGACATATTTATATTAATGTTTGAACAAACCCACCGGAATGCGCGACGCGGTCTGTCTTCGTGATAATGACAAGATACTGTCATAAACGATATAATAATACGTTATTACGAACAAATGAATACGTTCCGATATAAACACAGACATTGAGACTAATCAAATTCTAAAAATGACACACAACATCGTTATTTTCGAGTCGACCGTACAATGGGATTAAAAAGTAATAGCCATCGCGATAACGAGCCAGGACTGCACCGGAGCGCGCAATATGCATGTGTAATGCATACGTAAGGAACACGCGAAGGACTACGTGTAAGCCGATCTACCAAAGCACTTCAAAACCGAGGAGGGTCACATCCTCGACATTTCATTCCTGTCTCGCGTCATTTTATTTATACGAATTCAAAGGATTTCATTGTCGAATTCGAACGCGGCATACTGATTCATATTTGAGCCGTTCGGTACATAACGTGATTAATGCGATAAAATAATTTCAATTATGTTATTCGAAATTAGAAACGAATTTCTTTTATAATAAGCTATGAATTATGATTACGAATACAAAATTAATTAAAATTATTTAAACGGCTTTCGTATTGCTACGGAAGCGAACCGTACGGAACCTGATGAACGAGACATACCTATACGACGATACAGCCATTTCTCTTCCTTTCAGAAAGAGATGGCTGTTTCGCCGTATAGATGTGTCTCATTCACCAATTTCAAGTATCGTTCGATTCGTTTGCAATGCGAATCGACCTTTATTATTCAGCTGACAAGCAAATTTCGTCATTTAATGGAATTTATTTTTATCAATCCGGAAATGCATTACGCACACAAAAAGCTATATTTTTTTTATCATCACTTGAACGGCTAATTTAACACGCACACTGATTAAAAGACACTGCACTGCGATCCAAAACAAATTAACACTCGTGTATGTTTGTGTGTCTGTCTGCACGTGTGTCCGTAACGATGGACCGAACGAGACTGCGCGTGCGCAACGTACGAGCATGTCGCGAGATGCAAAAACTGAAGCGCGCCTACACACACGCACACGAGGCTCCAAAAAATGTGCGCACGAAATAAGAAAAAACCGACTACGTATAGCCGCTAATTTCGCCGATGCACGAAGCAGGGCTGTTCCCCGAACGAATGCTTTATTATCACTTATGTGTAAAGGGAGAAAAATCGATCGTTTTTGATTATCGTGTGTTGGCAATTTTTATCGGTTTTGACGGTCGATTGATCAAATAAAGATGTTTTGTGTTGAATCGTTGTGTTGAATTCAGTGCGCTCAATTATATTTCAATAGAATGTCAGTGTGTAAACTGATACGATTCACTGGTGTTCTAATTTGCCTTTTACAATGAAACATAAAACCGTGTAATTTTGCTCCGAGATATTTTTAACGACACTTGAAAAGTCGTCGAACGCACATTACGATAATGAAAAGCGACAATCGACAATTTACGTTCTGTATTTTTTTTTATTAATATTTCTAACAAGATTCATATGTGTAATCAGATCAGAATGAACAGCTGCAATGAACGCTTTATGAAAACACAGCAAAAATAAACTAACCGAATGTTTTCACTCAACAATATGCGTACAAACAATGTTTATACGCGCGCTCTGAAACAATTTCATTCAAATTGACGAAAACAATAAACAAATTACTATCACCCACCTGATTTTATAGGTCATAAGGGAGCCCATTGTTAAAATTGAACTTCCCTGAATTTAGTATAAACACACAAGCACCGATGAACCAACACGAACAGAGAGCAGCTGATGGAGGAGTGCCGACCAACGTGGAGGGACACAGGGACACATTGAACCGTGTTTACCACACTTCGAGACTTCAATTCCTCTCTTTTTTTTACACGCGCTTTTTTCAAATCGAATTCATTCGACGATGAAGCGAATCGACATAATGTCGATGACTTACTGATTCATCGTCTCGCTTGAGATATGCAAAATAATAATAATAAAAAAACCGTCCTTATAAAGAGTACGAGCGAACCGGACCGACCCACGTACGCAAAAAAGATACACATGCAAAAAAAAAACGAGACGTCCAGTGTCCTTAATAATTTTGCGTAAGTTATCGAATATTATGACCGTTAATGTTATGAAAACCGGTACGATTGAGTAATATTTAACGGCGGTAGTCCGGGTCGTTCAGTTATCTCGAGTGGGCTGCGGTATCGTAAAATGTCGTCTATATTTGAGAAAAATAAATATGTATAATATTTTTCTTACTAAAAATTGATATGTAACCGAATGCAAACAATTTACTGTTACGACGCTAATGACTCAGTACGTGATTAATATTTGTTTCACTAAATACACTCGAATACAAACTGAAGCATTCACTTGTCAATTTTATAAATTGGATGAATAAGCAATTCATTACGAACGTAAATGAATTATTTATTGGCGCGACGAATTTCTGTTATATAGACTTGTCATCGTTCTAAATTCAAATTAATGGATTATCAACATGTTGCAATTAACATTTTTTTCGCACAGCGCATATCTGCTTTCATCGCATTCCGAGAACAGCATTTAAACCTATTGTGCGCGAGGTTAACGCACCGCAATTAACGAACTCCAATTTTATCATTCGGTCTCCCCTCGAATCGTTATTTAATCGAGAGCTATGAGAGGAAATGCACATTTTAGAAACCGAACTAATTGTACAAACAAGTGTGTCGCTCGGAACAGGATTCCGTCAAAAACGAGGCTAGAATCGAGACGAGCATAGCAATAAAGACCTCTCCCGAACAAACGGATCCACTATTGAAATGCAACGAAGTCTCTCGGGTTTCGAAATGACGATGACGAGGCTCTCTCTCTGCAGAGTTCAACACAGAGTTAGTATCGAATAAACTAAATGTATAAACAGATTCGAGAATAGTGGTAGTTGCGGTTCCGGAACGTACGCGACAAATGTCGTTTGTAAGTTCGGCGATGAGTTTCGCCAGTAGGTAGGTACAATAAACATGTCGTGGCCTACTGTTTTCAGCAGGACTCCACTCTGATTTAAGGCATCCCCGACGTCGAAATTATGCAAATCGCTTTGTTACTTAACGTTTCAACGTTCGTTAATATGCCGGTGTCCGTATGAATTTTATAGGGAGTGCAACGTGCATATGCGGTTTTTTTCTTTCACTCTCTGCTGCATAAGAGAAATAAAAGCGATGTGACTGAAAATGTAAATTACAAAAGGGACTTACAACAAAATAACATTTTAATGTACTCTATTTACGGAACTATTTCGAAAATGTGAAGTAAAATCGCAGTTGGAACTATTAAGAGCTCCAAGCATTTTACTGCGAATACATTTAAAAATGTATGTATGTAAATTTTTTTTTCTTTAATTAAAAATTTAATTATTTGAAGTACTTAATAATTAATACGATTAAACATAACACACATGTGAATTAAATCAAAAAATAAGTTAGACGAGCGAATATGTAAAATCTACACAGATATTCATCGCAAAATATATACTCGGAAAGCATTACATTTTCATTTCGGAGTAACAAAATGTGAAAAACAATCGAATCCGCAGATCCGAGTCCATTTTTCACCGACTCATGCATTTATGTGGTACGAAGTACTGGCGAGGCGAGGATCGCTCATTCGAGATGTGCTCTATTAATCACGCACAGTTTCCCATCTTCCTCGATCGACTCGCGAATATTACGTTATATTATATCTATAAGTCTCTCCGAGTATCTGGATATCAATTTTTTCAGCAGTCGGCGAAAACATGTTATGCTACCCGACCTAGAGCGTATGAGCGAATCGCGTAGTATTATACAAGAAAATTCAATTTGTACGCACGTATCGAGAAATAGGAACATACGAGTCGATCAGTCATTTCGGCTGGAATGAATGAGATATAGAAGAATGAGAATTTTATTATATGCGCGAACACGGTCCGCTCTTCATCTCAGATTCGTTTCACATGCAAATCGACCCCTCGCATTAAGGCTTTTAAGGGCTTCGGACTAAAATACTCGCACACGCTCGAAAACTACCGATTTCAATAATGCACCAGAAAATAGCGGCAATGAATCAAAATCAATTTGTGCCGAGATAAAAATGAAAAACTACATGCAAAGTATGATTAAGAGTTTTGAGCAATTTATAATGAGAGCCTTCGAGCAACTAACCGCTCACACTAGGGACACACCTGGTCCCGCGCCGCACAAGAAAGAGGTTTATTATCGATTTTGATTTATTACAATTGTCTCGTGGTACATGCGGCATTTGCAGCGATGTTCGTGCTCTAATAGCGTATTCTTGGAGGTTTTTCACGAAACGAATCACGTTTGGATCGGATGATTGATCGTCGCAGACAACAAAACTCCGTACCTACAATCGACACACGAAAAAGCGTGAAAGCAAGTTTTGAGTTTCTTCGAGTCTTGGAAACGCGATAAATTCGAAATTCTCGAAAACGAGCCGAGGGAAGATCGTTTGTAAAATATTCATATAAATCGCGTTCCGGGGGCAAATCGCAAGGAACGGTCTCGCTTTAGCAGTTTAATGAGAAGTTTAAACATTTATCACGCTCGTAATATCGTAATTGAGACTCGTCGGAGAACACGAATCATAGTAATAAAATTGTAAAAAAATTCGATTCAAATGCATCCAATTAATTCAATTTTTTTTTCGACACAAATATTTGGGATATGGGATTAATGAAACATTTTCATATTGGATTCGTCTTTCAGATCAACGAATTCATTTTTGATTGAAAGTTTTTATGTTCGCTGATAAGGATAAAGTAGATTTGTCTTTGCTGTTGAGAAGGGGAGATTCCGATAAGCAATGTTTCGGGATTTCTGAAACCATAAAAGTGTGATGGACGTACACAGCTCTTAAATCTCGTACAGACATAAATATAATTGGCAAGATAACGGATGCAATAAATCCGCAATAAGACATAAAAGAGCAACCGAAGTTTGTTTCAGACTTTCGGGCGATTTCATTAATAACGGGACCGAAACAAACCACAAACAATGAAATCGTTAACGAACAAACGTAAAACAAATACGCAACCGTTGCATTCAGGACGCTCCTTCACCGAACCACCAACAACAACAACAACTACTACTACTTCTACGAAAATAGACAAATGAGTAAAACGTTAGATCTCATCGAGAATAGTGGGAGGCCTTATTTAGCCGAAACATTGAGTCATATAGAAGAAGCGAAGGAATCGCTCAACTGACAGCCTAAGACAGGATATATCAATCTAGCCCTTCGGCCCGATCCAAAAGCGAAAATAGGCTTCTTTTTGAGCGAATAATGCGGTACACGATCAACCGAACGAAAGGGGATGGGAGCAGAGGGGAGCAGGCTAAAAAGCAAAATACCCTTTTTCGCAGCGCCCAGACGAACGACGATTTATCGATTTTGAATGGGAAACCAAATTCAGACATCAATCAAGCTGACTGCCCTGAAAGTACTGCTGCGAGCACGCGAGTTCATCCCGAAGTTCCCCTCGATCGCATTGTGAAGGAGCAACAAAGGCGTGCAAGAGAGTTTTACGACTGCCTCCTCCTTTATCGTTCAATTTACGACTTGACGTTCGAATTAAAGGAGTAATTAGTGTTTCGACGAGATGGCGGACTCTCGCCGATGGAATCGGGTGCATCAGGTCAATCGAGCGACCCACTCGTCTTCGGCAGTCGGACTTAGGCTGAAAAGTGTCAGAAGTTGTTGAACCGGGTCTCGAGTCGACCACGCACTTTATAGGACGAGATCTCGTGCCCCGAAGCTTCAGAACCAGATGTCGGGACGAAGGAGTCGTCCTACGCTTCCGTGCTCTCCTCGGTCTGAGGTCGA
This sequence comes from Cheumatopsyche charites, assembly GCA_024721215.1. NCBI lineage: Eukaryota > Metazoa > Arthropoda > Insecta > Trichoptera > Hydropsychidae > Cheumatopsyche > Cheumatopsyche charites. The sequence continues at coordinate 5,566,517 of CM045578.1, forward strand.
TCGCAATTTGTACGTCTAGAAACTGTTGTGCAGATTGCGAAAAGCAATTACATACGTGCATCGACGAGAAGAATAATATACAATGTATGGATTGAATGCAATCAATGTGGAATATCCGAAATTGTCGATATTTCATGCCGTTGTAACAAGTGTGAACCCGCATAAATCACGGCATTGATAAAAATTATAATAAATGCATAACGAAAAAGCGAATGTCGCACTATTAATCAAAGAGGACGGGTTATGCAGGGCAACATCGTTACAGTTATAATTCACATACATATATAAAACGAATCTGATAATAAAAGATAACGCAGAACAACAACGGTCACAGAGGCGGCATCGCAATTGTTCGCCTACCCATGAATAATGATGGAAGAAGAAGAAGAATACTTCATATGCATTGCGTCCATAAAAAGGACAATGGCCAACGCGAGTTTGATTCACCGCGGATTTTCCTCGAGAAATGGGCCGATTCTATACAAGATGATACACATATGACGACTGAAAAGGCGAAAGGGTACAAGTGACTTTGTGGTGATTTCAAGAAAAGCCCACTCAAAGTTAGGAGAAGGTAGAGTGATTTGATAATATATCTCGGCACACGTTCCAAATTTGTTTATATCCTTTTTAAACAAATATATGAGTGTACATAGAAGCGATTCCTACACGTAACTCAATTTAGGCAAAAATGCTACTTGCACCATTCGGCCTTTTCAGTCTTCATATGTAATATATTAGAGGCCTTGACTGTGCGAGGAAGAAGGAGGGCATTAGACGCGTTGTATGGACACAATAATAATTTATTCGGCGCTCGGATAATCAATATGGTCCCGGTCGTAAATCACCACCCGGCTGTCTCTCGAAACACAATTAATGATCATCTGATGGCGAATTTCCCCCGCAGCCAGAGAAAACAAGGCCTTCTGCGGGAAAACACAACAGGACTCTCGAGGATCTCGCGAAAGTGGGCACTTTGGCCGTGAGATGTTCGAAAGTTTCCAGATGGTACGCACTTGACTCCTCCTCGCGCTAGTTCTTTGCGAAGATCGGAAAAAACGATCTCTATTATATTATGTGTATGTTTGTATATAAGAAAAGGTAGTACAACAATGTTAGCTAACTTCAACTATTGTTGTATACGCTACTTGTTAGCCGGCTGTGTGACGTACAATGTATTATGTATTGTACTACTATGCTCAACTGAGAAACGAGAAATCGCGAGTTACGATTTCTTGGTGCGGCAACAACTATGTTTTCATTCTTGCAACTAGTGAAAAATCATAATACAAAATATTTCGTTGCGAAATTGGCTTTGTAAAATCTTGTTTAGTAATCGAACGAAAGCTTATCGATATGACGCTTAATCGACCGAAATTGCAATAAAGGGGGAATATAACTAGAAGCTCAGGTTCGTTCAAAAGTGAAAGTCAACGTCTAAATCCCTTTGGTTAAACGTCTTTTCAAATATGAACCGAGTACGTCAGTGGTGTGTATATGAGGGCTGGTCTCCCTCCGCGCCATGAAAGGATAATCCTGAATGTATTTACACCCTTACCAAAATAATATAAAGCGGTAAGAGTTTAGACTCTAAAAGGAGAAAGAGTGAGCGACACCCTAACCATGGAAGATCAGCTTCTCGGCTGTAATCTCAAAAGAGATTAGAGAATGGCAGTGTATTAAAGAAAATACGAAACGTTTAATGTTCGAATGAAATACGTTGAAATTAAAACTGTTCATTTGTACTAAAATTACAAATGCATTAATTTCGGTATAAATTCAAAAATATTGCAATATTTATTATTTGAATTGCAAAACAAAAAGGTATTAAAGAGAAAAGAACTCAATCTGCTGAAAAGTTTCAAAAATAAATTCAATTAGCGTGATGGATCTGAGCTGATGAACGATGCATCGTGCTGTGCTTTCAGGATAGTTTCTAAATGGCTCGAATACGAGTTGCATCTCAATTTACAACTGCACAACGCTCGGCAATTAATTCTTAATGATAAATCGAGATTGTCAAATAAAAGTTTCGTGATTCAAAGCTATGAATAGCTGAACCGGATATTCAATTGTGCCTATAAATGAGCTCGATGTATTTTTAACGAGGGAGAATTCTCCACTATACTTTGTCTATTGATGTCTTCATTGTGTTCGTTCAACACTGAATAAATCATGACGAATTTAATTCGATTTGAAAAATAATATGCGAGATTCGAAAAATTAACATGCAGCATATGACATTATGATCTCATGCGAAAAAGTTGAAAATGTTGCACTGGTTGGCATCGCTTGAGCTTCATCCATCATTTTAGACATCGATGCAAAAAAAATAGGGGAAAAGAAGCGATCGCCTGTCAACTTCGACAACGCCGTGACAACGTCATAAACTTATACATTATATGCAGATGACGAATATTTATATTTATGTAGTAAATTTTCATAAATAAAAATATATTCAAATATTATTTTACAATATGCAAGTGATTTAATTTCATATCAAAAAGATAAAAAACGTTGAAGTTGTTTTTTTTCCGAGAAAACTTTCCAAGTATTAACTATGCTGTCTGAAAAATATTATGATGGAGCGTATATCGAACTCTGGACACATTTCAGATTATCGATTTTCCGAAATGTCAAAAGTAGAAAACGTTTAAACTTAAAGTTTTCCGAAGAAGCTGCACTAAAGTCGAAATTTTTACATAGATTTTCCGTGTATATTTTCTAGAGAAAAATAACTTTTTCCGACTATAATCCAACAGATTCAATTTGATAAAAAATAAACGATGAAAATACAAGTAACCACAAAAAGCAAAATTAAAATTATTATGACATAATTATGGTTCTTCATAGAATATATTATTCAGTTTGCGATTTTAATTATGTCAGAAAAATGTTTCATCTCGCTAAATATCGAATATCATCATTTCTCAGAGGATCGTAATTCCGTCTACTTTTTTCGCTTCCCTGTGACAAAAGGGGTTTTTCAACCCTCTTTTCATATTTTTGTCCATTATATACACCGTTCGCAGTGTTTTTTGAACCTACGATATATTATACGTAAGTGTATTTTTTCTTTTACGAAGCGAATACCGTGTTGGCGGTATCCCGATTTGAACACAATTTTCAATCCATCAGAGGTGCTGGATTGTAGAAAACGTTTGTGTTCCATTTTTAAACATTCGTCTTTTGCAACGTCGAATGAGAATGAGAAAAGTTTCCTAAACAGAATGTATACTTTTGTTTTAATAGAAAAAAAACATAAATTCAGTTCAATTTAATGAAAATAAAAAACATGTAATTTAATTTCAGAGAAAACAAAAACTTCTATCGTATATATTTCACACACAAACAACGAAGATAATTTTATTTGTACACAGCAGAAGCAATCAATAAACAAAACATTCATTACGGCTAGAATTGAAAAAAATGAAAAACAAGCCGGAAAAACTGCGGAAAACTCTCGAAAAACCGAAACACACACACACACACACAGACGCATAAACAGCAAAACAAACAGGCATTAATTAAAGAGCGATATCGAAAAACTAGCGAGCGAATTTCCAAATGTATGTACATGTGTATGACGAGTACACGCGCGTTTATCGGGCGTCATAAATCGGCGGCCCGCAAACATTCATCAATGCAATTTCATTTCGCGTTTTCGAATCACCGCGAAAACTCGTCGACAATGGAACCAGTGCTAGTTTTTGCTTTTCGCACACAGGAAATGCACGTGGCGCATAAATGCATTTCGCATGTCCATTTCCAGAAACATGCAAAACCATTTACCTACTAATAATGAAAATTTTCATGAAGAATTCAAGAAAATTTTTCATGAATCGAAACCATTTCAATACATTTTCCTATATATAATATTATTTACGAACGGACTAATCTATGTAAATATACATGAAAAACAATCACTGCATTCTGATGCAGGACAAAGCGATATTTTATACGTTCATGATAGGTAATGACCGTGTCGAGTTCATGTGCCGAACCGGTAATTTATTTGACAGATGTCGCGTAAAAATTAAAAACTTTTCACAAAAAAGGGCACATTGCAATGCAGGAATTGAATTTCAGCTGTGATTGGAAACGCAATGCGGAATGAGTTTATTGTGACGTCAATGCAATGCAAAAGTAGTCTCTCGCAACGATGTTATGCTTACGATATATTGTACAAACACGATCGTTGCATACGAAATTAGTTATGCACAACTAATCAGGGTATCGATTGATACCGAACAATGGTCGAGTATATTGAAGTTATATGGGGTGTATGGTAGGTATACTCGTATGCGAGAAACTCGGTAAAATGTAACGACTGGAAATGTTAAAAAACGGTTAACGACCGAGGCGGACTTTTATTTCGCAAGATTGATGATGTCTATGAAAAAAGGTAACGAAAACGGTCGATCGCAAAATAGAAAATTGTACGTGAAAATTATCGATTCGATACGAGCTTTGTGGCAGTAAATTGAGAAATGATTTTCATAATAGAAATTTCATGCGTATGAAAATCGTAAAAGTGAACGACTATACATCGGAAGCGATAATATAATGGAGTGTATTATGAATTTCATGAGTCGTTTTTATTTTCATATACGACTCGACTGATGATTTATTGTTAAGAGGGTTGTGAAAATTTTATAGAAAACTTAATATGAAAACACAGTTAAAATCGAATATTTAATGCATGATTGTATTTTATATTGTGTACAAGTTTATGTAATACTTCATGTATCAATAGAATGTTGGAAAGATCATAAGCCTGCTCGAATCAGGACTTTTCTTGTTCTTCGGAGCTACGAAAAGCTCGCCGGAGCTTCAGTGGTGAAAAAAGGACTACATCGACCTTCTTTTCAGTATTTTCTGAAAAACGTTGTAGAATATGTTTCGGGAAAACGAGGTCATAATTTAATGACGCTCATTCATTCAGTGGAACTTGGAAGGACTACAGGAATTCATCATAAAGAGTTTTAGTATTAAATATAACAGAAGAGAGTAAACATTTGAATGTCTGTCATGTAAAATTAATTTAAGCAACAATTTTCTTTTTCAGCAACAGCGCATCGATGTACTTATGAAAAGTTAAAATTATTACAGAATGCAATATAAAAAAGAGTATTGGTAGAAAAAAAAATTATAAGCTCAATAAAAAAAGAAGTGAATCGAAAAATATGTAAATTCAATTGCATTATAAAGAACTGTATACAAACATAAATCCATTTTGTGCGTATCAGAATCGATAATCTTATTATGGAAAGTTTTCTGAGTTTTTCCTAGGCTCACTTAAGGGGCGAACCGAGTTTTCCCCTAACGATTACGAATTTCCTTCATACGCGCCGCTTCCGTAATTTATTTTCTATTACCCCCGCATACACGAAAAAAAAATAACTAATTCGAAATAAGCCATTGTGTTTTCCTCACACAAAAACAAACTCCTTATTGTGCGCAACGTTATTGCATGCACACCTCCCGAACGCACCCCTCGGATGAGGATAAATACCTCATCGCCGTTTTATATCGTTTTTATTACAACTCGGCTATTAAGTCATACATTTTCAACGGTAATAAAACGAGGTCAACCCAGCTCATTACGCTTTCGCGGTAGTTAACTTTTCCAAGGAATTATCCTTGCTTCCGAATGCGACAGAAACAGTTCGCATTCAACCATATATTATTAGGCCGACAAAACCGTATGAAGAATAAACAGTACATGACATTCGACCATTGTGAGGACATCGCATAATTTAGTACGATAGGTGGGTAATCGTATGCAGTGGCATACAGGACACGTGTTTAATCCATCGACAAAAGACCAGAAGTGTAACGACCGACCACGAGGACAGCTTAACCGTGACTGCAACAACAATACGACCAGACTATAACAGCTCAGAATTGATTCGGTCACGCTGTCTGCAGAGCAAATAAAGGATCAATTTCGATGTGAACTGGCGACTTTCAAAACCCGATAATAAAACGATCGATTGCTACATCGCATTGACTAATTGCATCGGACCGAAGTCCACAAGAATAGAACTAAAGATAGAGCCGTGATTCGGTCATGCAGAATGCACAAAGTGATTCATACACGTACGAGTATTTCAGCCTATTTTCGTCAACGTTTGTCGAGAGCCAGATTTATTATTTAAATCGTGTTTTCCCCGTAATTCATACGATGATGGCGCTTCCAAATATAAGCGGAAACGACGAGAGAGCGTCGTAAACGACCCGGAAAACTCGTCGGATGCGAAATAAATCAATTTGATGAATTGATATAAAATAAAAAAGGCGAAAAAATAAAATAGTGCAATGCAGGTACATGGAGGAATGAAGAAACGCGGCTAGATTAAGGCAGAGCTTAGGGGGAGTGTAGTGCACAGAACAAGCCGAGGGATACGAACAACTGCGTCTGGAGGCTTTGTCTACAAACGGTTATGGTGAGAATAAAGTTTGAGATGCTTCGTGGAGGCAGAAGAGTCTCGAGGAACCGTCGTTCAAAACCTAGAAATAAGAAGCTTTATTGCGAGTCGCTAATAAAGACACGGGCCGAGCTCGACTTGTGCACGCCCGTATACAATATATTTCCGTTTCTTTATTTGGACATTGCAAGCTCCGGGTTCAGAAGAAGCGATATTAAAATTTCAATATTGCAAATGTACATACAACATTGCTAGTCGCAAAGCGATATTATAATAATTCCCAGTTATTAAATTTTTACATTCAAATAACGAAAATATTTGCCATTTCGACTTCGCTTAAATAAAAGATTACCGTTCGTTATTTGAATATTATAAGACGTCCTAAGGGATGATATTCGATAGTGACGTATTATGTAAAGATGACAGCCGGTTTGATTGAGTTATATTCATTTGTACGGTTTCTATTATTTGCCGAATATCAAATATCCGACTACGGAAATGGACATATAATACACCTTGCGCATTTACTAGCACATGGCGGTACACACAATAAAAGCGAACGATTTTTCCACGATACGATTCTAAAAATGACTTCATTTACAGAAATGAAAATCATTCACACACGTGACTGAAAATTATTAGCAACATAACATCAATTTTTGAAATTAGCCTGTAATTTACGAGGAACACACGTTGATTTCAGCCACACGACCTGAAATATAATTAAACCATCATAATTTATATTAACGACGGAGCAAATTAAACCAAAACGTCTAATTTATATACACGTTCGGCCCATTATTACACGGGGAACGATATTGATTTAAGCCAGCTCCGTGCAACAAGCGATAGCCGTCCGTTGCGAACGTCGCTGCCAAACTGTAATTGTTTTCCATACGAATTTTACACGCGAGCGAACGATTTACTTACACACGTTAAGTACATTCACAATAAGCTCGAGTTCGGTTTTGAAATTACGATAGCGATACGGATTGATTGCGCCGAGTCGGGAGCAGCATTGCAGAAACTGTGTCAAAAGCATCGGGGATTTATCAAAGCGACTTTGCAGATCAGATAGTACGGTTGGTAATGAGGCCCGCTTGTTCGCTCAAAGCGGATCCCGGTAAAATGATTTCGTACTCAATACACACATTCAGGGATAGTGAAGCGCTTGATAATATCATTACAACAACGACAAAAAAGAATGAGCCGATTTACAGTGAAATCCTGACATATGAACGCGATCCGTTCCAGGAAACTGTGCGTATGTCGATGCATGTTTTTCCATTAATTATGATATAAATCGAATTAATCCGATCTATACCCACAAATAATAGCTTATCAAAACTTAAAATCGATCAAATTTTTAAGTCGGGTTTCACTGTATTCGCGAAAGTTCTAAACGAATAGGTATGTTTCGAGTCGTAGATAAATAATTACGAAGGGCGGTTTATTCGATTTGCATTTCCGATCCTATAGAAGCGTCTGCTATGAAAATGACAAAGGTGTCTCCGACAACGTCGATTATATTCACAAAAGAATTGTTTTTCTTCCATTTTTTTCGAGGTAAAAAAGAAGGGCCTCCCCGGCGGAAGGCACTCAAAATTTGCATCGGAATATTAAGCGGAGAGATTGAATAATTTTAACCTATTGCAAACGGAATACATTATATTCGTATTGAAATTCAAATTTGAGGGGGAGGAAGGAGGGTAGGGCGAAACATACACAGGCGAAACCGAAACACGTAAACTTGAACGACGATTGATTTTTGAACGATACCGCGGTGGCCATATTGGACGATAGTACATCCATATCTGTATAATATGACGAAACAAGCCAAAGGGATCAAGTGACATTTTTTGAAAAGAAATAGTTTTACGTGTTTAGTGGCAAAATGATTTCGTAATCTTTGCTGACATACATACCCTTTCTCAATACATAAAGGTACACGCTCAACTTTGAGCGCATTTTCCTCAAAATGTCTTGCATCCTTTGGCCTATTCCATCTTCATATATAATAATATGATAAATACGGAATCGTAGAATAATGAAGGCCGTATAACGTATAACAAGGGCTTATAAAATCGAAAGGCTCACGTTCACGCGTCATAAGCCGACGGCGCATCAGCGTCGCACGCACGCGTGCCTCCTTAATAAGTCTCCTTGTCGTAAATTATAATTAATTTGCCTAGACGTGCCTAGGAAACGAGTAGACCCTCACTCGGATGATGGTAGCTAACCGAAGGCTCGCCCCTCATCTGTGTTGAAATATACAACAACACGTTCGGGTCGAATTCAACCCCCGACGGAGTATTGACAGCGAGAAAAATATGTTGACACATAGAACGTATGCTAAATCGCGAAATTTATTACGAGATTATGTATTTTTTTTACGCGCGTCAACTGAAAAACGACTAAAAAAGTAGGCGGCTAGAAAATGTGTGCGTAATGAAAAAAAAGGGCTTTGACGTAAGCGCGAAAAACAATAACGCAAAAAGCTTTTTATTCACACGTGCGCACGTATGCATAACAATTTTTCTACGTTGCGGATAGGAAAAAAAACCTATGCAAAACCTGATCGAAATATTCAATTTTTCAGTTTATATACATTCATATGAAAAATGCGTAATTTTTAAAAACTATTTTGCAGATTCTCTAGTATTTTTTGTTGATTTAATATTTAATGAAATATAAATGTATGATATGTGAAATATTTTCACAGGAAGGAAACAATCGAAAAGTGAAATAAAAACTGCAATAACATCAGCAAAGCGAGATTTTCGCTTATTTTTCCAGCTCGATAAAAGCACCGGCGCCGAGACGCCATTTAATAATCCACCAGGCCTAAGCTTTTGCTGTGTTCGAAAGCGTTTAGCGAAAAACATCGCACTCTGGTGGGAAGTTCAATAACGTTTATTGAAAAGTTTCAGCAAACACCGCGAAAACGCCGAAGCCTCCAAAAACTGAAACATTCGATAGACTTATGAAAAAAATAACATCCACGTACATATATTTTTTTCATACGCGCACAATCTACACACTACAGAATCATGGATGCCTCATTCGAAAAGATTAATCCGCGGGATTTCGCAAATTCTCGACTCGGAGTTTCTAGGAATTCGTCAACGCTTCGGCCAAACAAAACAAAAGTCACGAGAGCGGTGCTTAACTCGAGACTTTGAGAGAAGCGAGAGAGAGCTTTTTGTCTCGTAAGAGAGATTTACGCGTTAAGGCGTCTTATTCGGACCGCGACGAAAATGCATTCTATTGTATCGTGTGCAATCATTGTGATTCGATCGACATTTGTGTTTGTAAACAATGGCGACGAGCCTCGATGATATGTGGCACAGATAATGGATTCCAATTAAGCAATGCCTGCGTCGAATATTCGATGCCTATCGATTTGGGTGCGCCCTTTGACGAATATATCATAATAATAAAAAAATCGAATATTTTCATATTAAAATCAGATCGAATTTCAGTGATAAACTATGAATCGATGTGAGGAATTCTAGATATCTATACTTCTTTAATGTTACAATTTTTCTTAAAATTTGTATTAAATGGGTCTGCAGTTTCTTTAATAATTCAAAGAGTGATCAAGTATGGATCTTAAAATTGTATTTCGCACCTACAATAGCAAATTGTTTTTATGGAAAATTCGATTAAAGAAAAACACTATTCAGAAGAGGTTTTCATTCAACAGTTATCGGAGTGTAAAAAATAATATTTTACTGTGTTAACTTTACGTTTCAAATAATCAAGATATTGCATAAAAAGAAGAATTATCCAATAGATAGTAATTTTATACACCCCGACAATAATCTATTCCAAGTAATTTTTCCATTTAATCAAAATTTTCATGGAAATCGTTCCAAACATCATTTTCGAGTGCAATATATAAAATCACAATTGATCACCCTTCAAATTTATTTATTGAATTGCTTCGAAAAATGCCATATATATGTATATCAAAGTGTCCGGAATTCATCACGACACTGTAATATCGTAGCTCGTGCGATAAACGGCCAAGTTACAAATTTGTGTGTAAAACTAATATGTTAGAGATGTTGCAGTTGAGATCCTATTATGGTCAATTTATGCAACAAGGCTCGTCTGCATAGTACGACGTGTTTGCATCGGGGACTGGTGCAAGTGTGCAATGGGAAGCGAAGATTATGCATTCACACCATCGTCTCAGGTAGTCGATATCATCTATCGACCCCACAGCCAGCGTCGTGTCAATTGAACAATTCCACTTTAATCGAATATATATCATATTGTGTATTTGTTTGGGAAAATTTCTCAATTAAATCGAGTTTTCAGCTCGCGCCAAAGAGCGAGTTTATAAAGATGGCGGCGCCGTAATTAATGGCGTCCTTCGGTAGTAAGTTGTTGTTGTAATAGTTGAAAACAAAAAGCTGCAAAACGTTATTAAATGAGAGTGATTTATGCGGTTCTCTCTTTTAAATGGTTCGCGCCTCGTAACGACCGGCTTCGCAGTCTGAATTATGTACATATTATTGCGGCGGGAATGAATCCGATACAACGCCCGTAATAAATTACTTGTTCGGAAAATTTATTAAAAGAAAGAAAAAATAATCTAACGTCAATTTGGTAAATAATCAAATAAAATTAATAAAGCTTCGTAATAAATATATTAATAGATGCTGCATATATACTAAGAAAATTACTAGATGTATATTGAGAAACGTTGAATTAAAAGCCACAACACATAACGAATAAAATGTAGCCGGTGCAGAAAATGTATATGGGGAGCAAGGGTCGTGCCGACATTAGTAACAACCACTACATATTTTCGCACTCAAAACGTCAAGTCGCATAATCGGGCAACTACGCCGTACAGCAACATTTTTTCGATGGGAAATATGACGAGAATTTCACGTATGATATTCTAAAATTGCGACTCGAGCGAAAATCCCAAATATTTTGCTGAAAACCATCACAAAAACGTAACATCATGTTTTTCTTTTAGTTATTATCAAACTAATCAAATCATATACGAATATTTATGCGGAGTTTACGAAAAACTATTGGCATTCGTGTTATCGTTTTTTAATCATTTAGCTTCCAGCAACGGGTAGTGGCAACGGAAAAGCACAACACCTTGATTACAATGACCCGTTTCTTGGGGTCCCAATTATTCGCATTATGACCTAGGTGTCGTGCTCTACCGCTGTCGCAATCCATCGCTGGAAATTTAAACTCAGCTTAACATTAACATCTACCTCTCTTCGAACAAGTAAAAACTAGATGCAATAATAACACGAACGGAAACGATTTCATTGAGTTAAAACAATCAATCGGTCCACGCACAACAATGACGATTCAAAATCACATTCGAAGCGCGAAACCTCCGACAATATCTCGACATCCTCAATCGCAGAAACATTCAGCTAGGTGTGAATCGGCGTATCGACGAATACGAAAGTATTCACCGCGGCGTGTCGAGTTGGTCGTCGAATTAGCATAAAACACGACCGGCGCTGAAAGCGGATGACACGGAGAATTGGCCGAGCGACATATCTGCGGGACAACGGTGCAGGAATATATCCGCATGTCTGTCTGTCCGTTCGTCTGTCCGTCCGAATTTGCATACGCGATAAAACAAATACGAAGCGCATCGGACGCCCAAGGTGATCATCCGTGCGGAATTCGCAATGCCACAGTGTTGCGGTGCCGTATGTTCCGTTGCAGTTACTGCTGCTAGTTGTCAGTGTTAAGTAGGGTTTACATTCGAATATATTCGATGTTCGCCTTGATTTTTCGATATTCTTCGAATTATTAGATATTCGTCCCGGTTTTGATATTTGACAAATTCTAAATTCACAATGATATTCGATATTCGTCAGAATTTTCAGAACAGTAAACAAAGGAATTCTTACGATTAGTCATAATTTTTAAGAAAGCGTTATCACATTTTATTTTTATTCGACATTGTTTTTTTTTTCAAATACATACATATTGAAAATTTGAAAACAGTTGATTTTGACGACATTTGGTAACCCTTACCAGTACGAAAAGCATGGATGTACCCATTCGTTTAGTATGGGCGACTGTAATACAGGAAGTAATCTCATCGCTGTGGGATGAACACAGCGTTTATTAGACGATCATTCGATTCGGCCAAATAAGCATCATGGAATATTTTCAAAATACATTTTTAAATCGAATTAAATCGAAACGGATAAATCTTTCAATTCAAAACCCAGCGGCGACGTTAATTCGTCGAACAAGAACAACACATCGAGTCGGCTGAAGCGGGGGCAAAAGCCAACGGAACGAGTTCGCGCCATTGACAGCTATGATTAAAATTGCGATCCGAATACAAAATCTTGCAGCGGCATCCGACTGGGGAAATCACGCCGAATAAACAGTGTCGCGTAAATTGCAATTTTCGAAGAGCGTTCTTCGAGATAGTGAGTACATACGGACGATGGGCACTCACCTACCCCGTTAACCGACACACATTGTGCCACTTCTGATGCGAGATTAATTTAAAAATATCATATCGCATGTGTACAGAGAGAGGTGTGTGTGGCCTAGTTTATTTAATTTATAAAGTAATTGATTCTCTCGCGGAAGGGAAATTGAAGCGATTTACAACGACGTATTTAAAGGGCGAAGAAAAATTGATTGAAAACGATAAAAAAATATGTAAAATACCGCTAACGATTTTCAATATCAGTAAATTGAATTAACGACGAGTCTCGTTGTAAGCATAAACAAAGTTTAAAAAAAATGAAATATGATCACATTGCGACGAGTCAATTATTCATGAGAGACATCTGCCAAAAACGATCATTCGAATAATTAATTCTCGGAAGACGACAACTCCAACTAATTATCTGCGAGGACCCTCGGGAGTATCGACAACGAAACGGACTGTTAAGATGGAACGTTCGACATGGGACAAGACACCAGAGATTCACATACACAATCTCAATAAATGAAAAAACAAAATTTGAAAATTTTAATTCCAGATCGCTTAAATACAATGTATATGACATCTGAGCAAAATTTAATCGACGAAAGTAAAAAAAAATCGTTCAACAGTCCGATGTAAATTAGAGCGAAACCCATCCCACGTTCAGCGCCGACTCCTCAATCAAGATCGAAGCTTTCGGCACGAACAACCTCAACCGCGAAGGAGGATCCACCCAACGGCATAAAGCTAGATTTCATTAAGATAAAAAGCATTTTCGTCGGCGGTCATATTCCGCGGCAATAGTTTTACGAGCGACAAAACGGCCGTCGGGGCGCAAAAAAATTACTGACCTCCCCTACCCTTACGTTTCGGAGGGAAAATCATCTCGCAAGCAAGTGAGGGTCGGTCGTCGAGACCATAATTTACTGGAAAATTGGAAACGAGCCTCGGTGGAAACTCAACAAAAGGTGGCCCGACGCGATAAAGTCGACGCCGAAATAAACGTCGACGTTTCTTTTTTTTTTCGGTGTTGTGTGCATTCATCGATTATGCCGCGAGATACGAGGCTTCGGGTCGTATAAGTCAATTCTTAAATCTTTCAGAGCGGGGGTGTAAAAAGGAGCCCGATTTATGATCGAATTTTTCATAATTTATTTCGGCAAAATGGAAGCTTTGAATATGAAAGAGGATATGCGCGCGTATTGTCATGTATGTATGCGATGACGTCGCATTAAACTTGAATTATCGGATATATAGCAAAAGAAGCTGAAAATAATTTTAAAATCGCAAATTAGAACTATCGAACTATCAGAACCGAAGTGAAATATACTGTTGGAACTGTTCCGCGAAAGCTTTAAATTTCATATGGTATAGTTGATACAATATCGCTAATAACGAATGGAAGCAATAAAGATTTTCGAAACGATTCGACCAGCTTGCAAAGCGCAATAAATTCGAACTTCTTTCACTTGCCCACAGTGAGACACAGGAACGCTTCTAGACTAGACGAGCTTAATCGCTCGTAACGTACTCTCCGAATTTATAGACCGCAGTTATAGCCTAACCTTAAATCCATATGTATAACTATTTGAATTGAATCTGAATAGATCGGTGACAATTCGAAATTCAATCAAGATTAACAAAGCTCACGCACAACAATGCGGATCGAGAATTCAGAGTCGTTCTATCATCGAGAACTGTTCGCGTTCACGAATCGCATTTTTCGAACAAATACGAAAATAGTGGCATATTCGAGGGTAAGGGTAAACGCGTAAATAAAAATCGTAGCTATATTTGTTCGGCAATACACTCGCGAACGGCAAGAACCCTTCGAAAGATTTTTATTTGAACGTTCGATTGAAACAAGGCATAAACAAGGGTGGGGGTTGAATGGCATACGCGGAAAAAAAGCGGATTTGTTTCGAATATTGAAAGAAATATATATTCGATTACGAATAAGTGTATACCTTTGCGAGATCGAATTTGATAAGCAAAAAAGGATAAACGTAGAATTTACGTGGAAAAACTCGATATGAAAATATGAGGAATCATATGCGAAGGTTATATAGTATTTTTTTTACATAAAAAACTTCTCATAAATGGGGAAAAAAATAATATTTAATACAAAGTCTTGTCACAGGAGTATAATAACGAAAGTTGCAAATGGGTCTATACTTATGCTTAACTAGAGAAATGTTTTTAAGAGTATACGCGATATATTAGAAGTGAGACCGAAGAGGGATAACTTTGAGTTATGGGGCATAAAGTCTTCTCTGAGAGACCGTTAACGAAGAGAATAAATAATATATGGGTGCCGGTTGCTGAAAAGTCGACCATAAAAATATAATTGACACATTAAAGTAATACTTTTCAACGGCTAAAGTACGATATGAAGAATTATTATCGAACGGCGCGAAGACGAAAACGCTCACGAGACTTGGCAATAAAATTATGAAAAATAAACTCACCTCCATGCTATTGTCGAGCTTCTTCTTCCATAGATCACTTCTGTCGATGAGAGCGTTCCATTTGTCGCTGAGCTTATTAACTTCTCTTCTGATAGCTCTCGTCAATTCTCTGGCTTGTTCTTCAGCACTTCTGTAGCCGCGAGAATCACCGTCGATTTCACGGCCGGCTGAAACAATACAAAGTTTCCATTGTGTATTCAGACATATATGTACATGCATACATTGGAATATTATCTATCCGTTTCGAATAGTTGCAAGTGATTGACATATCGGGGAAAGAAGATGCCGAGTTAGCGTACACCTCAATATAACTTCGTGAGAAGTTTCAACCGACGAGGCGGGTAAACAATATTCGAAGTACCGTGTCAGTTCCAATATTGCACGCGAAATTAACGAAATTTCAATCGGTCCAAATATTTATTAAATTTTCACAAAAAAAAATCTAATGAATTAGAATTGTTAATTTCACGAGTCAAATTTTAACAAAATGTACAAGAAAATTTCGTTTATCATTGTTGTGTATGAATAAACTTAAAATATGTGCACTTAGTAGCATTGTGTGTCACATAAAGTAGAGCTTGGGGTGTTTAACCCAATGAGACACATTGTTGTTCTTCTTACATGCGTCGGTTTTGTGCTTTTCTGTTTACGCTGCGCTCAAGTTCAATGGTAAATATTTGACTTGAATTAAGTTCGGAAATTCTAACAGTCCCCTACAGAATATTCGGCTAATTTATTCATTGACTTTATGATAGTCAATTATGCAAGAGACTGTTTGACTTGTCGACGTTTAAGTAATGTGAAAGAGCAGTTTAATTGCCAGCGATGGTATCTAGTATATGAACATATCGCAAATAACGTCGAGGAGACAAACTCCCATTATTCTCCCTTAAATAGCGCTGACATCAAATAGAAACAAGACAAACTTCATTGACAGAACGGAAGAATTGTAAAGCTTGTGTCATGTGGACTGTAAACAAAATATCATTCGTGGATTGCTAACGTTAAAATTAGTTCTGTAAGAGTTGGTTTCTAGTATTTGTATCCACCAGATAAAAGTTTTCATTTGAAAATAAAACTTTTTCAATAGTGTTGTAGTAAAGAAAAGGGTCCCGTCCCGAGAAGAGAATGTCGTATGAAAGATTTCGGGTCGTTCGTTAAAACTTTTCATCTACTTTCGTCTACAGTTCTTTCGTTTATTTCGTCAAGAAGAAAAAATAAAATAATGCTCCACTATATACAGTTGTATTGGATTAATTTTTTAATCCCACCGGCTTTGATCTAACCGAAAACGATTTTTTCCCCCTAAAAGACGTGACAGGCGCATTTCGACTGACCACTATGTGTTTTATACATATACACCCCTTTCTCGGGTTTCGGCTCAACAAATCTTATTAATGAATCGCAATCAATCTAGACGAAAGCCTCTATCCAATTAAATCGAACATTTTCCCGCGGCGCGTTCTTCATTCGAATAAGCCGTAATTAAAAAGAAAAATCAACGAAAATTTTTAATTGATACGCCGCTGCCGCGAAGATAAATGGCGCGCCCATCAATTGACATTCGACGAAATTTGGAAACGAAAACGGATCAAAATTTGTTTAATTTTATTAATAAAGAGTATTGTTTGAGTAAAAAGTTAATGAATTGATGATCGATCGAGTGTATTTTGAATAATAATATTAAATTATTTATATTTTGTTGAAAATATCGATACTTGTACGTTTATCGAACTAGATTACTCCGTATTGTAACGATACGAAAAGAAAAGCGATGATGTGGCCGACTACAATTATTCAAGCCCCCGTTCCCGACCACTTCAACTAACGAGGTTCGGATCCCTGAGCGGAGCATAGCACAACAAAACAAAAAATAAGCGAAACCACGAAGGAAACCCTTCAAAACGCCCCGATGCGAATTCGTTCTCGTGTCGATTGTTCCTCGGGAACAGAACCAATATGCAAGTGAGGATTCGAACCTCTTCTGCAGCAGCCGAACATCGTGGCCCGGGATTTAATTGCGTCTAAGACAAGTTAATCAAGAGACGCTACCATGGCGCAATCACGGTTCACGGCTGAAGGAGGGTTTCTTGCCAAAAGCCGGAGACTTGATTGCGCCCTTAACTATGAAAGTTTAGTCGGCGAACTGGGCTTATTTATTGGCGTCTGACCGCAACGGTGGAATTAGTGCTCTCGATTTACGAACGGACCCAACTTCGAAATTCATACTACATCGGTTTAAGAGCGAAATAATCGAGAAAGATCAAAATGAACAATTTAAAACGTGTAATGCAAAAAATACACCAGACGGGTGGTGCAGTAGTATAGTGTGTATAGCTATGTACATTGGATTCAGTATTGTGAAGATACTGGATTCAAATGCCTAGAATGAAACATTAGAACACTTCACGAATTGGTTACTCAAAAATGGATTCTCATTTGATGTCGACAATGCAATGAGCAATTAATTATTGTGTCAATAGTATTTGACGAATTGTTAGACGAAAAAAGGTCGTTAATTTGGCGACATCTCTGATAACGAAGAAAAAAGGTTGGTCTAGGAGCTAATCATCCTTAATAGTCAATGAAAGGATCAATGCAGAAACCTTCACTTGGCACCTCTGGAGAACTTGAAAGTTAACCAATTCTGCTAAAACTAGAAAAATCCGAACACGAAAAGAAGCAGAATTCAACAAAAGTTCAAATAAATATATTGAATGCGTTTATTAGCACAAACACGCAGCAATGTGGAAGCGAATCCATCAGCACCGCCAATGACGGGAGAGTGCACCGTTCGTGCCATTGTGCCTCCGGCCACCGTAATTTGAATAAAACGACCCGAAATTTAATGGGGCCATCATCTCTGCG
This sequence comes from Cheumatopsyche charites, assembly GCA_024721215.1. Taxonomy (NCBI): domain Eukaryota; kingdom Metazoa; phylum Arthropoda; class Insecta; order Trichoptera; family Hydropsychidae; genus Cheumatopsyche; species Cheumatopsyche charites. The sequence continues at coordinate 5,584,732 of CM045578.1, forward strand.
GCTCTCATGAGCAATGCATCAACAGTGGACGGACGTGGGGCACAAATTAAACGCGGAGACGAGAAAACCTCCAGAGGCGCTACCCGCCGGCGACACATACGTGTTTTTGCAATGATATATTCCCACCGTAGGGATGAAATCGAGGCAAGAGGCACTCCGACATGCAAACAAGATAAATTAAGGGCCACCCTGCCTCGGTATGTACGTACGAATGCACGTTGTGATTGTGTGGCTCCGTATAAACTATGCGGACGCACGGATGCTCACTTCTGGATACGTGAGATTCTCCATCGAAAAAAATTCAATGCAGTCAAATTAAATTCTTTACATACGATTATATTAGTCTAAATATAAATCATTTGACTGAATACATTCATAGAGATGGAATGGAATATTGGATGAGACTCAACTATCGCAATAAATAGCTTTAATATCAAATGCATTATGAGGAGATTAAATTTCAATAACGTTTTTCTCGTGCAACGAGATTCAATTAATGTTAGCTTTTACGATTAAATAAGATGAATCTCGAAGCATGAAAAATGCAATCGTTTCGAGCGAGCACGAGTTTACGCGATATTGAGATTTATACCAACCCCTAGCATTATGACTGCCAGTTAAATTATTCAAAGAAAAAGCAATTCTGAACACGGTGTTGCCAGCTGCACAAATACATACAAATTCGTGTGCACATAAATATAGGTCTGTGTAACACTCGGTAGCAGCGGAATCCATTTCCATTTAGATTAATCGCACGGATAGACCGCTTGACCGGCCTGAACAGTTTAACATATCGAAAAGTTCAAAATCCACAAGAAAATCTAGTAATTTATTTCGATTAGATACAGTAATAACATTTTATGGACAACTAAGTGAATCGCTAATTAAAAATGAAACTAAAATTGAATATGATGTAGTAATATGCAAATGTTGCGAAACAAAGACGATATAATCGAGCAGAGTTTATCGAAGTAATATATTATGTAATAGTATGATGACGTGTACTTTAATTAAAACTCAAACTTTTCACTAAAAGTTGGTAAGTTTAAAAAGAAGAAATGAAAATTGAAAATTTCAAAACGAGCATCCTAAGCATCATGAATATGAAGATGAATAACTGAAAATTTAAAAATAAACCAGTAATTCAATTGGGTTACTATCTAAAATGAATAACAAAAGAAATTCGCTAAATAAAACAATCACGAGAAATTTTCTAAATATAAAATACAGAGAAATTTACGGTCGAAGCGTTGATTTTATTTTTCGCAAAAGCTCCACTCGGAATCCAGAATTAATGGAAACGGCGTATGATTTATCGATTTCAACGTGTGGATTAAGCTCGCTTTTCACTCGCTCCTTCTTTCTTGCATTTATTTCGATTCGCTTTTTCCACCTTGTGTGTAATTTCGCATTCGACGAAAGGTGCGCGCGTCTAAGGTGCGAGCTTTCGGGTTATTGCTTCATAAAAGCTCGCAAAACAGCCCTTCTTTATTGCCCTGCCTTGCTTCAAGGTCGGGAACGGTGTTAATATTTAATCGACTATAAGGTTGTATTCGGTTCGGAAAATTCGGTGCGAGTTAATTTTCCGAACGGGGAAAAGGGTATAGCCGAATACGGAAGCAGACAACAAAGCTTCGCCGGTTACATTATTCAAAGGACCAATTAGATATTCTCAATTGACTATAATAAAACATAGCGCGATGAATATTCGATGTCGATTAATTTGATGAATTGTTTAAGAAACCGATACGATGTACCGTCGAGCAAACAACTCGGGCGTATCGCTTGAAATATCTCATCCCACGCGTAAAGTTTGAAAGTGCGATATTCACGATTACGCGAAAAAATACACATCGTTCATCATATTGAACGTAGCTCGATCTTCGACATGAAAATATTGACATATTCTATTCGATTTACGTATCCGAGATGCTTCGCATGTAAACGACATTGAGATGTCAGACAAACCGCTTCGTATACACATTTTTCAAACCGGAACCTTTTCCCCTTCTTAAAAAAAAGGAACGAACGATATTTCGACATCATTTCCTAGCACGAATTCCAGTGTTAACTCTTTCGCCGACGTTTACAGAACGCGGTCGTTCGCCAAAGAGCAACACATGCACATAACGTGTAACATACAGAAAACCTCGTACACAAACATACGTACATGTATAAAAAACGAAAATAACTTCTCCGAAACGGATTTTTTAAATAAGGTCTTCTTTTGTTTATGGCCCGAGCTCTACGGAGGGAAATGCGCCTAGAGAGAAAGGCTTTAAGCATAGTGCTCTAGAAAAACTCCTTTCCGCGTTTCCTTCGCATTTTTTTGCCTCGCCTCGGATGGTCAATGCATTCGCTTTTTGCTCGAACGAAGCATCGAATAATTTGTTAACGAAATAAGGCTACATTCCACGCGAACGGCATCCGGAAAGAAGAAACGAAGCTCTCCACTACTCTTAGCTACATCGCGGTTTGTTTGCATTTCGCAAAAGCGGGAAATTCATTTAAAAGTTTCGCGAAAAGTCCACTCGTTCGTTTCACTTCTTCTTATTCTCTCTTTTTTTATTATTTTCAGGCAAAGCTTCTTTCCCGTTATTATTTTTCAGCGGATTCGGTTGAGTTTTTTCATTCGTTTTTGAGTTTTTCAGAGTCGGCCCGTATTATATCCGGCCGATTTCTAAAGATCGCTGTGGCGCTAGCGCAATACATCGGCAAAGGCTCGACTTTGAAATATAGTCGCGTCGCCGGCGAGTCGCCTTTATTCATATTTTTTTTCCAGCATGGGGGAGATTTTTAATGGATGTTTTTATCCGCTTCGAAAGTAGGAAAGCGGCCCGAAGAAGTTATAATTCGGATAAATCGAAACGGTAAGAAAAGAAGCACAACAAACGCTCAAACTTGATTAAACGATTCGTATTTATAGCTCTTATTATCCGAACGGATATTTGGCCAATTCGATTATAAAAAAAGTTTTCAAATTGTATAAGCTCAAAATACAATTAATTTAACATTGAATGTCAATTAATTTTTCAAACATTGAATTCACTGTGTTATAACACAACATCGAACTTTCGTTTCAGAATTCGCGTATTTTTCCACGGCATCTGTCCCGCGGATGACAAACGAAGCTCGAGAAACAATAATGATTTTTCGAAGAACGACAACAATTGTCCCAGCATCCGTAGGTACAGAGACAGATCGCATGCAAATGAGAGACGCTCGGGGCACAATGGCGTTTTCATTCGAAAATCAAGCCTACGCGCCATCGTCGTCAAAAGGATGATTAGTGGTATCGGAGCGAAACCACAAAGAGGCTTTCGTCCTCCGCGAAGCTTTAATGTGGAAGCTCGTTACTTTATCAAGAGGTCGCAGAGTGAGGCCTCGCCCATACACACCCGTTCGCGACATTCATCCATCAATCCGGATCGAACCGTCGAAAAAGATTTTTCTTCGAATGTAAAAATAAAACTGTCGGAAAAAGGAAAATTTTCTAAAAAGGTAAATGTATATGTTGTTCATAAATATCTCTAGGCAATTAAATTTTCCGGAGTCACTGTATGCATATCTAGATTTCTGCAGGAAGGTTTTTAATCTGCAGGATTTCTTACTATAACGTTTCACGAGGATCTTCCACGTAACCTAGCTGTAGCAATTATTATGCTCGGTCTACACATGCAGCATAATTACAACAGATTAAAGTCCATAGAGTCTCGAGCAACATGTCACAAAAACTAGTACCATATAATCAACGAGTTATGTTTTTATAAATCTTGAACCGAAACTATACAAACGCCTCAAAAAGTAAGATTTAGAATAGATGCCAAAATCATATTTTTTCAACGATTCCGATAAAAAGTAACGATGTTTGTCTTTGATCAGAGCAGCTTCACATATTACATATACTATTTTTTTGTTTGTTCCCTTTCGCTGTCTGCTGGATGAGATTTTTTCTTCTTCGTAGGAAAAGCGATTTTCCAATCGACGCAAGCGTCATATTTTCGAGACTGCTCTCTTTTACGGATGAGTTGGGTGTGTGTGTGGGTTTCGAAAGAAAAAGATTCATCATCGATCGTTAGTGGTCCGCGTGTATATAACTTTTTTCCGATGAGCGAAAGTCGTTAAAAAAGTTCCAGTATGATGAAGGTCTCGAAAACGTTCCGTCGGGATTCGAATTCGGTGATCAACGTGGAAATAGACTTCGATAAAACGAAAGTGTAATAATAACAATTTGAAAAAATAAAAGAATCGAAATGTATAAAATGCTTGTTAATAAAAAATAAAAAATGTTAAATTTAATTTTGAATGTAAAATTTTAATAATATTAGAATTTGAAGACATCTATAAATATGCATTCGAATTACACTTGCGTGAGCTGACGTTGCATCAACAGATGGCCACCGGTTAGTTACGTATGCAGAGCATGTAAAATGCATTTTTATTCAAGAATGTATTCTTTTTTCCACATCCATTTATAATATAAAAAAAGCACATTTTTTTGTATTCGATTTCATTACGTGATATTTCAAAAAATGATGTACAATGAATATTATATTATGTACTAGCAAGTTGTGTAAAATTATTTGAATGCATCGTCACGCAAAAGTGCAACATTTGTCAGAAATATTAAAATTGAAAGAAAACTTGACAACTTTTCCACTAAAAACTCGAGCATTTTCCCTTACGGAATAAATGTTAAAACGCGACACATCGACGCTCAAAAGTCGCAGCATCGAACGTTCAAAACTCAATTTTAAATCCAACGTTTCGCGAAATCCCTTCAAGTACCACTTTTCACTCGGACTCCACACACATTTCTACATCCTAGTAAATAAGCGCGTACACTCAAAACGATACGCACGAAAAGAGCTTTTACACAAACGAAAAAAGATTAACGACCCTACGAAACCGCTCATCTAAAATCGACTAAAAGGCCTCCACCCACAGCGAACAATCGAAACATCGACCTTCGGACGAGCAATCGCGTAATGGAATCGCGTCGAGGAAGACTCTTCGAATAACCACATACACACCGTGGCCATTACGGCGAAAATCCAAGACATACGAACAACGCATACAAGTCAAAGAAAGCGCGAGATTCGTCGCAGACTTCTTTCATTAGGCGGTTTTCAAGCTGTTATTCGCGTTCATTACGTTAAGTGGGTAGCTCTGCAAGACACACCTAGTGTTGCCATCATCCCTGCCTCGACGACGACGGCTGATGAAACAATTTTCAAAACCGAGCCGACGCCACTTTGCTTCGCTCCTCTCTTGTGTTTTAGGAAAGGCCCCAGAAGGCGCCGTTCGACTAGGGGAGTAATTTATGCTCGAGGGGGTTGTTCTACGTTTCTCAATGCGAGGCGAACAATGCGTGTGTGCTTCTGTTCGGTCGATTGTTTCGAAATTAATTGTTGGTCTGGATGATATTTCGATTGGGATTGACGTGAGAAAATATGGTGAGTTTTGATAGTGAATATTTTTTTTCATCTGATCGCTCAATCGTTAATTATTCAATTCAAGTGTTGCGTAGTATAGAGTTTTCATTTTTCTTCTTATAAAGAATTTGAACGTGTTATTTGAATCAGATTTATGAATTTAATTTAATATGTCTATAATTCATACGAAAGTTGATTAAAAATCAAAATAGAAAATTTGATAAATTATGTTCAAAATCGAAGAAGACATTCACGTTGTCACTGAAAACTCATAAATCACAAGAAGAAACTACAATTGAATCTGCTTTATGAATTTAAATGTTTGAAATGAGAAATGACGATGAAAATTCATTAAGTCGTAAAGACATCATCTCATCTGCATATTGCGACGACTAAAAACAACCGAGTTAAACGAAAATGAAATTCAAGATGAAACTTTGATTCAATATAAATAGTTACTGCGAAATAAACATAATTGCATAGTCAGAGCGGAAAACCTGAGAAATAAATTAATTTAAAATTTTCTCACAAAATGTTAAACAACAATTAGATAAATTTATAATTCAATAAGAATCAATTTTCCGAAACACTGATCGTTACAATAACCGCAGGTATTTAAACTCAATACGGAACTTTATTTAATCACAGGACCGAACGACATTATTTAAGCCAACAATAGAGCAGTGTTACTCGAATAACGTTGGGAAGCTCTGCACACAGCGATTATGAGAGATGGTGAGAACGTTCTCAGCGGCACAGCCTTAATCTTCGGGGGAGACTGGCGCGTTAACAATCCGCGAGTTGCCACCTCCATGGAGGAATTTGTGCAAGGAAAACTTCTAGGTGTTAGAGCCGAATTTCCCATCGTCATTGTGTTAGATGCTTGTAGATTCCGACGATATTTCCATAAGCTTTTGATTTTTTTTCTGGCGAATTCCAGCGTATGTTACGTGAAAAAGTCATCTTTCGGGACGTCGCAATAATAACAGATCATCCTGGAGGAGTAGGAGGAGCTGAAGAAATAATGGCGTAGATTAAAAGTGTAACGCGAAGAGAAAATAAAAAGATTTACGACGGCCATTCGCTCCGGTGCCATGTGACGCGACAAATAATATCTCTTAATGGGTTACAGTTTTGTTTTATCAGTTTCTTTTGCAGTAAAGTGAAGTCTTGATATGTCCGCGTTACTTTTGGGCGAATTTATTGTTCTCTTTGTAATTTTGTTTGAATGAAGATGTATTCAAGTCTTAAAATAAATTTGATTGACACTTTGACAAGGGTCTGAGCATAAATTTAGTAACTTAAAAAGAGATGGATTCGAAAACCAAATAGTAACATAAATGGTATGTTTTATTGAAATCTAAAAATAAACATATTTGAATTGATCAAATATAAAAACTTTGATATTTCATTAAATATTTAATCAAACTATAGGGGAACTTTTAAAAACTTAGCAGATTTTTTCACAAAAAAGACAACGGAAAATGGCCGGATCCGGATATGAAGGAAACTTTGAAAATTCAATTCATCTAACTTCAATTTAACAATACTTTAGTGTACACCGTAACAGAAACGTTGTCTCAGCTGGCGGCACAACTAATTAATTACTCCCGGAGGCCATCGGAAATGCGAGGATTTTCCACATAAACCGAAAGCAAGGGTTCGACCAACAACTTTTTAAGATTGCGAAAAATAAAATGAGCTCGTAACAAAAATACAGGTAACGTAATTTGATCCCGATTTGTATAATGAATAATTCAATAATAATGAATGTGAGTATGTTCTTTAAGCATAAATATAAGATGTTCGCTATGAACGTAAACGCGGAAATTTAAGCGATGCGCCCTAATGAAGAATGAAGGACCGTATTCAAAACGACACAAAAAGATAAAATAAACATTTCCACGCTGAAAACAGTGATGGTTAAGGCCGTCCGTCGAACGGAACGAGAACAGGAAATAAATTCATCGTTCGCCTTTCAAAGACCCATCTCATCCGGAACGTCCTGCGGCCGAAGGGTTGTTACGCTCCGCAGAACGTCCCGGTTCGTTCCCGAGTTCCTCATCTTCTTGTTTTCATTACGCTAATGCCCTCGTCCAGTTTCCTATTTTCGGCCCGCCAAACCTCTCGCATCTACTTAACACGCCGCCGATTGATAACGGACTGTTTGTTCGAAGCGTCAAGTTCGTCGGGCTAAGTACCTACGAAATTCGAAACACGAAGGGTGCATCGCGGACAAAGGCAAACGAAGGCGTCCGAGCGCAATCAAGCGATCCTGTTGTGGCTAATTTTGTTTGGAGTCCTCTCGAGAAACACGGCGACACAGTTATGAGGGGACACTAAACAACTAAAGGGGACACTGGATAGGTGGGGAGCGAGGTCGAGGGGGTTGAAATTCGAACGAGACGGGACGGATAGATGCCAGCCGACCAAATTAAAGTCCCCTCAAGATTACAAACTAAGACTGTGTCTGGCGGTCGGCTTTACTTGTCTAACCCGATTAAGCCTGGTCTGTTAATTGGACAATGGCATATCTGATGCGAAGGCTTCGACTTCGACCGCCCGCTGCGTAGTTCGTACAGAAAATCAACACTCTCGGTCAAAGGGTTACTCGCTCGCTAACGTGCGGAAATGTTAAATAAGCATTTGAGATAATTAACCATTTGAAAATAGTTAAATTCTTAAATAAGTTTTTAAATATTTTGAGAAATAAATTTTACGGTTTAAGAACGACAAGATTTTGCGGTCACGACAGGGTGAGCTAAGGTCATCCATTACCAATTTGGCAAGGGTGGAAAGTTGATGACAGGGGGCAAAAGTAGTGTTGCTTACCTTCGCTGTCACTTGTATCCGAAAGGGGTGGTTCGTTAGCGATATACTGGCGACCGCTCAGCAGGTTGCTCTCGACGACGGGTCTCTTATCCTCTAGTTGCTTTCTGAAAGCCCTATGGTCGTCCTAAAAAACGAAACAAAATAAACATGAATTCCGGAATCTTCATACACAATGCATAAAAAATTTACATAGTAAAGTGCATCCTAAATTATACACAGAAAATAGTTCCATTGTTAAAATATTCAAAAGAATCTCTCTTTCGTTATAAATGAAATCGGAAACGTACGGCTCAATTTCGAATATGCAAACCTTCGGCGTTTACCGCAGGACCTACGCATCCCCAAAGGCACCCGATTGTGCAATATTTACAAGTAACGACTCGACGTTACCGCGCAAACGACACACTCCATTAAAATAATGCACCCCGAACTGCAGATAGTAAAAGCGGCGATTCTCGAACGACCCACGAATATAACCACCGAAGCCGACACGAACACTTGCACCACAGCAGCCACTATCATCGCAGGGTAATTTATTACGATTGCAACGGCGCGGCGGTGCAAGGGAAACATCATCAGACCTGCGCTCGTATCCGCGCGATATATAATACATTAGGTTACCCATTACGTACGTGCACATACAGGAGGGCAACAACGGCCGAGACGCCGCTGAATAATTTAAACATTATTCATAATTTAGGAACGGTCTGCAGGAAGAGCTTCCTGGAGCCGCAGCAGGAAGAGGTTTCCTGAAACGGCGGCAGGGAAGAGGCTCCGAAGCCTCGACGCGGCGACACGAGGAACGAAATTAATTATTCGCCCGAGGCTGCGATGCAAAAATTAAAATTATCGCGACGACAATTCCGAGCTGGAGCCGCTTCGTCTAAAAGAGGGGTTAGATTCGCTCGAGGCGTTAAGCGATTACGCGCGAAAGTTTGCGCGGATGCGTCGTTCGCTCTGTGCGTTTGATATTATTATATTGTGTGGATGTAATGAGATATGTGTAGATTTGTGTGTGTGTATGTTTGTGATGTTGCCTCTTGAACGAAAACGCGATATAATCCGAATTAAGCGAGAACGTCTTTATAATCTGTTCGATCGTGCGAAGAACGATTCGCGCGTGCCTTTCGCGCGGTTTCAGAAACGCTTACTAGAGTTCGGGGGAATGAAAGCGTTGGAATTTCATCAATTGTCTTAACGTATCGATTATTAAAATGTTAAATTAACGACAATATTGAGTGGTAAATGAACGAGCTCTAAACAGAACAATGGGGTGAAAACTTTGAATGAAGAGAGCGATCGGTCAAAAATCGTTCGCGAGATTTTCGCGAATTTTCCGACAAAACGAAACGTTCGCTAATTAAAAGTGCGGAACGATCAGCTTTTACCAAAGTGCCGAGCGTCCCCAATCGTTAAAAAGCGAGCGGGCGATAGTTGGCGAATATCAACCCCTTCGTCCCCACCAAACAATCCGAACGAAATAAGTATAATATTTCGCTTATTCGAAAAGTTAAAAATTAATTAAGCCGACCGCCCGAGGGGGCAATTTTTAAAATTCAAATCGCATACACAAACACGAGAGTAGCGACCCGAAAATAAAGACCCGACTGCCGAGTTTCCGCAGCTTAATGAGCTTTTCGAACTAAACTCGCAAAGAAATCGGCAGAAATTTGTTTTCGACCTGAGCCGACAATAAGCGAGTTCGGATAGATTTTCGTGTATATGCCCCGTCCTTGGTAAAAAAGCAAAACTTTATAAATCACGTAACTTTTCAAACTCAAAAACTTAATTAATATTTCAAGAAGGAAATACATATTGTTCATAGAGAATTTCGTACAGTTTAAATACATATAAGTGTAAAAATGTAAAATTAGCTACTACGTGTATGTTAAATAATATCAATTACTTTTATTTTTACTATGAAAGTTTTATATATGAAGTATTTTTGATAAATAAACGTTTGGTACGACACGACAATAACGTCAAATACTCTTTGACAGTTCGAGACGACATCTATGGATTTACTATCGAGGCTCAAATGGATCCCTCTCGATCTTTTCAAATATCCCATTTTCACTCTGGAAAAAAATATGAACCCTCGGAAAAATCTTCTAGAATGAAATCGGATACATATATAAATTCCAATAGAATTTTTACAACACTTGAAAGCGGTAAAAACGTTTTGATATATTATGCAACATTAAAGTATTCTTTAAAAGAGAAGAGCGCTTTGTAACTTTTTAACGGCGGCGGAGTAAAACGCGAAGTATTCGTCATAATTTAAACTTTTTAACGGGTTTTCGCGGGCTGTAAAGAATTAGGAAAGAGGTTGCACGCTCGTATAGGCGAGAGGGTGAAAACATATGCAAACGGATCCGCTTTATTAATTCGATAAATTTGCCAAATAGAAAGAAAAAAAGGTCGACGTCGTAAACGCAATGCGGACCGGGATTATTGCGTTATAAATCCGAAATAGCTCGAGTTAACGGCCTGTCCATCTGGTAAGGACGACTATCTAAAATCGCTGATTTTGGCGAAACTCTACACCGTTTCGACATTATTCAAACGGTTAACGTTTTCAATAACGGTTTAAAGACAAAAAAATAAAAACGAAAGACATCCGAACTGGCGAATTTGACTACTGGCTCACTTTATCGTCGCATATTGTATTGCGAATATCCCGTTTCGTCAGCACTTAGAGTCGAACGTAAAACGGCAACGTTTAAAAACGTATATCGATGCTTCGCTAACGTTTGAAAAATGGCATGTACGGAGTGTTTATCCAAACTCGTTCGTCATTTAGTTCAGTTATTTCGAAGTCGTCGATATTTCTGGATCGACGTCCAATAATTCGCGAATAACGAACGAACGAACGCTCCGGTCGTTCCGTAATATTTCATTTCCCTCGCAGCAGATGTCACTCGGTGAATTTCCCGGCCTTCGAATTTTCATTCTATTTCATTTTTCGAATTTTTTACAGAATCCATTTTAAGCTAGAAACGCCTCCGCGTCCGACAAATACCTCTACCAACTTCGATGTGAGCACATATAAAAAGCGGGGGATCGTTTTACAACACTTTTCCGAACGTTTTCATCCGAAATGTTTTTCAGTTTCGTCAAAAATGTGTAAAATGTAAAAAAAAAATGTTATATAATAGGAATTTTCAATTAGCGAGAAACATTTGCTGGGCAATTTCGCGAAAAGGTTACATGCGAGCAGTTTAACGTGGCCCGTAGTATGTATCCGCTCTAAGAACAAAAAAGAAAAATCACAGCACTAAAAAGAAACGTCTCACTCGTTTTAGAAACCTCTCTCGTCGGATCGTTGCAAAGCATTCGAAGCGTAAACTTTAAATACTCGTGTAAAGGGATTTTTATTGCGGCCATTACGATATTTAGGGGCGCGTTTTATTCGCGAGATAGCGGTCAACTTGATTATTAACGCAAAAAAGCATTTCACGGTATAAATTTTAATAATTCATTGGATTACGCTAAATAGCCATTAAATACAAACTATTTTTAGGTTAAAAATGATTATGAATCTATGAAATTGTGTACTTATAGTATAGGTAGTAGTAATACGAACTGAAATGCGCAAAAATAACAGTTGTTTTCGCTCGAATGAATTATGATCGAGCAATGATGAAAATCGAACAGCCGCGCGACTTTCCGGCAAATTAAAATTGACAAGCAAGGGTTCCATTTGGCACAGTGGAAATATTGGATTCGGCCCCGAGTGCGGTGGGACGAGAACGTTTTAAATATTAAACAAGACCGGCGAAAGTAGTAGCCGGAAACGGGACGGAAAACCGAAAAAACGAAAGAAAATTTAGACTTTGAATAAATCAGAAACGGATCGTTACGAAGGTTTTCATGATCGAATTCGATTAAAACGAGAGAAAATTACCTGCTGCTTCAGCAACGATGCGACGTCTCCGGCTGCTGGACCGAGTCCACTTAATTCGGTGTCTTTCCTGATGACCCACTCGATGAGTTCCCTCAGAGATAGCAAAAGAGCTGACCAGTGTTCGGCGTTGTTCTCCAAACGGTTTCTGAAATTTGACAAAAAAGCAAATCGATATCAATCAATGTAGAAATCAATAATAAATCTAAGCTCGAAGGAAAACTTCATTTCGAGTTGAACGTCTGAAATCGAATTTAATTTCCTTCGGAAATATTATTTATGGAAGCGTTGGGGGTGTGGGGTAAACTGGAAACGAGATAGGGGAGGTATCGATACCTTCGCTCGAAATAATAACAATGGTGAAAAAATGTCATCAGTTAAACGTCTGTTTTGAAAATGTTGAATTTTTAAATTTAAATAATTTGAATTCGGAAATGAGCAAAATTGATTGACCAAATATTATAATTGAATACTTTTTTTTATTTATTAAGGTATACAAAATTTTAATTAATTCATTTTTTTTGTATTCAAATGTACTTCAGATCTTTTGACGAAATGAGAAAAATAAATACGTGGAATCTCTATTTAAATATGAAGTAAATATAATTGAAGACAAGGCTCAGTATTATATCATAAATGAGAAATCATATTGGTTCTTTTTTTTCTGAGAAATATAATAATTCAAATAAAAATAATAATAAAAATCTTCTATTAACGAATTGCAGAAAATAACATCTTGAGTTCTGTTGGTGCCTTATTATCTCAAAAATGAAAAGACTTGAAAAATGAAAGGACTAAAAATCAAATACAAGGAGTAATTAAACAAAATCATTACAGAAAACTTTTAAGCCTTTCAAATTAAACTATTGTGTAGCAAGGTAATGAAGGATAGTGACTTTTTTTTATTTGAAACAAAACAATTCTATTGTTTGATGTCGTCGGATTAAGAAAGCTTCTCAGACAATACGAAAATTTTCACAGCATCAGCAACTGATAAAAATTCATTATCGAAATTGAAAAACTTAAAAACGTGCCACTGTTGCAAAGCCGTATCAAAACTCAAACGACTCGATCTATTTGCGAGTCTCTCTAAAAATGCATTAGCAGAACATTCGCCAAGGCGGAAAACGAAGAGGGCGAAGTTAATTAAATTAAAATTGCAATGAATGCAACGAAGTGAGTCTGCACCGCAGAAAACAACAAACGACAACCGCAAGGAGGAGACAAAAGAAGGAATATAAAAGCGAAGCTTGGGGAAAAAAATGCTAGAGGCCGTCAGCGCGAGTTCGGACTTTAATTAAGCCCAAGATTTAAATTTTGACAAAATATTGAATTCATTGTTGTCGGCGTGGCGCGGGGTCGTCCCTCTTCGTTTGCATAATAAAAGGGGGTCGTTCGTTTGACCCTCCGGTTTGGGGTCGCTTCGAATGTAAAATTTATGACCCCGCGGCGACTGGGTCGCAGCTGCTCTGCAAAACGAGAAAAGCGCGCGAAAAAACAAAAACTAATAACCGATTCGGGCGCAATCTCGACGGCGAAATCTTCGGGCCCGTTCGCTTCCGGCACGTGGAGTCAGGGGTGGAAAAATATACCGCTAGAAGCAAGCCAAGTATTTTTCCGAAATACGAGACTCGTTTTTTATGCTTTAAAAATGTTTGATTTGAAATTATTATATTTCTATAAACTCTTTATATCAAAAGAACTTGATAAAAAAAAAAAACTAACCTCGTATTTGATCGAACTCGTTAAAATTACATGTTAAGAAAATATTTTCAATATAATTAAAATTTTAAATGAAGATCTATAGTTTTATTGTGATAATATTTTTTCAGAATTCGGCGTTGAATTTTCCGCATCCCTGCCGCGAAGTAACCCGGCGGCATCTCGTTACGCTCTCTCCGCGAGCAAATATATTATATTATGATGGATCGCTGGGAGGACGAAAGAATAAAATAAATAAACAAAGTTTGTTGTTGCGCCCACCCGCCTTCTAATTTGCGTATTTGAATTCGAAGCAGGAGGAGGACGAAACTCAGATTTGGGCGCGAGCCGAATTTTGTCCCTTCGCTGTTTACGTATGATTAATTGAACGATAAAATTATTGTTTGGCTCGAATCATTTTTTTTTTTCGCCGCGGTGATGAATTCGAAAAATTTCAGTTTATCATTATTGACGGTGGGTATTATGTGAGCTTTATACGAAAATAGCAATCAATTCACGAATTCAATTTACCGATTGACTGTTGTTTATCGATTTTGTTGCAAAAGAGAAAATTAATCATACTACACATAAAATTCAAATTTTGAAATTGAGATTGTATTTAAATGTATAAAAAAAAATAACGAAAAATTCAGTTAACAACTACTCGACATTTTTCACGTATTTAAGCGAAACAAATTCATGTGGCAAACAAAGCGGACGCGGGTACGAAAAGAGCCTCGAAACAATAATGAAAGCGTGTACTCTAACAAAAGCTAGCAAAAAGCACACAAACATACAAACAATAATAAACGAGAAAGAATCGCATCATCCGGTGCATTAATTAACCAAGCTCACATAGAGAACCGAAACTTTAATTAAGCCGAAACGCAAGTACACACACACACACATACACATATACGATGTGGAAGGCCTTTTCTATTCTAATATGTACGGCAAACGTGCGAGACCACTTTGCCACTGTTGTTGTTGTTCTTGTTGTAGGTATTGTTGTCCAAGCAGTAGCCGGTGCGAATTTGTCGTGGAAAAAGTGAAAAAGGATTTATTTTCCAAGTGTTCTGGTCCTTTTCCTTTTTGCTGAGTGAAAGCAGAAGCAGCAGTCGCCGATTTCCGGGATTTTCGCTTCGGTCCAGACAAATAAAAACGAACTAAACCTTCGTATTCGCGTGTGTGCACGTACGGGGGTTTTATGTGCGCTCTGTTGGTTTTTCAATGAAAACGTTTATCATATTACATTTCTGGTGATTTTTCAACGTTTCACGGCTGTAACAGCTTATGAAAACTGCTCGAATTGAATTCAAACTAATAAAATATTTTCAACGTAAAGGTTTCATCTCAAGGTAACACAAAGTATTATTATAATTTAAATTTTGATATCGCGCATATTTCGAATTGAAAATTAATATTAACGATTTTTTCAAGCATGTGCTTATATTTATAATCGTAATATGATAATGTGGACGAGGGTAACGAGAAAGCCTAAGAGCTTTTGGGTTGTGGGCAGAGTGCGCATATTAATAATTTTAATGTCGTTTCATAAAACATGGAAAATTGAAAATCGTTCCCCATGGAAAACGGTCGTTGCGTAGTGTCCGCAGAAATTTGTCAGTAGATTTATTAAAACATAGAATATTCGCGTACGCATATAATAAATTTAATATAAAACACTCGAGATTAAATCACCGTTTGACATCTGAACATTTTGAAATCCTAAGAGCATTACAATTACTAGTGTTTCATAAAAAAATTCAACAAAGCTACAATCACCCAGTATTTAACGCTTTATAATAATGTAACCAGAGTAATGGACAACGCCAGAAATTCGGCTTGTCTCTGAAATTAACGAACTTTGACCAAATCCAAAACGGTAGAGATGGCACGAAAATCCGCTGAATCTGAAGAAATCGAGATAACGCTGAAACTAGGCGATTCGCTGATTTATCGACGCGCCGCACGGTGGATCATCGAGTATGGGAAGCTTGGCCAAAAGTCCCAAAATCAAGGGTCCCGTAGGGGGTTTTGTTTAATTGGGATGACTAAAGGGATAACCGTGGAGGTTGAAACCATTTTCTGTTGTGTCCCTTCGTCTAAATATCATATTATATCGAAGTCGGAAGTCGAGACATTCTCCGGACACCTCGCGCGGTGTCAAGTTCGAGAAAGTGAGACTTGTCTTTCAAACCTTATTACTTTTCGAAAAGATAACATTTCGGTGTCGAAAAAAATGCGATAAATTCTCTAATATGTGTACTTAATTATGAATATAATTCTGAATTTCCGCCATTGATAGGACAAACCATAAGAATGGAAATTTGTAAATACTTTTTACATCGTGAAAATATGAAAAAACCGGAGATATTTTAGAGAATATCTTTATGATCGCCGTCGACTGTCGACTTCAAACTTATATCAATTTAATCGTTAACTAATATTCAACAAACCATACAAAATTTGGCCTCCCCTTTTTTGTCCATTTTGTTTTATACCGATATTTATGAAAAAATATTTAGGTCTGTTTGACGCGTTCGTTCATGCGCACGCGTCACCGGCTGCCGTTCCGCTGCCGTTCGGGTGCCGCTCGCGACGCGCATGCGCAAATAACAAAGAACACTGAATTGGTACGCTATTATCAATCTGTGGCTCGCAGACCGCATGCGGCCCGGTAAGCGGAACACATTTATATATAAAATATAAAAATATAAATTATTTTATATTTCGTATATCTTCATTATATTCCGAAATGAAATATGAAAAAACATATACAGGAATATATTTACTGATTATCATTTTTTTTTATGTATTGAAGGTAGCGTGCAGCAATTACGAACCAGATTTGTTTGAAATTGTTGAAAATTTCATCTCGATTTTAAAAATCACTTATCTTTAAATTTTCTTTACTGAACTTGCAAGATTTTGAGACAAATTCTTTGATACATGTTATTTTGTATTATATTGTCAATTCGGAATATAATGAAGATATACTAAATATAAAATAATTTATATTTTTATATTTTATATATAAATGTGTTCCGCTTACCGGGCCGCATGCGGTCTGCGAGCCGCAGATTGATAATAGCGTACCAATTCAGTGTTCTTTGTTATTTGCGCATGCGCGTCGCGAGCGGCAACAATCCGACGCGCGCGTCTACGAACGCGTCAAACAGACCTAAATATTTTTTCATAAATATCGGTATAAAACAAAATGGACAAAAAAGGGGAGGCCAAATTTTGTATGGTTTGTTGAATATTAGTTAACGATTAAATTGATATAAGTTTGAAGTCGACAGTCGACGGCGATCATATAGATATTCTCTAAAATATCTCCGGTTTTTTCATATTTTCACGATGTAAAAAGTATTTACAAATTTCCATTCTTATGGTTTGTCCTATCAATGGCGGAAATTCAGGATATATTCATAATTAAGTACATGTCAATTTCGGAAATCAAAATTTTAACAACGAATTCATAATAAACCACCTCGGAAACCCCAGAGTAAAATATTTAACTATTGTTTTCTGATATTTTCGACCTCTTGGAAAGTTTGTGTCTGCCATATTGGGTCAGTCAAATAAAAAAACTCAATTTTGATAATAAATTCGTGATCAGCAATCTGAAAAACCCCCGAATAAAATATTTAAGCTTTGTTTTCGACCTCTTGGAGAGTTTGTGTCCGCCGTATTGGGTCAGCCATTTTAAGAATTTCAATTTTGATTTAAAATTCGTAATCAGCAACCTAATAAACCCCCGAATAAAATATTTAAGCTTTGTTTTCGACCTTTTGGAGAGTTTGTGTCCGCCATATTGTGTCAGCCATTTTGAGAATCTTAATTTTAATAATGAATTCGTAATCAGCGACCTGATAAACCCCCGAGCAGAATATTTGAGCTTTGTTTTCGACCTTTTGGAGAGTTTGTGTCCGCCATATTGGTTCCGCCATTTTGAAAATTTAATTTTTGATAATGGATTCGTAATCAGCGACCCCGTAAACCCCCAAATACTTAATTTGAGCTTTCTGGCCAACCCCGCCCTTAGGCTCGTCCCACTGTGCGCCGAGTCAATAATTCGAAACGAATCTCATTGAGCCGGTACTACACCCTCGGTGCGAACCGTTGCCGACCTAATGGCGCGACTGAGGCCACATTTTAAATTTTACACACACATTTACTTAGGTGTGGCATGCCAAACGATCCACGGCCAGATAATGGCCGGGGAGCGTTACGTCCCATACTAATAATATTCCAGTTGTAATCTCCTAGATTTAATATGCACGTTCCGGTCGGGCAATATCGCGCAGGTTCAGCCACAAGGACCGGGACGATTCAATAAATAAATGTGTCGATTGTGATCATCGATATTACTATAGAAAGCCACACAAGAGTAAGAAGGGAAAGGTCGATGTGTACAATAATTGTTTTAAACGCTTCAATAACGACAATATTCAAAATTAACACGAGCTAGTTTAAGCGAAGTCTACACGAATCTTTGTATTAAATTTCATATCACGAACAAAGCGAATTTAATTTTTTTGTATTTAAAAATAAATTTTCATAGAATTTCAATGGGAATTTTCTGTACAATCGATGCAAAAGTGCAATTGCAGCTCACGTACACATTCGGGAATTAGGCAGTCGGTTTATCGGCACGGTCACGTACTGTAGCGGAAGCCATCTTCGTCGAATCTTCGGCTCGTAATGGCGGCACTTATCGCGACTGACCTTATGTTTAGGCGGCCATGTTGGCAAGATGGCCGCAGAGCCGTAAATCGTCTGAGCGACACCATGTGGCCGAACGCGCCGCACTACGAATATTAAGCACATCGGCGATCAGGCGACAATTAAACGAGATCGATGGTTCATTCTACGAAATTATAATTCCATATTAGCAAATTTTAAATTGAATTACAGAATGATTCTATTATAGATTTACCAGACAATAACTAAGAAGATATCGAAAAGAATATATAAATTGATGATTTCAATATTTCTTCAATGAAAAATCAACGATAACATCTCGAATCAGTTTGTGCGAGCTTTTTCATACAAATCCGCAACAATGAAAGTGGAACAAAGTGGTGCGAAATTGGCCGCAACTAAAACGCCCCGCCTGAGCATAATTGGACCATTCGACCGGAGATAAGTTGAAAAATCGTCAAGCTGCCCGTTTTTGTCTTCGGCGTTTTCAGCGACCGACGTTATGAATACCAATTATTGTCGACCGTCGAGAGCTCGAGGAGCAGAAACGGAAGGACTTTAATTAAGAATTTTATAACGCGATTGCGGCGACGGTGCTTTCTAAGCGATTTTCATGGAAAAGCTGGAAAACTGACCGTCCGCGTGTCCCGAAAAAAAAAGGATACGTATTATAAAAAAGGGGGATAACGTTTATATCACGCGAGATACAAACGGACGTGAATGCAAAAAGTGTGTTTTTTGCTTGGAACACGCGCGTTTACCTCTCGCGTGTGCGCGAGCGTTAAAAGTATTGCCCCATGCGAAATAAGGGCAAAAAGGACTAAAAACAAAAATATAAAAAAATCACGCTGATACGTGCGGATGTATCGAAATAAAAAAGAAACCCCGGGATATACGGGGCCGGAAGGTAAAGCGATGAATAAAGCCCGAAATAATGCGAAACGTAACGGAAAAGTTGTAACGGCGTCGAAAGAGACTCATAAATTCGTATCTGTATACGTAGAACGGTATTCAATTTTATAAAATTCATCGTCCGACGGGAGGAACGAAAAAATGCGATTATAAATAAAGAATTTGAGAAAGAAATTTGCATGAATTAACTTGAAATACATAGGTGTTAAGCGTATTTTATATAAAAGGCGAGGAAAACTTTTACTGCACTCCGAGCGAGTTTGGCCAAAGCCGCTTTTGTGCTGAATTGTAATAAAAAAAGAATATTATTTGAAACTATAAAACTTCGATGTAGGATATAATCTCTTTTAAAATTGAAATATGAATGATTTTAATGGCAGAGAATTTTGAATGTGAAAATCTGATATGTCGACGAAAGTGAAATGGAAACCGGTACGAGAGGAAAATGCGAAAGTACCATTTCTGTATTAGTCGGAAAATGGTGGAAAAATCACAACACTCAGAATTGAAGAAACGAGCTACGGAAGGAAAAACGGCATACTAACAAGGCAATCCGTTAACATGACGAATTATACGATATTTCAAGACGAAATAAAAATACGAAACTATCCGCATGAAAAATTCGTCAGATTTATATTAAAAATATTGTTGTAAAAAGTGAAATAATTAATTCTCGCAATGTGATTATGATTATTCATGGAAAAAAAGGAGAAAATCCTAAATATAACACACTGATAAAGAATTTTCATCATAAACTTCATAGTTATATTATCTACAACATATCACTATACTTCTGAATTCAGCAAAGATTAATACTAAAACCACCGAAAAATTAAATTGTAATCTGAAAATATATATGTAAGAGTGTGTATACAAATTCGAGTGCTGCGTTAGCTCAGAGTGAACTTTTACGTTTCCACCTACTTCAATTGAATATCAATTCGGCCCGATCGCTTTATATGCCGACCGTTTCATAACATCAATAAATCAAGTCGATGAAGATGTTTTCCCCGCCGGTTTGTAGACCCGGCTTTTTATGCAAGCTTTTTGCGGCCCTTTAAGGGTTAACACAACGCTCGTATAACAGTAATAGGCAGATTTGCCCTTTAAGATTGAATCCGCCCGAGAGGGGAGTTTGGGCGGAATGGCAAAAAATCAGAGTAACGGCGCGAGATAGAGTGAAAGCGCAGAATCGAATATTATGACGATAAAAACATCCATTTCGAACTTATTGAGAATGTAATTGTGTTCGGTAAAGTGTTGAACAATTCTAATCATCATCATTGTCATATAAATAGTTTTAATTAAAATGATTTGATTAATCGATACGATCGGTGTGATGGTATAAAATGTTCGAGTACTGTCGGTTCTGGCAAGAGTCTACATGTTTACACGTTATTAATTGATCAATTGATATGGAGATTTGATAATTTTTTTCGAATATTTGGATTCATTTCATTAAAAAAAATGTTAATTGAACTCATTATGAAATGATTTATAAAATAATAATCATCTTCTTCATTTAAAAGGGAACAACATTAATCGATAATATAAAAAAAAAATAATTAAAAAACAAAAACGACCTATAGATACGTATAAATGAATGATTCCCCTCCAATACGAAACTTCAAAATAATCAGTCTGCCGAACTCACAAGAGTTTGATTCGCCCAATCGAAATGCACGAACTTCATCATTCGAACGAGAAAAAAAAGTACACCGAATTTCCCTAATTTTTCATTGGTGTTTCTAACGAATCTGCTGCCTAAGTTTCAACCGCGGAAAAACCCTCTCGCAGCAAAAGTGGCAGCCTCCCTTCGCATTGTCGTATCGCACGAAATATCCTTCGCCTCGTCGTAAATTATTCAAATGGATATACGCACTACGTTTGAAACGTTCGGCTAATACCCGAAATGCGGTCGAGAAATTCGAATTGTAACCGGATAACGCGTCGCCTACCTCCGAACCCTAAACACGGTACCATTCACACTTTGGCACTACGCTAACGACACTGGAAGTTTCTTGAAACGCGTGTACGATATCCTTACATGTCTCCAAAAATTTCGAAATTCGGGTGCGTTTGATAAATGGGACTCGGAGCGTAACGGGTTCGCATTATGATACATCGTACGGTCGAGCTTCGTTACTGTCGGTTTATTTCGTAACAGGCGAGCTCTATGCGTTTCATAATTTCTACATACATACATACATATGAGCCATTCAGAGCAAAACGTGATTAACTCCACTTTCTGAAGAAGAAAAAAATTTAAATGTCAAAGCATTTATAGTCATAAGACTCTATGTATGATATATAATATAACAGAGAAAAATACTATCAAATGACAAAATTTGTTTGCCCACCGAATAAAACATAATTTATTTCAGAAGCCTTTTAATTGATTCTTGTAATGGTGACTGACCACTTTCATAACGAAAATTGTTTGTTTTAAATTTCTGAAAAAAGTGATAAAATAGAGAATTTAGAAAAATGCATCAAACAAGTTTGATGGTTTTTCTCGACTTCTCGCTTTATGGAATAAGTCGCGTTTCACTCTGAACGACTAATATAACGTAGGTGATATAGTTTTTTTGTGGAAATTCGCAGATTAAAAACCAGCCAGAGTTTAAATCGCCAAGAAGTAATTACGAGCGTGTCCGCGGGGCGAACGCGATGGTTTAAATGGCGTAAACGACGTCGGTTAAATGCTTCAAATTTCCATCAACGATTTTAATAATTTGACGCAAATGAAATTCGTGAATATTTTCATCACAAAAATATATGAATTGTAATAAAAAAAAAACTTTCAACGAAAGTAAAATAAACACTGCAAACAATACGTCGTCGTGTGTCGCCAGAAGGAGCCACAATTAATTTTCGCGCGAGCCCAGAACTACTCGGTCGTATTTCATAAGAGGAAAACCGGCAGTTTGCCGCACACAGTAATATCGCTTAATATATATATTGTGCCATTAAATCAGCGGCACTCAAACGGCACCGCAACAAGGCGCCCACTGAATTTATCATTCGGCAATACGTACAATGTCCGACGATTCGTCTTCATTAAAAAGCTACTCTCTTAGGTGTGCGAGAAGGAAACATTTCCATTCGCGATTCGATATCGAAATATCAGTTGTTCCAATAGACTGTTTTTCGAATTCGAATATTTCGGTTTCCGTTCGATTTTCATTTCGTAATCAATTTTGGCGATGATAAACTACCTTGGCGCGCTATTGAATTAATTTGAACCATACAAAGATATAGCATGTATTTTAATAAAATAAATATTATGAACGAAATTGAAACGTTTCGTTAATCTTCTAAGCGGAAACAATCAAAATATTTTCAAAAACATCAATCGCCGAAAGGAAGAGAACAATAATTGCGTCTGCGATGATATAATTCGCGCACTCGGGTGCTAAAAACGAAATAAAATTAAAACACAAAAAAAGGGGGGTTTCAACTCATAATTATTAGCTTATCTCGAGCGCAACAGCGAACCGTCCGAGACAATGGACGAATAATTAATTTACACCCGAAGAAAGAAACGAAACGGCCGACGAAAAAAACAAAAGGAAATTACAAAAAAATATAATAATTTCGCTGAAAAATTATTTCTGAAAAATACAAAAAAAAAAATGAAGAGTCGAAAAGTTTGAACAAGCCTCAAACAGCCGGCAGGTGTAATTAAAGCTCGAACTTCATATTTCACGGGGAGCGATTGCGGCCGCCCCTAATCGGGTTAAATTTAATGCGTCATTATTGCGCTTAAGGCGAGGAACACATTACGGTTGACAACCTGCATAAAATTATCAATTTCACTCAAATATGCACCGAAAAAAATCTGCCATGTTTTCAATTTAAATAATACTTTTCACGCTTCCGAAAATTCAAGAAATATTTTCCCTTCGGGATATTCTAAGGACGTCGATTTTCAAAATGTTAATGTTAAAAATAATAATTTGAATTTTTCACGTTAGAGTTATAAATGAATAAAAAAAACGTTGCGTTAACGTGTACCTACTAGGGGTGGAATGAAAAAAAGGAAAACCGTTTCGTGCCGATGGCCGAGTTTTTTCGCATTACTATTGCCGTTGTTTATTCGAGGTTCGCAAACATTGAATGCAACAGTGTGACTTTTACTGCACAATTATTAATGCTGTTGATTTGAAATTCGCAAACATATAAATACAACACTGCGACTTTGTGTTA
The DNA here is from genome assembly GCA_024721215.1 of Cheumatopsyche charites. Lineage (NCBI taxonomy): Eukaryota > Metazoa > Arthropoda > Insecta > Trichoptera > Hydropsychidae > Cheumatopsyche > Cheumatopsyche charites. Next base: position 5,608,435 of record CM045578.1, read on the forward strand.
CATTGTTTCCAGTTGAAATTTCAGCAAACAATCGCTGAATAATCTTATGAAAAATATTTTTAGATGCAATTAGCAAAAATTTACGAAATACCCTCATCGTAGAGATTTTAATGAAATTATACGAATTAAAATCGTAACGATTATTGAAGGGAACATTGAACGCCGGCACATTTCTAATATCTTGTACCCTTTCACACGTTTAATGGACGGAACATGTATATGCGAGAGTAGATTCGCATTTCTTTCGGCAAAAAGGGTCGCCTCTCCATCGCCCTAAATCGAAAGTGAAGTTTTAATTTTTTATGTCGCAGTCAATGAACCGGTAAAATGTATCCTTTTGCGTCGCTTCCAGCGCTCGGGTCATATTTTACGCGGCTTTAAATTTTTTAACGGTTCCGGTTCGATATTTCCGCGAATATCCTGCGATCGAGGATATTTTTAAAATTTAAACTCATCCGGCGAAAAGAAACAATTCTTTCGTCTTTCTATTCACTCCGCTCGCATAACTTCAGAATAAATTATCAAATTCGACTTTTCATATTTGCCTAGATTGAAATTTACGCATAACGATGAAAAAAATGTTAAACGTTCGCCAAGGCGCAACAACTGTAACTGACTTACACGTTTGAGTTCGATATCGTGTTGTTGACAGCTTTCATTAAAATTCTTTTTCCGTAGTCATGCTCTTAGATTTGTGGCCGATATTTCAGAATCGATACTTCGAAAAAATGTATGCATAACTTCGGAAAATAAATGTAACAATACATAATGGTTAAAGGAAATGAGTATAAATTCGTAGAAAATTAAATTTTCATGTTAAAACGTAATGAAAAATGGCGTACACAAAACTATTTTCATTTAAATGATAGATGCTAATTTCGAAAACATCCCTAAATTTATGTATGACGAAAACATACACGCGCGCAATAATAAAGCGAGTCAAGGGAATATTCAAATAAAACGAGCTTAAAGGGCTTCATTTAGTAACTTTGACATAATAATACCGACGCGAGATGAATGCCGACCCTTTTGGAATACTAAATACCATCATCGAGAAAGACGATCAAATTAGAACGATTGTCGTAAAGGAAGACGAGAGACGAGAGAGAGCTTCGCCGCTGCGCAAACACCGCACGCCAGAACAATCGAGAGGAATTAGCGACAAAATATAATATAATACAGCACTGATTAAAAAGAATACACACAAACAAACAAATAAATAATTATAAAATTACCTTATCGCCATACTCTTCGCTTTCAGATGGTTCCATCTCTGGTTCATCTCATCGAGACGTCTCTGCAGCATAACAGCATCCTCTTGCGACGACAACGAGCCCAGAAGCTTCCTTCCGGTTCCGTTGAGCGAAGTGTACACATCGCGATGGGTCTCGATCTCCGATTGAAGATCCTGAAACAATGAAAAGGATCGATAAAATTTGGGAAAATTAAATAGCTGCCGTTATGCGTAACGATCGACTTCGCAATCGCGTCACGTTCGAATTTTCGAAAGGGGGCCGCGTAACAAATATTTATTCGGCGGACATTCGCATTAAAATGCGAATTTAATCCGGGACGACATAATAAAAGGGAAAAAAGTATGAGAAGGAGGAGGAAAAAAAGTGGAAGAAGAAGGATTTCGCAGTCGCTAAGAAATTCAAAAGACAACGCCGCTCTTTACTTACTTACTACGCATATACGTACAACCGAGAAAAAAATGGGACGAATAAAAAAGACAAAAAAAAAAAACTGAGAAGATGAGACTCCCCGAGAAATATTTTCATTAAGATTTATGCGGATACGGAGGTAAATCGTCTACCCATTGTTATTCGAGTCCTTTGAGGACATTACCGCAAGGTGAATGGATTTTTTTTATTATTTATAATTTAAAAAAAAGACCGAAAATTTTCAACAAATGCGAAACGAGGATTTTTCCCATTTCAAACGAAAATAAATTAAGCATTTTCTATGCGCACGGAAATAATACGAAAATCCCTGGAAAGCATTTCTTTGATATGAAAGGCTACATTAAACGATCCAGGTATGATTATGAAAAAAGATCGTTCGAGAATTTGAACTCTGACTGTAACGTATTGGATATTTTCCCATCATAGCCGTCTGTTGTATAATCAAAACAAATGAAATACATTTTCAAATACAGTACGACGTTACGTAAGATTTAAATATATATAAAGGACGTTGAGTTATAATCGAATATCGAATTATTGCACATACAATAATTTCCAATTCGAATATAAAATCTAATTAATTTTCATTACGATACATAGGTATATAATAAATGATTAAAACACTAATAAACTAACGCAAAACACTAATAGCTCCCAATTAACACAAATTCGAAATTTCCCAACCACCCACCACCAGAAAAGAGCTAAAGGTCGCTCTACATACACCGTCCCCCTCAGTTCATATAAACCGACCACAATAAAGCTTCGGATCGCGAACCCTTTTCGCGACCTGTTTTGAAATAACGACCTCTCGATAAGCCGATTTCGCCGCCAGCCAGAAGACAATCCCGGAACGAGTTTTATATGGGAAGAGAGGAGACCGCGGTCGCTTTGTACCTATTCCGCGGATGGAAATTGGAAACGTTACCTGTTGGACTTTCGCCGACATGGCAAATAAGGCCGTTGTGGAGAAATGCGGTCGTTCGATGAGGGTGCGAGTCCTCGCTAAGTGCTTGTATTGTGTATTGAGCGAGTGTGTTGTTTGTGTTGCGCGAGGAAGTGTCGTCGATGTGTCATTTGGGCGCGTGTAAAATGTAAATATGGTTGGGGTTTTCGATTGTTGCGTATGTTCGAGAGAGATTCGGATATTGAATCGGATAAATGTATATTATATCAGTAGATTGAGATTGAATGTATTGTATCTGATTTAGCTTAATTTGCATATGTTACAGTCAAAGCGTTTAGATGCGTCAGTGTATAATTTGATTAATTAAAGTTGACATACATTGTATGGGTATGTCTCGGTTTTTTATGCACATTTTTTAATCTTAAATTCTAATTCATTAATTGATTTTGTTTTTATACTATTAAAGGATTCTATTTTATTTTCGGATTAAATTACAAATGGTGGTTTGAAGAGTAAAGTTACATTTATTATATGCTTGGACACTTGAGCATTTTAAGCCTTTAGTTATTGAAGAAAGTCTGCGGTAAAGTGATATTGATAAATTGTAGATAGAGTTGAAAATTGTATACTGAAAATTAAAGCATAGCTATGTTATATATAAGTACTTTAACAAGACAAAAGTATATGTACATTAGCGCATTTTAACGCTAAGGTACATTCATGTTGTACAGTGCAACACAGATACGTATCGTGTCAGACAGAAAATGATTGAAATAGATATGAGAAGTAAATATAAATAATCATTTAATATTGTCTATCATAATAGGTATATATTTTTTCGATTCCAGCAAAAGAGCAACTCAAAGTACATAAATCAATATGAACTAGCGATCTGCGAAGAATCGCAGCGATGCCGCTCACGTGCGCGAACCTATAGCACCGAACGACCGAAGATTAATTTCGATGACGCCATAAAAATAAAGTTCGGCGAAGGGGCCAACGGCGAAATTATTTAGCGGGATGGGACTGGTTCAGGTGGTGTAATTGATGTTGTTTGCCTTGGCGATATCGGAGGTTCGCACGCCCAATTTCGCGCCCGGAGATTTTTGTTGACCGAGGTGGAACAAGAGGAACGGGGGATGAAATGGGGGCTTCAGTCGGAGGCGCATGGGGGGGTAATTTACCTTTAATTACGAGAAACTGAACAACGGGCTGAAATCGCAACGGCTAACGATCTTCGACGCCGTTGCGACACCGTCGTCGATTTTAAGGCGGGAGTAAAACGACGCCTTTTTCATCGGATCGCGATTCCGCCGAAGGCGAAGGCGATGCCTTTGATTAAGTCTGAAAGGTCCTTTTAATAAAGAGACGCTTGAAAAAACACGGAATTATCTGAAGGTTTTCGCGCGCGATCGAATGCCAACGGCGACGATCCGATCAACGGGTTGTTTGTACCGAAGATTAGTCCCGGTGATTATTCGACGGAACGCAAGAGAGGGAGAAAGTAAAATACCGTCTCTATTATATTCATTAAAGGTTATTTATATACCATCAAAATTATCGAATTACAAGCCTTTGTTTAAGTAATGTATAAAATTAATGCTATCTCAGTGTAAACGAAATTTAATGAAAATTCATGTAGTGTTTGAATAGTACAATACAATATTCAAGTGTTTCAAGCCTTTATGAAAATACACATAGTGTTAAGTATAAGTAACAGTAGGTTGTTTACATTAGTAGTAATAAAAGATCATTTACAGTGCTCTCACTAAAACTCGCACTAGCATTTGAATCCACCCTTTTTTCACATCTATCTATTATAGTTTTGACATTCAAACACAGAATTTGCACAATTTACAGTAAAATAAAAAAAACCATAGACACAATAATGCCTCGATTCAACAGTCACGAGTATACCTTTTCGAACCACTTGAGGTCGACGAGCAGCATGAAGTTGAGGTGCAGGAAGCGGTTGTCTTCGCAGGATCGTGCGGGGGCGACGGGGGTCACGGAAGGGCGCAGCCCCCGACCGGGCCACGTGCGCCGCCCCGCCCCCGCGCCCCGCGACACCCTCGAACACAGCTTAAGGGCCCCGAAAGACCCGAAACAACTATCACACGTGGCGACATCAATCGACCATGCGTGGACAACCAGATAATCGTCTTCTTTACAGTCTCAATTTTTTTACTCAATTTTAAAATAATACAGTTTCAGTTCACTTATTTTACTAATATTTACATTTGTATATTGCACTTTTGGTTGCTGTTTCAGGTACTTTCGTATACGCTGTTTTTTTTTAACACTTATCCCATATTTATATTTTGCTCACAGTTCGATCGGACATAACGTCTAATTTCAGAGGCGAATTTTTCGTTTCTTCTTCACAAACATTTCGTTAAAGTTTATTTGTGCTATGAAAGCTCCACTTTTGTAGAAATCAACTGCATTCTATTTATAAAAAAAAATGATTTTTCAGTATCAACAAATTCGTTCTTTCGTTGACAAATGAGGGTGTGTTATTGTTGCGAATGTTCAAAGAAATCGTACAAAAGACATATTTAGCTTTATGCTACAATACCAAACTATTCACATTTCGGTAATAAAACTGAAAAAGAATGAAAATATAGGTGTCGCTCCCGCGAGACTTCGGCTCGCCGCGCCGCTTATAAATCAAAGCGATTTTTCGCATTTATTTCCGAACGCACACACTGCCGAACTAAAAAGCACCACCGAGCTACGAACGGAGCACATTTTTTTATTAAATAAGGAACGATAAATGAGAAGTGACATTGTGAAATACGGGTCGAGATTAAATGGCCGCCAAGAGAACACACGAGCCGCGGCAAGTGAGCGTCGCGCCGAAAAGCGATATTAGCTCGCGATTGTGATTCATGAACGCAGATATGGTCGTTTGTTTGTTTGCCCGCTTGCTTACTTGCTTGTTTGTTTGTTTGTTTGTTTGTCGTAGCCGGGATTTTTTGATATGACCGAAAAATAAATAACGGCTGAAAAGCGAGCGAGCGCGAACAGTCAGCGGCGGAACGAGAAAGATTTGTATATGAACGCGCGCCCCCACCGTATATTTCAATTTGCGCCTATCGCCATGAATTATTCATATTTATTATTTATTTTTGCGCGTATACGAATAATCGCCTCGGAAAAATATGGCGACACGCACATACAAATACAATATTCCGCTACACGACGTGAAATTAGAGGCACCGTCATCCGAACACCTCTTATGCAAATTTGACCTCAATTTATCAAGGATCGATCTATCAATAGTTTGTTATTTAACACTAATATTGAAAAACATAAGTTCTCGTTTTTATATATAGAATGTGACTTGTTATTGTATGTTTACGAACTCACAGGGAAAAATTTTGTAGAATTTTTTTTAGTTAGCTAACAATAGTTCAATTAAAGATCAAAAGATCGGTTATAAATTTAACATTATGCCAAATGACGATACTTCAAATCCCTGCATTAATAATTCAAACTTTTATTATGCGAAATTCGATTGATCAAAATTTGATACAGATAAAACAAAGCGACTAGAATTAGAGATATTTTCCAAATTGAATAAGATATAATTCAACCTTCCTAAATTCAATAAAACGTATTAAAACGATAGTAATGTAATTTCGGATTTAACATGCGAATACGTTCCAAAATGAAATGAAAGATTATCAAACGAATGTACCACCATACGGTCGTCACGTATGTGAACCCTTTAACCACGTACGGCACAGTTTCACCGCCGAGTTAAAATCGGGATATACCTGGTGTAAAAGGGTTATGGACCGCACGTCCTAGACGTGTTAAGAAAGTACACGTTATAAATCTACCGCACATAATACAGCATAATTGATAGTTTCTCTACGGTACATGAATTTGAAGTTTTTACACAGGCGAGCATTCTCGTTAAATCGAGCGCTTCGAAACCTCACGTAAACGGCGGGCGAAATTATGCAAAAGAAAAACAAAATCATATAAATACATAAAAAATAATACAATTTTCATCTCAGCGTGTCACTTTTATGCGGGTCGGATAAATTGCCGTACTTTAATTAAAGCGAGTAAGAGTATTGTACGCTGCGCTCGCTCCGCAACGTAATAAGATAGCTCTCTTCTTGTACTTTTCATATTATTTTATGCGAAATATGTCGTAGCAGCATTATGAGTATTCATTTATGAAAACTTATATTTGAATTTAAAACGATTTGATAGAATAATAAAATTGTTTCATAAACAGAAAAATAAAATTTACTACGATTGAAATACCCTTCGGATACGTCGTGTATTCGAACCGTGTAACAATTACGTGTAAGTGAGTCTCAAGCAACAAGCGTAAATAACGACAGGTTCTTTAGGCACGCTGAAAGGTTTTTCCAATGGAAGCAAGGGATAAAAAGGTGGCTCTAAAGCGAACTGTGTGAGGGTGGAAAAGGGGAGGTCATCCTGCGACCTAACCGTAGAGAAAAAAAGCACGTTCTTGCGAAGCAATAGCGGTGCCGAGTTAATGTAGCATTTTAGGAGAAATCTAAGAGGTTTTATCCGGAGTGTGTGTACGTTGTAGGTGTTTATTCGTTATTAGGCCAGACTACGACCTCCCGTCGACTGGTGGTGGGATTTTCGGCAGTTTTAGTGAAACGGTACGGCGAACTCGCCACTTTTGCTACAGAATAAGTGCACTGTCGGTTCACGGGTTCTTTTATGCGTTAATTGAAATGTTTCAGGAGAACAATGTTGCACTGAAAACTGGGAAGCGAGAGCTGCGAAGGAAACGGGCGGTGAGCGTGGAAAATGTGCAATATACGCTCTTTCGAGGGGATGCTCTGAATACGACTTACGTATATACGTCTCTCTCTCTCTATGCTAATAAAGCTTTTATAGAACGCGCGAAAATTTTATGCATTTCTCTGCGAACGAAAGCTTTCTAGTGGTGTTTTTCAATAATTAAAATATTACCATAAAAATTAAAACTCGGCAGAAACAGAAGCATTAATTAGGTGCACGCTTTGCACAGTCGACGATAAATATTAAATGAATACAAATAAAAATGGACTCTGTAATGCATTCATACCGTTAAATAAAACTAAAAAAAAATAAAGCAAATATCCTATTCGAAGCAAGCGACCCGCTATCAAAGCAACCCCGATACGAAATAAACCAAAATAAACCGGCGATAAATAAATATATGGGGAAAAAAAACGCATAAAGGGGATGCGGGCTAGAAGGCAATTTAGCGAGAGGCGAAAATTTAATTCGCAAATGCAGTTCCGAAGTAAGGCTCTCGCATACGAAAACGCGCACGTACCCACACCCCCCTTCGAACACGTATGCACACAAAAATACAACCCCTTACGTGCACACTCTGGATATAACATATGTATCATATAATGTATATCTACGAGTGCGAAGTTGCATTCGGGTCCCGCGCTTGGCGAGCCCTGGCTAATAGAAGTTCGTAAATCTAGCCGTTCGTCGCCGGTGCGAAATAAATTCGTGCGGCTTACTGGGACGACCGGAGCTTTTCCGCACACATCCCGACAAATGCACATACACCGCACGTTCTGGCTTTCCTGCTGAATGCACTTGTGTGTTCATGTACGTATTTCCCACATAAAATGCACTTCTATTTATTTATTTTCAAATCCGGGAAAAGGACGAGTCGTAAAAATGAGAGAATTCCGTCTAAACATACGTACGTCAGAAGTATTTTATACGAAAGTAATCTGAGTAAAAGTGTTTTTCTTTGTAAAGATTATGCGTATAAAAAAGGATTCAATATAAAAGAATACATCAAACAAAAAGATTTTCATACAAAACGCGTCGCATTCAAACGAAATAAATATATGGAGAGGGGTGCGGAAAGCGGTCGATCCCGGCGTAGGAAGTACCGGACCGTGAACGGGACGGGACGGGACCCGAAGGACTTTTCCCGGGACGCAAACGTTGATTTATGGCGGCAGTCGTCCATTGAATATTTCTGGCTTCGCAGGGCCGCTTTTCCACCACCCCTGTGGGATTGATGCGATTTTTATGCGAGCGGTCTCCGGAATTAAGTTCGGCGGTGGACAATGTCGTGTCCCACCTGAGAGACACGGCGCCTTTATTGCATACACACGCAAGAATGCTACCAGCCAGACCTTGACCCTCGTCTTGGGTGTTATTTATGAATAAAGTTGTGAAAGCTTTTCGCTTACGGAGAAAGAGGAGCCTCTCCTGCAACTTATTCGACATTTTTCATAGTGACTTCGGAAAACTCTAATATCATAGTTCGTAAAAACACATGTTTCAAACATTATATATTTTATACAATTTTCAGATTACATTTTCGATCTAGAATAAATTTTTTTTCAATTTTCGTATAATTTTATCGATTTCGTAAACACAATAAAAGAAATAAGGCAGAAATGTCATGAACGTTCCGAGTCAAAGGCGACATTATCGTCACGATACAAAATGAAAGGCGGTGTTTCAAAAAAAGAAAAAAATTACAGATAAAAGCTGCAAAAACGGCACTAAACGAAAAACTGCAGAAAGAAATGAAAAAGGGAGCAGAACAAAGACGAGAGAATAATCGTTTTATAAACGTGAGCGTTTTGCTTTTGACGCAGTAGAAAGTTCGGTACAAACTCGCGCCGAAAAAAAAAAACAGAAATGAAAATAAAACCGTACAATTGTACGATAATATAATGATAATATAAATCGTAGAAAACGCGACTTAAACACGAATACTTAAAAAAAAAAACAATATTTATAATGATGCTAACATCTGATAATATTTCACATATTTACACAGCAAGAAACGATTTAAAAAAAACGTACATTTGCATAAAAAAGAATATTTGTAAAATAAAACTAGAAACACACCGAGTTAAAAGAGAGCTTTGCTTTTACGTGACTATGCGAAAAGATTATTCTGACGACCGTTAATCTAAACAGTTGAAACAAACGGCACAAAGAAGTAAAAGTGAGTATGCGAAATGAATATTCAGAGATCGTACGAAAACATTCAAAGTCTACGGGTGCAGAACAGAACTTCTGAAATATTCCAAAATACTAACGACACAGCGTTCATCTATAAGCACACTAACAAATGTCGAAGCTATATTATAATATTATATACGAAAATCTCATTTCGAATGAAAAAAAGTGCGAATCGACGGCCAAGCGAAGGCGATTCCGCAATGAAGAAATTCAAACAAATAGACGATGACATTCAAATGATAAAAAAGAAGAAATGTTTCAGGACAAAAGGCAAAGTTGTACGACGTCGCAGTTGGGACGCAGGTGCCGTTCGCTGACTAAATTTTCTTCTATGTACGCATTAAAGCGAAAGCTGTCGCAGTTAGTTCGTTACGGAGCTTTTAGCGGGTTAAGCTCGAAAAAATGTTTATATAAATGAAATATGCGCGAGGCGTTAATTCCGACGAAACACGAAACCTCGGTAGTCAACAAAAAGAGGGAAAATGAAAGAACACGAAAAATAAAAAAAAAAGGTAAACGACGATTTCTGAAAATCAGAAGCTTTCATTCGGCGAATCGAATAATTAAATTGAATGGGCCGCGATACACAGATCGAATCGACGACGATAATTAGGCAAACAAAGGAAATTTCGTAATAATTTGAAATTAGGCAAACGAGGGTGGCTTGGTGTGAATCGATGTCTGTACATTTATTATACGGCATGTGCACGTATACGTTTTCATGATTTATATTATTTAATAACGAGCGAGCCTGACGAGCAACGCGATGTTAATTAGTCAGATGAATTGAAATTATGAACAGAAATCCTTAATTGAAAATATTAGAATTTAATTGATGACATCAATTTGGGGAAATTTTCTCACGAAATATCACCGAGCGGAAAAATACATCTTCTAAGAAAGTAAATTATGACAAAATAAGTTGACATCCATGAGAAAATGTCCGAAGATGAAAACGTATTGAGATTTATTTATTCATTTCGTATCAAGGCGAAAAAAATATACAAAAGTTAATAAAAAAATTCGCACAGCAGTCAAAAGTTATGTCATTCACGTTGACATAGGTTTCGAGAGCGAGAAAATAAAGATATAAAAAAATGCGAATCGCAAAACATCCACACAGAGCCATTTTCACGGACGTTTCCAACATCGAATCGAAGTTTTCCCGACGAGTTTCCCGAGCCAAGACAACCGTGAAAACCTTCGCGAATTTTCCACGGGCTAATTTAAGAGGGCGAACCGTACGTCAGTACGTTTGCGTGAACAAGGTGGAACCGAATGCTTCAGACCGACGATAAATTCGAACCGGAACCGACGACCGGGACCGATTTCTCGCTTTCAGTTCAGCTTCGAAAGCTTTCTGCAAAATGCACGGCAAATCGAATAAGAAACAAGCCTTCGCCGTTTGTCGTTCGATATTTTCAATCGAGTAACTTCAAGATGGACAATCTCAGAAACTATCGAAAAATCAACCAGTTTAACATGAAAAACTATTTCTTTAATAGATTTTTTACTTGGCGCAACATTCAAAATCGGAACTTAGCCTCCGTTTTTTCAGCAGTTTTTGTAACCTTGGTTTTTCTTTATTAGTTAGAAGAGGTTATCCTTTAGATTAACTTTACATTGGTCATAAATGGCACAGATTTACTCAATTAACAACTTAACAGGAGCCAATCACTTCGTCAAATAGCTCACACTTTGTAAAGTAAACAAGTAAAAAGCCCCGCATGCCGATAGGTGTCACGAAAATCGTTCGCCATCAACACGTAAATGATCTGGACGATACCGATAACCCGGGACTTAATAGAAAACATCAATTAATAATTGAAATAGAAAATACGGATTGAAAACTTAAAAATTGATTTGGCGCGCTATTTTCAATTTCGGGTCGAACCTATTGCGAATTCGGTCCAGCAATTCAAGCGTTAAAGAAGTGTCAAACCGGATACTCGTTAACGGCATCCAAAGCATTCAAGCTGATATATTTGCCACGGCGACAAAGAAGCGATTCGCTAACTAGTTTTGCCGACAATAAATCTCCGAAAAGGAAACGTGCGTGATGGTGGTGTGTGCGACTCGACTCGGTAACTAGTTAAGCGGATAGGGGAGAGTCGTACAAATCGTCGAATTAATGGCCCGTTTCGGACTGGATCGGATGCTCACTGTTTTTTGTTCAAATTTGTAGAGGAATTCACATTTCGAACGAGTATTGCTGTTGATTATTTCTAACGAATCTGTGTGACTAATTGCCACAAAAAATATGAGAGACACATATGTGCAAACATATCAAAAATAAACACTGAAATAAAATCATACGTAATATTTGAAAACTTAAAAATTAGATTAACGTAAATAATATTTTATGGTCTTTGAAATTTCGACGTTATGTACAATTTTCTTTTTCAAACGAAACTTTAAATGTAGACACAAACACAGTTTAAATACAGCAGCAATACATTATGTACGCAGTTTATGAAAAAAATATATTACAAAAAAGTTTTCCTTTAAACAAGCCTTCAATTTGAGTACGAAAGGGATAAGAGAGGGGATTTTCGGCGAACGGCGAAAACAAAATTACTCCCACATCATATTTATTCAACAAAGGGCGAGCGACTTTTTCTCCTTTTGGCGACAATACGAAAAACAACGAGCTCGTGAGATATACGAAAAAAAAAACGCGAGGATTCAATATATTATAGCGAATCCATAAAAGATACGCATAACGAAGACTCTCAGTTAATTAAACGTCAAAGCAAACACGCTACGTCAAATCGTGTCATTTTCCAGCGAGATCCGTCTTTATTAACGTCGAACCGAGGGTGACGAATGCGCGGCAAGGCGATACGTTTTCGTCGAAAATATGTCCCGCCGACAAGACGTATTATTAAGTCAAAATTAATCAATAGGGCTTCGGACGAGGACTTCGAGAGAGGGTCAAGTGATACGGCCGCCGAAGCCTCGAAAGCACGAGATTAATCTCGAGGGCTCGTTAAGGGCTCGGTCTTGTGCCGCCGACGTTTATAAATCGAGCCCGGAATGATTCGGCAGATAAACGCGGTGCTTTCTGGGAAAACCTCAACAGCCTCAAGAAGTGTATCGAAGACCGAAAAAAGAAAAATTCGGGACGCCCCCTTCAAAACCGACGACCCGTTTTCTGTTTTTGACGCGTGGAAATCGATGAAAAACCGATCCGAACACATCCAATTTCCCCCCTCATGCGATTAATTAATCTGATTAAATAAATAAAGTTCGCGTTCGCGCTACGTGCGTATACACATGAAAGGAAGAAGACTATAGAGAAGCTTTAATCAAAGCGCTTCATCCGAGACCGAGTAATATTAACGCAGCGACGAAAAGTTTCCGTTTTACGTTTAACTTCTTATCCGAAAACTAACTTATTAAAACCGATGTGTGCATTGAACCTTCACATATTGTCGACGCCATGGCGAAAAGCTTTATTAATTAAATTTGATGTTTTACTTGATACGGCATTGTTTAAATAAAACGGCATGGAAAATTATTATTATATCTATATAATAAAAGCGAATTTACGGGGCGCCGTTTGAGGTTGCATTGTTTGTATAAAGGATTATTAAGAAGTTTGACGGCTTTGCTTTTGCGTCGACGAATTTCTAGATCCTCGTGAATATTCATAAAGCTCAAACTCCTCATTAACGTGCGATTATAGCCAAAAAGTCAACAACAAGCGAATAAACGCACATAATTCGATTCGCCATAACAGAAACGATCCAAGTTTTCAATCGAGCATCGCGAAGGGATGAAAAAATGCGGCGAAATTCGAACACGAAGCATTTTCGGCGAGCCATATTGACAGATTTTATTAAAAGGATAGTAGAGGACGCGTGTCAAAAAAATGGAGAGACAAGAGAAGCCGCGGTGAGCTTAGCATTTCAAATGAACCCGGGACTTTTCAAGGGAAAATTGCCGCGGCTTACATCGCTGCTACTATTTATATTGCGCGGAAACGCTCCTCGACATCCGTTTTTTGCGAAAAAGGGGTTTTTTAGCCGTTCGCGGCGGCGCAAGTTAAGCTCCGACAAGTTATTTTTGTTCAAGCGCATACACAAAAGTACTTTCGACGCACTAGAGCCTGAATTAATACGAAATTAGAAGTAAAAAGGCCGAGTTGACTCTTTTAATTCGGAGCCGAGTGTTATGCTTATTCGATTTCGTCTCAAAATTTCAAAATGAAGGAGACATATTCGTATAATATATGTATGGAAAGTGTAGAGTATTCATGTTGCTAATTAAAATTTTGTATGAGAAAAGTTGTACGAATTAGTATCGCATAGCAAAATGAAATATTTCGAGTGCTGAAAGTTTCGCATGGAGGTTCTCGAGTTGAGGAAAATTTCTAGATCTGCTAGAGACAGACGCACAATGGTTGTGACGTTTGCATAAGCCCGCGGTTTCGTTCGTCAAACGGAAAAGCAATAACATTGAAGAAAACGGAAAATAAAAATCGATCTCTCGCATAAATTGACGATCGACAAGCTCGACGCGAACAGAAGAAAAACATCGATGCTATTCGCGGCATACGCGAATAGCCGTTTTCGCAAAAGCGAGATTGACTGGCGAAAGTGCCAAATTATGAACGGAGGCGATGATTAATATAAAATATTCATCGGTAGAGTCAGTTTCGCGACGTATTTATTACAAAGACAAACCGGCAGTTGAGCAATCTGAAACGCTTCGGCGTCCGCTTCATTAACCGACATTCAGCTCCGGGGGGAAGAAAAGATGGAAATTAAATTCGCGGGCAAAGGAAGCGGGCCCGTCCCGCGAAACAAAGGTGAATAATTGCGAAGACGTACCCGTCACCGGTTCGGACAAAGTTAAACGAAAATTTCTGCCGCGTCCTCTTTGTACGGCGAAGTACTTCGCTGAGGAGAACACGGAAAATACAGGTGTGCTTTGAGAAAACGCCAGCGATTTTCAATTGAGGTCGGTCGCATATGGTTCCTCTGTGGACGGTTAGAATCTACTACATATCTATAAAAATATTTGTCTTCGAGAAGACCAATTCAGAGCATACGTAAAAAACTCATTGTTGAAAAATAATATTTTTTTATAAGGCAAAATTAAATAACAATTATTCTATATACATGTTCAATTTCGTTAAAAACACATTGAATAAAACATTTATAGTAGCTCATCAGAAACACTCGATCGCAAGAAAAAAAACTACAACATTACATGAAAATTTGAGAGAAAATTATTTTCATATATACCCATTTTCGCTACAAAAACAAACTAACTCCCAAAGGAACGAATATAAAAAGAACTAAACCACTAAACCGCAAAAGGTTACCGATACCTCTCGTGCGGCAAAACCGCCCCCAGAACGAAAACTAAAAAAAATAAACGAAACGAATCGCCGAAAAATACAATAATATTATTCGAACCGGTTGGAAGAATTGGCGAGAAAAGCGGGCAAAAACCTCAAACTTAAGTTTCATTTCGTTAATGAAGCAGTCGTCGTAGACGAGCGGCGACGAGTGACTAATTGAATCGGCTCGCTCCATTAGTGCTCAATTTAAATGCAAATGGAATAGGAAGGAAGAATCCGACCATTTAAGATCGACCCCGTTCGAACTGTGGATGGAAATGCGCTATGGGATAGTACTATGGTTGGATCACGTTCACGGCTAGATAATTCAATCAGGTGTTTCAGTAACGACGATCTCCGTTGCTCAGGTTCGATTCGAGGTATTACGAGCACTTTCAATTTCGGGTCAGAGTGTTAAATGGAGGATTCGTTAGTGGTATACTGTCGTTATGTCGGAAGCGTTCGAGTGAATCGAGGAGAAATTCTAAAATGTATCTGTATTCGTTTGCTGTGCGGTTAGATAAAGGGAGGGCTAATTCGGGTGTGATTTTTTTTCTATGTAATAAAATATACAACGGTAAAGTGAAAATCCTGGAGGACAAGCGAAGTTTTGATTTCCAAGTTGGACGTAGTCAACCCCAATAGGATCATCTTCTCCCGTGGGTCACGAAATAAAGCTTCGGATAAAAGTTGAAGAAAAAAATATGTGTATGAGTATGATAAAAAAAGAGAAAAGAATAAACGACGCGCACCAGTTATAGATAAAAAAGAGAGGTAAACGTAGAGGAAAATTCGCATTCAAATGAAACTACCTTAAATAATCTCAGAGAGTTCTATATTTATGCGCGAAATAATATCGCGAAAAAATTATGAAAATTGCAATATGAAAATATTTCTTTGTTCAAAAATAAAAACAAAACTCCCACACGTGGTACGTGCGCACTTTCTCGCGATATTAAAACATTTTTTTCCGAAGAGTTTTCCCTTTATGAATTTCGAGAGCGATCCACGACCGCCCTCCCCGACGAAGAGTTGACGGTTCATCTTAAGCGAAAACAGACAGAGTAAAAAATTCAAAAGAAAATTCGGCGACATTCCGTCGAATTTTTTTCTCTTCGGCTCAAACCCCAACCCACGGGAGAAAGTGAAACGTTACAACGTTACGGCGAATTGTGAAAGCTTTGTTCGTTCCAATAATAACAAGAACGGGTAGAAAACAACAACAAAGCCTCATCCCCCGCCGACTATACGTTATAACGCGCGAATTTCGAATGAATTTAATATGAAAATTTTAATAATACGGAGGAGCAGGCAAATACGCAACTAAACGGCCTCTACTATACACTGTTTACACGGGTATTCCGATCCAATAAGCCGGTATTAAACGCAAACAATACCAGAGAATAAATTTACCCCCTTAAAATTTTCATATGCGCTAAGAAGCCATCGTCGTATATCTACGTACTACGGACACGTTAAATATTTGTCGAAGGTTTCCTTCCGGATTTCATCCTGATGAAAAATATACAATTTAAACGCGTAACGAAATCTTCGCGTATCCTTTACCGACGCGAAATAAATGAATATTAAATATATATATATATATGTTGAAAGTATTTCGATTTTCTTTTATTCGAGCTGTAAATATACACTTTTTGCGGATGATACGTTTTGTGAAAAGTGTATAGGTGTGGTGTTTGGGTTTGCAAGTTTGGTACGCTCGAATGGCATCGAAGTGACATCTGAAAAGGGATCTCGGAGAATTAATTTCCGCTAGAAAGTTCTCCGGTTGATAAATCTTCCATCGATCTAGACGGCCGTGTTTCGCGCAACTTCGTCTCGTCCATTGTTTTCTACTTTCTACAGTTATTGTTAGAGCAAAAATTCAAATTGGAATTCGTACATAACGCGAACGATAAATCTCAAAACAAAGACATTCCGAAACGAGCCACGTATACTTATACGGGAGAAAAAAGAATAGCGCGCGTAATGGAAGCGGATCGAAAAGCGTCATTTTTATTTTTTTCAATATTCGACAGAATCACATCGCGATATCGCCCATCATAAATAATGGCCGACGATAGATATCCCGTAAAATATATACCGCTTCGATGAAAGCAATTTTATGGATCGGTCTTGTATTTCCTGGACGGGAGAGGTTGCGCGGATGACCCGCTACTTTTGCCGTCTCCGGGACTTCCTCTCGTCCTGCAGCAGGAAATGGAAAGGGACTTCGGCATGATAAGTTCGCGGAGAGCCAAACATCCTGACTGGGTTACCACCGAAGAAAATCCCCATACACATGTGCGATTATTTTCCCAGAGCCGATCCCGACGACAAAACGCTGCCGAGTCCTTATCGAAACTCGCGACTCTTTGTGTTCGGATAACTTGTATCGAATGTGTCATTGTTGAAGAGAGTTTGCTTTTTTCGCCATGAATTTCATTCGTCGATTAAATAAAACGAATATATTCGAGTTATAAACGAATTTATGGCCGATTTACAAATTCGAGAATTCGAAAAAATGTTTATGACCGAATCAATTCGTTGCTGTAATAAAATTTACAATTTTACAAATGTTCGAAGTAAAAAAAAAAAACCGATTTGAACACGAGTGGGCGCCAATTTATTGTTTCGATTTTGAATTTCAAATGCAACACAAATATCAAACTAACATTTAAAAAATATGTATTAAAATTATTCGTAGAATTTAACATTAACATAAAACTAAAATAAATAATATGTAAATGCACCGAGCCGAATTTAAATTGCTAGAAATATATTTTTGATATATGGGGTTAAAATTTATATTTCAGTCTCGAATTCGAGTTCGTCCTTTGTGCACTGAAACGTCTGAACGTCAATAATAATCCCGGTTGCGAATGCGTCGTGGAAAATCGCAAAAGATAAGCCGGCTCGATCGTAAAGAGCGCGATAAACGCTTCGCATATTGAAGGAAAGAATGGCCGATAAATAGAAGCGAGCGGTCGACTGGAGGATTTTCACCAACAATAAAACAACCGAGGAAAATTTATACATATATAAAATATATTGTATGTAGGTGTGTGCGTGCGTTGCCGAATTATTTTACGACGAAGACTCGCTGATATTCTGCATGTTTGGGCATTGTTCGCGGACGAGCTTTTCAGCGTATCGCAGCACCACTTTTATTGGCCACCATTACTTGCCGAGCCGAGAAAAGCCACACAGAACTTTGCAAGCTTGTATGGTTGGAAATAGAAAATTTATATTTATTACATAGAAAGCTTTTTCATACTCATAAAAAAAACGGCACTCGAGATCGACTTTTTCATTGTATTCATACGAGGAAAAAAAAGTACAGACCATTCGCATTCCAATAATCGAGATTTCTTTATATAAGTGTAAAAATAAACGCGAGAATCCTCAACTGTTGCAAAAAATATAGTACAATAAAGCGTTGTAATATTGGATGTGTGTGTATGCGGGTCGTGAACCGATTTCGTATATTGAGATCGTATGTAGAAGAGTTAGCGCCTCAATTGAGAAAACTCGAACTCGGCATGATCTCTTTTTCTATTTCCTAGCGGCGGCGGCCAAAGAGAGGCAGTACCGGATTTTTACAGAACCTTTTTGCTATCGGATTTTCGACAAAAAGCCCCGACCTCAGCTGAAATTTTTCCGAGATATTGAGATTTTTCGAAACGGAGAAATTATCATATTTCGTGCCGCTGCGAGGAGAACACGTATCGGGTGTACGGTGCAGGAAATTTTCGTACGTATTGTACGTAATTTACGGCAAACTCGGCAGAGGAAAAGTTTTTATGGCCCGTTCATAAGTATGAAGAGCGGGTCCGGCACGAGAGATGGAAATCCCCGGATACGAATTTGGACCGCATCCAAGGCTAATTGAAGAAGAATTGTACTGAAATACAATTGCACATTCTTGGCTTCCAGACTGCGCCCTCCATTAAATCGCCCGGAAAACAATCATGCAACTATTATTCACTTAAGAGCCGAACTCGATCGAACGCATTCGATCGGACAGAAAACAAATCCGATTGCGACCGAATCCAACAGAACCATCGAAGGTATAATACATATCATTCGTCAATGAAAATACTCGATATTTTTAATATAATTTGACAATTAGCAAGATGCGATCATCCGAAACGGAATGCGTCTCCGGTTGATTAAGCGTTTAACCGTCGATGTGGTTTCTCGGTAACTCGTCACCGACACCGCACGTTACATGCAATTAGTTTGAATATTGCATTCGGTGATGATTGCCCCACGGCCGAACTGTATCCGTCTGCTGATCTACTGAACCGTGAAATAACCGATATGTCCGACATGTGTGATAATCTCATATAACTAGGCGATTTAATGTCGGATTCACCACATCGAACGATTAAAAAAATGTAAAAATTCATTTTTTTTTAACTTATGAAGTATTGAAAATAACACGGAAAAACTCTGTGATACATCTCAACTTAAATATAAATTCTTTTGAAAACGAAATCTCGTCTCGATTTGGCTAATGAATAATGAAAGCGTGTAATAAGGGGTGTCGATGGACACGAGCGAACAGACACTCGCTCTGTTGCAAATTTCAGTATGCAAAATTGCGATGTAAACGAAAAAAAAAAGATCGCACTTGCAACTGCGATAACATAATATAAACATTGAGCGCGAACCGTGCTCGGTAATATGCGGCGAACTTGTAACGAAATTAAAATTTAAATTGGCTTTCTGGTCCGGCGAACCGGCGGCAATTCGGCGATTTTAATTTGCAGCAGACAGGGGCTCTCAATGACGTCGGAGGCAATATCCGAAGCTGGAAAACTAACCAACGACACCCGAGAACAATTCAAAACAGGCGCGTAACGCCGCCATAACGATTACATTTAAACATATAAAATTAACAGCGAAACGTTCGCTCCACAGTAACTCGGTTGAGAGCCCATGGCTGTGGCAGTGGTCCAGTGGGACACCGCAGTTTGCTGTGGCATTTGTCAACATCGTACCGACCCTGCGACTTTATCGCCCCCTCTTTTTTTTGCCAAGGGATTGATGGCTCTTTGTTGCGGATAATTTTTGATGCGCAAAAAACGGCGACCCCCCCAGATGAATAAGATACGTCGTAAAGCCATCAATCCCCGCCGTATAATATATGCAATCACGGATAAGGGTTAAACAATGGAACCAGGTTACGAGTTCGAGACTCGTTTGCGCAATTCCGAAACGAAGGATAATTCGATTTAGTGATCCGGATTGCGCAACGCCTTTGGAGACCGCTTGATTCCAGAATCGAATTACTATCGAGCCGAGTGCATCGATTTGCACAAATTTGCATCGCACAAGTCTTCTTCCTCGGCTGAGATGAAAAATTAAGAAATGTTAATAAAAGAAATATATATATAGCGAATTAAAACAGCTCGTCGAAGTTTGCATTAAGCGAACGCGATTGGGTTCGACGTTTCAGCGCTAATTAACAAGATTTTGATTGCATCCCGGTCGGTAGTGATCGCTACGAGTTCGCGATCATTAAGCAGTAACGATCTCGTGATATTCGCAATATACTGTTCGGTATGTGATTATTATAATGGTGGCAGGTGATTTTTGTTGATTATACAGCCGATGATTGCTGAAAATTGGAGTGGGACTCATTGACGCCGCGACACTTAAATCCATACAAAAATGATGCTAGTAATTTGATATAATGATAGCGAAGCTGTTATGATGAAAATAATATGTTTAAAGCGCAAATATACGTATAAAAGCTCAATATTGTTAAAGAAGAACAAAATCGTATAAATATAACATGTGAATATGCTAAAAATATGAAGCTACTTTGAAATTTTAATAAGTTTTGCGAATTATGAAATTAATATAGTTCAAAGAGAACCAATAACGTATCCGCGCGCCCATATACGCAACGCACCTACAAAAGGCGGGCACGCCGCTCTCGGACTCATAGTAATAACTAAGACTCGAAACTTTTCAGTTTTAATAAATAAAGTACTAAAGTTTCAAAGGTAATGAAAGATGAAAGCCGTAACTCGAGAAAGGCGCAACCTCCGTTGCCGCTTTCCGGCCTCCGAGAACCTCACACTCGGGACGCGTTTTATAAATGCGAACTTTGCTCTGAATGGGGACGCTGTGTAATATTGTGTTTCGAACAATTGTTCGAGTTTGTTTTAAAATCGCATCCGAACGAATTCGAACGCTTTGTTTGCTCGCGCAATCCGTCATATTGTTCCCGGTTCGCTCGTTAATCAACGACGTCGAAAATCGAAGTCGAATTCGACGATAGTTAGTACCGAATCGAATGTATTGTATTAGAGAGTTGACAAAGGCGTCGCAGAAATAATTTTGAGTTGAGTCGGTTTAAGGCTTTAAGGGACAAGTTCAAAGTCAATCACGGTCGCGATACGCGGAGCGTGAAGTGAAACAATCTTGACACGCATCTGAGAACTTCGCATTATTTGACGTTTGAATGTCGCAACTCATACGATCAACTGAGAAGAGAATTAAGTGGAACTCTAAATTAATGCGAAATTGTCACACAATAAATACTTTGACATGTTAAAAGATAGCAGCTGACATTTATATGTATAATGCGATTAGTATTCATACAACGATCGCGTGCAAACATTAAAATCGATTTAAAAGAGCATTCGAAGCTCTTCAATCTATCAACAATAAAATTCATTCTATGATAGAAGAATAAATCTTTGTGATTTTATTTCACAAAGGAGACACATAAAATGAAGCTTTAATAGAACCATCAAGTAGCGACAATGAATCGGGAAGCGCAAAAGCGACAAGCACTCACACTGCATCCCAGTACATTAACTGAAGTGCATTTTTCACGCTGACATCGAGAAAAACTCATTAACGTGCGCAAGAATACGTTGAAACGGCTACAAAAATGCAAATGTTGAATCTCGTCAAGTCTGCGGCAATCGTTAACGACGCGAACGCTCTTTACGATTCAATTTGCGCAAAGTCGAAGCTCGTCATTTATCGCAGCGTCATCATCGAACTGTAGAACGAGTGAGAATCGCCTATTCGTGTATAAATGCATAATTGTAATCGTAATTGTAATTGGTGAGGGTGGATCGGGACGGTGCGGTTTTGCGGCGTTACAATGGCGTTAAATCGAACCGATTTTCGTTAAATCATGATCGAATTTGGGTTAAACGCATTGAAATAGATTTCGACGAAACGCGCGGTCGTTTAAAATTGAAAATCGAACGTATCGCTGTTTGAAACTGGCAAATTTGAAAATGTCATTTACACAGGCCGATCGTCAGATTTATGTGTAGCGCGCGCGACTCGCTTAATAAATATTTGATATAACAACTTCATAATTACATTCGATTCGATTCGATTATTCGAAACCATTCGAAAGATCGAAATTCAATTCCGAACCGGCGAGACATAAAATCGAACGTAGTGTAACAAAGGATTCGTCGACGGCCACCGAAAACTGCAAAAGTTCCCAACGACCTCGAGTGGCGACCCTCAACCGTTTATTGGCAGTAAAAGCTTTTAAAGCTCGCATCCTGGCCGCCGTGTAATAATGGCCAGGTATCCAGAACGAAGCACAATAATGGCACTTTTAAAAGTTTTCCCCACACGGAGAGCCGAAACGCGAACGCGAAAAAACCCGCAGAGCTGTTTCGATATCGTTAGCGCGGCCCCCGGGTAAGTGAATTAATGCCGGCATCGAACAAAAGCAAAACAAGGCCTCGATGGTGGCCGGAAAGCTGTCGTCTGAAGGCAGTGATCCTTATAAATGAGAGTTGTCAGTCGGCCGTGACAGATCCCATCTAGCCGAGCTATGGGAGTAAGATGTCCATACGGAGGACAGGCACACGTAGTCATTGGTACGTCTCTCGGCTGAAGGATGACTTCGTGCCTGCGACAAATCGCGTGTATAAAATGGAAAATGTATAAAAATGATCGAAATATCAAAACATAAATGTACAGTGAATCTACGCTATTCGTACTCAATTCGATCCATGAAACAGTACGAATAACAAGTTGTACGAATGACGAAACATTTTTTCATACATGTACCTTATAATGTAAATTGAACTAATCCGATCTATACTCACCGATACATAATTAATTATTTAAACTTGTAAAAAAACAATAAATCTATTCACGTAGATTTTGTCATAATAGCTAATTCCACTGTACGTCGTATCATCAACAAAAACAAGTTAATTATGTAAAATTTTCGTGTAAATTTACGAAAATTTTGATACAAACTCACGATTTAACGAAATATATTGAAATAAGTAAAAAATATCACAATATTTCATGTGAAAATAAACAAGATTTGATTAGATAATATAAAAAGTAATCGGGGTAAGGGCTGCGGGATTTACCCCATAAATCCCTTACATATAGGCGACCCTGATGTTGACGGATTTTCAGCGAATTCGATAACGTTGTGCCCGAGCCAGAGTGTTTTAACGAAAAGCGATATTTTTTCGGCGTCGTCGTATCTGTTTTTTAGAAACGAAAAAAAAAGAAATGGCCACAAATAGAGGAAGCGAAACGACTGCGGCTCACAATTAGCTGTTTTGTCTGGTTAGCTCGGCCAGACAAAGGGGATACGGGTTTATCTTTTAATCCAGTTGATGTGTTCTGCCAGCGAAAAACGAACCCGTGATTAAAGGTATAAACGAATGAAAAACTGTATAAACTGACCAAAAATGGCCTTTATTCGGCTGAAAAAATACATACTATAAAAACAATTTAATGAAGCATGATATCTTATAAATACGTGGCGCGTATTCAATATACGAAAGATTTTTGTCCACGAATGTGGTCAATGCCGATTTCATTAATATTCATTGGCACCTTGTAGCAGATCCGCGTGTATTTTCCACCCTTAATCCCAAACGGCAAGGGGTTGGAAAATCAAAACAAATCGCAGAAATCCCCGCCTGAATATTTTACAATCCAAAAAGATAACCCCATCGGGTGAACGGTGGGTAGTCGTCGCCTAACCGAATATACGCGTTTTAATAATAAGTGAAGTCCGATTGGGGTGAAAAAAATACAAATGAGAAAACACCGAAGGGACAAGTCGATAAATGTAAGCTGGGAAATCGAAAGGTACTAATTCTGATTTCGGAAATAATAAAACAATATTTGTTTGTATTGTATATATATAAACTAATTTATTTGAATCTGTCGTATGAGTTAACTGAGTCGCAATAAGGCAGGAATATTTTAGCCTTCCAAATCCCACACAAGCAAGCACGTGCGCATCTAAGCATATGGAGACAAAAACGATACCCGATATAGGAGATTTATTGATTTTCGTTCGTTTCGATCAAAGCGTTCGTAAAAAGCGACGAAAGGCCGCCGAGGGAGTTACACGAGTCTCCGGACAAATGGCCGCACATAAAATACAAACGGCAGCGATAAATTGAAACGAAAAAGCTTTAGCAACGGTTCCGTTTCTTCGCACCACTTTAAAGTGCACAAAATTGTTAAAAAAAAAATGCAAATCCATCTAATAGACCTGCAAAATAAACCAACTTTCAATACGAATCACACAATATTTTCCATGAACTATATCCGCACACTTCTAAATATACAACATGGACTCTTTTAAGATTTAAAATCCATCAATTTCATACACTTCAAGTACACAAATACGTGAGAGCTCGAATTCAAAATGAAGTATCGATTCGTCCGTTGAGTGGTTTCAAAAATAAACCGGATACGTGCCCAGGACGACAGCGCCGCTTTTCAGGCTCGATCTGAATCTTGTGGGATTGTAACTCGCTAACGACCGAGCCCTAAGGGACAATAGAATGTATAAAAGGGTACAATGGACCCACCTCCCGCATACGTACGACGATGGATCCTTGATGGGTCGATTTTGATACACCGCAAAGCGAAAGCCTCGATCCGACCGCAGCCGCAGTCAGATTTCGAATGATTGATTAAAGAATCAGTCTATTGAAATTTTCGAATGTTTCCTCGCTTTTAATACGGGAAAGAGCGCAGGGGCTGGAAGTCTGTATGTGTGCGAAAGCGCGTGAAAAAAAACCCAAAGACTCTTCTCTGACAAGCATTCATGTCATCTTCGTGACATTTTCTTTTTGAATCATAATTTTTTATCTTCATATACGCACGATGGAATTTCACACAAGAAAGGCTTTATTTGAAATTATTTTCATATACTCAATGAAAGTATACTTACAAATATAGACAATTTGATAGAAGTAAAAAATATATGGAAAATGATTTCTTTTTCCACTGGTACTACAGTCCGGATTGGATCTGATTGTAAGTCTCCGCTTTTCAGCGATTTCATAACCATGAGTTCTTTTAGTTAGACCCGAGATCAACCTTATTTTCTCAGAGGTGTTATCGAATCAATGAACTGCTTATTATACGAAAATGCGTTAAATATTATTAAACGCGTAAATATTCGAGAAAAAGTGACCAAGCGGACATTTTTAGTTACCAAAATCCACTCTCGCCAGGAATGTATTCTCATCGATGCTATGAATTGAATTGAATATCTGAACAATACTACGTAGTATATCCATACACACTACATCGCTGAGCCAAAATGAAGATTTATATATTGTGAATAGGCCGTTCGATAAATTGTATACGATGAATACGAAAAAAAAAACCCAAAGTCATGCCCATAATACAATATCGATTTGAATAAAAAATAATAAAAAAAAAATACGAAAACGACTAAGAACACACAGATCACACAATGTACGAGCGTTACGCGAGGTCGTGCGTCCGTTATAAACTTTCAGGGCTTTGAAAAGAAGGGTGGCCGCGTAAAAAGCGCTAAGCCGATGGAGGGCGCGAGCCGAGCGCGTTCTTCGGCGTCAAAACCGAGAGCTTTTCCTTGTACGATTCATTTTCCCGATACGCCGCCGAGAGAATGCTTCGACCCCGGAAAACTCGGTGGGATGGGCTGGTGTTTCCCGACCTGCTGAAATTTCTGAAAGCTCGAAACGCGAAGGTATCCGCCGGCGAAGAATTCTGACGTGATTCGAGAGAGGCCCATTATGTTCCGGTGTCGACAAATTGGGCGATCATTAAATAGGTAGAGTACAGAAGAATTTTCGAAACCGATCAGATTAATTATAATGCAATCTTAAGCATTTTTTAAGTCGGAATAAAATAAATGACATATTTGGAAAGAAAAGCTGCTATCCGTTTTCTTTACATGAATCTTAATTAGATTGTTAGATCAGTCTAGTTGAATAGTAGTAATACTAGGCGAAACTATGGGTGTCACATTAATACCCGCTTTCTGATTTGAGCGGAAACGAATCTGGAATAGAGAAGGAACTTGAGAAGAACGAAGCGGAAAATAGTTGAACGGAATTAGTAAAGATATTTTTCAATCATCTATGAGGTGATTAATTGTCGAAACTATTATAGTACGCAGTCCGTTTTAATCGCAATGGAATCGTTTAATAAAGTTATCACGAAGGACAAACTCGCGCCTCACTTCAATGCATCAAAAATTGAAACATGCATTCTGCATCGTCCAAAGACATTCCGCATACAAACGCTAAGCGGAGCAGCGGCATCAGCGTCGGCAAACGTTCAAAATCCAATGAATTATTCACGGAAAGCCAAGATTAGATTAACCCTCCTTATATACACCACGGCCGATCCTCCCCGACCCTGAAACACGGAGACCTTCCGCCCTTCGTGCGTCCCTATCCTACAAAATGTCGAGCCCTTGTAGCCGTTCCCTTTCGTTCGTGCAAATTTAAACGGGGCCCGCCCGCGCGTTTTACGGGACAACGTTAATCACTTCGCAGATTAATTCGACAGAAGCCCGGTTTTTGTGTTCAAATTTTTTTTTCGGGTTTCAGATGCGCGAATGTTTGTTGGATTTGGTCTAAATCGCGGAGTAATTGGTCGGTGCAATGCTGGAAAATCGATGACTGGTCGGTTTTACGGCGGGGGGGCTATTAATGAGGGATATTATTCCGTTCTAGTGCTGATTATAATGTGTATGTGTACTTACGTATTTATGCGAGTGTGCGTTTCGCGGATGGCGGTAGTTGTTCGATTTTAATTTGTCGTTTTAAATGCAGATTAATTGGATTTATAGATGAGTGTAGCGAGCGCGCCATTTTGCGTGTAGGAAATAATGAATGTGTGATGATAAACTGATATAGGGTCGAATGCATGGTAATACAAATAAACAAAATACAAGCTCGGCTTTAAACAATACACATAATTAATATTTAAATATTAATAATCAAAAGTGAAATTTTTCATACATGGTATAATAATTTATGAAAAATTTATATTGACTGATATACACATTATACGATATAACAACTGTTTCATATCAAACAAGATGAACAAGTATCGAGCGTGAATTATACACGATTGAATTGTTTTGCATAATACGGAAACGTACACACGTTCGACGGTCAAACATAATGAAATATTTAATACGAAGCCGAAGATAAACTTTAGTTCGGACGTGAGTTGCATGTCTCCCTCGTGTAGAACTCAAACCTTCGTCGACCCATAAACAAAGTTTTGAGGTTTAAGTCCCAACTTAAAGTGCGGCAGCGAACTCGCTGTAATGCAGTTTTCATATGACGTTTACTTCCGAATTCATATTTCCGTCTGCATAGAAGCTAAGACTCTAAAGCCACACTGAACAGTAATATCATATAAATAAACATAAAATATCGAAACTAATTGCGACGAAGAGCACCGTTCATTGAGTTAGCGAAAGGGTTTCAGACAGTGAAAGGAAACGCGAAAAAAACAGAATACTGTGCACAAGGCTGGCAAACTAAACAAGAAAGTGCCGATGTCTGTCGGTCACGATAGTCTACACTAGTAGTAAATAAACCGAGAACTAATTGAATTGGGATCCTGTAATCTGATCATAGGTTTTCGGATCTCATGACCGAACGAGGAGTTTTCTTGAGAGTTTTCTCTGAAGATTCCGATACCGTCGATTATCATCAGACACTGATGCATAAATTTTTTTCCGAAAAACATTTAAATTATATTCAGTATTATATACATAGATCGAGCGGATACGGTGACGAGTATCAGAATCAAACGCGTAGGTGTGGACAGGTATTAATTCGAGGGTCTCGAAATTAATTCGTCAACGTGACGAAGGTAAATTCTAGACGCACACCTTAGAGGAGAACATGTCCCATACAATATCTAACTCTATTCGAAACTAACGCACTTTAGATGAAGCTATACA
The DNA here is from genome assembly GCA_024721215.1 of Cheumatopsyche charites. Classification (NCBI taxonomy): domain Eukaryota; kingdom Metazoa; phylum Arthropoda; class Insecta; order Trichoptera; family Hydropsychidae; genus Cheumatopsyche; species Cheumatopsyche charites. The sequence goes on from CM045578.1 coordinate 5,636,619, forward strand.
CAATCATAGATTTAAAATTCCATTTGTACAACTGCGACAAAATCAACTAACATCGCCGATAAGAACCTCTTAAATAGCCGTTCATATATCAGCGCGGTGGCTAAAAGGAGCCGGATTAGACCGCTTGTTGCAATCAATTTGAGGAGAGTGCTCCTAGCTCGGTAAAAAGTACACGCGAAACTGCAATTCGCACAACCACGTTACTAAATTGAGTTTAGTGCGGCCGCACACACAGTGGTAAACGAAGTTTAACAAGCCGTAGAGACCGTCCCCCGGCGCGGCGGATATCCATTCTGTAGCCCACACGTTATACAATATTATTATTTTATATATGTATGTATGTATGGATATAGTGGTGTCTACACACTCTCGTGCGCCTTTCCGGAGAATCACTTGGAGGTGCCACACGTTCCCAACCTGGCGTGCGCGGCTATGAAATATGAATTTGAACTTTTCTCATTTGGTTCGTGCGAGAGAGGCCTGCAGGACCTGCGCGAAATTAGACTTGTTTGTCGGATAGTGGATTAGGGTCTGTGAAGTGGTGAATTTTCGGAAAATTAGATAGTTGTGTTTACTTTTTTTTTTTTGATTTTAGGTATGATATCGTTTTGAGAAGTTGCGATTCGTTGTGGTGTATCGCGACGCCGATAGAATTCAGTTAACGGAATAAAAACTGCACTGAAAGGGATAAAGCGCAAAAAAAATTGAAAAAAAAGTGAAAATAGCAATCGAGTTACGGAGCTTTATAAAAATTGGTAGTGAGAAAGTAAACATAGAATCCTCTTAAATGTATGTGCAATATAGTAAAAAAAAATGTAGCTGACTTTGGAAAGTATATCTAGCAAACATTCGTGTTTCATTAGCTATTTTCAAACATGAAAAAAGAAGATAATTAAAATACATGAAAAAAGCATCAAGGCCAAAATTGGAAAATTGGCACTACGGAGACGATTACGAGGGACCCTATCCGTGTCCAGACATCGTAAAAGTGGCAATAGACGTTTTTCCCTTAACAAGACCGAGACGACGTACACAAAATGTACATAAACAGCGAAATACTGTCGTGGCCGGTCGTAGCACCTTCCATCGACCACCGCCAGCAGCATCAAAAGGGTACAACGAGAAATTGAACTGGGGGGGAAATGAATAAAGAGAGTTTTCCGAAGTCGCATTGTGAGCGCGCGTCGCTCACGTCGCCAAGTGAGCTATCGCATTTTTACGATGCAACATAAAGGACGACACGAAAAAATAAATAAATACGACTACGACGACGACAAAAAGACAAAGGGCGAGAAGTGGAAGATCGGTCAGGTGGGGAACGACCGTGACAAATTGGTCTCGTTTCTCTACGTGCGGAGGTGAAGGGGTCAAAGAAGCGGAGGATATGATCCTTTGATGTTTACCGATACCGTGCTCTATATAGGATTACAAAGAGCAGTCGTTCGAATGGTATCGATAAAACTGTAGTGTCGCTGTATAATTGACGTTATCTTCGCTGAAAATGTTGCTAAGTTCGTTTAAGGAAAGTTCAATGGGTACAGCGGACGTTAATTAAACTGATATGATAACAAAGGACTTGCGACTCGAACGAACGTACACTTCTCATAATAAAACACAAATATTACATGACACGAAGAAATGCAAATTTCGTAAAGTGTTAAGTATAAATTTCATTCGCGTTTCCCTCTTAAAATACTGTTTTTCAACGCGCATACCTTTCATCAAAATTAGAATCGAAAACACCTTCGTAGCTTGCAGATTTGAACCCGTCACTCAGTTTGACTGATGTAGGAATTTTCATTTAAATCGTTCGCTCCTAAAGTATTTTCGCATATTTTGTTTTCGCATGTCCGATCGAAGCCGGGCGACGACGGACTTACGCACAAGGCTGTTGTGAAAATCCCAATATGTAAATGAAATGAAAATATACGCACAGTTTACGTGTATTAATATATTTAAAAAAATACCTTTACAATCGTACGGCAGGAACGCGGAAAAAAACGCTTATGCGAACCGATGTGTTCGGAAAAACCAATTTTCTTTCGGTCATTCCACCAACAGCGTGTCGCTATAAATGTTTTATATAAATAAGCATAATCGTATTTTTATTTGGGTACACCTAAAATGCCGAAAAAATAAGGAAAATTGTAACAACGCGGAAAATGTAAGCAATACTATGAAAACACACACGATGTATAAAAACAACACACAAAAATTATACGAACAATAGATATAATAATAAAAAAATATTTCTGACGAGAAAATACAAGAGTTCAATCGAAACTAATGCCTAATGCCTTCCGTAACCTGGCAAAATGTATAGGTTCGGTTAATTCGGTAATATTCCTTACGAGTTCTCTAATCGGATACGGAACGGCTCCGTAGCGACATTATGTGCGTATTTATGGGGTTTGCGTTCGTCATAGAAGGCTTTAACGGCTTCGAAATGAGGTTCCCATGACCGCAAGAAGACCACATTGAGGTCGTAAGGACCTACGAGTACAATCGCTGGAGCGCGTCAATTGATTTCCACGCTCTTTACATTCTCCGCGTAGTACCGGAAGGATTTCCAAGTATTTTCATCACGAATTAAACATTATTGAGTCAGAAAAGATAATTAATTCATCGGGGAAATTCGGCCTTCAATTGAAATTCTAGATGTTCACATGAAAATATACAATTTTCATCTCTGAAATGATAATTGCGCTTCTGGATCGGAACAAAAGAAAAACCCGTTTTAATATCTCCATAAAATGTAAAAATTCGTCGAAAAATTAAAGAAGAGCATCTTTAATGAATATAAATTATAGAATTATACGAAAAAGTACATTCGTCCGAAGTCGTTAAGGAACGACAATAAAAGCAGCAAACGACGCCCGAGACAAATATTCGAAATCAAAGCAAACGGAAAAATATAATTCGCAATAATCGAAAAATTGATTAGCTGGATTTCGATTCCGAATTTTATCCATTTTATTTTTCTCTCTGACCTTTGTGAAACAATAAAGACGCGCCCGTTGATCCCGAAGCATTTTTCATATTTAGCGAATCGCGAGGCCGAGGAAGGAGGCTTTTTTTATGGAAAAATTGCTCGCCTCGCAGGCCCCGATCAATCTTTAATCCCTAAGGGATTCCCGCGGGCGACTTGATTGCTTTTTTAGTACCTACAACACGTGTATATATATAAAAATATTCGGTGGAAAAAAAAACTCTGAATCCACCGCGACAACTTTTGGGCACTTCCGTTCCTCTGAAAAACGACTCTGATATTTACGTGCGAAAAAAACCACATCCACTTTTAATCGAATAAAGAATAGAATTATTCGATTTGGGTACAGGCGAATCAGCATTTCGTCTGTCGAATTAGTGCCTGGTTCTAGTTTGCGAACCTATTTTAAGCTTGTCTGCGCTAGCTCTATATTCGGAAAGCCTACTTTTCTCCGATTGTATTGGTTTATTCAATAGGATATAGACACTACTCAAAATTAATCAAATCAAATCAAAATTAATCACAAACAATATAATTCTTAAATAATGATAAATATTCAAAAACAATAAAGAGTATTTATATGTATTTTTTTTTTCTGATGAAAAATGTAAAAAAATCATATGTACAATTATGTGATGAGAAATAGATTTAAGTGACCCATTTATAGTATAAATATTTATAGTTCAAATACACAATACATTAATAGCTTAGACCTGGACTAATACTCTAATGCACTATTTCAAATCCATTAGGTTCCCAAGTTTAATGGAATAAACTCGCACAATACTTGAAGCATCTCAAAATTATTACTTTTCCAACAACAAACTTCGAAAATATCGTATTGAACAACCCCGCACAAAACTGCAATTGAGAACTCGCGAATCCGAAGTTAACACAAAAATCGAATCAAAACAGGCAGATATCGTGCAAAACACAACCTTTCCATCGGGATGCACGCGAAACGGAAATTTAAATTTTGTATTATCACGCGCCAAAAACGAAAGCAGGGTATGAGGGGATAATCTGTACGAATTACGTTGCGTCTGTTGGTCCGCAGTCGTTTAAATCAGGTTAAATCCCACAAAGCTTTCGTCTGTCCGTGCTTCTCAATTTTGATGTATTAATACGACCCACCTGGGAAAGAGAATGAAATTTATGCAGCGTGTGCCCGCTAATACACGCGTACACTTGCGGTTATACGTACGCGCGTATCGCAGTGCCGTAAGTGCTTACAAATGTTCGCACCACGGGTTCTAATCGAGTTAAGCTCAGCGCTATCGAACTTTTTTTTTCGGCGCAGAGTAATTTATATGCGTGCGATTTTACAACGAAAATTCTCTCGGTGAAATTCGAATATAAGTTACGGAGGCGAAAAATTGCTGCTTCACAATCGTAAAATGTAAGGATTATGCTTGAATGTGTAAGTTAACATAATAAAATATCGAAAAAAAATGTGTAATCAAATCAATAATCAACGTTTTCGTACATATCTAAATACAAACGAAAATGCGACTACATGAAAATTCGAAAATTCCAAACACTTCCGAACAAAATACAGGTATTCGAATAAAGCGCTCAAAGCTCAAAAGCCAGCACACGATACGCAAAACTCTCGCGCTCCAAGCGTCGACAAGTCGAATTCCCGCGAAAATAAAATAAAACAAAAAATACACAATAAAAAAAAAAACGTACGAATTCCGTAAAAGCACATACAGGTCATATTTACAAATCACGCGAAATCTCCGTGTGTTCGAGGGCTTTGCGCTTACAAAGCTCGCTCGAACCCGCGAGATTAAGGCCGCGGCCTGGAGATACAAGCGACGCTGAAATATGGGGTTGTCCTATGGTTTTGCTACGGTTTTGCTCCGGTGTTGTGACAGGGATGGTTTACATACGGCAGGACAGACAGGTCAACACGATATATCGAGGGTGACCGGATGACAGGAGAGATATGCTGGATACGTCTGCCGAAGAGCGAAATGCGTTCGAGTCGAAGGTTTCGAATGTATGTAGATGTGCAAGGAGTTGTCGGAATAATGTATTTTGAATATAAGTCGATTTATTTTAGAAAAAAATCGGGAAGGTTATGAATATTTGATGTACACGATAACGTTACGTGAGTTAGACTAAATCAGATGTGTCATTGTACGTAGTGAAAAGATGTTACAATTGCAGTAGCTAACATACTTGTAATTGAAAGAAAGAATGTTAAATTTTATCGATTCATGTATTTCGTAAAGACGTGAACCGAAAGTATTCGAGTGTACCAAATCAAGTTGATTAAATAATAATAAATGGTTTGTAGATTTTTCTCATATTTTTTTAACAAATACAAAGAAAATGTTAGAAACAGTAACAGAGTACCACGAATAAATAAAATAAAATACGGAAAAAATTGTAACGAGCGTTATGCGATAACTAACCAAACAGAAAGTCACCTAATGGTGTATGAAACTAGCGTATATAACTGTTGACCGTTTCGCCAACTCAACCGTTTTCTTTTTTATTATTATTATATATTATGCGGTATTATTTTCATGCGACATACATACGACGAATTGTCAGTCATTTTTCGCGAAATAAATGCCTCGGAAGAATTTCTTGCCGTAGGGGTAATTTAAGTAGGTAGACCCGAGTCAAATTCTAGGACGCAATTTCACTCTGACCCTGCACAAGTACGTATTTTTATATATTTTATGCGGAGCCCGAATTTCTCACAACCCTCGGTAAAACATGCGTGAAAAGACAGACATACTAAATTAAATTTTAAAACGTTACAATTGCATACAAAGCTTGCGTCGTAAACGAGCGCGAATCATTTACGCGCTTCAGATATTAAAATAAAACGTATAAAAACAGAAACGTAAACATGAAATCTTACAGGTTGAAATATTCAGACGTGAATACGAAAAAGTTCAAGCTGGAGCACAAATGAGATTACTCTAGTTGTACATGAAAAACTCCTTCGTGTCGTTACTTATATATAAAAATGACCGAGAGTAGAGTGTGTAAACCGAAGCAGAGATGCATAAAATGCAATTTCATTCAACATCGCCGAGGGACGGACCGCAACGGTGGTCGGCATTCGAGAGATGAAGAATTTTCTCAGTAATTTTCCGCAGGGTTGTCGTCGTGGATAATGAGCGCGTTGCTGGCGCGCTGCGAGCAGAAAACTATTGTTGTTTGCATTAAAGATCACCGAAAGGGAAAATGCAATTTTCCAGGTCGACGAAAATTTTCGTTGCGATTCCGTTCGGATACTGCGGTGGAAAAATTCGCAGGTCGAGAGTTCACCACCCAAAAGCACGTTGAACTCGAAACGCCACCGACATTTGTTTTAATCTGTCTGTCTCGAAAAAATGTTGCGAATGTGTTTCATGAAAATGTTTTCGAGTGAAATATACGCTAATTCTCAGTTGAAGTGAAGAAACATTATAACGAAATTTACGTATAATAATGAATTAAAATTTTCCATTAACTAATTGATATATCGAAAAAATACTTGACGATTTCGAAAGCAATCACATTAAATGTTTGCAATCGAACTCGTTATTGGATGGTAACTAAACATACATACTACATTGTGAAAGTACAGATACGCAGAAAAATTCGTTACAAATGTCTATACGGCGACATGACAGCAACCGTAACCGCAAATCCCAAAAGAAACATTTTATATTCAATGAAACGAACGACGCTTATAAGAAACAGAAAAGAAAACGAGCACAAAACGACTTCCCGCGCACAATACGTCGATGCAACGACGAGAAAGCAAGCAAAAACGAAAGAAAAATAAGGTAAAGGGAGAAGGACAAGCTGAAAAAAAAATGAGAAAAACGTCGAAGATTTTCCACCCACGGGAAAAACGAGACACGACATTACGACACTCATATATTTTTTGATGCGCGTCAATAAAAATCACTTTCAAAGAGTTCGCCGCCCGTCCATATAAATCAACGTCGAAGAAAAATAATAACACAAACGAACAAAAAATCATACGAAAAAAATGTGAATCAGAAGTTTCCTTATGCTAACACGGGAAAACAAACGTTCCACGATTCCTTATTCAGACCGAAAACATTCTGTATTTATTATGTAAGGCATAAATAAGAGCCGGTTAAACCGGCACGTCCGATATACCGGCACGTCCGTTGCGAATGCACCGAATACATTATGAAGGGATGCAACAGATTGAGGACATTCGAACTATCATTTCGCAGCAGTATTGAAAATGGCTCGAATTTAGCACGCCGCTCCTTCTGGAATATCAATAAATTGAATGAAAAGACCTCATTCAGAATAATAAGTTGCTAAGCATAAATCATAAATAAGTCCGACTTTAGTTCGTAATTCATTCCGGCGTGAAACGAGAACAATTAGCGGCGTTAATTACTGACCCGCGCACAGAAGTGAACTGTGCACAAAAATACCAAATAATAGTAGTTGGAAGAGCAGTGCGCGGATATAAATCTCGAAACGTTCGCAAATAAATCTCAGCAATAAAATTGAAAAGTTGTTAAAAAAAATCACTCAGATGCACATTCAGAATTGCACATCACAGCAAGTCGAGCTGCTGCACTTCTTTTTTGTGTGTATTTTTGCGATGCACCAGAGGGCATGTATCATGAATAATACAAGTAGGTCTTTTCTTCAGCTGAAATAAATATCAGGCTGGCTGAACGTCTGTTGCAAAATTGCCGAGGCTGCGCGATCTTAAGGTGTCATGAATAAGAAAAATCGTTAAAGTGGAAAGTAACACGAGACGGTTTAAAAATAAGATGCGAAATCTTCTTTCCAGGCTAGAGTAAGCTAGCTCCCTGACATAAATATAATATTAAGAATGAATGTGTACGTCGCACACATATGCATAATGTCTCGGGATAGACCCTCGTCATTTCGATACATATTGACAGAATATTTACAGTAAGATCAATATGTTTACGTAAGCCTATGGAATATTCTGAAGCGCCGCTCGCGTACACACTGACACGCTTTTTATTTTGGATCAACCTTTTTTTTTCATAGGAGTGTGAAGAGGGAAAAAAGCCTGTACGAAGGGTGAACTGTAATTTCGTTTCGAATACGACAGGCGAAACGACGAAAATTAAAAATAAAAGCAAAAAAAGGAGAAAGTAGGCTGGGACGCGTCCCGGATCGAACGGGACGCATCTGGGACAATCGCTAGTATTGTGGTCATTGTCACAAGATAAATCTCACGAAGTATTTATTATATAAAATATACCTAAATAATATTCAATGACACATGGAATAAAATAATGAGTTTTTTCTGTATTGCATATTGCAAAGTCTCGAAATTTTTTATTACAGCAAAATGTCCATTGTTTGATTATATGACAATATATCGCAATCTCTATTTAACGTTTCACCGAGTTCGCAAATAAGAGTGGAAGCGATGAGCGTCCATAAGACGCAGTTTGATTGATACGAAAAGACAAAATGTAATAGAAAAAATTAAAGATTTGATACGGTCCACTGCACACTTCTATCAATGTTGCAGAATTACAGTTTCACAACACTGTTAAGATTTTTGTTTCCTGACGAAAATAATGATCATGAAAATAATCATCGAACGATCTATATAAGATAAGAGCAAAAATAGAAATACTTTCTGTGAAGCAGAATAGTTTCTCGGTAAAGACACGGCGTAAATTACGAAGGTAAACACGAACGAACCGGAGATCCTCGTTGTCCCGGGCACAACAATGCTTGTCGGCGGTCGAAGAAGACAAACGAAAGTTTACCGGCCTCTAATGAGAGTTGGAGCTTTCTCCGCTTTCGATAAATAACGCACTGTATAGGGACAAGCAGGGAAAACACAGAAGGGTAGCAACGAACACCGAACGGGGAATACGTCATATATGCCGGCGATAAATGAGAAAAGTTCGCGGACAACACGCGACACCATTATAATATACATTTTTCATTACTTTTCAGTGTAACTGGGGGCTGCGGCGTATTTATAAACCGAGGCGAAATTCGATAAATCTTGGCGGGACGACCGTTTCGGTGTGACTTTATTTTGCCGGCTTTTTTTTTTTCATTTTATTTCATTCGGTATCGTTCTTTGTGCGGTGTGAAAATCGGTGCTGCTCGAAAGCTGGAAGGGTGGCGTTAATGTTTCACTGTGAACTCATATTGTGTTCTCTCGGAGTTAACTCGGCGGTTAATAAAAGACAGCGGCTCAAACCTAGCAGTAATTAACTGAGACGCTGTCTTGTGCGATAAAAATTCAATTTTCTATCGCAATATTAAGCTATATACGAGTGTCTCATTTTTCAGTGTTAATAAACTTGAGATCGTTCTATATTTTTATTAAATTTGAAAAACGCTTCCAAAATGTAATACGTCGTTGATTAAAAGAGCCATTTTAAAAACGAAATATTAATGAAAAATCATAAAATTTTCCACGAAACATTTAAATTAAAAAAAATTCTTCATTATTTGAAATTGGATGTAAAATATAGATAAACAAACTAATTTTGGTGTTTAGCATAATATAAACGGTGAAACAATAAGCAGAAATTATTTGAACGAAACCGTCGATTGTTTGACGAATTAATGTCGAAAGTAAAACACATAAACGCCGTTCTTGGGACCGAAGCAAACAGCCAACGGTTCTTGTTGTTCTCACGTGTCTGGTCTCCACTCCGACACGTCCTTCCGGTTGGTTAACGTTGCTCCCGAAGAGTTTTCGCTGTGGAAACTGGAAAATCCAGGCCGAAGAGAACGACCGCTCTCGACGTTTATCTTGCCACTTTTTAGCTATACGAAAACCCCGGCGAAGATCCGACAGAAGCTTCCGTGAGACTATAATTTTATTATAAAGTCGAGTTGTATAATAGTTCCACTCGAGAAGAACAAATGGTCGGGTTTTAACGCAGAGCGAATCGTATGTAGATGTCCTCGTAAAACTAGCGATATTTGAGGGATGAAGTATCTTAAAGCTCCAACATAAATACAGGGGAATAAAACATGACTGTGAATATATCAAGAATTTCGCTGAAAATAATGAGGAGACCTCATCATCAACGAGAAATATGATAAAACGTAAAATCGTAAAGATGTAGATAAATTTGTATGCATGCATTTTGAAAGACGCGGATGTTTTTTAATGATAGAAGCCTCCCCCGCCTATTTTTCATAGAGACGGGCGCAAGACGAATTCACGTTGCCGTATATAAAAATAAAAGGGCGCCATTTATACGTCGCCGTGGTTCTCAAAGAGCCAGAGACCACTTTACGTGAACGTGACGCTGCAAAAAGACACGAGTTAAAAATGCAACGGCGATAGCGTCTCCCGGCGAAACAGGGGGAGGCTTCAAAATGGCACACGTCACGAGAATAAGCCATAAACAAGCAGTGCTTTGTTTCAAAAGCGTTCAGAAATATAATAAAAAATTAGGCATTGTATGATCTTTCAGTCGCTTGAGAACCTACACGTACTTCGGAGTGCATACAAATATTTTTAACATACAAGCTTTCGAACAATGAAAGAGTGATTCAGGATATGGGAGTAGTGATTTGGAATAAAGAAGAAGAGGTTGGGATATTGAATTGATATTGAAGGAGTGATTTAGAACAAAGAGTGATTTGAAATATGGAAAGAATGAAGAAGGCAATTTCAGACTGAACAGGGTTGTGAGCGTTGCAAATCTTGAAGAACATAATGAAATTAAATAATAACGAATTGAGTTGAATTGGATTGAATTGAATATGAAAAGTGTAGAGATTTGGAATCCCTGAGAATGAGAAAAACCTAAAAATGAAATTGAGCTGACCAACAGAGAAGACATTAATTATCTACGTATTCATTATGGAGATTCGTTATTTTCAAGGAAAATTTTCCTTTTTTGAGATAGAGACGTTTTCACCCTCATATTTGAAGCATAAAAATAATGTTACGGTTTATGACGAAAGTTTACGAGGTCGTTATACGGACGGGGCATAGTTTATAAAAGTTCACCGGAACAGCCATGTTAAAGTGAATTAAATGTATCGGAAAACGTGTTCGTGACGTCGTTCAGCAAGGTCGCTAAAGGGAAAATGCTGCATATCGCCGTCGAAGAGCTTTGCCGAAGCTTCTTCCAGATTTTTCAAGCTTCTCGCATTAAAGTCGGATGCTAAAAGCATGTCAGGATTACACATGTATCTATATACTGTACGTGTGAACGCAGTTGCATTTGCGCCGAGCACACAATAAAAGTGAAAATCTCAAATTTCACATCGACAATGAACTACCGAGCAACAATTTCGGCTTTGTTTTAAAGTATATTTTCAAAGCAGTACTAAATTGAAACGGAAAATGCTTGTTGCCCGCATAAAAATGGAGATGCATTTCCTACTCTGGAATGGAAAAAATACATTAAAAGAAAAACTCAAGTCTTTTATGTGATGCTCCCATAAGAGTTGCATTTTATGTTGCAGAGCGTAATGGTTGTGAAATTACTCTATGCGTTGATCACGATGTGAACGTGTATCTACTTTATGTTCGCGGAAAAAGGGGGCAATAAATAGAACAGAAGCTAACATACGTATAATTTGAAAGCACTGCTTTTACATAAACGCTGATTTTTTTTCTTTTTTTTTTTGAAAAAGAAAGACTTAAGCTATCGACTTGTTCGACTCGAAATCCGAGTTTTATACGTTTCGCTCGAATTAATCGGCGATAAATTATGTCTTTAGTTCGAGACGCATTTATCACATTATCGAATACACGAATACGCGCGAAAGCGGGACAGTGTAAAAAGCCTAGAAAACGGGCCACCTTTAAGTGGACGTTATATTAATGGGGAAAAAGTTTTCAAATTTACGAAGGTGGGCGAGAGGAACGTCTCCTCTGGGGCAGGCCTTAATTAGCGTAATGTCGCTTCAGCCCCTGCCCACTGTCCCGAACCGGATACCTGAAAACCGGCGTTGTACAATACAGAATATAATGAAAAGCGGATATCCGCCGAAGAAAACCGAAAATTTAATTTAGGCGCTAATTCGAATTGAATTATTTCGCTCAACGCATAAATTTTATGCAAAGCTATAAACGAACGCATCAGAGGCCGTCGTGTCGGAGCATTAGAGGCAGTTTAACAGTTCGCAACGACAATGGGTCGACAAATGACGATAATTGTTCGAAGCGATGTTGGGTTGTGTGAACGTGCGCGGTTACGGTTTGCGGTTTTAGCAATTCGCGTCGAGTCCTGTTTTTCGCCGCCCATTCGTTAAATTAATTTAATAGGTTATGGGATACTGTTTCGGGTGAGCGTTTAATAGTCGATAATCCGGTGAAAATCCGCAATTCAGATCGATTGGCTAAATACAATTAGCCACAAAGTTCGAGACTGATTCGCGCGATTCGACCGACCCGGTATAACTAACGGGATTATTTCGTTCATCCGATTGATAAATAGCTTTGTTTGTCGAGAGATTATGCACGCTGTTCTCGTAGATTACGCGAGGGGCACGAAATTCAAGCAGAACGCTTTAATCAAATCATAAATGTACTAAATAATGCTGTGATTAATGTTCGTACTGTATGTGCACATTTCACAGAATTAATTTTAATTTACAACGGCTAGAGAAAAATGGTAGAATAAAAGAAATCAGATGCTAGTCTTCAATAAAAACATTAAGAAAAATATCCAGAAAAATGAAAATAAATTCTGAACATCTAGAAAAATTATATGAAGTTTCATAAGAACGCAGACACTCTCGTGATGTGAACGGGACAAAGCCAATTAACAAACGAGAGAAGTCGCAATAAAAATATAGCTCGAGAGCAAAGTAAACTATGATAAATTTCAGTTTCTGAAAAAGCCTTGGAACTCAAGATCTCCGAAATGAAACTCCATATTAAGTGTTTTCGCTCACGAAATTCGGAACATAAAAGAGAAAAAATATTGAATCACTAACATTATAACATAACTAAAGACACATTTTCCCCAAAAATATATATTTTTTAATTTCTGAGAATATGTTAATATTTATAACATAAAATTTACGTAATATGAATGCCGCTTTGTACTCGAGGCGAACGTAAACAGCCTTCGAAAACAACCGACAAATGATTACGCATATATTAAAACAAAACTCATTCAGGGGTGACTTTTGAAGTCAGAATTTCGGAGGTCGCACTAAAAACACACACACACCCGAAATTTAACGGAGGCATTAAATCGTCGAGGGATACACGAGAGGTCGGTGCGAAACGTGCATTGTTTTCTAAGAAACAAGGCTCTCGCACACCCCACGTTAATTTATGACGAAATTCGCGCCGAGGCACGAACGAAACTATGTGCGAAATCTTAAATCGGCCGACATTAAGAACCGGCTGCGAGGCGGCAATCCCGGGAATCCCGAATCCCGGGAAATGCGAACCGACGTAGTAGTACAGAAGAATTTACTTTGCTCGTCGGCAGAATTGATGCGGTTATCGTGCCTGTCATAACACGGCTCGCACACACAATGAGAGGGCTTTGGATTCAAACCGAGCCTCGGTAAGCCTCCGAAAAAATTATATAGCATACATATATATTTCTATATATATTTTTGCTCCAAAACCGCACTCATGTATTCTGTAGTGTCCAAACTAGGGTTTACGTTCCGCAATTGACTCGCAAAAAAAAATATCGTGATAACCAGATTCCGTCCTATCCCTATTTTTTGCGACTTCTTACTTTTTCATCTTTTACATTTTCGATATTGCATTCGCTTATGATTTTCATTTAAGCTCCTAGCTTATTTTTTCAACGATTTTCCAATATCTGAGCCTTTCAAAAAATGATCGTAAATAGGGTCATTTTTGACAAAAATGAGATTCAAGTATTAAAGGAAGTCACGTTTAGCTGTGAAAGGCTCACTCATCACATCTTATTAAACACTTAAAAAAAAATCATAAAACTATGAAAATATTTTACTTCACTTCGAAACTCAAAGCGAAAATTAGGTCCTCTATAGAAAAAAATGTTTAGGAATAACTGGCCTGTGTCTTTCTTTTTCGCCTCTTGTCGACTTTTCCGACACCAGGGTTTTTCGTATGAATTTTTAACGACGCCGGCGTCGCCAAAATTTTTCGGCGGTTTTTTCCCCTGACGTTTTGACGACGCTTTTTACGCGCTTGCTTTGTTTATGCACACCGCAAGAAATTCGCTGAGATATGAGTTTTTTTATTCATTGTTATAATACCGTTCGTAACGTGTGCGTAAGTGTAGAACGAAACACCGATAACGATTATAAACGAAAGGTTAATGAAAAATAAACAGGTTAAGTGCCGAAAATTTCAATATAGATAAAAGAGGATGTGCGTTAAATTATGAACACGCACAATGTGTTAAAAATACATTTTGATATAAGGTGTGATGTATGCGAATGACCGCCTAATATAAACATACATAGAACGAGATTTTTTTCGTACTAACCTGTAACAAAAATGTAATATTTTCTAATTAAATTCAATATGCGTTATTTAAGTGAATTTGATTTGAAGAAGATAAATTCAATCAATCAATACTGGAGCGAAATTCAGAACACATTAGAGCGTACCGAACGCAAACTCGTAGATTTTTCCACTAGAAAGCGATTATACGGTCGACGAAACGTCGAACGAATTTTCCCACTCGGAAAATGTCGAACGTCGACAAATCCTACGGTCTATTTTCGCAATTTTTTTCCACACTCGTACCGGTGCCCTCGTCTCTGAGAACATTTTTCTTCGGTCGAATGTGGGCCAAGTTCTCGCGAGCGACAAATGAATATGAGACGCGCTGAATAATTTATAATGCGCGTAACACGGCACTCCACTGTACATGCTCACATACACACGTGGTGGCAAAAACTCGGGGGAAAATCGTCTGAAACTCGGGAGGGAAAATTCTATGTTGCGAGGCGTGCAGATTATATGTATTATGAATTATCTGAAATGAATCCACGTCTGAGGAGCGCTATGTTTCGAGTAATCAATTCAAAGTGCGAAACATCTCGATTGTGTCTGAGGTTCTACAAATGGCACACTTCTCAAAAGTTTTCAGGAATTTCAGTATTTTGAAACATGTCTGAACACACATCCCCTGATTTATGCGATAGATACGCTCTTTTCGAACACCGCGCAAATGGGAACAGCGTGAAAAAAGGTTAAGTCCACATATGAATTCAATGGATGTACACATGTGAAAAACGATTCAAATATGAATAGTCGGTAAGCGAACAAAATTGACTCAATGACTAGAACGTATTCGTATATGGCGAATCTATGCGAGATTGAAAAACGTTTTTTTTTTTGACCATGTTTAAATGAACAAGCGTAAATGGAGTGCTGAATGAATTTCAAATACGATGAATAAACTGAGAAATTAGTTAGATTATCATTTTATATTAACAAAACAATTCAGTATTTTAATGTCGAATTATTCATGATTTGATTGAAATCACAATAACGAATTGAATCTTACTCACAGACTGATTCATTAAGCTGGTTTTGGCTAAATATCCTGTGAACAATAGAGGCTTGCAAGTGCATTTCGAGATGCAACGTACGCTGAGCTTAGCGCCTGCACCAGATTAAACCCGCGCGACCGATAAGGTAAGCCAGTTAGCCGAGCCACTAATTCCTTCGAATATATTCTGAGATAACCAGTCCCTTCAGGGTGGAAAACGTTACTGCTCTGGAACTACTTTCAGTGTATAAAGAGCCACAAATGTGTCGTAAAATGAAATGAAAAAAGCCGTATATTTCCGATGATGGCGAAGAGGAAAATCGTGAATATATTTGAACGATTTCATTGGTGCATTGCGCATACAAATCGAGTAACAAATGTCGCAGTGTAGATAACAAGTACATATTGTACTATGAATCAAATTGATCATGATTAGTACGAAGATAGATGATAGTCACTATGTCAACATCTTCCTTTGTCCACATTAATTACACCACGACAATCTCGGCAAATATTGTCCTAGAACTGTCGAAGGATTACCGGAAAACGATTAATTTCTACACAATTATCGCTATTTATTCGTTATTGTTCTATATTAAAATATATTCACTACAAAATGGGGGCTTAAAATAAAATGACATTGTCAAACGTTAACCGTACGGGTAGAGGTAAGAGATAAACGAACCACAAATGCGATGACAATGGCCGCTCTCGTACCCAACAAAAGCGCTTCAAAGAGATTTCGATATTTGAAAAAAAAAGCACATTATACTTTTTTCAATGAATGTGACTTCTGAAATTCAATTTGGAACGCTCTGTAACTCATCCGCGAGGTGGAAAATTTCGAACATTTTCGATGAACAAAATATAACTTTTTCATTTTGACGAAAAGAAAATTAACAAAGTGTCAAAATTCTATGAAAAATATATAATAACTGAATAATATTTGATCGATAAAATCTACATTTTAATATTTTTTGTAAAGTAAATATAATAATAGCATAAAAATTTAACAATGCGTTCAAAATAAATTACCTCCATCATTAGTGACAACATGTCGAATTCATCTTGATAGCTAGGCATTTTCAACAACGATAGAATTAATTATAGGTACAGATTGTTACACAATAAAGTACAAAGCTGAACTGATTGAATTCATCGAAAATAAACTTTTTATACCATAATATACGTGACTATTATACGCAAACAACGCATTCTATATTTTGCACAATCAACTGAATTTCTCGAGTAACATTGCGTAATTAATTCGTAGTCAGCAATATACGCGAAAAAACTCAGCATATTTTCACGTAATAGTAATATACAAAAAATATTTTATTTTTAATTGGAATGTTACTAATGAATGACTGAGAAAAGAATAGTAAAATTTTCTCTCACGATCTGAAAAAAAATCGAAAATTAAAATTAATTTCACAGTGAATAGAGAGGACAACGCTTAAAATTTTGACCAAACCAAAAGCGAAAAGCGCGCGAAATTCGAAAACGTTGACAATTAGTGCGCTTCGTGGAGGATCTGTAATTCTCAATGGTGGTTCACAGGAATCGGCATCGTCCGTTAATATAACGACCGGTCGCAACGGCCGTCCGTTATAACGACGACTCGCCACAATGGAACGGAGCCGCAACGGTGATTGTCGTTAACTGCGAGGACCCTTTTTCGTTTTGTTTCATATTCGGCATTTCGAAAACACACCGGTGATTTGCGTCTATGCGCCAATGTATATCTCAAAAATATTCAGAAAAAAATGAAAATTGCAGTTAAGGAAAAAACGGTAATTTTGTATACGTATGATTTTTATGGAATCGAATAATAAATAATCGTCGATTCAAATAAGCATAAAAGTAATCGAACATAAATGCGGAATTATCCATTCGACGCAGTCGATAAACTGTTTGATTTTATTACGCTATCCGACGAACGCAATATAAATTTTGTCACCGTGGTGGTCCAGACATAAAATCATCTTTATTGGTATCGAATGAACTTTCCCTACACCGCGAACAGACAGGACGTTACGATTATAAACGACCCGACTAACCGCGACGCTTTATTGAAATTCGACGATATTGAACTTGCGCAGTGATTGTCGTCATGTTCGTCGGCGGGGTTTACAAGTTCACAAAATTAGCATCGAATCGACGTCGGAGCGGATGCAGATTAAGCTGCTGCTGCGAACTTCCACGACGATATCGAAGGGAACTCCATTGAGGTGAACCCCAGTATATAGCTGAGTTATAGTAGTCGGTGGGAAACGCACGAGAAGGTTCGGAATGAATGATTGATGAGACCTCGGAAAGTTGTACATTCGGGGAAGGACATCATCGATTTCCAACGTTGAGTGTTACACAGAGTCACCCAATTTAAAATGTAAAATGAGGATAATCAGGCACAAAAGTACGAGACGAGAATCGCTATATAAAGAATTACAAATGAAATCAACAGTTGTGAATTTAATTTCGAATCCGAACGACATTCGTGAAAGTCAAATCGTAATTGAAATGAATGAAATCTGTTCTTTGCGGAATAATTGTACAATACAAATATTATACGCGCGCCGGGATTCCGGGCAGAAAGAGTTCCCCAATTCAAATTGAATGCGACGCCGGGGGTTCAGTTCATTGTGTTTTAATAAAATTTTGAAACTGAGGGCTTTATGCTTATTTTTCGCATACCGCGTTCACGGGGTGCCTATTGTTCGCTAGGGGTGGCAATTCGAGGATCCGAGGAGTGAATAAGGTAAGACAATTCGTGACCGCAAGAGGAAAACCAACCACCGCGAAATTAAGGGACTAATTCCAATTTAAGTATCGTATTTAAACTAATTTGAATATCAAGAGAACACCGGCTCGCTTGTGCTCGAAATCGTAAAACAATAACTACCACGTTCATCTATATATTGTATTATATTTACGAGAATTGAAATATAAATATGAAACACGTAACAATATTCATTGTTTAGTACGTTAGGATTTCGGACGAAAGGAATATTGCAGCATTCTGGACAGTATCGGAGACTACACTTGGCCACAAGACTTCTGCAAAGCAGAACGAGGACACTTGACTCCTAAGCAGCTTAAAGGATTACCCGAGCACTGTAATCTTCAGCGTGGGAACGATGTTGATATTTACTAACAAGGGTACAGCCGTGTAAGTGGTTTATCATACAAATGCAAAAACTACATTTTTCCAGAATCACCACTTTCACATCCTCGTATTAAGTACGATTGCAAACGTACTAAGAATTCTTTTGATTTAGTATTGTGCTAAATGTCTAGAAGCTTTCATGAAACCAAACTAACGGAAACAATGGAGAAAACAAATCGTATGCAGATTTGTGCAAACCGTTCGTTTTAATGCAGTGCGAATACAGTTCCAGAGGAGAGTCAAAATGGCACGAGCTACAGTGGCGTGTTGAATTCGAAATGAGTTTCGGTCCGTCAAAATTCATGAAAATTCAGTTTTTTTGTTTTTTCAAAAAACCATTTATTTTTCATATTGTACGTTTTCGTCACTCCGGAGAGAGAATGTGTGAGGAAAAACTCGATATAATTCGAACGGTGAACAATCAATGTGAAATCGGACAAAAACCGTGGGGAAAATTTTCAACAATGAAAAATCACACGGTCGACGATTTAAACGAAAGCAAAAAAGTCACATACCTACAAAATAAAAAGTAAAATGCGAAATAAATTCATACACGGTCGAATATCTGAAATCGCTACTTCATAAACAATGCGTTCGATTTTTTTGACCAAAATGTTAAAAGAGCATGCCAAACGAATCATTTTATTGCCATGTAAAAACCATCAAACGCTCAAATTGGTGCCAATTCACTATCGAAATAATATTTTTTTTTTTCATAAAGCGTTCAATCCATAAAATTCGAAAGCACATGCAATGATCGAAATAATAAATACGTCTCTGCAGCGAAACGGAACATGCAGGAAGATAACAACGCACGGACACTGCGAAAAAAAACACACTAGAGGCCTGCACGTTTATTCGCATCCACATCCACGGAAAATATTTAATTTTCAACCCCCCTTTTCATGCGAAACCTCATCAATTTCGGTTCAGCAGCGGTACAAATTCGCGATACGCGGATCCGGCGCACAAATAATATGCAAATGTTGAGGTTTCGGAAGTCCCGCTTCCCGCCTCGAATCCCTTCCAACAACGAGCGTTGTATTGGTACATTCTCCGAAATTGTACACATATATAAATTGAAACACACATTGGAAAGTAGTAGGCACGTACACGTGTACGCCCTAATTAAAATGGTCAACCAAAAATTGGGCAGAGGGACTCGTGAAATGGGTCGCGCCCGACACGATAAATCTTCCTACGGTTGCGGAAACCGATCTAAAATCCGTTGAATATCTGAACTCACCCGACGAAAATTCAAATAAGACGATCGTATTGTAATTAGGATGCTTTTCTGTATCTGCGTAGGTATTTCCCAATTTATTATACTCGACAATATCAGATTTTTAAAAAAATATTTCACCAATAGAATGCCATTCAAATAGATACGATGTCTATCTTGATTCAATAAACAAGCCACGAGTAAGCATAAAAATGACATTTGAATTAGATAATAGTTGATTATCGGTCTTAATAGACGTAATAGGCGAACGACCCAGATTGTTCTCGCTCTAACAAAACAACACTCGCAATACGATAAAGATATTTTTGTCTACGTACGAAGACATTTTAAATTCCATTATGAAATTTAATGTAACGAGCAAACTTAAGCGTACATAATTCGCGGAATTTCGCGAACAAAAACCTCGCGGAAAAAAAACGTAATGATGATAAATGATCACAAACGGCTTTAAATGTTTGACGCGCGTTAGAGACAAAAGTCAAAACAACCATTCGTACGATCAAGACGTCCAAACTTACCGTATTCAACAAAAAACTAAATTGATTCGACTAGTTAGAATAATAATTATTTTGACAATTCTATGAGAATTTTTGACAAAAATTTAAACATGGGGATAGAACCTAAGCTAGAACTAGCGACATCGGGGAAAACGACAATGCTCACGAACTCACCGTAACATGCGATTATTTCTTTTTACGCTCAGTCATAATATTTTTATTTTCGGGCATAAACGAAGCGTAGTAGTTCACGCGCGAAAGGTCAGCGGCGCATACAAGAGAGCGAGTCGCAGAGCAAAGGGAAACTCGGAGCTTAATCACTTAAGCAATTAAAGGGAAAGCGTTCCTTCTCTTTTTCCGCATCGGGCGTTTCTAATTGCCGCCACGGAGGGACTTCCCCGACGAAAATCCGCTTCGCATAAAATACAATATAAATAAAAAGAAAATCTGGATGAGGGTTGGTGATTGGGGCGGCACCCCAACACCGTTTGATTGATGTTCGCTTTCGCGCGGCCGAAACGGAAATTAATTAAAATCGAGATTTTCCGAATATTGTTCGGTTACCTTTCGTCCGGGAAATTCTCGGGTGGATGGATGCAGCCCGTTTCTGTGGCGAGCGCTCAGATTTCTCGGTTAAATTTATCTCAATGGGCCAATTATAATACGAGGTAAATGACGAAAATTAAGGACGCTTTATATTCAGAGATGACAATTGGAATCATAAGTAAATTCTTCAAAATTCAATATTGAAATTAATTTGAAAAGTCGAATCTGATATCGTATTCGTGACGAATATTTTCAACATCCGATCGGCAATGTGTTAAAAAAACAGAAGTGTTGTTGTGACATAAAAAAATATCAAATACAAATACAACACACGAAACCTATGCAAATTTACGACTTAATTGAAGAAGCTGAATGATACTTTAAGGAAAAAAAAATTGTGTGGGATAGAATGTTAAGAACGAACCCACGCGTCCAAACTCTAGCAAGTAGCTACGTCTGTTGTATATTTTATGGACATTTTTCTACATTTCGACTGCATCGAAAATATCGAGAAATAAGTCTCAATTGTTCCTAGACGCCAACGCCGTTCGAGATTTACGACGTCTCCGGGGGTAATAGAGGATGGAACACGTGAAAAGTGCGGAGGAGGCCGAAGGACCATCTCACCTCGTGCAACCATTGTATGTATATTATATATGGGAGATAAGGTGTGTTATATGGGTAAGAATATTTACGTTCATACACGGCTCGGTTTATGTACGATATGATACGGGATCTAGCCGCAAGTATTACGGAGCGAGTAATAAATGCTAAGTGATGGATGTTCAACTACCGCAAATCACTTCGGGCACACGGGAAATTTACGCTTTGTATTCAGCACGCGGAGATAAATCAATAAAATCGCAGAATTATTAATTGAATTAAGCTGAAACTTCACCTAATTTCACAACAGCGCTTTATAAAATGATTCGGCTCGCGTTAATTTACTATTTTCCGAAAAAGTTGCAAATTGCGTTTTCAAATCGCCGATAAAACGAATATGCATGAAATGTAAAGAATCTGTTAAATATTTTGATCCCGGTTCAAAAGAGCCGTCCGGTCGTTAAGAAATGCAAAAATTTTATTGAACGCCAATTAAAATTAATAATCGATCGATAAATAACGTTTGCAAAAACCAAAATTATACGTCTTCGTAACAAAAGATAGTAATGACTCGATCGAATGATTAACGAGGAAGAAAAAATATCACGTACAGCGACCCGCCTTCCCCACGCGTTCCATTCAATTAGTTATTAATCAACCGTGTAATGGGATTACTTGTGAAAAAATCCTCTCCTCCAAACAACGCCGAATGTAATCAGTCCTCAAAAATTTTATATCGAGAATGTGGCATAATAAAAAAGTGCATAAAAGTATGAAATGGGTTGCGTTCCAGAAATCGCTTGATAATGACATGTAGCTTGCGTGGTCGCCTCCATATCCACGTGCGCACGTTTTCATGATATTTTTTTTATGATACCTCCTCAGCATGAATATGCAAAATAAGAGGTAAATTACCGAGCGGAGTAATATGACGAAGGTGTGCAGGGAGTATTGTGTCTAGAGCTTGTGTGCACTTCTCTTGTCGAATAAAAATTAACATTAACATAAATTGTCTTTCTAATGTATAAGTGCAACATAAAACAAACCTCATGCTGCATATTTCAGTTAAATAATAAAAAAGAAATGGTTTACTAATCTGACAAGTAACATTTGAATACACGACGTTAAAACCGTTCGAATCAAACGATCGATTTACATTTTTTAACTAATACATTCAAAAATATTTAGAAATTTATCAAGATCTATAAGTTTGAGAATTCTCAGTCTGTATGCTAATCATTCTATTGACCACACATCATCGGAGAGGCGCTTAGCCCTTTTTCTACGATTTGAGGGTGCGCCCTTGCCACAGATCCACCCACACGTTAAACCGCATGATAAATGCATTTTCGGCCGATATCGACAACGGTTCCCTCTTCAAAACGCGGCAAAAAAAAAGATGGATGGCACCGAATTGTATTTTATTTTATTATATACGCGCGTGGCATTATGCGCCCTTCGATTGTAAAATATGCATATTCATACAATTCCCATTCAGCGCGCTAATGATATAAAAGCGCACAGTTCTCGCTCTCCCGCGAGCCGACTTTGTATTTTATTTTTTGTACATATTTTTTTTATTTCAATTCAAAAGAGGGAAGGGTGACGATCCGGCTTAATGAACTTTGACTTTCGCGTTGGCGAATTTTTCGCGAAAGCTTTTAAACGAAATGAGCAACGGTCATTCCGACAGAGTTAAGCTGCGCTTTTCATCATAAAACGTAGATGAAAATAGATCATGAACGGAAAAAAATCAACTATAATATATACCTACATAGAATTTTCGAAACCATTATCTTAAACACACTTCGAAAAAAAATTCCATCGAATGTTTGCACAGTCTGTTATAATGCCGAGTTTATTGTATACTTTCCACGTGTGTACGTAACGGCTCTTCCACGTGTCGTCGTCAGGTATGTTATATGCATACCGAAGCATTATTATCATACGCTGGCCGAAGGTGTTACACACTAGCATGTCCTCGTGTGATCGATGGTCCCTCGTAAGAAATGAACTGTAAACGATGGGGGTGGGTTTTGTCGCGAGGGTCAACAGGCGAGTCTCATCCCTTATATCTGTCCGGACCGAATGACGCTCGAACGCGCCCCAACAGAACGGACACAATAAATATATGTGTTGGGGACAAAAAAGGGAAAATCTAATGGGATCTCGGGTGCTCGTGTGACGCGCGGGGGAAGGTGGGTAAGTGTTGGACTTTTGTGTCCTGACAAATATGCGTGATACGTTTTCGAAAGAATCGTATGGGGTGACGCGATGAGGGCGTTATGTTATGTTGTATGTGTCGATTACATTAATGAACTGAAGTGAGCAAATGTAATTTACATAAATACCCAAGAGGGTTTATACAGATATCGTAAAAAATAAAATATTTTTTCAACACGCGCATATTTGAATACGTTCACCGCATCACTCAATCTCAGACTCAAAGAACAACATTTCACAAGACGAATCCAATACAGAAAACAAACGTTTAACACGCCCGAAGGTTAAAAAAAAAAAACAATCAGACGAATCGATATTTCAGAGCGCGAAAGAAAGTAGAGAAATTCTCGCAGAACGAAAGACAGAAGACATGTATTATCCTTGGATTTCGTCTCGAGATCTCGCTCCCTCGGGCAGAACGGAGCGAATTAATCCAGGCGAAAGGAGAGCAAGTCACGAGAGGAGAGAGAACGGAGCAGATGGGAGAGCGGAGCACCCACCGCGGCCGTGGCAGTGACGCAACATTTATTTACAACTCGTTTAACTTTAATTAAAACATCGTTCGGAGGCAAACATCCGAGGCGCAAATCCCAGCTGGGCTTTCGCCGGAGGCCCGGTGACGGATGGGAGAATGATAGCGGCCGAACTCCTACAGGACACGACTCCTACACCCTCCTAGTCCAACGAAGAAACGAACCTTTGGGAAAAATGGGTTTTTCCAGTTGGGCATGTGAGTGTTGAAATTGAACGATCTGCGTATTAGAGACTTTCCTTCGAATGAGTTGAGATTTCCTTACACTGGTAATGGAATTTGATTTTCATATGATAATATTATTAAAAATTAAATAAACTATAGAACATCAGTATATTTTTTATGATGTCTTATTTTCCCCTACAGTTCAAATACGATAGCCGTAATAATTCCACTACTAAACAACGCAAACACGCGAACGTACACTTAGGTCAGAACGAATTATGCAAGTACAAGCACGAAGAATTACAAACAAAAAAAAAAGAGCTAAGCCGACTAACGAATCTCTCCAAATATAAAACGCAGTATTTTGTATGTTTAATTGCATTTTTTATAATGCATTCGAACAAACCCCTGTTTAAAATTAGATAGGGGCCGAATCGTAGGCACAGCCACACGACTGGCGAATAAAAAAATCCGTAGGTGAGTAATATCCGAGTTTTAAGGTGCACCCGTAGCTGGGGAAGGGCTTTTCTGTGTACAGGGAGATTCCAAGGGGCAGTCTTACACCTGGGTTCACCCCGAAACAACCCCTAACGAAAACACTAGAGGGAACGACCGCGCGATGATACAAACAAATGGTGAAAACGCGCCAGGGGTTGGCTAACTCGCGATGCTATCGTCGTCACGACCTGACAAATCGCCATTTGATAATGAATAGTGTAATTCGTAACGCAAGGTAGAAAATTGAGTAATTATCTTCTTTTTTTTTTCATAATTCCTATCTGTATAATTGCGTTCGCGATTGTTTTTATTTCTATCGTTCGTAAACGAATTCTATTGAACCAAACTGAATTAAATTCAAATCAAATTCAAAAAAATACAATCCCAATTTATATATAGCGCCTAAATGACATGACGTTTCTATATTTGTACAAATTTTGAATTTCAGATTCGCGTTCGGACCGTTATGAAGGGAATAAAAAACGCAGAAAACTCATGAAAGATTCCATCAAATTACAACCCGACGACGAAATAAAATAACGAAGAAAAAAAATATAATAATAACGATGAAAGACGAAATGTATATTAGGAGAGCAACAAAACGCGTTCCGAGGACAGAAAGTCATATTTATGAAACGTTGAATATTACATGAAATATAAATGAGCATCAATTATTTATAAACCGTAAGCTCTCGAAGGTGAATAATGATTGATGATTGCCGATCCCTGACGCGGGTAATAAACGAGCATTCTAAGGGAGAGAGGGATACGCGTTCCCTTTTAAACGAACACGGGAAAGGGTTAAGATTACACTCGGCTTCCGAACGACGCCGTTATAACGAGCGTAACGCAATCCACGAATCGATACGAAAAACCTCTGGCTGAAAGAGTGCTGCAAAAATTGAGACGGAAACTTCGCCGAAAATGGAGAGGAAAAAAAGTAATTAATTCGAGCCGGCGATAATGTCTATTAGCGCTAGAGTTGACAGATTAGAAAGCGTCATTATGATCGTCCGTCTCTAACGACAGTTTCAAACTCGTTCGACCGAAATTTAACGCTTTGTGCAGTGGAAGAAAATTATTCGGTCAGTCACGAAAAAAAGTTCATGGAAATCAATGGAGAGCTGTTAATTACGCTGTCCATGGAAAAGAAACGTATAATCTGTACATTTGAATAAATCTACGTATCGTATAAGTCTATTCGAAATACATGATGTTTTGGAAGCGAGAATCCCTAAGTATCCTTAGAAGGGAACTTATGTTATGGCTGAGAGTCCTAGATAAAATAGTGCGTTTTTTTCATGACTATTCAGTGGGCGTTCTGTTCGGAACCTGTTTTTCTTTTCATCTAATGAGGGCCCGTCCACTAGGTACTTAGGTGTCGACGATCAATTATATTCTCGAGACTTTGGCGAGATTGAATACGGGACGTCGTTAACACCCACGCAACGATGGTCACTTTTCGACTATACACAAACACACACGATATTATAAATTATTATGGGCGAATACGTGTGAGAAGTTTTCATTATCGGAAACGTCCGACGGGCACAAGGGCCGAATAAGGAATTTAGTAGTTAATTCGAGATACGTACTGAGGTCGCCCACGCTATCTAAGAAAGGTACACACGGAGAGAAACCTTTGAGAGTTCTAGTATGTAAATGACGGGAAGAATGTCGATAGAACAGGTACACGAAGAAAAGACAAACAGACGAGTTCCGCTTGAATACGCCCGTGTTAAAGAACTAAGGATTCACGTTACAAAATGGTCTACAATTGTGATACAATCTTTGCGAGAATTATAGACTGTGGTATCATATTATAGGTTCACGAGTTTAATGGATGAATAATATAAACAAAACTTTCTAATAATGGTTAAAAACATACAGAATATTCAATTAACGATATTGCTCAAAATAAGAATATTTTTGAATAACTAAATGAAAGAGAATTCGAGATTATTTACTTCGAAAGTAAAGTTCTTAAATCGCATCGATTGGCATTATCAGAGAATAACAATGAGAAAATTACATTCTATTATACTCGAGTGTTTGCGAAATGAAAATCCACAAGCTTTCATAAAATAAAATAAAAAACACGAAGTCTATTCGGGTCATTCGATTCAAACAAACGTTTCTTTATACTAATCAAAGAGAACGTTAGACCAAACTGTGCGATTTCTATGCAAAGTAAAATTCGCGACGTTCGCTGAGAAGATGAATGGAATACGTCAAGATGTAACCGTTCAGAATGATTGAAGTGTGGATTGTGCAAATAACTTATAAGATATATTGCGACGATGCATTCTATTTGAAGGCATCCGTTTGTATTTAAATTTTTCGATAGACACGCACAGCACGAGACGAGTACGATGATGATGCGTTAATGTATGCTAAACGGCTTCTAGCTGAAAAGCATTTGCATAACTAGACAATAATCCACATAGATTTATTGATTTCAATTAAGATTGAAAGAGAAATGAGATAGCATTATGAATTGAACGAATGACTATTACAGCGGAAGTTGAAAAATAATATTCATAATGAATGAAAATTCAATTTTCAGTTATATCAACGTAGCGAAAATCACATTTTGCTTTACATAAAAATAAATATACGATAACAAATTGACACAAGTCTAATTCTGCCGAAGAGAAGGAATCCACGCAGGATACATTTGAATAATAAAAAGTGACGCAGAACGAAATCGTTTACGAGCCATCTCGACGCGCGAAAGAGAGGTCCTCCACTTCGACGTAATTGACGTCGTCGACGGCGAAAAGTATGACATTTCAAGAGCGTGAAAGTAAAAAGCTGGAGGGAAAAAAAAAACGACAAACGCGTAAAGAAGGACGAACACGTATTACGACTACGTATCTTTCTCCTTTGATCTCGGTCGACGGGGAACACGCCTTCGGGTTTACGCGCTTCGTTTTCGGGGCCTGGCTCACTTCAGATACGAGATCTGGTGGAAAACGTGTCGTCGACGCGACGACAGGGGGGAAATTGGTCCACAATAAAAATGCTATCGCATAAATAATAAACAACGTGCGTAAAGGGCGAAAGAAATTTTCTAAACGTACTAATACGGTGCATTCTAAGTCATAAAATGTATTTCAGTAAGTATCAAATATCTACGTACAAAAAGTTAAAATTTTTCAATGTGATCTAATTTTTTTCTTGTCAACTTTACCATACGTGGTATGCCTCCTAGACGTTTTGAAAGGACCTTCATATTAGACGCATGGATAGTTTTGATCGAAAATAAGATGACCATTGTTTGACGCTAAATAGCTCGGAATTTTGGAGTCAATCGAAATTATCATAATCAAAAGTTTAAGAAACGCTTGACTTGGCTTACTGTTAGTGTTATCGAAAAACGTTCCTAGTAGGCTGATTATCAATCTATGTTCTATGAATCTGAGTATTTCAATTAACTAATTTGAACTTATTATAACTTATAGGAGCATAACAATAAAACAAATTTCAAGACTACGAATGTACCATGTACTCATACGCACTAATTACAATGAGATTAATGCGCGAATGAAGATAATCGACCAGGAAGTTCAAGAGCAACAATCGTTAAAGAATTTAAAAGATCACTAATTGCTACTATCGTACTTAAGTATCATGTGACGATCGTCGAAGTGAAAATTTTGAGATTTTTCTCACCGCACTAATCGATCGAACGTTATACGGAATGGCCCCTCGTTAGTAGAATCGCCATAACGGTCGGACATTAGATTCGATGCAAAGTCGGCTTAGATAATTTATGGGGTTGTAAGTGTCCAGTTTTCGCTAGATACGAAAGGTAGTCTCGAATGATGGATAGGCGGCTAAATTTGATAGGCGGTTTAATCAACGTCAATTTTGCAACGATTGAAATATCCGTAATGCGTCCGAAGCACTGCAGTCAATATAATTGACGGACGAGCGCTAGTTTAATAACTGTGATTAATTAAATTGATACGAGATGAAAATAATATTGGCATACGGGTTTCGTACACATCGAAGACTAGTTTTCGTATGTGGTGTTTGCACAATGGAAAATCACGATTTGGCGTGGCGTATGAAGTGAATGACAGTGCTATAATTTGAATGTAGGCATGCCGTGGAAAAAAAAGAAATCGTTAATCAAGTCAAATTAAATACGTAAATTCGTTCAAAAACATTAATTAAATTCGCTAAGTAAGCATTATGAAAATATTTTATGTAATTAACGAAAATTTTGAAGGAAAACTTAATTTAGTATAATTAGTTTCAAAGAAAATTGGTTCAAGAGAGAATTTTTCAGTACACAAGCCCGCTTTGATCTCTATATTACTCAATATCGAAGAAGATATTTCACATTTTTTTCCTAATTGAAAAAAAATGTTTCATAGTACGCATTCAAGTTATGTAAATGTTGGATATAAGTTACAAGAATCTCGCAGCTCGAGCGAGCCTTGGATCGTGATGGCACTCCTAACGAAGGCGTTTCAATGGAAATAAATAAGGCAAAAAAGCGAAATAAATAAAGAAAGAACCGGCATTTTTACACTAAACGGTCTATCTCTCGCATCGGCCACACACAGATAACTGTAAATCCGAGAACTGCGACATCGTTGCGGATACGTACTGAAAGGTTGAGCACATACTACATAAACGACGCTCTTGTGGCATTCACTAAAGGTCAGGGAAAAAATAATTATAATAATACGTCAGACGTGCAAAACGTAACGAAATATCAAAGCGGCTCGAACAATGGGCGCGTAACGCGACCGCTACCCAAAAACGGTAACACGATATCTAAAACAAATAAAAATCGCGATAACACGAGAAAAAAGAGCAGCCGAATCCGCGACGGCGTCTTCGAGGTCGGAGGCCTCTTAGGTTCCTCACGGGCGGCTGAGGTTCTTCAACTTTTTAATGACGCCACGGTATGACTAACTATGCGCCAAACTCGCTATACTAACTCCCATTATAAGGATATTACTAATTTTTTAATTCGGCAGAAACATACGATCATAAAAATCCGGCAATTTATTAAAATTCTCAGAACAAACGATTGGCACAACCTACTCACGATCTAGCCGAGTAACTAATCGAAACATTCCGAACGATCGATCAAAAATACGCCATAGAAACGTCACACACGGTCCAAGAACACAGGCGAAAAGACGACAAGCTGAAGCATCAAACAAAAAATCCGACGAAGCAAAAGAAGTCCTCTCGTTCGGCGACGACCACACAACATTATGACAAACGATCGCGAGCGGGACACGCATTCCCTTCGGTGCGCACATACACAACAATGATAATGTAACGCGATAATATATTCCGCGTGCGATCCGAGTGATTTATAATGGCGAAAACTATAAAATACACCATCAATCGGCCGTATAAAGAGAGTTTTCTCCCCCCTCGGGCTCACGGTACGTGACGTGCTTACTTTATTCCCTACCCGCGGTGTGGCGAGGAGTTCGCGGGCTATTTAGCCCGAAAGCCGTGGCCCGCGGTCCCGTCGTCGTCATTTTATTGAATAACCATAAAATCTATGGTTACCGCATCCGATACGAGCGCCGGAGTGTGTCGTTTTATGGTGCGATAAGATTTAGTGCTGTTGCCGATGCGCGGATCGATGGCTATATTCGAGATTTGTACGGCGCGTCGTCGTCGTCGAGATCGAATCAGGTAATTGTTATCCGATTGTATCGATTCTCGTGTGCTTTTTATGTGCTGATATTTAACGATAGAATAATTCGAGTTGATTTATAAATTCTAACGAAATTATTTAATTTATGCTTTAAACATATGCAAATGAGCGATGTTGTTAATTGAGAAATTATGATTGCATCGAATTATTACAATCATAAACAATCAAGTTAAAATGTCATTCGATTGAAAAGATGTCAAGGCGTGAAATCAAACACGTGCATACATATTACATATTTTACGACTTTAAAACGGTAATAAACTGCAACATAAGCAATCGAAAGATTACGATCAAACATATTACAATAACAGCCCATTGACGAAACACAGCACGCGCTAAAAGAGCGTGAAAACGAACGCGAACCCGTTAACGAACCCTTCCGTCCCCGCTAATCAAGCCCACGCGAACAAATTGATAAATAAAACGCGGTAATTAAATCGTCTCGCTCGATTCGCACACCCCACAGGACAAGTCGAATTGAAAACGCAAAACGCTCCGCCGCAAACGAACGATCGATCAATTAAACGGGGTCGAAGGGCCGCCGACGATACATTGTGTAACATTCGGTTCTTATTCGCATCTCGAACGAGATTCTGCTAATTGGAAGTCGCGGACCCGTCGAAGTCGAGTAGCCCTACGAGAGCTGTGAAAACCAGTGTCGCGACGTTCATTCATCGAAACGAGTTCGATAAATATTTTCGTGAATGAACGCGCGATGTACAGTTATACAGAGTTACGTGTCGGAAAACTTCGCATTGTCCGCCTGATTCGAAAATAATTGACGGATTTCGCAATCGGTTCCGTCCGAATCGATTCTATTGCCGGTGCCGTTAGATTTTCATTTTTCGAATGGACGCACATTATTGCAGTCGCGCTAAATGATTCGGATAAGGAACGAATCCAATTCGCTACATTTAGCATGAGAATTTCGATTCAACGACGTCGAATATACAACAAACGATGACTCATACATATCTACAGAAACGTCATCGATACATTGCTCATTTGAACAATTAACATAAAAATTATACGATCGAATCAATCGACCCATCCTCGAACAGCTGCGCCGGAACAGACATCATAATCCGTCACACGAAGCACGTACACCTATTTAATCCAATTTGAGACATAACACTGAAGAAAAACAGATCAATTGACAATAGACAGAAACGTGCAACAATAACACCCCCACACTCGCGAAAGACGTCGATCGAAACACGTCGAAAACATCACAATTTCACCGCCCAAAAACGCAAAACTATCACAAATACGATCAAGATTTTGAATTTGAATCGAAGATTCGAATAAAATAATCAAATACTATGAAAAATGAGTGATGTTGCGCGCGCGCTTCGTGCACACGCGCGCCGCGTCCACGTGAACGACAAAAACACTGGCCGGATCGTCTCTTGAGCGGCCCATGTCGCCCCGTCCCTCTCTACCGGCCAGCGTTTCTCAAACCGATCCCCTCTCTAAATTATCGTGGCTGTGTGTGTGTGTTTTCGAGTCGGTGCAGCACGAGCCAGCGGTGCTCAAACGGCGCGCAATCAATCAAAAACAACGGGGTGCAAGTGCATCGCGCCGAGGGTTGAAAATGCTTATCGATTCGGGGGGTGAGTCACGGTCGGCGTTTCTTAGGGGATGCCGAAAACTCGGCGGCTTATTATTTATAAGGAATACGCATGTATAATATGCATTCTATCCACGGGTCTTATTATTCATGGACGGATTGTTAATTGCTCGAGTCAGCGGTTGTGCAGCGTTTCGATTGTTGTTTCAAAACGTTAGTGAGTCGGTGATGTGAAAATTGCACGTTATCTATTTGCATAAAATATCATATCTGATAAAAAAACAGACGTGAAAATCAATGTTAAATAGTTGTGCTTATAAAAAAAAACGTTCTATTACATAATGAGAAAAAAAAAATTCTCAAGCACACTTGAATAGAAGCGTACTCGAATATCAAAAGGATGTGAACTCGCAATTCGCTATTAAAACAGACGACTCAATTACTTACCTTAAAATTACGATCGAATTGAAAACGGTCAACAGTTTGAATAAATATCAAATGAACATACCTGAAACAAAAATAAACAAACATTAGTACATTTATATAAAATCAAACTCCGATATACTTTTTTTCATAACTGCAAAATTTTAGAAATATCGAAACAAAACTGCCACTTTACAATCACCAAACATACAGATACATAATTCATACAATTACGTAAATCGTACGAACGGCGCCTAAACAAACACTCGAGAGCGTAACAAAGCGTTCATTTAACAATTCACGAAATAAATGCGACAAAAATAACAAACGCGTAAGGGTCAACAGAGGTCCCTTTCGACCCTTTCGACGCGAAGCCACTCGAGAGGAGAGGCCCACGAGGACGGACCCTTAGCCGACGAAAAAATATCGAATGGACGCAAAGTAACGTATAATGCCGGATCGAAACGTAAAAAGAAAAGAAACCCGACACGATAAAATGTATACAATTCTTTTAACTCGTTCTCTGATACCGTTAGAGACGACGACAATCCGGCTTCTTATATTATAAGACTTGCACGTATAGTACCTACACACCCGGTCAGCCCTCGGGGACTACAAGTTCGTGTCCTTAGCTGGGCTTCTGGTCCATTCCGAATCCGTATAAGAGATACAATTCCGAATGCTCTGGCACCGAATCGTAAGAAAAGTATAAACAGGTTGTATATGCATATGATACATACTTTCGAATCTCAAAATATTTCGTGATTCAAAAACATGAGCCCATAACATTCACAAATCATGCTCATTATTAAGGTGATGTATCGTTGTGTGTGCTTTCGATACACTACACACAGCTTGATCTTTAAAGAATATTATTCAAACGTTGACCTTTTACAGGGCACACGGTTTATAAGGCATCGTATACGAGACACTGCATAATCACAATTGTTGTCTAATATAAAATATCTCTCTAAACGAATATCATATCTAACGGTACGACATAACCCTTCAACGCATTATATCAAAATGTACTCTATAACATCTTAATCTTTTTTTTATCGAATCATCTAAGCATAACCGAAAACAAATTCCAATCGTACACGTATTTAAAATTAATGAGATGTTTTTTATCGTATGAGATATAAGTTAAAGATATGCATAGTATTTCAATTTGAAGAAAATAGTTATTGGATTAACATTGATTGACAATTTGAAAAATGGAAGTTTTTTTGTGCGAAACCATCTCGAATTCGCACCCGATAAGATCGATTCGATTCTTCGGAGGAGAAAAAATGATTTTTTCGTATCGCATAAAAAGCGCAAATTCCATCTCATCGCGCGCGGAAATCGAACGATCCTTCGAAGAGGCGACAGTTCTTCGTCACGAAAGCCCACTCGTTCAAATTCAGACGCGATAAAATAAAAGCGATTTCGTCGAGGATCCGTTCACTCTCACTCTTATTTCTCCCACCAGAGAAGCCCAACGTTCGGGAGAGCGTTATTGATGAATTACGTCTGGTCCGGCTAACGCTGTCGTTTTTCCGCTTTTTCATTCGTTCCCCGGACGAAAAATGTAAATGCCTCGGTAAATTGGAAATGATATCCCCCGTAAGTGACAAACGAGCGAATCTTCCATTCGAGACTTGCACAATTTCCGCGAAGTGAACCGACTGCAGACGCAGAACGAGCGCCAACAGAAGAACGTCAACAACAGCAGCGGCGAGCAAGGGGGTAAGTTTTTCGAGGGAGTGAGAAGAATACGTCGCTTTTTTCACACCGAGAGGGCTTTTGATGACGTCGGGTGTCATTGTCAGTCCATTTCGTGTAATGACTGCCAGCCAGATAGCTAGCGACGATTATATGAGAAGTGCGCAATGGAAAGGTATCGCATGTTGTGTTGCTTTCGAGTCACGCGACTGAGCCGTCAAAAACACCAACTGAATACGAATAGACATGACGGATTTCAAATTTCAAACGAAAAAAGATAAAACATTAAATCGTTTCATTTTTTTTTTTTGAGGCTCGATTGTGAATTGACGCATATTAAATCTCAATTTTTGCACTTCGATAAAATTAAATATAATATTGAAATAAATACATAAAATAATGCCGTTAATACGAACGATGATCAAATGGCAATTTAGATGAGTCAATATTGAATTTGAAAAAAATGCGTAGAAAAACCTTCAACAAGCGTGCATTAAGTATCCGGGAAGCGAACGATCGAACGCAAATGACCTCCAACAATCATTCAACGATGATTCGAAACTTTCAACGAAAAGAAAAGAAGATATAAATTCATTAGGTACGGTTAAGAACCGGTTGAGCTTAATTCGACCGAACGACTGTTTAATTGAAGTTCACCGCACATCACGATCGATCGATCTCGTTTAGCCGGCGACGGAGTCAAGGGTCAAAAGCGAGAATAACGAAAGTACACTCAGAAAAAAATCTAAACATAATAATAATAATAATATAATAGAGAGCACGTGATATAATAAATTCAATTTAACGATCGCTTTTCAATTTGCAATAAATTTCGGTGCAGCGTGTGCGAAACACGGAAGAAGGCTATATATCTCGAGCGTCCGTTTTCGTGAGTCCAAATTATAACCGCACAACCGGAGAACGGTTATGTCGTACGCGGTAGACACGTGAATGTACACACTTACTACACGTGTTCGTACATTTACGTATGTACTTGTGTATGTGCGGCACGTGTAATCCGCAATAAATAATAAGAAGGGATTAACCAAGAGGTTCGCGCTTTGACAGGGGCCAAGATCAAGGGTGAGGGCCCGGCGATATATCGGGTACGCTTTTACGGAAGTTCGATCCCTTTGCCCTTAGCAAAAACGTTCAGAATGAAAAAGCCAATGGGTGTAAGTGACTTCGCGATTATTCGAGAAAAGAGAGCTCAAAGTCGAGCATAAGTCGAGAAGAAGTCGAATGATTTGATGATATCTCGGTACATGTTTCAAATTCGTTTATATCCTTTAGTCACCAAATGTAAGAGCATGCGTAGAAACGATTCCCGTACATAAGTTAGTTTCGGCAAAAAATGTCACTTGTACCCCATGACCTTTTCAGTCGTCGTATGGTGTACAATAACGTAATTGGTACGTTTAAACAACGATTCAGTCTGCATTTACGATCGCTATCTAACGACGCTAACGGAATCAGACTGAAATTCGAATCGGCTAATAAGGATAATAGGGATAACCGCGATCGAAACAATTCGAACGTTATGTCACGTATTTTGATTGCTGTTTACTGTTAAATTTCTACGATTGTACACTTGAAACCTATTTGACTCAATATTCTATAACTAATAAAGAGTAGAATAAATTAAGAATGAAATTTTATACATTCGAAAATGATGAATAAATCAGTGAAATATTTAATCAGTCAGATCGAAATTTATGTGATTTTGACAAAAATGAAAATGTAAGAAAATATATGCAAATGACAAAAAAAAACATTCATTATCACGAAAATTCATCGAATTTTTAATACGATACGTTGAGGACAAATGCCACACGCGTCAAACTTCAAAGGTGACCCCCGATCGAAGTGAGTTGCGAAATGAAAATCGTCAAAAATCGACAGAAGAGTTAATAATATAATAAAACCGATGTCAAAACGAGGCGTTCGGAAAAACGGTTCACTCTGCATTTAAAAAAATGTGAACATTTTAAACGAACCCCCAATTACGAAATCGCTTTCGTAAAGGGGTCGGGAGTTTTTACGGCCGCAACATAAGGGATAATTACTGTCATTATAAGGCCGAATTTTACTGCGACGTTGATAGCCCGGTGATACTGGCGAACGAGGGGGCAAATCCCCGAGAAAATCTATGCGGATCTGAATACAAACGTATACGAAATAAAATATATCGGACATTCATAAAAACGAGAACAGAAAACCTCTTAAAACATCGAGATAGATTCCGTGTTATAGATGGTTTGGACGATACAGGAGAAAATCGCCACAAACGTTATAGGGAGTAACCTCATAGAAGGGATGGTTCTAAAATGTCCGTTAATTATGCGACGCTTCGATTCTATAGATTTTGTATTGAGAATGATGCTGTCTTATCTCTAGATTCGAGAATTATAATCTCGAACATGGACGCCACTCTTCAGAGACACGGAGCTAATTGAGAGACCGAGCTCACGTCCCTGAGGTTCCAGCACTATGAGGAAATTATATTGAGTTTTGTATCGGTGTAAATCAAATTTCAATCGCCGCTGTCATAATATGACAGCGGACGCAAAACAGAGACAATCTCTCTGCCCACGTGCCGATATGCAAAGCGTGTCCATTCGAAAACTTAATTAAGGTCGAAAAAACGGGTGGGCGTTCCTCACGTTTTCTTAATAACATCCAATTCGAATCAATGAACAAGATTAATCGTTCAATAGAAAGCTGAAAAACGAACTCGATTCGTTTTCGATTCAATTAAATTTCAATTGTGAAACCACTCACAAATAACAAAATCATCAATTCGTCAATGAATAAACGTTCCTGGAATGCTCATTTTAAAAGGAATGTTATACAATAACTTTATAACATAAAAAATATCGTTTTAAATCGAATGTAATTTCAAAGAAACATTTGAGAATTTCAGGTCGACAAGGTATAAATTGAAGTGACACTAAAGTGGGAACTGCCCCTCGAGACCGACACCGCATCTTTGATTTCCCTAAATGATTTGAATTATTCCATCCGATTCGATCCAGGAAGCAGTAGAACTCAATAGCTACCTTAAAATAAGGTATGTAAGATATGAAAATGAAAAATCGAGGTATCCACTTAAACTTCGAATGAAAGAAAGCAACAAAAATTTATTACGAAAAAATCCGTTCATACATATGTAGACGTTCCTGAAAAAAAATACAATCCTGTGGAACGCGAAACGTATTCTAGTGAACAAGAAGAGACGTTTATTGACAAAATAATAATAATAATATCATCCTCTATGAAAAGATACCTTTTCATCTGAAATAAATTCGAACAGTATACGTATGTAAATCGTACGATCAGATACCGCCGTGAGCGTCTTAAACCCGAGACACTCAAACTATTCGCGAGCGAATCTATAAGAATAAAGGGTACACACGTTTCCAATACAATATTGAAACTTTCAGCATACGAAAACACCGTAAACGACTCAAAAGGAATCCGAGTTAGGCTCACGCTACACGAACGATAAGCCAACCGTTGAATTTGACTGCGAATCGCAAGTGTTATTCAAAGATCCGAAAAACGAATCAAACTCAAACATAACCCTTTTAAAACTTCGCAACGAGGATTGCGTTCGGTATAATTGAATAATTGATAATGATAATAACAAATAATAATTAATCAATTAAATTTCACTTTAATAATTTTCTTCAAAGTGGAATAGAATGGATGATACACATACACATGTTCATATGTTACTTGTAATATCAATTTTACAAGGGTTAATTAGTATCGATATCATGGAATCTATAAGAGCCACTTTGATTCAGATCTGTACTACACTCTAAGCAGATTTAATAAAAATCGTGTATAGTAATATAAAGGCACGTCCACACCTAGGCAGGCGACTTCCGGTAACAAAACACAATATAAGTACAGCACGAAAATTATATTGAAATTTGAAATTTTAATCTCATTTTATTTAGATTAGATTAAAATAAAGTAAATTATGTGTGAAGTTAGAAATTTTATGCTGCATATTGAGTTCTGTCGCCGAAAGCCACCAGTCTGGGTGTGGACGAACCGTTGAGAAAAGATCATACCTATAACAATTCATTGAAGCTAAAACTATCGACTGAACCTAAAATCTTCAAAACAAGCACTATCACTATACTTCGAACCTAAAATGCACCGACTTGCACAATTCCGTATTAATGACATGCAGGATACGGCACAAGAGCGAACCGCATTGCTTATTTACGCGGACTCCGTCTTGATTTATGCCCCGCAGCGATCGAAGGACGCATCCTCGAGCAAACAAAGGGAACCAACACCATCACCATCACCACCATAAAACCATTGACGACGACGACGAAGAGTATGAGTGAGGGACGAGAGCGAGAGGACGTCCGCGGAAGAATCGAAGGGGTCGCAAATGTGCCCGTCGCATGGGCGGGGGGTTTTCCTCGCTTTGATTTATGGAACATCGGGGAATGGGTGGAGAATTTATGAATACGCGTGCCCCGCTCGCTTATACTCTAACATAATATACATACATAACGTGTGTACTACGTGGAAAAAAATAAGGTAAATTGCCGCGGACGTGCGTGCGTGAGCGCACTTACTGCGCGAAATAAGCTCCGGGAGCGATTCGCCGCGGTGCACCCTTTACGACATCGATTATTATGTTGTTATTATTATGCGATAAGGCTGATGATTTCGTTAATGAAAAGGGTAGATCTCGGTATCAATCTTGTGCGAAATAACGCCGGTGAAAGTAACGGGAGCGCGTCGTTAATCAGCGCTAATTGTCGCTTCACGTGTTGATGATGGCCTCTCTATTGACTCGGTGACTTATTTAATCGTAGCGTTTTATGTTCCGATTCATTAATCATTTGTTTTTTCGGCGTTTGTTTTCGCTGATTGTGATGTATGAGAGTGTTGCTCTCGCCGATTGTGAGTAGTATGTCTGACGAGAATGTTGAATTGTAAATTATGACAATTAACGTTTTCGTGAACGCCTACAAATTGTAAAAGTTGACGTTTCAGATTTATCGTATTGCGAAATGAATTCTAAAGACAATTTGGAGACTTGAAACGAATTTCGAGTCGCGGAACGAAAAATTTCATATTTTCCGCAAGAACAGAACGCAAAGTTTAATATAGAATCGGAAAAATATCGCTTTTATATAAACTTGAGTATTTCAATAGGTAGGAAAAATTCAAATAAAGTCGAACATCTGCGATTATAAATTTCCAACCGCGGGAGAGAGAGCTGCCAATATTTGGTTCACGTGTCTCATATCATATGCCGCAAAAACCACCTTTGCGCTAAGAGTGAATTATTATACATTTACATTGTATTATATAAAATAATATAATAAACATATTTTACAAAGTTAAACCTGAAGAGACTAAATATGAAAAAAAATCGATATAAAACGACGAAACTTTTTATGGAAAAAAAAAGGTTTCGTATAAAACAATTTATAAATCAGACTAAACGACTCATGAAAAATTTTTGAACAAAATCATGCGAAAAACGCGCACATCAGCGAAATATCAAAACCACACCGCGAACAACATAATATAAAATTATACATAGGTATAACACTATCATGGCCTGGCCGTTCGAGCTCTCACAAAGGATATAGGGGCACAAATAATAAAATGATATACGTGTATACAAAAAAAGAAAATCATTTCACAGCCGAGGGTTGGCAAAAGGCAGTAAAGTGCGGCGTGTCGGAAGTGTTTTCACGCATAAATGAGTGAAAATGGCGGATGCTGCAGGTGCCGAAAATGGCCACTCGAAAACAATATCGCTGCGAAAAGGTTCGAACATTAAAAGCTTATAGCGAACGGTCAAAAAGCTCTACACTATGACGCGTTTGGTTTTCCTATTATTTTATCACCTAAAAAAATACCGCTATTTTTCATTGTCGAATACGTGTATTTTAAACGACTCAGAATTTTATATAATAGGTAGAACATTACAGTGTATAGTTCTGGACACTCCATAAATTCAATAAATGTTGTATTTGTCAATTTATTTTT
Source organism: Cheumatopsyche charites (assembly GCA_024721215.1). Taxonomy (NCBI): domain Eukaryota; kingdom Metazoa; phylum Arthropoda; class Insecta; order Trichoptera; family Hydropsychidae; genus Cheumatopsyche; species Cheumatopsyche charites. The sequence continues at coordinate 5,676,958 of CM045578.1, forward strand.
TAATTTCTCAAAATTATTAAGAAAAGCATCCAGAATTGAAATCGACAGTGTATTGGTCGATAGGATACTTTGTGTTTCACTAGTATTGTACAATATTCGCTATAGGCTGATCAAAAAAAAAATGTATTAAAAAAACATGTCCGTTATGGCTTTGTGGCGATTGATCCGTGTAGGTGTGCTCGAACATATAATTTTACGGCCGGTCGTTATAACGGGATGGGTTTGAAAATATGATTCGATAGTTTCTAGTGTGAAAAGGAACCAGTAGACAATGAAAGTGTGAGAGTTTGTTTATGTTGTGTCTAAATTACGACGCAAGTGAAAAAAGGGTAATTTGGCGTGATCAAATTGTTTTTGTTAAAATATGATAGCTGTAACGAATTGTATTCGCATCGAGCGTGAGAACAATTAAATTATGAGAAAATCCGTGAAACATCAAAATGAAACGATTTCAATAAAACGCTTCTGAAAATAAAATAATATGTATACTAAAGCATCAATCTACCACATTTAGGATTTTCCCAAGATTTGGCAAGTAGGCTTAATAATAAGAATCACCTTAAATATATAGCCGGAATCGGCGAAACATTCGCAGAAGAAACTCGTACAAACAATACGTGTTCCACGTTCGCCTCTAACTCGACCGCGTTTGTAGTAAAACGGATTATTTTAACGTGCAACGTGTAAGGAGATAAGACACGTATTTCATAAATTTTCTGCGGCCGGGCACACGTAAAAACCGACAAAAGATTTAGCGGCGCAAATAAACCTCGACTACTGCTTAGTACGAAATGGAAAAAAATGTGCGAAAACACATACGGCACAACACGCGTACAGAATGCGGATAAAGCAATGAACCACAGTGCTATAGAAAAAAATAAACAACTAATAGAAAGTCGATATGGAGCTAATTGAACTTTCACTGATATTTTTTTCATTACAAAGGTATCGCAACAAAACCACATATCAGTCAAATAATCCCAATAATGCGACAGAATAGTGCGCATAATGCGATAATGCGATTAGAGCTATTATAACGAGATACATGGTATGAAACGAATCCGAACATGACACCGTGACGCGTTCTAACCAGATTGCGAATTTAACGCGGCGGTTTATTTTAATATAAAGTTCTCCGCAATAATGTATCGTGTCGCAGATAACAGATGGAGGAAAGTTTAGAGCAACACTTTTCGCGAAAATTTACGAGCGACTCTTAAAAAAAATCCACACAGCGCGGCCTAATGCGATTTTCGCATTAAAATTATGTTTTATGGTCGTCGGGGATAATCTGAAAAGAAAGTTTTCCGAAAGGACGTGACGCGTTTTTTTTTTTATTGTTCGTCTTTCCACCTGGAAAATGTGTGTAATCAAACGGGTCCGAATAAATCAACGTCGGAAATATTTAAGACGGGAAATTTTGAGGAAAGTGTTCAAAAATAGACGGGGAGGTTTTAAGGTAGATTTTCAGTTTTCCGAACAAACGCGCCCCAACTTATCCAGGTGAAACAAACAAACGTTGACTGGTACGACCGACATTCGAACAAGTTTGTTACTTCCGATTGACTGGAGAACAGTTCGGCATTCAGAAAAACGAACTGTGAACATACAAGGGAACATTCACTAGTTCGAAAATCGAAGTATCAAATATTCAACGTACATATTATATAATACATGTATATATCTTTATTTCAAATATATTAATATACAATATGAGAGGTTATAAAATTTTGGATGCGGGTTTAAGTACGAATTAATTCACTCCCGCCAGCGACGAAACGAGAAAGCAGATTAAACACAGCGGAAATCTAATCATAAAACATTGTTACACAATCGGATAAAATATTTGAGGCCGATAAAAGGTTTCGAAAGCCACTTAAAGTTCCCAAATAAGCTTTTATTACTATTTGCCAAAGTTAAATTACGACACGATGGAACGAAAATGGGAAAATACACCTCAAATGCGCCTATCATACATTCCATAACTGTTATAATATATCAATGAAAATTGTTTGAATTGAAAATTAATCAAAACTGAGAGAAACCACTATTTAAGCCAATTAAATAATTTCAGTAATTCCGCGAATGCTGTGATTCTGTTTGTTCACAGTCCGTGCTTCATTTGCATATTTAGCCCTTAATGATTTAGCATTTATATTCGTATTTTCATTTTTATTCACCATTTTCTCATTCTTTATTTAACTTTTCTATCTCAGTTCTATTTACTTTTCAGAAACCCTATTTCAATGTATTAAAAAACAAAGGCTCTTTACAAACGAAATAAATTTCAGTTCAGTAAATAAACCAAAAAAAAATAGTGTTATAATTAATAAAAACTGATGATTCATCTTATACGGCGATAATTTAAATTTTAACGGTAATCTCAAATAGTGAAACAACAGACGATATGAGATTTAACGCGATGTTGGCTGCTTTCAGCACACAATAGCGAGTTGAACCGCGAAATTCCGCAATTACACCTATGACGCAACCCGGGAGGGAGTTAGGGTTTATTTGCAGATTAACAACACTACAAACGACCAACAAACACCAAACGGTTCGTATAATTATGTAAAATTCGTCTAATACCGTCCGAAGCCGGTATAACGTGCAAGTTCGCACACCGGGAGAAATTTAATTCACTCGCACATTCCAGGTGCAATGTTATGACTGCTCTTAAACGCTCGCTTAATACTTACATGTGTTGAAAACGTGAAAAAACCACAATCAAAGACTACGGTTTTGAATTTTCAAACCGAGCATATGACAGCTGTCACAAAGGATCGTGATAATCGTTGAAAGCCTTTCACGCAAATATGAAACAGAAGGATACAGACAAAGCGAGTTTACCATTCGAGCTTTCAACGTTAGCAGCTTTCGAACTCAACACTTTATACTCGAATGCTATTCTTGCAACGAAAGATAAAAGAGCAAGCCATCTCTTCGGAGCAAAAGTGGAATTTTATTTCAGAAAAACTCTAAGAAACGACTGGAGAATGCATCCGAAAGGCATTAGGATATAAACGCATATTGGATGCATCGCCTCCAATTGCAAATAAAACAATGCAACGTCATCCCGTAAGAAGAAAGTCGACTGCAAAAATGATACATTTTCTGTCGATGCGATATAAATTATTATCGTATTCTACGTTCATACAAAGTGACTGAATCAATACTCGTACTTTCAAAAGGAAACAATCTATAACTGTTAAATACCCCACAGGGAAGATAATTTTAAATCGAATGAAATCAAATAAAAAGCATTTAAAATTAAAGCACTCGATAAAATCGTATCTGTTGAAAAGAAATAGAAAATTCCTTTCAAATCAACAACGTGTGAAATCGAACAGAACGGATAAACAAGAGGGAATCCCTTGATTGGAACTGGGGGTGGCGCGCAATCGAAGAATTAAGCCGTTCGACGACTATAATAAATCTCTTTGGCTTTTTGCTTTATTTTTAACGAGGGCACGAAATTTCTGTGTCTTTTGCACGTTACCATGGCGAGTAATTCCGTTGTGCGCGACCTAACCGTTTGACAGATTAAGGCCGGATTAATTCGATCCCGCCGACGACGGGCGGATTTTAATCCCGGGACGAGGTGGAGTATGGAAAATCGGCCGAAAATCACGGGACAAATGTATATAGAATATAAGTAAAAACCGGAAACGCGCTTAAACATCCGACGTTTGACGAAAGCGAAACGTAAACCGCACCGAGGCACAAAGGGTCGCTTTGACAAAATCCTCGTGCACGATGGGCATTTAGAATTAGTGAAGATTCGCCAATTTATCGAAAATGAACTCGAAAATCGGCCCCTTTGAGCTTTACGAGACTGTTGATTACAACAGATTGAATTCGTGAATTATTTCATTTCGAAACTTTTACTCATTTTATTACAATAAATTAATATCTGGTAACTATAACTAATATACATTTTCGCAGATTCATTTTCATATATATACATTCATCGAAATCAATTGAAAAACTTTTTCGATACAATACCTAAATATTGAAAACAAACAAAAATTATCCATACAAAACGATCGAAACACAAAAACGTCCCACTGCAACGTATCGATTCCCCAAACGGTGCGAAGTTCCGAACAGCCTGCCGATGATTAAAACCGTGTCGTCGGTTTCGCATTAATTATTTTGAAAAACGGCAAAATTCGAACACATACGCTATCGTTCAACACATCGATAACGCACATACACACACACACACACACATTAATACGAAACGTGTACGTATATGGCGAAAACACGGTCGTAAAATTGGTATAATGGCTCCGTGCAGCCGCACGTGGAATAGATTCCGCCGAATAAATAAATAAACCTACGGCATAATGCGCTCTCACCGGCCACACCGTACAATATAAAGTAAGTACGTATTTATAAAGCATGTATTGCATTAAGCTGCTTTCACATTGCGCCGAACCGTACTGGACCGTACCGATCAGAAAGACCTATTTGGCTATATAGCTCTCTCCCTTGCGTGAATAGTTCTGTCTCTATCAGATAGGTACGTTATGATATGAATACAAACGTACCTTTATGCTCATTGCATATGAGATAGATACGTGTTGGTAGTGTCCCGGTGTGCGATTAATTTAACTTTCCGTGTGCAGCATCACCGCAGACTCATATTTGCGTTTTCATCGATGTCCAAATGCAAATTTTGAATGAGGAAGGAAAAAATTTGGGCCGACGAGCCAAAAACGTCATGTGAAATTATGGATAGCAGCGTGTGGACGGTGCAGGCTGCAAAATTTAATTTATTTCAGCGACCGATTCGACGAGAAATGCTCATATTTCACTTTCTAGCATGGAAATGAAGATATTGTGTGTATATTCATGCTATTTATAACTACACTTAAACATATCAAAACTATGTGAAATTATGTTATAGTTGAAATGCTGTTAAAGAACAACAATAATAACATGAGCAGAATTAAACTAAATATTATGTGACTAATCTACCTCAACAATAAAATCCATGAAAAGTTTTCATCCCAACTAAAGTTTCACCTCAACTAGATTATTAATTGAAAATACATCGTAAGCTCCACTATATTATTATTATTGAAGAAATAATTAAACATGCAAATCGAGTTTTTGAAGTTTACAGCGAAAAATGATTTTTCATAAAAAAAAAAATAATAAACCAACTTAAAATTTTTGAAAAATATTACACTCTGAAGCATCCCAAACGAATCCTTTTTTCACTCGGCATCCTCTACAGACGAAATGACGACAAAATGTCCCTAGAAGAGGACGAAGGACCCCATTAGCGCTTGCATTAAAACGAGCCCTCGCCGTCCCATTACGAAACGCACAGCGGCCATAATAATGGCTACAGCCGTCGCCATTTTTTCGCAACACCACCAGACCCAAAGGGAAAACGTCGAAAAACCCAATCGGCACTCGTATAATACCCGATCCGCATTATGTACGCCTTTTTCGGGTATTGCGAATGAATTTCGTATCGCCCGAAATGGCAATAAATGCGACGCTTAAATAAGGGTGCATTTAATCAGCGTCTCGAATAAACTTAAATATTTGGGGTGGAATTAAATTCTGAATATAAATTTCGTGTTAATGATAAATTTGTAAAGGTTTGAGATGTAGCGAGCGATCAACGTATGTTTATCATGATTTACGCGCGTGTAATGAAATTCGAGTTAATCGCGCTCCCCATTAATTTATTCGGCTTGTTGTTCGCGGTAATTATTAGCGAATAAGTAACGATGTGAGTTTAAACGTGCGTGTACAGTTGCGTCGCTCAGAAAAGCGCCCCGACCTCCCCCCGAATTCGAATAGGTGCTTGTCTTTTACGGTTCATTGGGCTTTTGTTTCGTTTGTCGAATGCCTACGGTATGGTGAAATCTCAATTCGCTACATGTGAGTATGTGTGATAAGTACGTCCGTTATAGTCTCGCTTCGAACGTGCGATAATACGGGAAAATCATTGTGTGTACGCATCGATCTTCATACGATTTATACAGCATATGTGTGTATGATCGGTATTGTATTAAATCATATCGAATGTGAGAAAATTAAATCTATTGATGTTCATATGTCTCAATACTATGAATAAACTTAAATGATATCTATAATTAATAATGCAATTAAAATACATTCGATCAAGTATTTCACTGATTCATTCACACAAAAACATCGAAAAAATGATACAAATATACTTCAAAGCGATACAAACAAACCGATTCAAGTGAAATGAATTAAAATTGACACGCACGCGCGTGTCAAAAGGGGAAATCGAAATGCACCCCAGACACTATATAACCAAACAAAAGACACAAATTTACACACACATAAATCAGAGATTTGAATTTGAAATTCACAACGAACACGATCGATGTAAAAAATATGAAATAATAGAGAAACTGCAACAGAGAGCGACCGCGAACTCGGTTGACCGCAACTGCACTTCCGAATATCATATTCATCCGAACCGGAGGAGAAATTGTTCATAAAATAGGTAGGTACGTACTTTCTGCACAATGGTAGTCATCCGTGAGAAATCGGATTGTTAAGGTGGTTTATGCGTTTTAATACACAATGGGCTTCAAAATGCGAAGACAATCCGGAGGAATGCAGTTCGCGTGTGCGAAGTACGTTACGGCCATAAGCCAAGGTGAATATGATTCGTTAAGGATGTAAAATTTGAAATTTTTATTTAATTAAATAGAAACTGATATTAAGCATACAAACATTTGAGAATTATACACATATCATTATAGTGATATATCGATATCAGATTATGGCTCTTTCGAAAGTGTAAAAAGTTTGCGTAGTATAAAAACTTATATGAACACTTCGAACCACCTACGCGGCGAACTCGAGGGACAACTTTTCAGTGAAGTCGAAGCTCGGTGGGTACGTATAAATAATAATAAACAAAAAATAAAAAAACACATACTACTTGAACGAAAATCTGAAAAAAAAGTTTCGCGAGCGAATCAATTGGATTAAGCCGATGTTTACCGAGGAGAATTTTGTAAAAGTTAAAAGGACGCAGTTCCATGCGGCGTGGCCGTAATTACTTTTTTATTTCACCACTAATGACCCAAAAGTTGGACCTAAAACTTCTTATCGCTTTACATTTCATACGGCGGTGTATACGAGCCGTTTTTGTGTCGAGAGGACGGGACTAGAAAGGCAGAGAGAGTACTTACTTGTTTTGTAACGTAATATTGTATAAATTGGTAGCAGATCGAGGGAGGACCGATAAGCTTTTTGTTTGCTAGTGTACGTTGGGCGGTAATTCGACAATGAAGACCGCGAAACCGAAAGCGTTTGATGTTGACTTTTATTGAGCTGGGATGAGGCTGCGAGGTGGATGTTGTATCTCGGAAGGCTATTTCCTTTTGTTTGGGATCGGAAGCCAGGCCGTACCGGACGAGAAGCTCGGTAATGTATCTTGACAAGGGGTTCGCAAGAAAACTCGCCGGGAAAGCGAGGCTCGGGTGGAGGTGGGCAAAGTGGTGTAGACTAGGTTAGGTTAGGTGGTAAGAGAGAGAGTGCCGTGCCGCGTTATAAATTAGCTGGTGAATCTTTGTTTTCGCTCGCGGAGTCAAACGGTGGGGATGTGGAAAAAAGCGAAAGCGTTCATCTTTCATACTGGCTAATATAGCGCGACGTGAAAATAATAATAATAAAAAAAAAAGAAGAAAATGAAATAAACGCGTACACGCCGACGACTATATAATATTTTCCGGACAATAATAAAAAAAGGTCGTGTGACGTTAAGAGTGAATAATGACGAGATTACTCGCGGCGCGAAAAAAATCTTTAATAAAATAAATGGAGGCTCGTTCGTGCGCCGCTTACAGCGGTATTCAGTAGTAGATGGGATGAAAATTAAGTTTTCTTCATACAAATCTAAATTTATATCGCAATGAGGTAGTATAGATTATAAAAAGTCAAAAATTTTACAATTCGTAATCAAAGAATTACAAACATTCTATGTATAATGCCAAGACTTTGCTATTCAAATCAATGTGAAAATGAGCAGCATAAAAACTACGCTTAATGAAATTTTATATGCAATCTTGTCATGTGAACCATATTGTATCACAATAACAACATGCTATGGAATCAGTCGATAACTGGCGTGTATGTGAGTGAAAACTAGATTTTCTTAATAAAGTTGGTATTAAAATCGTTGTGTGTCAATGACAAAAGCACAACACGTCCGTTTCGAGCAAACGAGACTAAACGGTGATATGTTTATGAACGCCGTCGTTCAGGCGTAATTTAATTGCGAACGGAACTTTGATAAATCGAATTAACGGCGATAGGGACAAAATACGCCACTCGGGACACGCTTAAATTGAGACGTTCCGAATTTCTATTACTGAAAGAAAACTCTGTGAAACTGGAGCAATAAGCAGTTTTCAGCAGAGCGAGCTTTTCACGAACTTTTTATTCAAACATTCGACTAAATAAATTTCCGACACAATCGAATCAATTATGAATTCATAATAACTTACCGCACGAAACGACAATAGAATTACTGAAGAGGCTTACCTAAAACAAAAAGAGAACACATGTTAAAAATTAAAATATATACAAAAATACATGTTTGCAATTAGGATATCCTTAATGACTTTTTAAAACAAATTTCGCGACGTTAATTCCATACGAAACAAAGAAGCGCAAAATAATAATACGCGTTACAAACGAGCTTCCAAAAACCGACCCCGAACAATATCTCCATAAAAAAATCAACAAATAAAATAGTCAATCGATGCACTAACGAAAAACGCATTTCCAGGGCAAAAGTACATAGAGCCTTCGAATAAATTTCGGAAAATCCCACCCCATCCGATATTCGAAAAACGTTAAATGCACCCGGAGAGAACTAACTTTGCAGGCATTCGACGAATTAACAACTACGTTCGGCGGGAAATAAATAGGCCCGACCGCTTTACGCCGCACTAAACTACAGATACAAATAGTTCCGTACGGGTTTTATATCCGCCGTATAAGCGTCCAATCTCGTAAATGTAACGCGGCTCGCAACAACAATAGGTCGAGTTTCAATATCGCATTCCGCCGAAGCATCTGAAACAATTCGATGCTCGGGGGGAGTTGGGAAACGAACGATCTGCGGAAAATTCGACGAACAACGAGGAATGCCTAATGTTTTATTTTCGCTCGTTAAGTGGTATTGATTTAATTTTTTTTTCAAATTTATTTATGATATTTGAGCTGAAGAATGTCGTCGATGCATCAAAGCTGTGAATTACGAGACGGTAAAAAAAATTGAAAATTCATGAGATTCGAGGTGAAAGTGCCTATACAGGAGTCGATGCGAGTGCAGAAGCAAAATGGCAGGGGTCGAATTGAGTTTCCAAAATTGAATTTTTCGCCGGTGACGAGTATCACGCTGAAATTCCATCTATAAACAAAACAGTTTTTTGCACACGTAGAGGCCTCCTCGGCGTACACACTTGATGGCTTTGTAAGTTGATTTTTTTTATATAAATAACTTCAGAAACTTCAGCGAGCGGCGGATAAAACGAATCCACGAGTGGATAAGTAATCATTTTTTTTTCTTCGAGAGGACCACCGAGAAAAAAAGAAAACACTTTTCCGGTCCCGTCTAACGCAGATAAGTACGCCCATCCATTATATGGAATGAACGAAGTGGATGAAAAGCGGCGATAGTGAAATTGATAGACAATATTTTCATTATTTTTCACCGGTAAATGAAAGAAAAACCACTACAAACGCCGATGTTCACGATACGAATGATATAATACATAAAGATATTTTAAGAGGTCTACAGCTTTCTCGTTAACACGAAGAAAGTTACTGACAGGTATTGCTACTATCTGAAAAAATATATTCGAAGCATATTATATTTTCTTTGTACTTCAAGTGATAGTACGTTTTGTTTTTCATTTTAATTTAAAATGGAAACAAGCCTCGCTCTCGAGAATGACAATAAGAAAGAAAGGAAAGGGCATCCCGTATAGAAGAGAAAAAAGAACTTTTAGGTGGCGAAAATTTTCAGACCCCCGCGTTACGTTTGAATGTTTACGATCAACAAAAGAGTGAAACAGCGATAAAAATGAAATCTGAGAAAAACGCTTTTCCACTATGGCGGTCGAAAAACGGCACAATGAACGCGGCGAAAAAAGCGCCCCCAAAGTGCCTCGCATAATTAACAATGCGCACAAGTCGTTAAGAAAGATTACGTTCAATGCCAAACAAAAACGAAACAAATAATATAATCGTAAATAATCTTTTTTTTTCGAGAAAGAGAGAGAACAGAACGTGACTCGTATAAAAGCGGAGAGGAGATCGAGCGGTCTGTGAATTTCCTCCGTTGGGTAACGGAAGCCAAGATACAATAATGAGATTGCGCAAAAGGAAAATTTTCGTATGTTTGAACTCGGGGGCAATTCCGCCATAAGTATTTTCCCAATTGGCTCATATACCCAATTACCGCGTGACACGACGAATAACTTGGTGGCGCGGCTAGGGACGCAAACACTCCAAATTATTGTTGATTTTAAAACCCGAAACGCCCTCTTTATCCGCACAGTTTACTATGATCAATATTCTAAATGTTTATTTCTCAACGAAACACTCTACCATATGACCGTGTTACGTTCACCAAAGTGTTAAAATCCACATTCTAAAATAAACAATTCATTTTCAAGTTGAAATAGGTTGAATTATTACACGAATTAATTCAACAACATAGGATACGACATTAAATTCTCATCATTTATGTATTATATTTAAATTCGCTCATATAAAATATAAGTTATGATATTGTATAACACGACTCAACTCGAACGAAAATATACCATCCAGAATATTTTTTCATGGAATGGTAGGAAAATTCATTCGAACCTACAAAAACACGTAGATATGAGCTTAGTTCGAAGCTACGCTATTTTTTTACACAAACAAATCAAACGAAACAAAAAATAGGGAAAACAGCTGCTTCTTTTCTGTATATCTCACTATACAACTATCACATATTCCACAACTGCCATTGTTACAAACCTAACTCAAGAAATATAATACATACTCTATAGAACAAACTAAATAAATATGAATTTATTTATATTCATTCAATTACATTCAATGAGTAGAATCAATTTTAAAGTTATGTGAAATAGAGTATTGAAACAGTACCAATTTATACATCTACACATTTCAAAAACGAAAAAAACTCACACACAAATAAAACAATCACTTACGAAGCTGAACAAAAAAACCAATCAAACCATCTTCGACTCAGCACCTTCAAACCAAACAACCTCGACCTTCAATCCAAACAACACGTGAACGAAAAATCCGATCGATTCGTTTGACTCTGCTGAAAATTCCCGTAGTACGGCGTGTTCGTTGACCGAGCAGGGGTTGACAATTAACACGTGCGCACCGGGCCCGACATTAGCCGCGGGCGCATTAACGCCGAGTCACGGATTATGGTTGTTTAACCCTGGCCTCCGGTCGGACGCTGCGAATTAGTCGTACGGGGGTGGGCAGGGGTGCGAAAGGGCCGCCGAGAGTGATACGGCGAAGCAAAAATTAATTATTCGGAAAATTGAACGGCCCTGGCGTTCATTATGTGGCGGTGTGTTTGCGCCGCTGATGGCCTACGCACCTTGTAAAATTAAATCGGAACGGAAATATGCGAATGCGTTGAAAAGGTGTTGATGTAAGCATGATGCGTTATCTGAGTTGATTGGATTCGTTGCTGTTTTGTTTTTGATCGATTTTTCGATAAGTGACGAGAATATTTGCTAATTTGTAGATAATAATTAAGGGTTAGAATTTTCAGTAAACCAGGCTTTATGTATTTTTTTTAATAGATTGACAATTGAAATGATGCATTTGCAAATTAATAGTGTTGAACTCATAAAAAATACAAGTTAACTAACATGAGGGTTATTAATGAATGAAAGGGCAATATTTAAGCAGAATTTTACACTACATTTTTCACCACAAATCGTTGTCGTAACATAAATTTAGTTTTTGATAAATAAATTCAGAACTTCAAAACTAAGAGATCGTTGGTAGGTTTATACTTAGATAAAAATCAAGATTATTTACATTACTAGCAACCGATGTGTGGGATGAAAAAAATATAAAATAGTTTAATGATTCGTTATGTTTATAAATTCGTTTTTATTAAATTGTTGAACAAAAACCTTGTAAATATTTATCAAACGAAATTTACGTTATGGAGATAAAAACATCGCATAATAGCTATTGTTTCAGTCACTGAAGCAATATGATAAGAAAATTATGTCACTTTGAGATAAATTCAACACATCTCACGATTTATATAAGAATTACACAAAATCTCAAATTATATTTTTTTATTTACGTAGACGATCATCTATAAATGGAAAACACATTACGACAATCAAATTCAATTACACATACTTATAATGGAAAATAAAAGAACGCTCTTCAATCCAATATACAAAACACAACGCAAAAACGATCCCAAGTCAAACAATCAAAACCTCGCAGATCAAAAGAGCACCGTCTCCCGTTTAATCTCGACACCGCATAAATAGTTTACGCAACGAACGAACCCCTTACGTTCGAGCGATATGTACGTACCTACAACACCATTCAAAGCTTATGTCGAACACATACAAATCTTCGACGCAGCCAATTGACCCAATAAAACCGATCGGTTCGATTTAAAAATTCACAAAACTCAATACCGAACGGAGAGAAAGAGCAACCCTTAAATCTGCCCGACGCAGGGGCGTACCGAGGGTATGGGCGGGAGGAAGTTTTGCATGAAATAGTAAATGGGTTAAGTCGAACGAACCCCTCGCTGCTTTTACCTGTTGAGTTACACCCTCGACCGCTTTTTGAGCGAAGGGCACTCACTCATAAAAATGTAATATCGCGACCCGGCCCGTGACATACGCCGTTTGTCTCTCGTACGTCGGTTTTTATTCGCACAGCTATGGGTGTTCGTGTGGGGGTTGAGGTGTATGGGGTGTCGGAAGGTCGAGGGTTTGAAAGTTCGTTTGGATCAAGGCCAGGGGGTGAAGAGTTCGGAGCTTGTTATCGGAAATGTATGCGCTGTTTGTGGAGAGAGTTAGCTCGCCGTTGAAGATGGTTGCTTGAGTCGTCTCTATAATAATTTTGCTTGTGTCGATAACTTAACTGAGATTGATGAATTTTAAAATTTGTGCATTGTTCATGCTGTAAGTCTATCAAATAAATAATGGCTCTCTATAATCTTTCATGAAATTTGCTAGCGTCCGAGAAGCAAGCTGCATTATCAGGATTCATTTCATAAAATCATATATACAGAATTCTTATAATAAAACTCATTTAACGATAAATAATAAGAGATTATTCGATTCGAATGCAAGCATTTTGAAACAATATATTATACAATACAAACTACACATAAGCTTAAAAGATAAAGCAAAATCAATAAACATTAACTCGATCGACGAACAAATAAAAAAAAAATACAAAAACGAATCTCTCAAAGCCGAAAAAAAAAATACATCGATGAAACAGTACGTGTGTGATTTATGGGATCAATTTTAAAAATCTTCCTTCGGCGCGCTAACGGCCCTTAACGAGGGCGAAAAACCGACCCTGCGATAAACGTTAACTCGAAATATTCTCCACTCCATCCCGCATCCCCTCACCGTGCAACGTATACCCCCTTTATTTTCTACATTTTTTTTATATATATTTTCTCGTCGAAGGTGTAAAACGAAACGAGGAGACGAGAGAGGGAACACGAGAGAGCGGCCCTTTGATGCGGTCCGAAACTCGTCCTCGGTTCCGAAAAAACCCGCGAAACGCTCCCCGGAGTCCCGAAGGCGGTGTGCAGGGGTAGTGGGTACGTTCAGGGGTAGGCAAGTACGTGCAGGGGTAAGTAAGCACAGTTGGAAGCCCCCGCGAATAAAACGAAAAAACGAACGCGTGCAGGGCAGCGTAAAATTGCGGTTTTAAGGAAGTTTCGCGCGAAATACGGGCGGAGAGGTAGATAAGGGGCGCCGAACCGGTTGCACGTATTTAAACGGTTTGTATATTCGATTAAATATAGGCGATGATTGCTAATGGTCGAATATTCAAATTGAATGAGGATCGTTTATATTAAGTGCCATATAGAAAAAAAAGTTAGTTGTATAATTAGTTAGGACGTTAGTCGTAGTGGGAAATCAATTTTTCCATCCCTAATTATGAAAAGATACAACCAGTTAAATACTGTTTATACGCTGACTTATTCGAATCAGTTTTTGAAAAGTATGGAATCTTCTTTCAAAACGTTCTCATTATCATCTCTGTTTTTTCTATTTTTCTATTATTTTTACTAACCAAATCTTCATAGAGAACATAAATCTCCTACGTCCGTTAAAGTAAAAATTGATTTCCTGCTGGAAATAATGAAGGAACAATTTTTCCAGCTATGCAAATAAGCATATTAAGAAATACGCATTCATATATTCAACATGGAAAAAAATATTTTAGAGAAAAATTATAATTATCATTACTATTATAAATGATTTAACTACATTGAAAAAATATCTATGTGATAAAGAAAACGAATTCTATTTTACTTTGTATACCTTTCATAGTGGAAAAGTATCAGTGGCGAACCTTTCATCGCCGGCTCGCGGATTAACTGCGGTACGGCACTACATAATCCCGATGCGGTCCCGTAGCTAAAACCCTCGACTATCCATCCGTCCCTCGTAAAAAATAAATTAATCGACGAATAAAAAATTCATTCTATATGCGTTTAATAACAAAACGCTAACGAAATAATACAACACATCGCGCCGAAGGGAGAACGGATCGCATTATGCGTAAACGCTAACTACGTCCGAAAGGATCTCTCGGGGATAACCGTGCATTATTTAATTGGTCAATGTTTTATTAATATTTTTTAAATCTCCGGGAGATTATATCCATCGGTACTTTTCTCGAGAGTGTGTAAGATCAGAAAGAGGAGATGTTGCATGTGCGATCGAAACGTGAAGAAACAAGGAGTGCAGATTCGATTGCTTTTGTGCGAAGCTGTCATAAACAAGCGCAACAAAGGCATACACAATTTGTCTACCGTATAATATATCATTTGATATATAATTCATAGCCATATACGTACGTACTTATAAGTGTACAGAGTTTGAGAATACAGAATTGTATGAACGCTACGGAATACGGAAAATAGCGGTGAATGTCGAGTGAAGGAAAAGTGGCTAAATATATCGCTGATGAATATTTAAGCATCGGAACGGAATTATCGGAATGGAAATGGGAAGAATATTAAAATTCTACAATTTAAGCGATTCCTATTAAAAAAACATCACAAAGAGACAAAGACATAATTTATAATTGAAATAAAATATTTCATCAAAGATCAATATTTTTCCCTTGCATAATAATGATTTATCCTTAAAAGAAAATTTCAAACGAAAAGATAATTCAAAAAGTTTAAATACACATGCATTTCGTTCAAATTAAAATTAATTTGAATGTCAATTATAAAAAAAAAAAAAACTGAATAATACATCGATAAGGGGAACCCGCTATCCCGTCTGTCCCACTCTGTTAATTTATTTAGGCTAACCTAGTTACCACCAACACTAAGTGAAACTACGGGTGCCACATTAACACGGTACTCTACATCAAATCATGATATAAAAATCTTTCCAGGAGGCATTCAGAACGGTCAAAGAATTAAGGTTTCGAATTTCAACAGAACATCTAATCTTTCACATACTTTTTCAGCAAACTTACGAAATACTATGAAAAGAGACTCAACAACATATCACAATCAAACACATATGAAAATCCTACAAATACCTACCGAAACAAATCGCCAAATACGAAAAAGGTGCAAAATGCAAATGGAAAAAAAACCGATCGATATTTCGACACTAAAACCAAAACGGCTATGCTGGCAACGTCAAACGCTATCGGAATCAATTGATCCGTGCTCCAATTGATTGTTGTGGGCATGTGCGTTGTAAACGGTGCACGTTAACCGTTTCGGTTACCCGGGGATTGTCCGTAATCCGAGCTGGATATCAAGTTTCCGCGCAGGTGAGCCACCTACCATCCGTGTATCCTATCCTATCCCATGATATCCCATCCTATCCTATCCTATCCTATCCCATCCTATCCTATCCTGTCCTGTCCTGGTGTGGTGTACGGCCAGGGTACGTCGACGATAGTTCCCCAATTACCGATAACCGCACTCGTTGAGGATTATCGACTGCGCACATGTGTCGAGGTCTAGTTCATTTCCTGACTATCTATCACAATTTATAGTATTAAGTTGTATCGAAAAAATTAGGTTGTATAATATAGTTATTTGATAGAATGTGTTTTTTTTTTCTATCAGTGAGATTGCATTTTCAGTTAGTTGAAACGAAATATATTTTTTTCGTTCCAATGGAATGTAAATACGTAGAAATTTTTCGTTTCATATCGAAATGAATAAACTTCATAAGCTTTTTGAAAACTTTAGTAAATATAGTGAATACGTAATACCGTTCGTTAGAGATAAATGAAAAGATATATGAAAATAAAATGATCTCGCTCTCTAAAATTGTAATGAGCAAACTAAAATAACATCGTTTATTTCATACATTATAATTACATATATAAAATGAATAAAAATAAATACACTTTCCTTCAAATTACTTCTAACCCGTTCTCCGTTAATAATAAAAAAATGACAGACCCAAGATCGTATCGAAATCCTCGTACATACAACGGAAAGGAAAACGAGTCAATTTCACGTGTCGTTATGCTTAACTGGAACGCTCAAATGTAAGAAATATCTCACATAGGCCAACATGCAACACATATAATATAATAGTAAGCTCGTTCGTCGAAATCGAACAAATGAGGCTCGTCTGCGACGTATGGGTCGACGATTCGTAAACCCGGAAAAAGGATCGATAACGAACATCCCGCCGATGGCTTCGAATTCCGATGGAAATAAATCGGAGGATCACAGTATGTTCCCAATCAGAATTATCGGCTACAAGGTTCTGAAATCGTCAAAAATGATTCAGATATATGCTTCAATCTGGCTCTGACTCACTTCACAAATACGCAAAATATTATCATATTGGAACCCAGCTGAATAATTATTTGTGAAAAATTAATAATTGGAAATATTAAAAATATTAATGACAAATACGTGAAATTATCCTGAAAACGTAAATAGTATCTAAAAAAATAGACAACCTTGAACGATTCAATTCAGTTTCCACAATGGACTTCACTGATTAACAACCACCATAAAAACGCAAGACCTCACAATGCAACGAAATTTGAAGAAAATGAAAACTTGTAAATGAAGAAATCGATGCGTTAAACATTTTTCATTTAATTTTTGACGCTTTTTGCTGAATTAGTACAGTCTGGGAGGAGACGCTCTCGAGTTTCAAATCGGGTCGAGTTTCATAAAGTTCGATACGACTCGCATATTTTAAGGCGAAAGCTCGACATTTTCGTCGGAAAATTCACGCCGTTTTGTCGCTGTATGCCACAACAATTTCGAATTCCGAAAATAGTTAAAACTATGAGCAAATTCAAAACGTTAGTCCACCCGAATACTTGAGTCCAATATGACATTCTTCGCAAAAATATTCAAATTTTATTAATTAATCCAGCAATGTTAATGAAATTTCATTGAATGCCAAATTTATTTCATAACATGTGAAAATATTCATTCAAACGCTTCCAAAGGAATGAACGCGTCATAAATTAAGTCGAGCTATTATTAAACGCGAAAGAGCGCAACTCTGCACTAAAACAACAAAAGCATTTAGACAAATAATAAGTGATAACTATTGTAATAACACACTGCAGCGAAAGCACGAAACGAACTCGTAATTAGAGCGCACGTGCCCGTGACCTCATACTTAATTCACACAATTCATACACAACGACGGAAACGGATACAGGGTGTTGCGGCCGCACTTTTGTCTCGCAGCGATATTTGCATGAAAAACTTACGCCGAACGAAACCCTAAACAACTGAATAAATAATGCGGAAAATTCGTCAAGCGACTGATAAAATTTTTGCAGCACGAACTGAGACGCTTTTTTCTTTCCATCGCGAATAATTCATGCGATTCGCACACTACAAGTATAAGCATGATATAAATGCAACAATGCCTCAAGAAAACGATCGATTTTTTCGATTAGAACCAATACTGAATTTGATAGAAATAACAGACAGTCGATAGTGCAGCGCTATAAGGCGTCGATTTGACATACTTGAGATGCCTGGGTTTAAATCTTACCGGGTAGTTAATCATATGTCTTTTTTGAGGCACGATTTTTATTTATAGATTATTTAATCCATTTAATTGTTTAAAAAGTATTGATTTAATGCTTCATGAAACAGATTCTAAAAATGTATCGAAAACTCGTCTTGCATTGTATCGAATCAATTCTGAAATCTATTATGTGCTCTTTTTAAATTTACAGAGTTTTTAGCAACAATACTTTAACACTTTAAAGTGAATGTTACTAATTGAGAAACATTAAATAATTTGTTAGCAATACCTGTGACGATAAATAAATAAATCAGCATATCACGAATCTTACTACACACATAAGCACCAAGCGAAACTTTCAAATCAAAATATGGACACATATAAAAAACCCTAAAAGCTCACGCACTCAGCACTCGAAAGGCCATTTCTCCCTCATTTATATATATATGCACTTTTTTCAATTAAAACCGAGAGAGAGCGCACTCGAGACCGCCTCGAGCATCAACAGCAGCAAAAGCATCCCATACCTAACCCACACCCAAGAGCACATCCAGAGCATAACTCGGGCAGCTTTACGGCCGTGTATATCATAAAAGGCCCGACCTCCGGAGCCACCTCTCGTATGTGCGCACACACCAACTTCTCGCAGAATAAATACGGAAAAATCCTTCGCAGTTTTCCTCCTGCTGGTCCACAATAGTGAGGTTACGGCGGTGGTGGGTACGTGAACGTAGATAAGATGAGGCTCTAGTCCGGTTCAATTTACTCGTATCACCTTCGCCGATCGCGGTCGAGTGCGCAAATAATTCAGGCTAATCGCGGACCCGTTCCGAATTTATTTACGAAACATGCTGTTCTTCGATGCTGTTCGTTTGTTCGTTCGTTCGCCGTTACATGGGTGCGTGGTTGTTTTGTCTTTTTCGGCCGTTCGGTTGGGGTGTGTTGCAATCGAGGAATAAATTTTGTCGAATTTATGCATTGTTTCATTTAAATACGTTCGAAAGATTAGAATTGAAAAACTGCATTTCGAAAGTATGATATTGAGTTTGAAAATCAAATTAAAGTAGTGATGAATCAAAGGAAAACTAAAATTTGAAGACTCACTTGAATGAAAGTTATAAATGTACATAAACTGCTTCGTTAGTCTAAAATTAGCTTCATTAAGTAAAATCACAAAAATGAAAAATGTTACTTAAAAAACTAAAGGAATCCTTGAATTAATGTTCATGTTAATTAAATCGCAAAAAATATAAATTTCATGGAAATAAAATTTACGAGAGAATCTTATAAAATGAAGATGAAAATAAAACTGATTGGAAATAAAAAAAAAACGATTTTTTTTTTCAGAATACACAAAGTGGCGCTAGAGAAACTTATTATTTACAGAATTTTCATTCGCCCTAGGTAGCGTAGCTCAGAAGATTTTCCGAGTGTCAATAAAAAAATATATAAACGCTATTTTTATTTAATTCATGCATTCGAGCTCAAAGAAAATCTCACAACTACACGAACTACAAACACTCACCAACCAACAAAATAAACACTCAACGGCCATAACTAACGCGAAAAACAAATCGGACACAAAACCGAAAGCCAGAATTTACATACAGAAATTGAAAAATCAAAATCGGTCCGAACCGACAGAGAGAGCGCCATATTTGCGAGAGAACGCCTCCGAATTAATTAAACGCGCGAACGCCCGCTTTTAAAATACCTTGATTTATGTGCACCTTGTGGGTGGACGGGTGGGTGGTTTGTAGGGGGTTGAGTCTGTGGGTTAGGGTCGTCGGTGGTGTTGTGCCGTGGGATGTTTGTGTTGTCGAGAAAGCACCGTTGTGTGTGCATCATATCCGAGGCGCAAATAGCTTCTGAGGAAGTGGAAGTGTGGGTGGGTGGTGAATGTTGGGCTATGGGGGAGGAAAGGGGTGGTGAGAAGACCCCGCATCAATCTTAAGGTTG
Organism: Cheumatopsyche charites; assembly: GCA_024721215.1. Classification (NCBI taxonomy): domain Eukaryota; kingdom Metazoa; phylum Arthropoda; class Insecta; order Trichoptera; family Hydropsychidae; genus Cheumatopsyche; species Cheumatopsyche charites. The sequence continues at coordinate 5,697,204 of CM045578.1, forward strand.
TATAGTCTTGGCGAGAAGAAGGTTGACACGAGACAGGACCTAGTTGAAATCGACGCTCTCAAAACCTTCGAGTCATGGAAGCGATCGAATTCATGTGTGTATCGATGAAAGGTCACGCTGAAGTTTACACATTCAAATACGCGTTGAACGCAAGTTAGTTTGTAAAAACAAAGATTTTGTTTTTTCAACGTAAACGAATTCATTTTTCTTCAGATAGAAAAATATCTTAAACAAAGCAAAATCGAGCAAACGTATCATTCAATTTACATTTCATATATCATATTATTTATTATTTCTATTAATTTTATTTAAACTTCGAATTTATTCTGAATATCATATGAGAACTATAATAACCATCTTCACAATGTTTCTCGAAAATTAAAAAAAAAACTTCAAAACTCATAGTTGAGTATTAAAAAAACGTGTCTTCAGTGTAAAGAGTTAAAAGCGCTTCTATTCTAAGGCTTTTGAAGAGTTTTGAAAGATTGAGAAGCGCAAGGTTAAGGGCCGGGAGCATAGAAGGGTGCCCATCCACTTTTATAGAGCTATTCAAAGAATTATTTTCGAAGGGAACGTAATGCCGCTCTCGCGAATAATATGAAATCATCGTCGCTTTTCCATGATAGATAGGTGGATGAGCAGACCAAGAAGCAAGGGCGAAAATGCGAAAGAATGTCTTTCATGTCTGTATTTATGATGGTGACGGTTGTTTCGCACGAAATTATAGCTGAACGTAAAAAGTATATGAAAACAAAATTGAAAACATATATTACGTAAAGCACAAGAAAATAGCACAGTACTTAAATTACTTTACACTGTACAAACTGATTCAAAATTTATGCATAAAGTGAAATCAGAATGAAAATCAGTAATTGAACCACACGAAAATCAATTGAATATTTTCCTATTTTACCTGAGAAAATCGCTCCTGTGCATCCATGATATCGATGAAAAGTGAAACTTTATCATCCATAATCTTGAAACCATTTCTCGGCTGCGATAATAGATGCTGTACAGCTTCTCGAATGGACGATGGCGTCGATGACGCAGTTTTGCTCGGCGTCGTCGCTGGAGTACCAGCTCGACTTCCGTGAGCGTGTGTACATCCCAAAAAGAGTGGAGCACCGTTCGATGATCCACAATTGAAAGGTTTAAATGGAAGACCGTGAAATGTGGGAGAAGGCCGCAACTGAGCTAGAGCAGTCCCTTGCAATCGTCTCGGATCATTTGGAGCGAAACCGTTCGCCATAGAAGTCTGAACTTGATAGTCGCTCTGAGACGAAGGGAGCGATCTATACCCAGAATCTGAAGGACTCGCACTGGTCACAGCCAAACTGTTGAGAGCTGCAGTCGTTATACTGTGCGGTCTTCTAGGCTGAGTCGTGCTAGGCCAATTCAAAGTCAATGGATATCCTTGCACGGCCGCCGATGGCGATGGCCTACGTGCTATCGGATGTTGCATAGGAGGGATTCTAGGAGGTGTCCAGCATCCATCACCTTCCGCTTCGGTGACGGCGATGCTGTGAGGCCTTCGAGGAAGAGGATGATGTATGCCATTCCATGGCACATTCCTCGGTGACAACTCAGCAGGATTGTGATTTCCATTGATTGGAGTCGTGGCAACACTGTGAGGTCTTCTAGTGACGATAGGCGGTTTTTGGCCGGGCCAATGAGGAAAACCATTAACTGCCTTAAAAGGAATGCCATTTGTAGGGACGGTGCCAGTGGGAGTCGCCGCGATACTGTTCGGTCTTCTAATAGGCGGCTGTTGCTGACCGTTGGTGGACGGTGGAGTCGGTGCCCTGTAAAGTGGAACTTGGGACCCGGCTTTTGGGTAATTGCTGGCAGCACTGGTGACTGCGATTGAATGCGGCCTTCTGGGCATAGAATTGGAATTCGGAATATCGCCATTGGTAGGTGTCTTGACAATCGAAGTCGGTCTACGAGGCAGGGTCTGAACGACTTCAGGGGCCGGGGGTGGCGGATCGTCCCATGTGGTGATGACCAGGGTGTCTTTGAGGGGTGAGATTCGAGGCGCAGGGCCCTGGGGCACAGCCCCGACAGGCGCCTCCTCCATGGGCTCCGGGGGCGCCAGCACACCGCAGCCGTCGTCAGCGAACCAAAGAAAATACTACTGATGACAGAACTAGTGGCACCACTAATAGGGTCATCTTTCAATGACAACGGTGCGATTTCGTGCAGTGATCCGAAGACTCGTGTTCGATGATGGCGTTACGGTCGATGATAGTTGTTGATTCGTTGATGATGGTTACCAATCAATCGATGGTGGTAGTCGATTTGTCGGCGCCAATTTTTATGATGGAAGATATTTACAGTTCTGTTTATTGGTAGTATTTTTACAAAGAACAAAACACACTGTCGAAATAACGAGCACAGACCATCAAAATTTATTACTCGTTCTGCCAATACATTTTGAAAATAACGCGCGAAATTCTATATTTAATCGGCGTTTGAAACAGAGGCGACTTACTCTGCGTTCACATTCGGACCGATATTTAACAACACTTAACAATATTTTAACTACGAATAACTTAACAATATTGATATTGCTTTCAACTATGTAGACCTTATGATAAATTTCATTTAACTAATAATTTAATTGCATAACAGACAACAAATACACAATCACATATAACCGCTTAGTTTATAACTTTGATAATTATATATTAATATAAAATTAACTTCAGTTTTAAAACAGCGTCTGAAAACGATTCACATTGTAGCTAAATAAATTTTCACCTGTTAATATGTGAGAAAATTTATTATTCGAACGATAAAAATTGGAAATTTTCATACGAAAAATGAGATGTGTGTATTTTGTATGTAAGAAGATTTTTTTTTACCGAAACTAAACGATTATGTTTAAAAAAAAGTAACAATAGAGAAAACAATTTACTAATATTGAATACGAAATTATTAGATCGTTTCAAATCGAAAATCCCATTAAAACCCGCATAACTAAAAACGCACACTTTAATTAAGAAAACCCTACCGACATTCATGTCGATTCAGCACCCCTTTCGAAACTCAAATAAAATGACTATACAAAAATCACCGATTACGCAAACGAGATGATAACGCTCAAAATAATACGCGAAGCGTCTATTTAACCCGGCGCGATGCAGCATCACTTCGACGCCGCACTCAAAAGCGAATTTAAATCAATCAAAATCAATTTTACAAAAATGACTCATGACCGATTCAATATCGAATCGGATCATTTCAATTTTCGATCGAAAATGAATTTATCAAATGATTACATAAGAATATTTAATTTGTTAAATTAAAAATTTCAATTAAGCGATTATTATTAAAATCATCAATTGATGTTAATTGAAAAAAGAAATCAAATTGATTAAATGATTGAAAAACAAAATTCGACTCGGAAAACGTAAACAATCCCGAGATGACTGCGATCAAGGCGCGAAAAGCAAAGATCATCCCGCGCGCGAAACGACATATTTCAAACGCGAACCGAAGCGAAACCGTAAGTGCGAATTTAACCGAACAAACGTGCAATTATGCCCAATATTCCCAAGATCGAGATTTTTTAGTTTGAAATGGAAAATGTTCGGTGACGATCGTGTGAGATGAGATGGTGTCGAGATGAGCGCGATGTCCCACCGCGCGTGTAGACGGCGGAGCGGGCCGGAGTCGACTGGCGTCGGGACGCGCGTCCCGGACACGCGCCGTCGCCCGCAGGACCCCGACCGGGAATAGCGACACAGGATGCTGAATTTTGTGTTTGTGTACGTGTATGTGTACACGCATCTGCATCGTTTTGGCCGTTTTCGATGAAGCCTTCGATGGACAATGTCACTTTCGGAAATTGAGAGTTTTGTGTTCGGAAAATGAGGGATGCTGCGAAGCTGTGCCGAAGAAATCGAAGTGCGTCTGTGTACATGCATTTGCATCGTTTCGGGCATTGTCGATAAAGCCTTCGATGGACAGTGTCGTTTGCAGAAATTGCGAAAATTTTACTCGGAAAATGAGGGATGCTGCAAAGCTGTGCCGAAGAAATCAAAGTGTGCGTGTGTGCACGCATTCGAATTGCACGCATTTGCGTTTTAGGAAATTGACAATTTCATGTTCGGAAATAGGTAATGTTATGTTGAAAGGAATATGATGTAAATCAGTAAAAAAAAATCGTAGCTGTAATGGAAAAATTAAATTACTTGAATGTACACATTTAGAAATTTTGCGAATTCGTTAAAAAAAATTGTAATTTACGAAAGATGAAACAAAACCGAATAAACCAAAACATATGAATACAAACAGATAAATAGTATGAAAAAATACTGTATTTATTCAAATACCAAATTAATATTCTCAGAAAATGTCAACATAGAGTGCCGTTCCTCTTCATTTAACTTCTGCAACGTAAACTAAACCGATGCACCGAATACAATCGCACTTTAAAACAATTCAAATTCACGTCCTTAATGATAGCTCTTGTTCGTCCTATATTGAGTTGAACTTTGAAATGGAAGACCCGAAGTTCAATTCTATGTACACTCACATTATACGGGAAAATTTCTACATAAGAAAACGTATCGTAATACACTTACAAGATTCTTCGCATTCATTGATGGAATAAAAATGGAGAATAGACTCTAGTAGATTTGTGAAATCAATTCCATTACACAACTTTGCAAACAACGAACGATGTGAAGGAAAAATGTGAAAAAAATTATACGTATTTCCGCACAAGAAGCCAACATCCATCATCGAATAATTAATTGATCGCGAAAAGGAGCGAAAATGAAAAAGTTGCAGAACAAGAAGCTGAAACTTCGTTCCAGTAGATATATGAAAAATACTGATGCGATGAGAAAAATCTAATTGTATGTTGAAATCTACAACTTCTAAAACAAATACGCAAACTATGCCGATGAAATGCAAATAACACTTAAGCAAACACGATTGCAGATAAAAAAATGCTTGTTTAAAGCGGTAAGCGATTTTATCACGCATTGGGTAATAAAGTTGAATTTAAATAACGATCGTGCCTAATAAATATAGATCTCATAATTATGCCTCGAAATAACTACGAAGGGTAACCGAGTTTGTAATCCGTTACCGCGATAAAATAAAATTTACAACCGCAGAAAACTCTGTTGGTCGCACATACAATCCGACATTACGCAGTAATTTCACAAAATTTTCACAAAAAAAATGAAATCGACAATTCATTTTAACGCACATATTTATTCAATATGCTTGTAATAGAACGATACAGCATTGAAACTGATGGAAAATTCAGCATCTCTAAATTTTTATACAATTTTGATCAAGGCCTGAAATGAAATTGAGTATAAGTACCTATGATTATATTATTCGAAACATGTATTGGGATTTGTAAACATTATTTTAGCAAAAAAAATAATAAAAATGTTATATAAAATAATCCTGGGTTTACAATTTATTCAAAAAATATCTAATATTGAACCGGATGCGTTAATTAACCGTGTTGACAAATTTTCGCTGAAAATCTTCGAGTAAACACAGGGCCTAAAGGACGAAATCCGTCGACGGGGGCGGGTTTACTTAAAAACGAAAGCCTTTTGTGTCCGTACAAAACAAAATAAAGTGATCTCGGACGATAAGGAAAAGGAAAAATAATAAATGAATAGGAGCTAAGTGATCTCCGCTTATCCGACCCGGAATGAAAAAAAGAGAGCCGCGAAAAACAGTAGAGAGATACTCAGTGTTGCAGAAAATGAGATCGGCGACAAATGTTAAAAACGAAGACAGAAAAGTGAAGAAAGAACAGAATAATAATACGAAAAAAAAAGATGAATTATTCGCCTGCGAATCTTCCTCTTTGAAAGGGAACCGGCCGAATGGATCTTTAATCGTTTCGTTTAAAAAAAAAGATTTATACGATTAAAAAGCTTTCTGTCGGAACGCGTCATATTAAAAAGCACACACATCCAAAGTACATATAAATCGTTTGATGCATAGTTTCTGTCTTTTCGAGAGCCCGAAATTTCAGCTGCCTTTTGTCCGTTGAGAATTTTAAACGTTCGTTCAGGTGAAAACGGACGCCTGAGGATGCAAAGCAGCAAGAGGATATTTTCGAAAAAAAAGTAATAATAAGGAACAGGTAACTGTGACGTTCATAATGAAATGTGAAAATGTTCAAAGGGAATTTTTGCTGCGCATTCCTGTAATCATTCCATTGTTAGACGAGATGCCATGATTAAAATTCTTACACTAATTAAACGTCTGGAGGGAATGCAATACAATATGATCGTCTCGATTTTAAAAGAGCCGATAAATCGAAAGATAAAGTTAATTTCACATAGAAAAAAGTTGAAAAAATGAAAAATAATTCATCTGAACTTAAGAAAAAAAGGTAGACGGAAAAAACAGGAAATTTAAAATTTATCGTAAAATCTACAAATCAAACGAATCGTGAACAGCTTCGAGGATGCCAGAACGCGAAAATGAAAATAAAACATGCAAAAAATGCGAACAGAAAAGCTCGTTGAAAAAAGTGAGCTTACATTAACGCATCGCTGATCTCGAAAGATGCACACACTACTGGCCCAGTTAAAACGACGACGTCGTACATTAACGAATACACAAACGCGCTGAAGAACGAGCCACATTCAAACATTGAACACACAATGTGTATAAGTAATAGATGAAATTAATTAAAGAAATCCCAGCATAAGCGTGCCGCTTGCGGTGTGCGAGATAGCGAAAAGCCGCTGCTGCTACTGATGCCGCAAAAGCGAATCGCAAAGAAAGAAAATGAAAAACCGCCTAAACGAAAATAATAATTTCATTGTGATTGAAAATAAAATTTAATTTTTCCTGAAAAATCTCAGAATTGATTCGATCAATTCAATTATTTTCAAATGAAACGTGAAAAAACAATATTTCGAAAACGTTATCCTATCGTTCAAAGTGGAGTTCGTTCGAAAGGATGCTTATTAAATAAAGCGAAGCCATGATAGATTCAAAACATTTGTTACGAAAATATGCCGGGACTGAAAACCGGGTGCAATAAGAAGAAAAAATAAATACGAAACCTCGAAAATGAGGGGGAACGAATATAAGAATGAAAAAAAAATACAAAATGATAAAACGAGAAAGATATCTGGAGCACTCGACGATATCTCCGGCTCTTTGGTCGGAACGATTCCTCCGAGTCTGGTCGGTTGTAGACAACGACGAGGGCCACTCGAGGGAACCGAAATAAACCTATTTACGCTAGCGCCCATCGGCCATCGATACGAAGACGTTATTGTTGTTCAAAGACAAGATGTCGATGTACCGAACAGACAGCTTCGCCGAGAATCGAGGGTTGCTGCTCCAAATCGACGCCGTACTATATTGTATGTATGTATGGTGTGTATACACGGATATTCCCAGATTCGAAAAGAAGTTCAGAATTTTATTTCATTTCAAAGTATCTTTGAATACGTAACGATTTCCAGAATGCAATAAACAGATAATAAAAATTAAGTAGACTGAATTTAATAGTATAGGGTTGAAACGCTTTTATTGCATAAACAAAGCTGCGTCGAACACGTTCGTAACGATTTCATTTGTATGTAATGATGACGTACGTGTAAAAGTTTCGTATTTCAATATAAACAATACCAAAACTACCAATTACTAATTGTAAAATATTATATAAAGACTTCTTAAAAAAATATTATAACATACTTACCTTAACTCGTTTAAAATCATGAAAATCTGAACTTACCTAAAACAAGCAAAAGAAAAACAAAATTAGCACATTGTTTCAAGTGAATAAATTTTATATTAAATCAAATAAAAAATAAAACAAAACAGCCACGATTAGAGAAGCAGAGAAACGTTCACGAGTTCAAACGGAATAAGCCCGCTTATAATGAACCGTAGGAATTCGAACTGAGAATTCATTCGGAGCAGCCGGCGCCCGCCATAATAAATCCCAACAGCAAATACTCGGAGCAATACGAATTGATTTCTGCGATTATTATACACTTTATATTTACGTACATTACCGACAATACGACACAAGCCCCCGTAGCACAACAGCCGCGCACGAAATACGGTGCAATCTCAGTAAAAAAAGAAAATAGGGGAGGTTCGATAGAAAAACAATACATTTCACTTTTTATTTTCGCAATGAATTTTCGTGTGCGTACACGCCGTTGCGAACGCGCCCTTATTGATTAGCTCTTACAGAACGCGCGTAATAAATAATTTAATGACGGCACATATCCGTAAAACGATAGTCCTCTTCGAATGTGTATTATGTATGTGGAGAAGTTCGTTGCTCGAATCATAAGAGGATTGCTTATCGGCTGTGGCCTCTAAAAATAATGCTTGAGCACGCGTTCGTCTCTGTAAACGGTGAAATGTACACGTGTCTGTGATGAATGAGTCAATTATAATGTAAAAAATGAAGATGTACAAGAGTCTGTTTGGATTCGAAAAATAATATTTTTTCTCAGAATTAAATTGATAAATTTTCGGAAAAATCTAGACTGAAAAGGTCGACTACATTCACCTATTTTCCGATTAAATTGTGTGAAAAATATAAATTGGAACAGTTAAAATAAAATTTTCGACAAAACTACGTCGTTTTATTGCCAATAAAACACAGTACGAAATTAAACGAATTTTAAATTTCCGCCATCAAATTGACCGCATCCCGTTAATTAAAATAAACAGAACTCTACAAAAATAGACATTTTAAATGAATATTACGACCGAAATCATAATAATAATTGAGTCATCATATGGTTCAATATAGCCAATCGATTTTTTTACGATCAATCAAAACAGGCGAGATTCTAAACTGTCATGGAATGTGAAGTGCAATGCTAAAGATTAATTGGTATTCGGCTGACACGAACAAATTTCACAAATATTATTCACATTTTGATGCTGATTCATACTTCAATAATTAAACACAATTCTGAAATTATCATAATTAAGAATAATTGTGCACTAAGTAAGCAGAATAAGGTCAAAAACTTTTCTTCGACGCATACAAATAAACGTTACACAAACAAGTTTAATTTCTGGCACGGATATATAACTCCGGTGACATTTTAAAGTCAAACGCTTGTCGTCAAATATTAAAATACACACTCCCCAGCTTCCTAAGTGACCGACCAACTATCGGTTTAATATTAAAATCGTTCAATTATTACGAAAGACCCGGCCTTTTTGACATTCGCAGATTCATTAAGCAGCGACACTGAACCACGAAATCGCATTTCTAACCTTCACCATAAACGAACGCCGTACATTTTCTTCGGGGAGAAAGGGGACGAGACTGACACCCTACCCTTATTTTCCACGTGCATGGCGAATGAGAATTTAGAGGAAACGTCCATCAAACTCCCCACTATCCGTATTCAAATTGGCGCCGAAGAGTCCTCCCTCTCAGAATCGCGGAATTATATTCTGGTCACGATGGACATTTTCTGATTTTCCGACATAGGTCATGTTCCAATTTAAATTAAACGCGCCAGCCTTCGTCTGTCGTTGAAAAGGAATCATTTTTAGAAAACGTTTGACTCGTGGTTTTATTATTCGGATCGAAAAATTCGCTCAAAGTGCTCAATATTACAAAAATCAACAGAATAATACAAATTGGATTATAGTTAGATAGAATCGTTAAATTCAATGGGATTTATTAATGCACTACATCGTAGCTGTTGCGTGTTATCCCACATAGGTAAGTGTAATCCTCTTGTATGTGAAGATTATCAAGGTACAATTATAGAATCAATGCAGATAATCCCATTTCATATACGTTTATACATATGTGTAATAAAACAATTAGCAATTTTTGTCGTATCAAATAAAAAAGTGAACACATTTTATGAACTGAAAAACCCAACATAATAACACGAAAGCATCAATGATGTGAGTTATAAGCTGAAAACTTGTTAAACAACATTGTACATAAAGCACAAACATCGCTCGAGAGCATACTTCGGAAGGAACAATTCAAAATATTCGTATCAGAAGCGCTCAAAGATTTAAAAAAAGAGACGGAAAAAAAACCGCCCACTAAGAAAAATTTCGAAGAGCACATATTGCAAGTTTAAAAAGCGGCAAAAGTTGAACGTCTCACTTGCGCGATAATAGTTTAAGTGCTCGTGAAAAACTCAAAGGAACGACCCGGCGAAAACACGTCGGGGGAACGCCACATGATAACTTTGTTAATAGTGCCAAAGGAAACGCCTCATTTGACAAACACACACACAGATATGCACACAAATACATACATTCATATTATATTATATGTACATGTATAAGTACATATAAGTAGAGATAACACGTAGGCGTTGTGTCGAAGACGCCAGAGGAAGACTTCGAAGTTTCCAGGCGGGCAAAGTTTGCAGTTGAGTCAACGAAGTGCATCAAATGCAAAAACCTAGCATCGTCCGTCTTTTGCACAAGCAGTTCATAAGGAGGGACGTTCAATTTTTTCGATATTGAACAAATATTTTCGAAATTTGATCAATATGAGAATAAAAAACTTGTACAAACGTTTAAGTTTTTCAACATATCTCTATACTGATAAAAAATAACAGCAATATTTCATCGAACAAACAAAACTCATAAATACTATTAAACCAAAGTTCAACTTGGAACATTGCAACGTATTGACAAAAAGTTTAACTTTCAAACTGAAAACGAATAAACTGTTTAATATCATGAGACACACAAATTCACCCTGCAATATTGATGAGGCTACTGTTAAAATTGAAGCACAGAATATGAAAGACAAACTTCGAAATGGGAAAAGATCGATAAATATCCTATTTATTTACAGTATTCATGCACAAAGGCGAAGTATATTGGACAACTTATAATAAGCAGTCAAGTTATTAAAACTGTCAAAGGAAGAGACTGAACAATTACACGTCCAAGTTTCGCACAAAGTCTCGAACCGTTTGAGTTTGTAGCAAATTTCAGATTTGTACGCGGAAGCGTTTCAATTTTCTAATTTTCAACATATTTATTTTGATAACACGTTTGATTTAATATGTAACAAAGTTACAAGTTCGGTTTTCGTTGTGTGTACTCTGAAAATATAGCAACATTTTCAATCCAACTTTCGACATGTGGAAGAAAAGAAAATATCCGATATTCCAAACGTATGTTTCTTATTCGTAAAAATATGAAAATCTTATACAACTTTTTTGAATATGATATCAAAAATAAAGATTTTCATATGATACATTTTTTCCGAATAGCGTAGACACGTAACAAGAAAGAAAATTGAAAACCGCTTCGAACTAAATACACGATTTATTAGCAAAATTCGTTCACTACTAACAATAATTAATTCCGTGTGCGCTTAATAAGAACGTGGAATAATCCAAAAAGCATAAAACCCCGAAGCGTACACACATACATACAAACATGAATAAAAAAGGCGTGCAATAATATTGCCGTTCGACGAAAGGTACGACGTTTTATTTTTCATTCGTCGAAGTTTTCCCGCGGGTAATGCATAGCCGGCTTTTCCGCTCCATAAAGAAATATGAGGTTGGCGCTCCAAACCTATAAACAATGAGGTGGATCGCGCTGGCGCCAATAAAGAAAGTACGAAACCCAGTCTCCCTTTTCCCGCGTTCGTTTTTCCGCCGGTTTTTCCCGCCTCCCCCCGCGAGGTCGGGATCCCGGTTTTCCGGGAATGCTCGGGGTTATCCCGGTGTTTGGGTTATCTCGGTGTTTGGGTTATCTGCGAGCCAGGTGGGTCGGAAGGTCGCGCACGCACATTATGCGCATAATGCATGCGGCCGACATATTAATATCCGAGACCCGAATTCGCATTTACATATCGCGATTTTCTTTCCTTTCGCCCCGAGCGAGTTTCCGATGCGGCGAAACACGAGACAGATCTAAAAAATCGATTCAATATCGAAACACATCATACACGTGACGTACTAAAACTAAACATAAATATTATAAAAGCCTGTTTTGTGTGATGCTAAATTGCTACAACGAATTCTGAATATAAACAAAATCAAAATCAATGAATTCTCTTTTGAAAACTATTAATTAAATTTAACATGAAACAAAACTGATTTTAAACAAACAACACCTTTCCTCTCTTAACACCAATCAACACCTCGGGAACTTCAAATCGAACCTAAAAACCGATTATCGCTCATAAGCCCGGACCCTTCCCAACTCCCCATCGACCCAGACCCTCACCCATCATCACACTGTGAGCAGACAGAGAGCGGGTGGTTCGGTGGGTGGTGGCTGCTAATGCGTTTACTCCGGCGGAGCGTCTTAACCTGGCCGTAATGTGTTTATCGTCACTCCGTTACGGCTCGCGAACAAGGCGTAATGCTGCGTGCCACGCCGATGCCAATCCTGTTACGGATCCGCACATGTTACGGTAACTGTAGTGTTCCATTGTCGTGATGTGGTGCGAATGTATTGATGTATGTGTGTGTGTATGTGGGTTTCTATTGTCGATGTTGAGATTCTGATGGCGGATCTGGGGTGCGGAGCATTGGAGCAGCATGCTTTGCTCGGAACGCCAAGTGGAGATGGAGCACGAAAATTTATTGTGCTCCACTGCTCTTATATTTTACTTTCTTTTTCTAACTAGGCAATTCTCATTTTTCTTTCATGTCAATGCAGTCCGAATTTTGCTTGAGTCTCCACTTTTCAGTAGCTTCGAAACTATGGTGATGGCCATGGAAGTAAATGGCATAGAACACAGCCCATGAAGGTATAAGTGATGTAAGAATAATTTTCTCGATATTTTAAAACACTGGATTATTTCAAGTTTTCCGGCCAACGATTTTAAATTTTATGTGATAGATTAAATACGAATCCTTTTACAAAGATCAACTCAATATAATATAAACAAAACTTTAAGGTTACGAAAGAAAAATGTTTATACACAATTTTGAAATAAAATATAAATAGTCTTTTCTTCGAAATTAATTTATATAAAAAATAAATACAGCAGCACACAAGTTGGAGACCAGAAATAACAAACAACGGAATTCACATCTACCTTAGAAAACGTGTATCAAATGAATAAGAAAAAACAATTACATTGAAAACAAATCACTAAACAGGTAAGCACCTTCGACCTGCACACCCCCGACCGCACCGAGAACAAATACGGCGCAACAAACGAGCACTAATTGGTACAGGCCAGCAGCATTTCCTCTTTGTTTCAATTTAACGATTTTCTCATTAGAGACCTGGCAATTATCACCACTGCAGCGGCAACCGACTCCACAACCGTATCTGCATATGCGTGCACACGGCAACCCGCGAATGCACCACCGTCATATCTATTAACGAACGTTCAGCGTATGCATACACCTGCTAAGATTCGTTCACACATAAACACATTTTCGAATCAGACTATGAACATCGCTAATGTGCAGTGGCAGCTAGTCGAAAGGGGCTGCAGAGTTGCAGCATTCCCCGTGTCATGATTAAAAAATTTCCCGTTGCACTGCGAAATAATAGCAGCACTCGATGTTGCGATCGACTTTTATTCGATGTTAAGCGGCGTTTTCGTTATAAACGTTGTCTGTTAGCATCAAATGTAAACGAGGCTTTATTCAGATGTGCAGTATGCAACTACTGCTGTCGTTAACACGAGAGAAAACGCCATGACATCAACACCTAAGAGACACACACGTTTACCCAGTAATATACCCTGACCGCGATGTGCAAATTCTCAAAGCTCGCAGCAGGTTCACAGTTTGTTAACTTAGTCTTGACGTTGTGCGGTTTGATCTGCAAAATTAGTACCCACTATATGTTCGTCTGTATGTGATCGTTGTCTGAATACGAAACGTTTAGTATAATATTGAATTTAATCGTTGAATATCTTGTACGACGCGACGGTCTATACTATACTTCACATCTGGAATTCGCAATTACTATTAAACCGAGTTGGAATCGTGATTCATCGAACGAATGAACAGTGAACTAAAAATGATATCGGAATGTTTAAGAGAGTACATTTGAATTTTGAACAGTTTGGGTAACGGCCTCTTAGCACATTTCGAGCTTTCGTCGCCGCGAAAGTGTTAAAATTAATCTGGCCCAAATGCGCAAATCGTGAGCTTAAGTTTTCGAAAGTTTGATAGCGCGTGCCGGATTTCGAAGATTGTATCGAACGTTTAATAATAATATAAAGCCCATAATGTCTAAGAAGCACTTAAGCAAGTTGCGAATTTGCAAATGTGCGAATGTTTAAGTTACGCTGTTATCGCAACATATTTTTTTGGACTCAGTTGAAAATTTTCCATGATAAATTACTGAAATGTAAAAACATAGATTTTTAATATACATAAGTATTTCAGACACGTACTTGCAATACGGATAAATTTATTATCGTACAAAATCTCAAATATAATATGTACACACGTATCTAAAAATTCATTCTCGTGGAATGCTGAATAAAGAATCAATTTTATATAAGCGCTAAAATTCTAATAAAGCCTGGGAAATCTTGAAAATTATAGTCAGTTTCAAAGCTTTGACTGTATAAAACGCGGATCGTAAAAACGGGATAAGGAAAACGTTCTGGAATCCAAGCTGTACCGTATATCAAGCGGTATTTTGAAACTTTTAAAAGAATTTAAAGGCTTCAATGTTCCCCGCGTACATCTAAACGCTATTTCGAACAAAAAATAATTAAAATTACTTGGTCAAAGCGAAAATTGGCTTACGACGATAATTCAGTTTGTTAACTCGACGAAAAGATGGAAACAAATCGAGTTTTGAAGAACGAAACAACAGCATAATGATAAAAGTTTTTTTTTTATATTCATCTTTGTAATTTTTATAATTAGTTTATTGTCGGACGAATCTTTCGAAAGAGTTGCCAACGGCCAAATACGAAAAAATATATTCAAAATGTATAAATACAAATTAACAGCGTAATGAATATTAAGTAACACAATCAAACTCAACCGGAGAAAACTTTGTGTACTGGAAAAGTTTTTCGAAAAAGCAAATGGTACAATACAAATTTATAATGCACAATAATACAAATGGTAGAGTTTCGTTCATTCAAAAACACTAAATGTTAAGCTTTTGCTTGTAAACCAATAATCAATTCAAAAACAATAACGAATCGAAACAAATTCAATTAACTCAAACGATTTTTATTTTATAGGATTTGATTTAAATAAATTAATTTATTTATTGTAATAGTTGTCATACTCATAAGTTCTTTTACATATCTATATCTAATATTGTAGTAGAGAGCACATTTACAACCTTAATGCGTTCTCAACATTCTTCAGGTAATGAAACAAAAGCTGCACTCAGGTAATTTTACAGAGTGCTTTTTTCCATTAACACAATAGTTTTCTTAAAACAAAAAAATATACTGAACACAAAATTATTAAACTAACCTGCCAGAAGTAGTATGGTTGAAATAAATGTTCCCGAAATACGAATTGGAATTCAAAAAGTAGATTCTAAGATACAAAGCTATGTAAGAGACACCTGTTCATTAATTTGAATAATTTGTTGGAAAATTCAAGAATTCCGAATTCAAAAACCCATGATATTCACAAGGACATGAGGAAACCCGGAAAAGGATGTCGCCCTAAACGATTTTATCCGAGTCACGAACCAGTAAACAACCGACATCCTACGGAGAAAACTCAAACTAACTACGGAAAATCTGAGCATTTTCCTTTTCAACAAACCACCATCTATCGGAGGGTTGGAAAACTCACGTTCAATTTTCGAACGAACGGAATCAAGCAATGAATGAACAAACACACAAATTTCACGAAAAATATTAATATGAACAAATTAAAAATAAATCTCACCGTATACGAAAACTGTAACAAACAAAGAATAATTAATGAAACGGCATCGTTTGAAATATGAAAACGCTCCCGACTACGGCGATCCCTAGCGATTTTCCCGAAAGGCGTCCTCGGGGGAAAACCGCGCCGTCCTTGAAAACTCCACACGACAGATTTAATATTCGACGCGATGAATTTTCGAAACGAACCGCCGAAAGATGGAGGGCTCGAGAGGATCGCGATATTACAAAATGCCTTCGAAACCGGATAATCCCGCGGTCCCGGGCGGACGTTATCGCACAATCACGACAACATAAACTAGGTATAAATCGCCGGCGGGGTCGGTAATGTTTTTTAACGACTAAGCACGGGGATAATTTGGGCCCATCCCATGGGACCCGAACCCGATTTACGGCCGTTTGTGCGAGCCAGACTTATGGACGCGGAGGCGCATTGATTGCGCGCATTAATAACGCGCGACGCGAAATTTTCAGCGATTTATACGCTAGATGCGGCTATTATACTATATTATATCATATTATAATACATTAGACACGCGTATATTGTCTGTATATTGCAAGTGTGTGACTTAAGCGAAGGCACCCCTTTGGGGTTTTCCCTTTTGCATGGCGAGGGGACGATGTACCGATCGGCGACAGCGAGATTTCGCTCCGTTTGGGATTCGCTCTAAAAACAATGAGCGCATAAATTAAATTCGAGCATAAATACGAAATTAAATAATATTTTATATTAAATTATTTTATTTTAAAAATGATGCATTCACTATATGTTAATTTGCGATTCGGATTAACCGTGCCCGAGTAAACGAGTTTTCATTTCGAAATAAATATTAAATGAATGATTCCATTTATTCGGCAGAATCTTTCGTTCTTTTGTGTAATGCTTTAATTGGTGGGTTGTTCGGTTAAAAGAGGCAAATGAAAAGGCAAAAATACGAGGAGACGTGAATAATTACGCGAAACGGAAAATATGAAAATGGGCGGTAAAATTTTCGATTTAATTTCGCTGATAGGTCCGCCGGTCATTCGATACGCGGGGAACGCGAAAAGACGCAGAAAGTCGAGTGCTATCCAAAACAAAATTTATTTCCTCAGAGTATTTCTCAAGTTTTAAAGATAATTTGCATGAGGAAAATCTTGAAGTAAGGGGAGCAAAACCACCGATAAACGCGAAATTCGGAAACGACGCTTTTCCGAGCGGTTTGCTCCGAAACACGATAAAAAGTCCGATAAGGCGACAAACTGCGAAGTCGATAGATATATCATAATCTCGCATTGTGCGTACATGTAACATCTGAATAAAATAGATGCTCGAATCTGTCCCTCGCATAAGAAACGAATAAATTTTCTGTATCGCGAATACTTAAAAATGCGCGAACGTGACAGGTCAAAAATGGTATCCATATTTCATCTTTCACTTTATACATATTAATAATTCTGAGATAACACCTGGTGCGAGATTAACTCACGACCCTCGTGTCATACTAACCTCGTAAAATTACATAAACACGCGCAACTTTTATTTCATAAATGAAAACCCGAATTCATAAAGAGAAATATATTGCAGCGCGGAAAAATTACCAGAGGAAAACCAGTCGCTGTATAGGGGTGAAAACAATTGCCGATATTTCAGCCACAGAAAAAAATCCTTTATATACTCGAAATTGGTAAGTTTTTCATTGTTCACTATACAATCCAGATTTAGTATTCAATAAGTTGTGATTGTTTTAAAAAATAACAAAACAACCTTGTAACAAGTAACCGATATTGTGATTTAACGACTTTCGAAAAGTACCAAAATCTATAAATAGAAGAAAAATACGATAAAGATCGACGCAATTTCCCATTTTTTATCCACACACTAATAGTTCGATACGCTACTGTGATAGATTAACAAACGCCAGTCATAATGGAATAACTAGATCAATACAAACAACGATGACGAGCCCCATTAGTCGCAATGACGAGGGTTGTTGCACCGACCGTGGGGAGAGAGAGAGAGAAACGCTCGATTCGAATGCAAAAGACAATGGGAAACCATTGAATCGCACCAGAAGCCGACGGCAGACATTCACAAAACACACAAACAAACAAACAAACAAACCCACTAAACTGGCTGGAATCAAAGTTCGCAACGTACATAAGAGTCGACGATTAAAACCCCACGCCCGGATAGCGATTCGTTAATCTGCGGCGATAACGAATTCTGCGGGTCTGAAAATCGAAAGGAACGGTCTCGGAAATTACCAACGGTCACATACGAAAGTGGCTGAGATATAAAAAAATACGGTTGAGCATTAATCAATGTCGCAAACGTAGACAACGGTTGAACGAAACCCGCGATGACACGTCCGACGCCGAACCCGGCGCACAAAAGTGAAATTGATTCGGTCAGAAATGGCGTAAAATAGTACCGCTATTTATATGGGAGTTGTGTACGCGATTCGTTGTACGGTTTTGTGGAGGAAAAAAAAGAGAGCGGGGTCCCTCTATTTATTAACGCGGATAAATCATTTTGGACTGTGGCGGTCGTTTAAAAAGGAAAATCCGGAATGAAAAGCGAAACGGACGACGCGAATGTCCGAAAGCTTTCAAATAAAGTCATCAAAAAGTCGAAAATGTTAAATGTTAGCTGAAAAAAATTGAATGATTGCTAAAAATATTATAAAAACTGAATACTTTATTTGGTACAAAAATATACTGAATCACTTAAGATAATGAAACATAAGAACGAATAAAAATAACTTACAATTAATCCAATACTGAAATAATAAATTATGAAAAAAACGATTCTTTTAAATAAACACTCATATGGAAAGGTTACGTTTATGATATAATACATATTCATGAAGATTTTAGAAGGTATTCAAACGAAGCACTAAAACGTGGGAAGAGGAAAATTCCAAGGTATACATATCTCAGAGATTCATAAAATCATATATCACCGCGTAGATACCATGGAAACAAATTTACGCGGAATCGTTCGAAACTTTATACCGAGTCGAAGCAAATAAAGCGAAATGATAAAGGAGAGCTTTTATATGAAAGCTTCGCACCATAATGAACGTCCGCGCTCTCGGAAAATCTCCATACATAATGGTGCCGCAGCGGAAAACTCATGCGACAAATCGTCGGCTTTCACACTCGAGTGTAATATAATAATATGAAAATCGGTGATATTCGTTTTTGTGTACATTTGTGTAGGCATGTGTAGGCGAAAAACACGCAAATTTTACATCACGTATTTCAAACATTACAAGTGGATTATATTTTACTGAAAGATATGTAAAGAGAAAACCCTAAATAGACAACATAAGTAAAATACACGTGTCTATAATGAAAAAAATATTTTAACAAAATATAAAATACGAACATCTCAACATTTCATCTATTCGTGCGGTTACGTGATGAAAAAATATAACTTCGTTAAGAGCTAAAGTTTTTCTAAGAAATGCAATTAGTCTAAGGATGCAAAAACAAACTCTACAAAAAAAATCTCTTCCATAAAATTGAGAGCGGTTCATTGATAAATCATGAAGTTCTACAAACGAAAATAAAGTTCGGCTCCCCCGACAAAACTGAAAATCCCCGAACGCCACGAGTGCTCATGTAAGATTCTCTCGTTCATAATAAATCGACTCACGTAACTAAAGCGCGCTCATTACCAAGTTACAAATAATTCCATTATTTTTAGCATAAACACCATAAGCGATACGAGCCCGCTCTGTATTCATGAGAAATTTTAGCATTCGCACGAAACGCAAAACGGCCGCAATTCAAACTCGTTCTAATCGAAATTCGCACGGACAATTACTTTCGCACGCACTGAAACAACTTTCACGATTGTGACAAACGCACTTAATGGTGCATGATGATCACCACACAGCATGACAACGACTACGAGAGTTTAACACACCTCTAAGATTATCTTCAGATGGCTGAACGAAATAAACATCACTTAAACAACCTAACTTAGTACGCGAAAAATCATACATCACCAGTAACTACCCATTCGTCATTTATATTTTAATGTAAAAAAATGAGTCTGTATATCATAAAATATGCCAAATTCACATATATGTAGGTCAGCAATCATCGCATATTTATTGAAGGCATCCGTCACACGATGCCGTTATCGATCAAGCCAATATTTACGAACAAATACAAAATGGCCGGGCCCGTAAATCGTTTACGTACGCGCGTATGTAAAGATACTTTTTTTTCAGACCCGAAATATACATAAAAGTATTCACATCATATGTACTTAACGGTATTCGAACTGGCCTGGTGTTATTCTCGCAATATTGTGCGCAATAAATAAAGGGGCGCCTGAGGTCGAACGGATTCTATTGACTAGCTTAGTTTACACGGGAAAGAAAACAAAATCGAGAAATTCACCAGCATTTTTTTTTAAATAGTATTTTTCTTTTTTACGAAGCGAATTTCGTTCCGTTCATTAGTTCGATAAGATCTGAGTATAAGTTTCGCTCGCGTCACATAAAGCGAGTATTTCACGGTGCGCCATTTAATACAAAAACGAATTAAATTAATATATACGAGTGCCGAATGCATAAATAAAACATTTCGTGAACTTTATAAGCGATCTTAATCAAATGAATTTCCTCAGCTAAAATCAATTTGAGAAATTGAAAACTTTTCAACACCATCACGCACTAAATTGAAACAAAAATCAATTCACAAAACTTTCACATGAAATTAAAACGATCAATCATCAATACAGCGACAAAGCACACAGCCCAAACCGCATCCGAAACTAACAACCGCGTCAAAAAAAAAAATTCAATCCGAACCGACACCTAACACACGAAAGCCCGTCACAAATTGTTCCATACTTAACGCGACGAAAGCGAACAAATATTCGAATAATAAACTCACATCGAAGCGAGCAAAGCAAAGCAAACTCTACGACGAATCAAACCCCGTTCAAACAGCGGCCCGGGGCTCGTGAATAATTTAAATTTCGATCGCGGAGTTGAGACGCCGTGGCTGCGAGCCAGCGGTCGTCTTCTTCCACGACATAATACTTCTGTTACTTCTTCCATATTTTCGTCGTCGTTAATGCGTTTTCCTTTTGTCGTGGAAATAATAAAGGCCGAAGGTGTGTGTGCGTTCGAATCGATACTCTCGGTTGTGTGTTGGGCGCCACAATAGTGCGTGCTATCGGTAGACACGCGTGCAACACTCACGTGTGTTTAGAGGGGTTCAAAACTGTTGGTTTGTCGAATTAATAACGCTGTCTGAATATGGCGAGGAAATCGGTTTCGTGACGTGGGAGATTCAAATATCAAACACGTGAAAATCGGGAAAAAAATCATCAATAATTTATAAACAGATCCAATTTGATTCGATTTGTTGGAATATAAATAAATGTGCTATCGTATTTTTTGGGGCGATGTATTAAATTAAAATCCCTGCGTTGTTTCTGGATGATGCTTGAAAACCATCTAAAAAGAACCAGCATCACCGGAAAGTAACCAGATGAGAGAAACAGAAGATTTTTCAATTATTAAAATTTTCTTTAACATACTCGAGCCAGATTTAAAAAAATAACAGAAATGGAAGAAAAGTTGACGATTACTGACCGTATTAATTGGAATACCCCACGTAACCCGAACAATCTGCTCTTAAAATTTCACGACAATTTAACCCCTTTTGTCCGCGTACCTATAAAAAAGCACGTTACACACCACCATAATCATGCTATATTACATTATTATAGGCGGAAAAAACGCACGAACACAAAAGCCGAAGGACCGATAGGCCGAATAAGAATATCTGAACCGAAAAAGAAATATTTACGCTCGGAACAGGGTATCCCATTTAATTTTTCTTTACCGAGGACAAACACACACGTACAACCCACCCTGTGGATACATACGAAGACGGTACGTGTACAAATAAAATGGCGAAAAAATAAGCGGGAATTCGATGCGATCCACAAAAATTACACGGGTTATCTGGAAATTCGTATACGTTCTTCACTTATTTTTTTGTTCCGTTTTATAAGGGAACATAACGCATAAACAAATGCGAAAATCGTGAGGGCGAATCTTCGGCGAGAAACATTTTTTATCGCTTTTCGTCTATTGAATTTCTCGGGGAAAGAGCGCGTAACTTTATGCGAATACCTAAATAAAACGATATTTTAACGTATTATGTAAAAAATATATGCGATTCGGGGCGATGCTTACGTTTCGAAAGCCCTCCGAAATAATTGGATGAGATTTTTATGTATTCTCTAAAGCACAAACAATATAATACAGCAATAAATGATAATCTGCAGCTTTAGATAGAATCAACTTCAGCACACTTCAAATCATTTTCGACACACAACGAACCGAAATATAATATGACAAATTGACAAAAGCACCCTATTTTCAATCAAAAGAACATCGCCGACTACTCGATATCGACACAATGAAATCGACTAATCATCGACAATCTATCGCAGACATCGTTCGAGTGCACCTATCGCACAAACCACACAAAAGTGAACTCCTTTAAAGCGACTTGCGTTCAATACGTCCGGGCAATCATCCGGGCGGGTCAGAACAGAAGTTTTTCAATTAAAACTGCGGCGTGGCGAAAGCAAGCTCGAATATATAATACCGTGTGTATATGTACATATGTGGGATATATAATATTATAGGTAAGCTCCCTAGCGATGTACTCACCGTTAGTAGATGGTGTTGGGGATGTGGCGTAGTCGAGTTAGTCCTCTCTGCTTCGTTGTCGACTGCCTCCATACAGGACTCCGCTTCGCTCAGCCAGGCTAAAAAGCTGTCCAAGGATCGATCGAAGGTTTGCAGTGAATTTAGCGCCGATTGTAACATCTTTCCACGGTTCACAATGCTGAAATCAAACAGATTCGATAAATTCAATATTGTGTTAGATACGTTCTACTTCTTAAAATATTTAAAAGAAATATCAATAGATACCCGCATATTATCCCATCAACATAATACTTAACCTAACTAAATACAAAAGAGAAAAAATGAACCTAACGTGGCCCGTCGAATTTCGTATATGACTTTGAAAACTTTTTCAACCGTTTCTATAAATTTTTGATTAGTATAATAAACATTTCATACTCAGTTGGGAACAAAATTTTATTATTCTTTCAAATTCGACAATTCACGATCCAATCAGCATTAATAATGAACGTAACACGGCTTATCGCTCAATAATTCAAATTGCACACACGAACGATGTTAAGCTCTCAAATATTAATCCTCATTAAAACAAAATGATTAGCGTGAATCTTTAATCACTCATTAACATCCAATTAATAATCGGAGCGAAATTCACACGAAATCTGATAAAATTAAAATCATCACAGAATTATATTTATCACAATCAATTAATAATAAAAAAGAACCGATCTATCGTAAAACAAATCATATTAATCTTTAGAAAATTACCATAAGCACACACCATACACTATTTATTTAATTTTCAATTGCGCCACAATGAACTGGATAGTCACATTTCAGCGATTTCTTAACTAACAATAACTAACCCCAAGACAAACTTTATTTTCCCAGAGGTGTCACCAAATTGACAACCCGCTTATTACACATCAAATATTATTGATACAATCACACGATCCATTCCAAATACTCAATTAACTCAGAATATTCACATCGCTCAAATATATCTAAAATTAATCGGCGATAAGAGATTGATGAACACCGCAGCTCGGCCAGATCCTGCAGAATCATCACGAATTGATAAACGGAGTGCCAAACGTGGCACGGTCGAGTTTCGCCGTTAATTAATCGGCTATAGATCGTGTTAAATTCTAATATATAAGCTCACCTGGCCGTTAGGTTAGAATAGCGAACATTGATCTGCTCAGTGAGCCGCTTGATGCGGGTCGTGTCGTCCTGCTGGTAAACTGCTATCAATCTTTGGGTCAGCTGATTGAACAGGTCTATATTGTGCTTGTACTGATGCAGTTCAGCGTGGAATGACTGAAAATATAAAAAAAAAATACATAAATATTTGAAAATCAAAATTGCCAATTGTGGAAAATCTCTCGGGTGAACGGAACGAAGAACTATTTAAAAGTTAAATTTGAAATGTGAATCCGGAAATGATAATGGCTGAGTCGCATTTTATATATGAATCGGTATGCGAAGTGCTGTTTAATCATTTCTGTTGATTAATTAATCCAGTTATTCGAAACGAGGAGTGTTTGCAGAGTTGTTAGGGTTGGAGAAACGCAAACGTAGCTCGACAGTATCATTCGTACTTATGATTCTCAAAATGTTTTATCGTTTTCCAATACAGTCAAAAAAGAGTTCAAAAAAATTTTTTTTCGTTAAAAAAAACTAATGAAAAAATGACAACGTTGATATACGTTTATTTTATAAAAAAGAATAAATAAAAAAATTAAACGAGCAAACTCGTTTCAAAGCTTATCGCATATTATTTTTACAAAATTTCCTTAATTAAAAGTGAATCTTAGATTAACCGCCGCGAGGAATTTATACCCGAATTTCCCGAGAAAAAAAAAGTAATTTCTCGATCAATCATTTTCGAAAACGTGCGATAAGCTATACGCCGATAATAATTAATGTCAGATTGGACATCTCCAACGAGGTGTTCTAATTATATAGCGACCTGCGAACCCGAAGCAATCACGGAAGGCAACCGAAACGAAGAAAAAAAAAACACTTTCCCGATATTCTTTTTCAGCGCTTTTTTCCAAGCATCTCGAAAGTCGACGACCACACTGCGCTTCCTTCTACAACAAAACGAAGAGGTCCTCGAGCGAAAAAAGCCAAAACGAAACCGCGAAAAGAATCAGTCACTGTTCGAGAGAAATTTTTCGCAAGGAGGACGATGTTAATCAAATTGTGCGCTCTCGAACCAGGATGATTGATGACGTCAATCACGTTCGGATAATTTTGCGGTTTTAAAGGAGTCTCCCCCACCTCGCTAATGGGAAAATTTCTCGAGGTGGAGTTCCACTTTAATCATCGGTTTCCTTTTCGAGGCTCTCACATCCATTATCCCGCAGGTGAGACGCAACCTCACGCTGCCTTTTTTTTATTTTTGGAAAATTACAAGCCATAAAAGTGCCGTTATGGGGAAACGTCTCTTAGTGAAAATCCTTTTGCTGAGACACTTATTATTCCGAGTAATTTTACTTTTTCACCAGCGGTGTGTATTTCACTTTCGCAGGCGCGCCTGCTGAAGGTATTAAGACGCGTTGCGCTTTTGAACATCGCTTCGACGAAAATAAAATTACCGCAACATAAATTATTATGGAGACGGTATTTCGGAGGATTTATTATTACGAAATAAGGCTGTGTCGCGAAGCGTAATAAAATTGTAACAAAAGGAATTTCTCTCCTCAAACGGATACTTGTGAAAACGTAATAGAAACACCGGTATTAACCGTCGGAATAATTGCAGTCGGCATGTTGAGTCGACAGGCATAATTTTAAGCTATGCAAACATTAGGAATATTAATCAAAAATTAATTTCCAGACTCAGCATTACATTTAAAAAAATGGCATTATAAACCTAAACCAAATGATATGAGATCAGCGATCAAAAAAGCTTTTTATAACTCGTTAAAATAAGAAAAGTGAAATATATTTTTAATGAAAACCAATTAAGCTGGCATCACCGCTGACAATAGATGCCCTCTCGGCCGATTTTTACGATTTTCGCTTCTTTCATTTCGAATACGAAAGTTGTCGTCGACAATGGCCGGTCGTTTCGGAAAAGCGCGGCCCCGAGACGAGGACAAGTGCCACCCCCAGCAATGAGAAAAACTCGTCGACGACAAAAGGGTTGATTTTCGGACGAACACGACTCGAACCCTTAACACCGGACTCGCATACGAAGGACTAACATTTTTCCTACGGAAAATCAATTTAGTATGTGACGTTCACTCTATTGCGTGTTTTATTGTGAATTTATTCGAATGTGATAATTCGGACGCGTCGAGAATTATAAACGTTTGGTTTTTACTATGGGCTATCCACACCATGCAAATGATAAAAATCGTCGAATCGAGATATTAACTCCCTCCCTGCTGAATCTTGAAACTGCTGGATATAAACTAAACGCGACTAGATGTCGAGACTCTGCATGGGGGACTCAATAAATCGAGTCAACGACATATGTAATTTACGCGATGAACGTAACATTGAACGATGCATTAGTGAAATGACTTCAAAACTTACCCTTTGCTCTCTGAGCTGTGATTCCAAAACATCGGCGGTGTAAGCCGGTATTGCCATCCTGTCCAAACGAGCCTCCATTCTCTGCAACCAAGCTTCGTTCTCTTGACGCTTAGCATCGTATCTCTGCGAATCGCCGAGCATTGCATCCAATTGTGTCTTCCTCTGCATCACTTTGCAATTTGTCTCGTCCCAATGTTCACGCAATTTGGTCACTGCAATGCATAAAAAAACAGATTGAAATCAATTGAATCGAACGCGAAATTCGATCGTACAACACCCCTCACTACATGCTCTCACGATATCAAATTTTATATACATTCCGATGAAATTCAAACACCTATCACCTGGAATTCGCATATTTTTAACAGTCGTTCTGATTCGCGAAATTAAGGATAATCAATTCGGCGGAACACTCGGCGCGTTCCGCGTAGCGACAGGAATTCTGAAGCGTGCGCAAAGTTATGTGAACTATGCAGAAAATTTCAACTCCGCTCAAACAAAATATGATTCGGAATCGTTAATGAAATATCGCGACTGCGATTCTGAATAATTAATTTGAAGGTCCGTTGGGGATTCATGCGATAACAATAAATCAATGTAGTGCATAGGGTATTTGTACATGCTGTGTATGATACACGTATTAAATGGTTTATATGGTAGAGGATCATGTGAATTATATTAGATCATAAATGTTCTTGAATTAGTGTTCACAATCACAACATGCGTCGTTGTCATTTTTTTATGTACATTCTCCATGTCAGAGATCTAAGAATTACTTCTAGGATTACGTGGTTAATTCGGATCGCTCTTATTAAAATTATCCCATGAAGAACAGATTGATTCTCGATAAACGAAAATTTTCATTCAAACAATTTCAAAATGATAAAAGCGATCGATTTCCAATCAATTAATTCCAAAAATAAGTTGATTATCATGCTTATTATATGAGAATATTCAAACTGATTTAACGTAACAGCCTTTAGCATTTTAGTAACTCAACACCCAATAATAATAGTGCCATATTCCTATTTATAATATAAATATTAATGTTAATATCGTTCTGTGTATTTGATTACAAATTGTGAAATTACATCAAGTAGGTATTATTTTATCATTACTCTTAAATAAATATTGTATTTTATTATGATATTATATTATATTACATATTATTATTGTGTGTGAAATTCGAAGAGAAAATACACCGTGAGCAGCCAAAGCTGTGGACAAATAACCCGGGAAACCCTTTTTAAAAAAACGTACACCACGAAATTGCTTTTCTTTGTTTTTATCTACCTTTCAGGCACGACCTCAAATGCAACAATTGAGGACTGGTGACGTATTCCGGAAAACCGGTAACTGAAAAAAATTACCAAAAATAAAAATAAACAGAATATTTTTGCTCGTACGTAATATAACATTTATATTTGAATTTGATGAACCCTTTTTATAAAATGTATGTTAATTGCGTTATTTTCGAACGCGTCATTTCGATGCATATCACAACATCTATGAATAATTTTGCGAAAAACAAAATTTTATCGCAACACACAAAAGCCATGCACTTTAAAAAAGCATTATTAAATTATGCGAGCGCTTTAAAGTATACATATTCTACAAAAAAAAAATATTGAAAATTTTGCAGAGCATATTTTGGCAAGTTGTAAAATACATGGCGAGGTTTTTAATTAAGCATTAGAAACGTCTAAGAAAATTAACGACAAGAATTCCTTATTTTCCTCGGGGGATAGTGCGGAGACTCTCAACATAAATTCTCCTTCAATTACTGCCCCTAAATATGTTTCTGGTGTTTTCTCCTTCGATGGAGATTTATAGAACAAAAGGATCGAGCACGTAGAGACAACGGCAACTACGATTCAATACACGCGTATCGAAAATGGTATAAACTTTCTGAAAAAGTTTTCACAAGAACTTTTCAGCTCAAAATTATATCACAACAGTAAAAGTGTGTGTTCTATCAATGCGAACTTAAACAAATATTAAAAAAAAAAGTTTTATAAATTTCGTTTTAAAAATGATACACTGTTTCAAGCCAGTAAAAATATTTATAATGTCAATATATCCACACTGAAATTTCAAAATATTTATAAAACGCTTTTTACAAACCGTTTTACTTCAGTATCATATGAAAGTAAATTTACAATACTATGAATAAAATTATCCACATTTACACTACAGAACGAATAAACTTCCTTAGAATAAAATCATTGTCGAAAAATTTTGCATTTGCTAGAGCGTAACATAAATACGTATACATAATAAAAAAAAAAGCAAAAATCAAATAAAAGTACTCGTCAAACAAAGCTAATATGTGTTGAATGTAAAAAAAATACAGTACACAATAATTTCTCCATGTTGAGAAAATCGGAAAAGTGTCGAAAGATAGAGATGGGCCTTTATTCGTAATACTGTTTCACGTATTTCCTACGAATTTTGTAGGTGAAAGACTTACAAAATACAAAATATATGTTGAAATACATTATTACAAATCCTACCCACGCAAATACATTAAAACGGAACTCCAAAATTGCGCGAATCCGTCTTTACTTTTCGATATTCATTCGAATTATTTACCAGTCCATAAATTGAATGTACTTCCGGGCAAAAAAAATATTGATATTGAGCTCGAAAACATCCCTCGTTAAAACAGAAAACCCAATAGAACAAATTATCGAATAAAATCAAAGCCCGAACGACCACCGAACCGGTCCGAATTTGGCTAATGCTGCCCGCGCTCCCCATTGTAATGCGGCTCGCATTTGATTCCAAACTGCCGTAGGACCACAGTTTCCCAACACCCCGAGACCCCATAAAACAAAAGTGGAGTCCGGCCCGGCCAAAGTTAACCTCGCCGATGCGATGTATGTAGGTACACCTGAAGCCGTAGCCACAACGATAATTTCGCACCGGGGCAAACAACTCCATTTCAAGATTAAACCGCACCCTCTCGCGTTCGTGAACACACACATATGTATAATATATGCCCAGTGTTAATTCGAGCCAAATGTATAGAATTTGGATATTTCGGACTATCGTGTGGCGTGTATCGAGTACGAATTGTCGATTCGGGATGACTGGATTCGATCGCTTTCTATTGTTAAATTTATGATGTGTGTGTAGCTTCTTCGTTTGGGTGAATGATCTATCTATAGAGAAATTCAATATTCAGACGAGAGCCTCATTTATTTTGGTGCTCGCATCTGCTTTTAAGCCCACGTTGTTGATTCTTTAACATCTTAATTGCTGAATTTTGAGGTGCCAGTGAGAAATGGAAAACAAAGTACGACTTATGCGGGTATGAAAAAATATCAGAAATATATGTGTATTCGTCGTTTTTGTGTATATTTGGGGAACTGATTATATTAAAAATATTCATACTACTTAGATTCATTAATTTATTGTTCATAGTACTGCGCTTACAGTCCGACTACACCACTGATGTTAATGTACGTGTGAAAATAATCAATGCTTGGGTCATCTTATTGTCGATTTGAATTTAGGACTGATTTGTACTTTTTATATTACGCCACTCCAATCCAGAGCAAACTGACAATTACTGTATGAAATGATTACAAAATGAATAAAAACAAGAAATGCAACGATTGGATTTTTTTTGTCAACTCGAAACAAATCAATGCAAAAACGGACACCGAAAAAAAACCATATTATCGCAAAAAGCGAGATGTGCAAAACGTGGCAAATCCGTCGATACAGCATCCGCGCGAGTTGTCGCCGGCAGATGTTACAGAGGCGACACGTTCTTTTGCGGGGATGTCGAACGCAGCCGACCGATGTTATGAATACATGGAAAGAAGCCGCGTTTTCATGAATAAAATTTTCTCTCGTTGTTCGCGTGCGTAATTTCATTTTTTCTGTCCTTCTTTCTATCTGTTCGGCGTTTTATTCGAGAGACGAGAGCGGAAAGTCGCCGAGCGTTTAACGTGGGAGTTTCGCGACGGGACGGGCGATGTCTAAAGTTCACCTCCCCCCATACGTTCTGGCGACAATTAGATTACCGGTTGGAAATTCTCTCGTAGGTGTGTTGTGTATCTTCTGTAAATTTCTAGTAAACTCCGTGCAAACTGTTTGATACGTATGACAGTAACGCTCTTTGGCTTTATTTCGAAGCGATGTTATACGTGTTCTAAGATGTTGCTTTGTGTTTTCACAAGGATTTTCCAACAAACGAATATTATATTTTCATAAAAGAAAATTCTCGGAATAACACGTGAAGCTTTCAAACGTATCAAAAAGTAATGTCCTAAGGGCAACGTACTTAGAAACAAACATAAAAGAAAAATACGAAAATTCAAAACAAAAAAATCGCTTTCTAGATACTCTTCACTCTCGATTGCGAACGGACAAATAACGATCGTGGAAAATACCGAAACTCATCGAATATGTCAAAATCGAATAATTGAATTCAATCAGAGAAAATAGCCAAACGGCCGAGAAAAATTCGTTTGTATTCAATCGAGCGCCGCCGGAATATTAGATTAATCATACGAGCCGCCGAATCGAATCGACACGCGATAATCGAACACACGAGAAAAAAAAACCACGTACAGAGAAACAAATCAAAAATAGTTACGACACACACAACAACGTCGAGCCAAACACAAACAGAAACAAGCACACCCACCGCAGACTAGAGAAATACATACATACATACAAATAGATACGACGGAAAAAAGAATAAAATTGAAAGCGTGATTGCGGACAATGAATAAACCCGAAGTAACGAAAATAAAACGCGCGAAAGCGGCGCTACGTTCGATTTAACGTCTTCGCGCCATAGACGAGCCGGGGTAGGAAATCATTAGCGCACAGACACGAGACGCCATTTGCATATAAAACGTAGTTTCTCAAAGCGTGGCTCGCGATTTCGAAACGACTATCTTTGCAGCGACATCGCAACGAGCACATAAACGATTGTTCGAAGCGATTTTTCAGCATAAGAGAAAATAAAACTCGATCCGCATAGGAGCGGAAATAATAAACACTTCGAGATGTGCTGAAATATAATAAACCGTATTAGGAAAGTCGACAGACGGTGAACGTTAGCAGTACACGTGTACCCCAAGGGGAACACCCACTGTTGGCCGCGACGACGCTAATAAAGTGCGCTGGATTAGGAAGCGGAACGGAACGTCGGAAAAGCTACGAGAGAATGATTGAACCCTTGCACGAGACTTTCCGCTCCACACACTGTCTCGTTAGCTTTATTTTCAATGTGCTTGTGCCGTGGGAAGGTCGTAGACAGGTCGGAGACCGTCGAACCTTTTTTAGTGACAGTTCATTATTGCGGATATTGCTCTTCATCATAGCATTTTTCATACATTGTAATTAGCTCGATCGAAATAATGTTCATATAATGGGTCCTAACGAAAAATATGCTCATGATAAAAAGGTATATCGTAAAAAGAGCAGAAAAGCGGGCCTTGCATACGCTGGAAAACACTGGAAGAAAATGATGATTTAGTATTAAATAATTTTTTATCATATGACGACGAAATGAGCAAAGAAAACCATCTAGCATAAAGCAGCCATATAAGTTTGGTCCCTTATCCTTTTTCTTTGTCATTTGATTTGAGTACAAAATTTATGAATAACAGAGTACAATGAGCGTATTCCCTCCAGCTTGAATGTATCGTAAAATGTGTATAAACACATATAAATTTGACGAAATATTATATTCAGTTGGTCGTGAACCATCTATGGAATGCTCTAAAATAAAATATGCTGGAAAATCCGCAGTGCGTGAAAAGGTTTTCACTGCTAGCGAAAATCGACCACTAAACGCGTCGTACGTGTTTTCTTGTAACAGAACGGCGACGACCCGCTACAAGGATGTATACGAAATTGGGACGTAAAATGGCAGATTTCGCTCATCCCCCGGAGGGTGAAAAAAACGAATCGGAACCATAAAAACTTGACGTAAGGTTACATCATCCCGTAAGGAGTAAGGTTGCAAAAGGGTAGCGGAGAATATACAGAGACGCACACGAGGCGATTTTTTTCCTCCAACAGAATCGCCTTGTTCATGTTGTACTAGTTTGAAAAAAGCGCTCCGCACTCTCGCATAAGTTGATGCGATATTCATGAGATAAATCACGTATGCACGCTTATTGAAACATCATATGTAAATCCGCAATTTAATATTGCGACCACTTCAAATAATCAGAAATCTGTTTTATATGCAAAATCGGAACACGCTGCACATATAACGGAACAGCGGTGCATAATTCAAATTCGAATAATATTATGCTACACGGCGGATTCGGACTAAACACGCATCCCACTATAAACCGTGCATTATATACGAGCGGAAAATTCAAATTGAATACGGAACGGACTACAGAAAAAAAGTTGAAATCACGCCCTTCGGTCACAAGTACGGTTTCGGGATCCGCATAAAAGATATAATTTTGTTTCCTGGGAATAGTAATATTCACTTAACATCCCCGTGCTATTACGGGCCCACTTTTGCCATAGTAAATGGAAAAAGCCTGTCAAAACGCCTAACCCCCCAGAACACCGAAATTGGACCCCCAAGTCTTTCCCTCTATACGCCTTCGAACGTTAAAGATCGTCTACGTACGAGCGAAGTATACATTGTACGAACTCCGTAGCAAAACAACAAATTTACGGGTATTCCAATGGAATATATTATTCATTTAGTGCGTGCTTTCTCCATTACGAATATGTACTATCGTAAATTTCCTTTTTTTTCTCCAATTACAATCTCGTTATCGAAATTGGATTGAACGACGCGAATATTTGCGCCATTTGTCGATACGAATCAACGAGTTCGTTTTGTTTACTGAGATACGCAAATAACGAAATTGACGAATCTATAGCCGAATTAACGACTCCAATATCGAATTTCTCTTCGCATTCATATTATATTATACATTCATTTATTGTAGAATACGCTAAATTAAATCCACGATTGAAAACGAGCAGACAACACGATAAACAATTTATTCAACAGAAATTCTCGCGTATGTAGATTCAAGAATGAAATAAGAATCCAATTAATAGCGAATCCAATTCGAGGAAAATTCCGTTCAAAAATAAAAACAGACTCAAACAAATTCGTAATTAGCCACTTCAGATACATACATACGTAAGTATAGAATAGCCGACATCCATTTCATTATTTTTGCAACAGATCCTTTAAGAACATCACTTCACAACTGAAATATTCCGAGACGGCGAAGGGAAAACAAAATTGGCCAGACAGGACCGATTCAAAGCTACATAAAATATCACAAAGAACAAACGGAAAGCGACCGAAAGACGAACCTCGTAACAGTGGCTCACAACTGAACAACAACACGCAAATTTTCCAGCACAACTACGACACACACCGATCGAGAAGGAAATTCTACGCGATAAACCTTGGCAAAGTGGTGGTTCGTTAATCCGAAACTCGAACACGACAATAAAAACGCCGTTAATACTGATTGGTAGTAGTGGGCCGTAACGAGCGCCGTTAACGTCCTCGTAAAAGCTCGACACCGAAATTCGCCGTTTTCGTCATGTGATCCTTCCTTGTGTGTGTGTGTATATGTGTTTTCGTATGTTTTTATTAGTGTGTAAATTCGTGTAAACTTCACACAACTATGTACGTTTCAAGCGAGTGTACTTGTCGGTGTAACGACGTTATATTTAGGGATTAGTGAGGATAGACGGCCTTTCTTACGGCCACGTGTTGCGGAGTACACGTGGCCTCCGGATATGAAAAACATAAAGCAGGTTATGTTCGTGTACTTTATCGAGCATTAAATGTATAAATTAACAGATGGCAATCTTTTATTTCATTGTTTTTATTATTCTTTGACGAATTAATATCAAAGAAAACCTTTATTGGACACATCAAACGAAAAGATAAACAATTCTTAAAACAACAAAACGAAATCCTACAAATTAAGAATCATAACATCACTGAAGTAAGTTACTTACATACAGAAGTGATATTATATTTATTATATTTTAATTCAATCATTTTCAAAATGTAATTAAAAGTGTAAGTAAATCAAGTCCTTAAAGTATTCCCGTCATTTAATTATTTTTTTCAAATAAAATGAAAATTTAAAACGTTTATTGCGAATAAAAGCAGCGTCCCGTTCAAGGCCGGAGCGGACGTTTTTAATTAGAGAAATTTAATGAAATTCAATCGCCCTTTATATTTTTTTTCACAAAGGATTCTGCAGGCCCGAAATATTAATAAACAAAATCGTCCGCGATAATTAAACAAACGGACGAATTAATTCAAATTTGATATACAAAACCTTAAAACAAAAACGAAAGGACGAGCGAGCGAGCGAGCGAACGCACACCCACACCTAAAGCGCGAATCCCGCGAAAATTCATCACGACTGAATAGAAGGACTGCTTATACCGTAAATGGATAACCGAGCATACGACAAAAACGGCGAAGATTTATACGATAAACGAACGCACTAGACGGGGACGAATGTTTGCGATTGTAGTTGTCCGCTCGCAGGAGAGTGGCATTACGAGCATCGGGAATGCGACACCACACCACACACAATGCGGACACATGAGAGAGAACCATACGATCACGTAGATGCGGACCCGTAAACGTATACGTGAACGGGAAAATTCAATAGAGAAACGAGGGAAATCCCCGTTGTTTGATCTGCCTCTTGCTTACGTATTATGTGTACGTGTGTAGCGCGCGCCTGAAAGCGTACACATTGCATATCTTTAATGCAAACCGAAAGATTATACGGCGACAAACATGCGGAAAAACAACGTATTCTGTTTCATAATGAAAGCTAGGCGACAACTGAACAGAATTATGCGATTATATAAAGGTGAAATTTAGTTTTTTTTCAAAATCTAGTATTATATAACAATTCGGTGTGTCTGTTCATGAAAATCGGATTGTTCTATACATCGATCATGAAGATCACATTAAATCGTGTATAAATCTTATAAATTTATTTTCAACGGACTGATTACTCAATATATACATAATGTGTATGCATATAAATTTTTCATTCGGTTTATACGCGCAGTGAAACAACATAGCCTCGCATAAACATCGCTGTCGCTCTTCGATACTCTCGAACGTTATAGACGATAAACCACCCTCGCATTATAATAAACCGACTACTATAAACACACATAATTATGCGCTGCTAAAACATCAAACAACAGACACCAAACACATTATTATTCACAATATTCGGAACGAAAAGCGAAAAAAAAAATACGTACTGATTTCCGACGATAAAAATTTCATTCATTCGACGACACGACACGAAAGTGAGCGTTTGAAGAGGGCGGTCGGTGGACTTGGTGAGGGTGGATTCGACACCCTCGACATAATTGCCGACTGTTTGCGGCAGATAATTGCTGCGTTGGTCGTTAATGTGTTTACCATTCGCTTCGTCTGAAACATCGTCGGCGCTTTTCGAGTGCATCCGGTTACAGCTCCTTGGCCGAATTTTGTGCGGTTAAATTATGTCAGAATTAAAATGTTAATTGTACAGTTGTACGTCTCAGTTCTGGAAACAGTGTGGTAAGTACGGTAGCTTAAATGGCTTTTGTATTTTACAAATTGAAAAGGTCGCTCTGATAGAAACTTAAAGTGTTAATTGTAATAAATAATGGATATATGTTTTTAAACATTAGCTCTTGTAAGAAACATTATACATATGTATAATTACTCTAAATGCTAATGTATCTAATTAAAAATACACACAAATGAAATAAGTCCATATTGTATCAAAATTAGCTTAATATTTGGAGCATCGTGCGGAATTTGGCGGAGAATCCGCGGAATTTCCACAAGAAATTCAGCAGAGAATCGGATGAATCAGCACGCCGCGACACTAAAGGGCTTATCGAAAATTCGATACATATTTATGAATGCAAAGCCAAGTGTTCGTATAATTGAAAACGGACTCGAATGTACAAACAAAGACCGCTCACACGCGAAATCGAATATAAATAATCCGCTAAGCGGCGGGTCTCAAATCGGTCGATGCTTTGAGATCACGGGTGAAAGCTCTACTCGGATGAACGATAGGCTCTTGAGGTCTGATCTTACTTAATTAAGCTCCGATTCTGTATGAGCCTTTAGCTCGAGTGTGTGAAAGCACGCCGACGATGCAAGACATTCGATATCATCCCTTGGCACGGGCCTAGTCCATGCGCGAGTTAATTAATTAACGCCGACGATTATCCGGGTTGCTTTGCGAATTTCGCTTCAGAGTTAACCGAAACTGTTCTTGTACATTTTATGTATTACATCAACTCGCGTATTTTCGTGAGGTAAGAATTCGTATACGGAAAAGACTCCGTGCGAAAAATCTCCACGTCACACTTGATAAGTCGCGAGCATTTCGGAGAAAATTCGTTTTATGAAAAGCTATTAATATAAAACCGTCGTGGAAAAATAAAGAATTTTTGATGAAATTTTTAATACGACCGACATTATACGTATTCTGTTAAATCGCATAAAATACGAAGCTTTTACAGGTATAAAATATTCTTTGAGTCATATCTATAAACGTCTAAACGTCTAAAAATTCATTGTGCAATATTTGAAAAATTCTAAGCGCACGACTTGCACCGGTACGACCCTGCAAGTCGTCGGTAGATGCGTTGTCGTGAAACTCTCGTAAAACAATGACTTATAAAAGCTCACTTGATAGCTTGGAAGCTCCGCCAGAAAATGGTGATTCTAGAAGAAAAGAACGTACGGTGCCTATAGACGCTCGCCGTTCTGAATGCAGTAGATGGCTGGTGGAGTGTATAAGAGTTTTCCGAGGAAAACGAATCCACGTACATACAACGAAATGAGATATCAAAGAAAACGTGCTCAGACAAACAAGTTCATGTTACTATTCATAAGCGGAAGGGCGACGTATTTAAATAAGTATACGTTTCGTATCGAACGAGCAAAATATTCATAAAAATTGTCTCAGATGTTTAGAATGACAAATATCTCTTTTTGTCGTGCAAAATATTTTCGATGAAATGTTCGGGAGGATTTTTCACATATACGAAACTTACATCGTATGTGTGTAGGATTTAACTCGAACATACCGAGACTGTCTTACAAAAATATACTGCAAAAGGAACTCTACTTCTTTTTAATTTTCTCGGCATGAAGAGGGGCCATTAATTAAAAACTTTCGCCAAGAAGGGAAGTAAAAAATACATAAAGGAAGATGAAAGTGAAAAATTACCATCAAGCTAAATTGGAGCGAAAATAATAGAGTTGTGATAAAAACAAAAAAACTATAATGGTGATACATATTCATCATCATTATTATCAAAACAAATTATAGTATTTAATTTTAGCAACGAGATTGAATATTAACGAGAAGTGCTGGTTCATAAATTGAAGACATATTTTACGATAGTAAGATTCTAATTAAGTACTAAGATGAGATTATTTATCATTTAATATTTTTAAAATCTGACATTAAATCAGAAAAGATTCAATTTATTAAAACAGATCTCGAAATAAATGCACACGAAAATGAAAAGGTGCGGCATAATTAAGTATTCTTCAGTGAAAAGTCATTCTTTTATCTTGAAAAAAAAAATATTGTAACTGTCCGCCAACGAAACAAAAGAGGCAGTTGCACTCTATGACAAGATGCCTCAAAATTACACAAAAACTTTTAACAACTTTGACCGTTACGTTAAATGAAACAACGCAACTCAAAGCATAAATTCAGCCCCTAGGAAAAGTTTAAATAAGATAACAACACCAAAATCCGTTTGAAAATTTCTATTCCTGGTTTGGACAGAGAAAATATAATAAAATAACCTTCCAACTTTCCTTTCCAAATTTATATGTTATGCTTGTTTCAGTGCCCCTCGGTGAATATTTGAGGCTTGAAAAAATCCCCTTTAGTCGTTGATTGATCATCGCAAAAAATAGAGGGATGAGAAAATTTTCCGCTACAAAAACGAAAACATAGTTGAAGTACAGTTAACCCAAGCGAAACGTGTGAATATGCTCTCATATCTACGATGTAAGAAAATTGTGAATGAAGTTATGACAAAAAGAACACCGAAAATCACATCGAAAAAAGAAAATCGAAATTCAAATGAAGTCAATATTCGTATAATTTATATTATTAAGATAGGTGAAAAATAATTGAAGACATTTAAAATACACTCGCCGATTATAAAGCAGTATATAGGTAATTTCGTTTTTTAAATTTAACGTTATTCATTTAATGCTAATAGATTCGAAAAGACTTCAAGTGTACATTATTAGTATTCAAACGTTATGAATATTCTTGAGAAGCATATTGAAAATTCATTCGATCCGCGAAAAAAAATTCAATGAATTTTTCATGTTCAATAAAAGATCAACTCATGAATATATCCTCATTAAAATAAATCAGATATTAGCTCTAAATAATAATAATAATAATCTACTTCACCGAACACGGAAATAACAATTTCGTCGAAATACCGCATTTTCCATAACACAACTTACATAATTTCATTTTAATGTTATCATAACCGATCCTCGCAACTTTCCACTCTGCCGCCGCGAAATTCGATAACTCAATTATCAACAATGATATAACGTCTGAAATTTTTACAGGAGAAACTTCTACGCTAATTAGCGACGTCGTATTTCAAAAGCACCGCTGAATCTCACCCCTAATGTTTAAACAAAATTCAATTCTGTCGACCCGACCGACCACAGTGGCGGAGAAGCCAACCGAATGCAAATAGAACGTCGTAGACGTAGTAGCTACGACTGCAGAATGGAAAAGAGCAATCTTCGAAAGACAAGAAAAAGGAACGTAAGGAAAAGAAAGCGAACATTGAGAGGAAAACTTGGGGTCGATTCACATATAACACTTCTAAAAACATCAGTATTCAAACGGAGCTTCGAGTATTCTTATCTAACAGTGCATTATGAAAAAGATCGATAAAATCTAACGAATCTTGAAAATACACGGTGCGTCTCATAAGTCGTAAAATAGGTTAATTTTCTGCGCTTCTGTGAGTCACAATAAGAGTATATTAGTTGAATTAGAAAAGGAAAACATTCAGCTTCATAAATCATCAAAAATGATTCCGATTTGAAAATGGATGGAATTAGAATCACGGATTCAATACACTTCTCGTTTAATTGTAAGACCACGTCATGTCAAGCACACCATCTGTATTTCGTTCCGTTTCGTGCGAGAATCGCGCGTGACTCTGGAATGATCTCAATGAATATTGACTGTTTTTACATGTATTTTTAGTGATTTTTTTATAATAAATATATTTCATGACCTGAGATACACCTAAAATGAAAAAAAAATACATCTTCGAGCACAAACGGACCTCTAGTCTCAGTACGGGGAGCGTCTCGAACGGATGCGAAAGGAGATGAGGCTCTTCACGCGTGAATCGCCAAAGTGTCGTCTCGTTAAACGGGCGAGAATACGTTATGTGGCATTATGCAGATCGTAACGAAAACTGAGAGGACGTCGTCGAAGCGTTCGCGCGGAAAGCGCAGAATTAAATATTCATGTCTACGGGGTGTTCGGGGGTTTGAAAAAAATACGCGGTCAATGTGTGCACGCCGCTATTTTCAGCCGAAATTCGGCCCGTTTGCGCTGCGAGTTTATTAAATTAAATTCGAAATTTTCGCTTCAATGGATGCACCATAACGTAAACTGTTACATATTCAACGTATGGAACAGTTTTTTTTATTATTCAATTCGCTAATACGCGAAATCGTTTAGGTGCGTTCGCTTCGATATTTTTGCATTCAATATACGATATCGATTCATCGTCCTACATATCGTTACCTTCAAGATATACTAGGTAAAGTTAGTTAAATTTAGTATAATATCATTTTTCAAATTGTGAATCTACTTTTTATAGACGGTATTGATATATTAACTGAAACTGAGATGCAAATTTCCAAACAACGATTATTAAAAAGGAAAAAAATTACATAAGTTTTTTTTTCGTTACATGAACACAAATCACTTCAACAATATTTTTCAAAACAGAAACCTTTCAATACAAAAAACAAACTTTACACCGGCAAATATGTATAATAACAATGGCGAATCGTTCGATATCGTCAACGTACGAGTTTTCCGCATCGGCGAACTCACAGACCAATGCACCGCGCCGTTGAAAAAGAAAAACGAAACTGCGGGAGAGGCGAACGAAAAAAGAAACAATCTCGAGCGTAAATATGAATCACGTAGTTGTCCGAGAACGTGAGGACCTAAATATGACGTGGGTTGGGTTAGATATTGTCCGTTCGGACAATGCGCGCAAGAGCATTGTCGTTGTCGAATCCGAGGGAAAGTCCGGCGAAAAGGGCACACTTTTGCGACTGTGGGGTTGCGGATTGTCCCTGGGTGAAAGCCCTTCGGACACGTGCGTCCGTTTGTAGACTACCCTCTCGTAAGGGGTGCTAAAATATTTTAGGTAGGTATGTACTTGCGCGCTGCGAATGAGGAGGCGATGAACCGTCTGTTAATTGTTTATTAGCTGGAAGCTTTGCGTAAAGCTGCTCTTTTCGTTCGAACTTTTCGTAATTAAAATTTGTATGAGCCATACATATCGTCAAATATTATTATTTTTTTCTCAAATGGATTAAATAGATTCTAAATAAAAGAAGTGCGAAAACGAAAAAAACGACATGGATTTGTAAATCGCAGAATTTGACGACTTTCGAACTTAAAATTATGAGAATACTAATTGTAAGACCGACATACTGTATACGTATGCTCATATCACAAAACTGTCCGCGGATATTAATTTAATATATTCAATATTGAAACAATAAAAGTTACTTAATATAATACAAACGAAAAACGATATCCATCATCGTTCTCATAACATATGAGAAAATAGAACGAATTTCAACACAGAAAAATAATATTTTCCCAAGCGAAATGTACTAAAGGAAAAACAACGCGTATTCATATTATATTAAGTTCGTAAGGACGAGTATCAAAATACTATTCAAACAGGTGCTCGGCGCGCACTAGCTCTTAACGATCTCTGAAATTTCCACACAGGCTTTATGAAAACAATGCAAAACTAACAAAAGCCGCACGTATCGAGATAAAATGAACGTCCATGTGTGCATTTCGTATCGTTCAAATGGGTAACCGGTTAAAATAATCTAACCATTAAACGGTGAAATTTATGCGCAGCGGCCGCCCGTTTTAAAGCCAGACCGATAAAAATAAGATGCACTTCGAAGCTTTAACCTCACGCGAACTTTCATAACACGAACGCATATGCGATGCATTCATATTTAATTTCATGCATCGAAAATTTATTGATCGACACGTAAAACGTATTTTATTAGTTGATGAACCTGAAAATTTCGACACAAAATAATATCGTAAATATTGAATATATCACGAACAATAACTCGTCTCAGGAATATCGGCTAAAACAGCAAATTTTGACGGTTGATATATGAGACGTGTGCGGTAACCACGGCGTCATTCAATTATGCAATTCGGTTAATTACATCATACGAGATTCGCTCTCATGGCACGAGAACGAGGATGAGTTTGTCCCTGGGGATGTACTCTAAGGACGAGTGGACAGGACGAAATACGGGCACGGAAACCACTCCGTTTCCGAGCGAAATAAAATATCCTGAAAGTACTCAGTGAAAAAAAAAGGATATCGCAAAGACAGAAACGCGAGGGACCCAAAGCTAATGGCATATAACGCTCGTCTCACTCGATTTGATCGGATAAAAAGACATCGAAATCTATCGCACGGTCGTCAGCTGGAAATGTCTGAAAAATCAAAGGGGTAGCTTTGTGTCTCAATTTTCTGTGTATTCAGACGAGGCAAATCAGAGTTGACGTTAAACAAAATCGAAATTATGCCATAAATTCGTTCATAATCGAAAACATTCACATGAACAATATTGATACATAGTGGAACACATTTTTTATGAAGTTGCGTTGTATCGCATACCCCTAAAATATGACTAACAAAATTCTTGGAAACACGAAAACACCCCTTTCAATATGCGAACGACCATATCAACATCGACCTCAATCATATTTCATGCAGAAAATACTAAAGAGAAAAAACTATCGGAAATTTATAAGGTATATCTTGAAACGGTAACAACTATTAAATAATCACCCCTTCCTAATAAACGAATTTAATATTTAAAAATTTTCTTCTGAGAAAACCATTATTGTTCGGTCGTTTCCTTATTTTCGACCACGAAGTGGCGTGTCGATTAATAATTCCAAACGCAACAAAAACACGTAATATCGTAACGCAATTTAATTCTGAAAAGAAGCGAAACGCTTTCGATTCACACGAAAACTTGAAACATAGCAAATCGATTCGAACGAATAATGCGCACGTACCTAGGTACACATCGATATTACTATACGTACGCATCGATCCGAGCAACAAGTGTCTAATAAAACGCATACGCAATTATCTCGTCGAAATTTGTAATGCACATAAATGAAAAAGGGTTTCCATACACATTTTTCCCTACACGTGCGTGCTTATTCGCGCTCGTACTCAAATATAAAAAACCAACGATCGCACCCCGACGATATGCAAATTGGCCCATTAACCTCCCGAGTGCAGAGCCGTACGCGATGAATAAGAAAAGGATGCAAACGAAGGGCAACTTCGGAAAATTTCTTCCGATACAACATACCCGTCCGCCATAATATTTTACGGTGTTATTCAAAATACAAATATTTGCGCCGCCTCTCGAGTGCTTCGCGCTCGCGATTTGATTTATTAAAGCGCAAACACTCGAAAGAGCTGACGGCTCAATTCGAAAACAAACTGAAACGTTTCGTGCGACGCGAGAGATATATTTTGTACCTGGAATGGGCGGTTCGTGTCCGATCGACTGAAGGTCCTGGGAGGAGCGTCTCCTTTGGCGATATTCCTGAGCCCTGGATCCCGCATACTCTCCGAGCATTCTTCCAGCTCCCGGATACGCTTCTTGTCCTCGCGGATTATTCAAGTATTCCTGCGAGGAAAATCTCGACGGCCTCGGTGGAGAAAAGCCGGTGTGCCCCATGTGAGGATAGTATTCGTGTCGCATGAAGACGTCGTGAGGAATGCGACTCATAGAAGACTGTCCGTGCAGTTGCATTCCGCGGTGGTACATCTCTTGAGTCTTCATCGGAGACGAAGTCAATTCGTGTCCGTGAATGGAGGTGGAACGTTGCGGTCCGTATTCACGAGAGCCTCTGTGCGGCGAATATTCGTAGTTGTTCCTGTGCGGAGAGTATTCCATTCCTCTGGGACCCATTTCGAAATGCGAAGGTCTCGGCGAGCCGTAATGTTGCTGAAGAGCTTGAGCCGCCATCGCGGCCGCCGCTGATGAATGACTTTTGGCATAATGTGGAGAGCCATTAGTTTGATGTTGCTGCTGCTGATGGTGCTGCTGATTCTGCTGATGTTGATATTGTTTCTGTTGATTCTGATGGTGTTGGTTTTGTTGTTGTTGGAATTGTAACTGTTGTTGATTTTGCATATTCTGTTGATGCTGCATATTTTGTTGATGCTGTTGCAACTGCTGATTTTGTTGATGCTGTTGCAACTGCTGATTTTGTTGAAGTTGCTGATTTTGCTGATGTTGATTTTGCTGATGCTGTTGATTCTGCTGGTGCTGTTGATTCTGCTGATGCTGCTGATTCAGTTGATGTTGTTGATTCTGCTGGTGCTGCTGATTCAACTGATTTTGCTGATGATCTTGAGAGTTATTTTGCTGTTTCTGCGCGACGGGCGGACTCTGATTAGAGTGATCGTTCTGAGCATTCTGCACCTTCTGCGGCGAACTTTCCTTATTCTGATTTTGATTATCGCCCCTCCGAGGCGAGGTTCCGCTCTGCTGCTGCTGGAGCGGCGACCCGGTAAGCTCTTGCGAAGCTCTCCTATTGAACTCTTGAATTTTGGAGGGCACGTAGCCCGCCTGAGGTACTTGCGCCATCGTTTTGTGCGAATTCGTTCAGACTCTGAAGTGCATTTCCCGGATACGCCCGCGTTTAAGTGGCGGCTGAGCCACCTGAGGCTTTAGTGGCGAGCCGACTTAATCCTCTATGGATGAGTTTGCACTTCGACGTGTACTGAAATGATCTCTTCTGGGGTTGGCTTTGAAGGTTCAATCTTAATTAACAGTCAGCTGGCGAAGGTGGGTCGAGCCCCGGTGAACTGTGTGGAATACGTCCACTGAACAAACAACTGCGCGCACTTACTCACACACTCGTGTGATCCCCTTCCAGAAAACACTCTAGTCAATTTTAACAGTTCGATTTACAAAGAATTATGACTACGTAACAAAATGTTTATATCTAATATAATATCAGTCTTTTATTCGATATGCATTGAATTTCTGTCTGGAAGATGAATGTTTCGTTTCAGAAAAAAATATGGCAACTCGTTCAACGAATGTGAATTCGTTTAAAATGTTAAACTGAAAGCGCGATATGACCTTTTTGATGAAATACTGAATCAATTTTTAAACAATAAAACCTCATGATGCGATTACGCTCTGCGAACAAAAGTATAAAGCTCGTTTAATAATTCAATACATACAGAACGAGCGAATTGAAATGAATTATTGATATGCTATGAATAAACTCATATGAATCACACAC
Organism: Cheumatopsyche charites; assembly: GCA_024721215.1. Taxonomy (NCBI): domain Eukaryota; kingdom Metazoa; phylum Arthropoda; class Insecta; order Trichoptera; family Hydropsychidae; genus Cheumatopsyche; species Cheumatopsyche charites. The sequence continues at coordinate 5,741,918 of CM045578.1, forward strand.
TTAACTGTTCTCAATTACATGGAGTATAAAAAAATCAAATCGATTTTTTTTCTCTTCTAGCGGAGAAAATATATACCACGTTACATTGCATGAAAATATTCTACATATATTTTCCAAATCAAGTTCCGAAACAAAATAACGCAACACACACATCCAACTATAAATAATGCTATCTGTGACGTTTCGTGACCTTAACGACCAGGTGAAACGGATTAAAAAAAATACTAAATTCACCGCGTAAAATTCGTCGTATACGCAAAGCACCTACGCAACGACCATTATTATTAAAAAAAAATCGAAACGCAGAGTGATAAACACAGATTTGAAAACTGATTCAGCCTTCGACAAAAAGACAATCGAACCGCGAAATTTCGAAACAAACGGAAAAAAAAACCAATCGATCCACACACATGTCAAAAAAAGCGAACCACCAAAACAAACACAGAACGACCCCACACCCCACAGATCGAGACCTCGAACGAGCATGCAAAGGTGAAAAAAGCACCGCACTGAGCACTGGCGTAGACGAATCCGGTATTCGGGACACTAGATCCGGATCTGAGGTTGGAAAAGCGGTAAATATATGAATGTGAAATGTGCGAGAGGAGCGAAGGAGGGCGTTGCTTCGGCGCGTGCGCCCGCCTCGGACGCCGGCGGCCACTGAAAGCTGGAGCGACGCCCGAAAACCGGGCGAGACGTGGAAAACCGGTCGAGACGCCGGAAACCGGGCGACGCCGACGCCGACGCCGACGCCCGGCGATTGGCCGGTTTTTGCGAGCGAGGGACGCCGAAGCCGCCCTACCAATAATGCGCGACGAGCGCTTTTCCGCTTTATATGGGGTAAGCGATGGCGGTGCGCGCGCACACTATTGTTGTGCTCAGACCTGCTTGCTTGCTTGCTTGCTGCCGGTGCGTTTAGACTTTTTTTTTGTTTTTGATAAATCTAGGGTGATTCGATTTCGTTTGTGTTTCGAATGCTCGATTTAATGTGAGTGCCGTTTGTGCATGCTTTCGTGTCGATATCGATTCCGTTTTTCGATTGGGCTGTTTTAATAAGCTCCGGATGACTCGTAAAAAATTGCATTAAATAAATTTATGTTCAAAATTTTAAATCATTCTATTGAATCTATCAATATTGTATCGACATCTCGACAAAAACCCACTAAATAATTAAGAGCATGGATGATCATAAATTTATTATTTTTTTCTTAATAATAAAATAAATGGTTATAACTTTGTCAAGGCAATTTCGTAAATATGACATCATCAGGCTTTCTTGAAATCAAATAAATTAAGCAATTCCGCAATGTCTTTCTATTCAAAATTTCAGCATTAATATGAAAAAATTGTTTCATATCGAAAAATATAAGCGACGTATGCGAGAACGCTTAATATATTTAATTTTAAGCGAACGCGACGAAGTTACACACATTGACGAGGTTACCGCCGTTTACCTTATTATGCTTTTTAACAATATACAAATATGATTTCATGGCCAAAACTAATTTCGTTTTTTTTAGTATACGTAATTAATATTCAAAAGATATTCATAAAGCTCAACTTCATAAAATGTCGCATTGATGTGCTCTCTAGATAAAGTGCATCGCTGGGGACGCGAAAGTAACGACAACGAATCTAAACGATCCCATGGGGCGCAATGATACTAAATTTTATTTAATTTTATTACGCGAGCTTTTCACTTCGACAACTCTAACGATGCTAAAAGAAAAAAAGAATAATAAGAGAAGAAAAGTTTTTCAATATAATATAAGAAAACGAATAAATTTTAATAACGACGTCGAATGCATCTGTTGCGTTCTCAACGCGAGCACAAAAATAGTTTTCTTCAAATAGTGGAACACATCGGAAATAGACCGGCGATGTCGAATTATGAAATACGCAAAATTGGCAGCTTTCTTTATAAATAAAATCGAAAAACGAACGATCGCTTTGAACGTTTTTTCAATCGGAAAAAAATAAAAATTCCGCTCAGCGCCATCAAGCGAAGTTTAGGTGCGCACGAAGAGTTAAGAGGAGTTCTGGCAAAAATAAAATTGTCGAATAGCTTTTCGACAGTAAACAGACGGTATATTTTCTGAATAATATTATCACCGATGAAATGAAACAATTTAGTTATACGATTTAGAGAAAATCGATTGCTTCGCGACAAGAAGAATTCAATTAAACACAATATAGTCGAGTTTCTCATGTTTTAATTGGGATTTCGTCGAATTCCAAAAAACGAATCAAATTTCGGAATACAATGTTTCCGATAAAAAACAATGTTTCCATTTGCTTCGACATACATTTTGACAGCTTGCAAATGCAAAGGTATGCAAATATTCAATTAAAAACCATATTCATAAGAAAAAACAGAAACAAAAACGCTGTTTATCCCAATATACACACGAACCCGTTCAAAGCTAAACGTGATAAACTACATACATACATATAACAAAAAATTGAAACGATTTACAAATTTTATCTACAAAAGCTATAATTGTGGTTCAGCATATCGACCGTCACTGATCGATCTTCAAACGTCAAACCCGAACCCTCGATCGAACGATGCATCAGCGGACAGGTGCAGGATACAGGGGGCGCCGGCGCATTGAGAGCCGAGGGCGCAGCGCCCGGGCCCCCGTCGAACGGGGGGCACCCACGAGCCCCTCCACTTCCGGGTTCGCTCTCCCGGTTCATTCATCGATGCAGCATCTCGTGCAGCCCCTCGACTTCGCTCTCGAATTTATCGTAAGCGTCGTACTTTTCGCCCCGGCATAAATATTTTGTCAGATCGTAGCGCGGTTTATAAATAAAACAGCGCCGAGTGGATGATTCGTTTCGAAAACGAAGTAATAAGAAAATGTATCGATTCGGTTCGAGTGTTTTTCTCGATAATATGTTTGCGTCGAATGCGACGATTCATAATATTTATTCAGCCGTTCGATCTTTCGAAATATAAAATGATATGAAAACGATGAATTGGGGATCTCAACTCGGATACTCAAAAAAAAAAAAATCGTTCTAAATAAATTTTATTTCATATATAAAACTGAATATTTATCATAGTATCATCTGAAAAAACTAGCGTTCAAACAATATCAAAGGAACACAAAGTTAGAATTTCAAGAGTGAATATTTCAAAGCAGAACACAACTCCTTAACACGAGACTTTGAGACTGCAGCTGTGATTGTAGACGCGAACGGCAAAAGCCCATAGAAATTTAAGAGCGTTTGTTGCACGAGATGCAGCAGGCGCATACATAAATTTTCGACCGAAAACTAACCGAACGGACGTCGAAGCTCAGATCCGACAGAATGGGCCAAATTATGGCATCCGTCGTGTCAATCGTGATGAATTCGCAATGCGAAACAATTACCGAGATTGACATCAACAACCGGCGGGGAATTTCGCATCGAACGTTGCCGACCGAAAGCGACTAATGGGAAAATGTTAATTGGCCCATGTGCACGTAGCGCCGATTGCAGTGTAATGAAAATATATTCGGAACTGCAGTCGTTCAGGATAGTGATCACGAACGCAACAGATGTTTTGTGTGGAGGATGATTAAATTTATATTTATTTTCGTACCAGCGTGTAAATGTGTGAACGCATTATTTTTTCAAGACTAAATTTTTATATTGTGATGAGAACGTTGCTGAAGATTAAAATTTAAGATGGTTGATGAAAATAAATGTCATAATTTCAAGGAAAAAGTATTAAAAAACTGCATAAAACAACGAAATTAAAAGATAAATAATTTAATAAAATGTTTAATGATGAAAAAAATATCGAAAATTTATTTACATTAAAAAAATGAAAATCCTAGTCTCAGCCATGAGGCGTTTCCGTACTCGTATAACGCACGCAAAATGCGAAATATTAGCGAAGACGCGCGTAAAATATTACATTATTACATATGTATAACACGAAAGCCTATGTATTATACATATAATGGAAAAATCTTCCAGGAAAATTCGCAGCTGAAATACGGCAGACGTGCGAGACGATCTCGCGGGAACCAACAGCGCGGGCTCGCGAACGCCGATACTTTACGATCGTACCAGTGGAAACTGTTATATGGCATCTGTTACTATAACCGAAGAAAAAGTTTCATAAACGAAAGCAAAATATAATCAAAACAAAGCCGGAAGATGTCTGAGCTGAAATAATAAGAAAAAAAAACTATTTTCGCGTCGCAACGGCGTAAGTATTGCGGAAGTTTTCCTCTGTCGTCGAGGGTATTCAAGCTCGGAACGCGTTTTATGTAAATTTCAAAACAATTATAAATACTTAACGAAAGCGTAAGGTTTTGTAGGCACCGAAGAGCAAACGGGAACTGTTTAAATATGGGCGTTTGTCTGCGAACCCGGCCAAAATCCCTCGGCCGCAGGGATATGTGAAAAGGAGAGAAACGCGCGTAAAACACTTTAATATGCCCACGAAATATCTTAGCTCCGTTAGGGAAACGTACGTACACAAAGAAACATTAATGTGTCGAATATACGCTCTTTCGTAAACGAGAGCCTTAATCAAGTCATAGCTGTCTTTATTGAGCGACCTCAATTAGCAGGATGGGGCGTTTCATAATTCCTTTCGATGCTGAAGTTTGGCTACGTTTCAAACAAAGACATTTTCGAGCACAAAATACAATTCATTTTATGAATAAACTATTGCTTAATATTTTTTTTACAAATAACATAAATGCAGTGTTAGATTTTTCTCGTAAAATAATATTAAATGAATCCCTATCGCTCACAAACATTCCGAATACTCGCTCAAAACGAGATAAAATGAAAACAGCATTATTGTATTACTCGCGTACACGAAATAAAAAAGATTGCTTCTGAAAACTCGCGAAAACTCGAGGAGAGACCGCAAAAAAGAGGCGCTTGCTTCACGCCAACCTCATTTTCCTCTAAAGAGTTATACGCATAAAAAAAATCTAACGACGCTCAAGATTTTTCGACAGCAAAAAGAAGTAGTATCCGCATTTTTTTTTCCGTCGTAATTCGTCCGATCAAATCTTTTCCTGTGGGAAATAGGCGAAGAAAAACCGCGAAAATCGTTTGAAATTTCCCAAGAGAAAACTGCGAAAATGTGTACACTTACCAAAATGTGATTTGTTAACAAATATTGTAAATTTTCAGATTACAAAATTTTCCTAAAAGTTTTTAACGTTTAAATTAATAAATTGTTGAGAGTAAAAAAAAAATGAAATGCTTGGAATTATCGTATCACAAGTGAAATCTTTATTTAAAATACGAAAAAAATCTGCTGAAAATTTATATAAATTTCATTACAGAGAATGACCGCGGTTATCCCAATAAAGCGCCGATTAAGCTCTTCGAAAAAGAAAGCCTAACATAAACTTTCATTATCTCGTATCTGAACCGTACTTAAGGGGTTAATACGAGTACAATTACCGCTTATTACGCGTATTCATTTTACAAAATAATCAACGGACACGTTCCGTTCAAAAAATAACAATGATTTACGGTATGAAACTAACGATAGATATTCGAATTTTGAATGTATCTATATTCGTGAAACAAAAATTATATTATACGAATGCAATTGATGAATAGTCATTCATACAGAGTCACAATTAAAAATTACCAATTTTCCGTACAATAAACATTGGTTAGGAAAAATCGTGCATGTGATGTGAAAATATTTTCTACGAGGTAAAAATGAACAGTAAAAAAACCGTTTAAATTGAATTTCCGCGAAAACACAATAACTCCAATTACTCGTTTTCTTTCAGAGAATTTCACCGCGCTCTCATTTTTTTATCTCTCGTCCTCCCTTACCGAGGCAATTTCTTTCCGTCCAGGACGACAACTTTTGCGAGTTTTTCGACTTCCGCAACCGAAATAACCGCAAAACTAATAAAAATCACAAAATAATAATCCCTTTTTTACTTCGAGAAAAATAATCGTGCTCTCAGTGATGGTGGGGGTGGAAGAGAGCATTTCACTTTTTCAAACAACAAATTGAATATGAGTGAGGGGAGCCGTTCTTATTTATTTGATGTTTTTGTGCTACTTAGTGGCTCGGATGCCGAGCATAATGGACAAATATAATATAAAAAAGCGACGGGCGAGAAATGACGTGAAATGTACGAAGTGTTCAAAACGACATCGGATAAAATACAATTTAGTTCGCAGAATGGAGCGCGAACACAAAACGAAAGCCTTAGCAGAAAACGCTAGAAAGAAACACACAATGCGAGTACATGACCTTTAACGTAACTTAACGCAGCTGTACATTACGCGCTTCCCAAAAAGGTAGGCTCGATCGAAGAAAACCGACACCAACATTGAAAATAATACTACACAGCAAAAACTTGAGGGTTTAAAAAATATTGTCCCTTGACGCATTCAATTGCTAATAGATTTCTATCAACATGAAAAAATAGGGAAAATATTTAAGTGAAAACTATACATATTTTAACAAGTGGTGATTTGTATGAGGACAATTGAATCTATCGCGAGCATTTTGTCTTGTGAGTGAAAACGGTAATGATACAGTCGTCGAAGACGAATTCGTCCTCATTATGCATTCAGTTCCCGCCATTGTCAGGGAAATGCGCGAATCCCTCTCACCCGTATTTCAAATGTCCAATAATAATTACGTGTAATGATTAAAGCATGTCGAATTAATCTTTTCGCATGGCGCTGAATTAAATGAACAATGTAATAAAGTCGAACGTACTCTGTCTACGGCGACAAACGCTCTGAAGCATGCGTAACGTTTTCACGTGCTTGTTAAATGTGAAAGGTACGTTCATTTCCGTGAGAACGGATTGCTTTGGAAAAAACAATTTTAAAAAAAGCTCAATTTAAAAAATATCACTTTTGCTTTGAAATACGCGAAAACTTTTCTAATAGCATCTGAGAAGTATGAATAACGCAGCAACTTCAAAAGCGGCCGCTATATAATTAATTAACGCAATTTCCCCGAGCGTTGACGAAAGTTACATAAATCCTCAACATTTAAAACGCGATACCGACACAAACAACAATAAATATCTTTCACGATTAAACGATTCAACTTTTCGGAAACTTCGAATGGCCGACATTGAAAGCTCGCTGTTAGCGACCTGCGCAACGTTTACGCGGCGGCTATTTCCCTCTCGATCGGAACAAATCGAGCGACGAAATCAAAAACCTATTAAACGAACCTAAGTCGAAGAGAAAATTTAATTCGGCTAATTCGTTTCACGCCCAACACAAACAGAGTAAATCGGGGCCGAACCCCTCGGTTCGAACGGCGACCGTTTATTATGAAGTACATACATTCACGCATATCGCAACTTTAGGCTAGTGTACCGACAACAAAACATAACACGGCATAGCGGCGAAATATACAAAGAAAGGGGTAGGAGGTTTGCAAAGTAACGAACGCGTATCGGCCTAACACACAATGTACCCTCAGGTGAGCGTTGCCGACGACAGCTTTAAAGCTTTGTTGCCGTCAAAGCCGCTTTCGCTCTATCGAGTTTCGCTTCAGAAGTGAATGAATTTAAAAAAAATTCGGGAGGAAAATAAAATGTGAAAAATACAAATTTTGTTCGGCTAAGCTGCGCGCTTCAAAGCCGATCGTTTAATCGGCGACAAAGATAACAAGGAAGCGTACAGAATGGAAAAAGCTCGTGAACCCTCAAAGCTCGTACAAATCGCTGGTTTCGGCATGTTAATGACTGTGTTTCGACCCGAAGCACTAATAAGATTTTGCAAATTTAGGCTCGTGTCTAGAAATAGAGATTATTACATAATGTATGTATGTAGAAATTCGCATGAATATTTAATGTCATAGTACGAAATGTTCGGATCGACGTCAACACGTCTCTAAACTGTCAATGACAAATTATTTGATCTCTACAATTCACATAAATAAACATTCCAGATCTCACTGAAAATCAAGGTCTTCAAATTATGAAATAAATCGGAATATAATCAAATAATTCGGAGAAAAAAAAAGTCTCAACATCATTATCGTTTTAAGCAATCGATTCTAATATTAAATTACAAATTAATTACATTAGCTTTCATCTCACAGAGAATCCTTAGAAAACCCTCGCAAATACGCCTATACATAATTAATGAATCAATATTCAATAACGCATTTGGGGGGAAAAGCAGGCGAAATTTTCTTTACAGACATTCACAGACAATCGCGAACAGCTCCTACGGTATTATTCATCATATACAGTATGAAATGTACAAGATATTAAGAACGACACTGAAAAAATAAAACGCAATCTGGACAAATCTAAAACGAGAAAAAGTATCTGGAAGAAACATCTGAAACCACAAGCGACGGCCACGTATAACGCGTAAATAAATTTGGAAAATCTGGTGCGTCGCTAGATTTACATACACACTTCGTTGTAAATAGCATGAATACGTAATGCGGTAGAAAATCAAATGGTATACAACCGCTCTACGTTATACTATGAGGGGTTAGTTTAGTCGGAGAGAAGTAAAGTAACTTTGCGCAAACGACCAAGAAAACCAAACAAGACCCGACAACGTCCGAACAGACGAATCTAGAATTAAATTAAAATGGAATAGCAAAACACTATTACGATTACAATATATATGTAGACACCGAGGGAAACGTATTTTAAACAAGGAAACTTCAATATAACAAATATTATGTTCATACGAAAATATATTTTTTCGTTATTGCACAAAAAGGCTCAGATTTTCAAAGAATGAAAAAAATCTACCTACTGAAAATCTGAAATACAATCTTGTTATGAAATTGAAAAGAAATTTCACACATATACACGTTCGCATATTACAAACAAGGCTCTTTTAAAAAAAAAAAAAAGCGAGAGCGCGGATTGCCGCTGACAGGTGTCTAACAGTTAAAAAGTATAATACAGACTCGGAAGCACAAAGCGACTCTGGCGTTCTGATAATACGAGCTCGAAAGTATACGTCCATCACTCTCTAGGAGTGAGCGTATTGTGCAAATATAATATTGAAATATACAATCGATAATAATAATATAAATAAGTTCGATTCATCTCGTACGATATATGCAAATGTATTCCGCTTCCATTGCTCGTGCTCGCGGCAGCGAAAGTGTTTCACGGTTTGCGTTATTAATTGGCCAATTTGTGCCCTAGGCAAAGCTAACATCTCTCGCACAAATAATGTTTAGTTTAGGCAAACTCGGTCGATCCGATCGAGGTGGCTTTGTAGAAGCGGCAAGGGAGTCAGAGACAATAAAAAATAGGAACGGTGAAATCTCGAGCACATACATAGATCTGCATACATTTTTCAATGTGCCACAAAAGAACTCGCAAAGGTGCGAGTCGCATTTTTTCCGAATATCGGAAGTATCTTTTGAATTTTTGATCAAAAGAAAAAAAATCACGTATGGGCGTAACGTGTTAATTGATTTTGTACGAAACGTGTTTCATATTCAAGGGTATCATTTTAATTGAGCGGAAAGAAATGCGAAAGATAACGAGAAGAACATAATGGGGAAATAGAACGAAAACGACCAAAACGGATACAAAATAAATAAAATATATAATGGTGAAGTGGAAATTTTCATATTTCGTACCGCGAATGGTATAAATGTTGAATTTTTTCTGATAAAACAAAATATAAAAAATAAGAAAACACAAAGCTATGCTAATGCAATCTTTCGAGACTCGTTAAATGTGCGAATTGAAAATGGTTAATATAGCATTTTGGTTGAGAGCGTAATGAGCAAATAATTTAATATGTAAGAAGGAGAAAAGTTCGCGTCCCGAACGCCTAGTTCGAATAAAACAAAAACGTTCAACTTGAAAAAAAAACGAGAAGAAAATTCAAATTAACATCGGAAAAAAGATTCCTGTCGAAGTAATGTTCCAAATTTACTTTATTATAATATAATAAATTTTACGAATTCGCTAAGCGTTTTTAAAATTACTAAGTTACGATATTTAAAAGTATACATTTAATACGAAAATCTTAATCGAATACATTCGAAATGACAAAAAAAATCGTAAATACGAAATCACTAAATATAAGCCGAGGGCTAAATTCTTCACAAAATAAAGTGAAAAGCTTAAAATCACGAATTTTGTTCTCGCACTTCGTAAAAACGACGCGCCACTTTTATAGCGAAGTTCACCCTCTGTAGTGAAAGCGCCGCGACCGCTGCAGAAGGGGCACGTTGAGGTGAAAATCGTGATGGAAAAAAAATGTAACGAAAAAAAAATGAACACATAGAAACGACGCCAAACCCATGAAACGAGTCAATATCCGGTCAAAGGGATTGGCGTTCGACGGACATTGGATTTCTGATGTATTGATAAGCAGGAACTAATCAACAAACTGCTATAGGCGAACGTAGTCCTGTCGGTTCCGGGAAAACCTTTACCGATAAATCCGCAGAGAATAGACTGTACGAAAAAATAATAATGTACACGAGATAAAGCATTTTTTTCTCATCTATTGAATCGGTAATTTTTTTTTCAGCGCTCGCTTATTTCAATTGAAATTTTATATGATGAGATTTTCATAGGAATATATAAAGTAATATAATATTAAATTTCTAACCGCGAGACGAAAAGCGCAACACATTCCTGTCTTATTATTCAAACGAAATTCATATTCAAATTTCGAAACGGAAAAATTTACATGAAAAACGATACGTGAATATTTTGCTCGGGTGATAAAATCATATATGAAATTTTATTTTGGAGATTTAAATCAAATTAGTGTCAGTAATAAACGTTCAATTCAAATCACCTATAAGGAAATAATTGGATTTTTTCTTCGATATTGCATAATCCCAAATCGTAAACCTCAATTAAAACTTTTCATATTACGACCGCGGCACATAATCATCGCCGAAAGCTATAATATTGGAAATCTGAAAACGGCTCGACTAAATTGCCAAAGCCTGTTTTTAGAACTGAAAATGCTCGAATTGAGAATAGGCCAATGCGGAAATGGACGTTCGAGCCTAGTTGGAAACAACAAAGTTGTGACGATATTCATTCAAATTCAAAGGATTCCGAATTATCAAACCACTAAATATTATACCTACGTGAACTTTGCGACTTTTTTAACATTTCAAAATGTTCGAATAAAACAAAGGTTACATCCGAATACACGCGCATATACACTCAATAAAAGCATCATAGATATAAAACAACGGTCGAAAGGATGCCCCATAAAAATAAAGATATCAAGAAGGAATAAACGACAAACAGAATTTATAACTAAGCCTACGGGTATTATTCTCAAGATGAGTCTCTTCAACGAATGGGAGTCCCGCGAAGAAAAAAGCAAAGGTGAGGCGATCAATATTTAATAACGTCCTCTCGCTATAACGACGGGTTTTCATCCGCAGTTTCGTATTATTTCCTATTTTCTTTTTTTTGTTGCCAGACCGTACTTTTTTTTCGGTACTTTTGCAGAAAGAAAGTAAGTAAGTAAGGCTCTCATTTCCGCAGAGGGTTTCCCCCCTTTCATTTCTGAAGATAAAACGTTTCGTGTTCGCTGTTTATGGTCACTGATTAGTGGCAGCCATTACGCGAGCCTCCAATGGCTTTTTTACACGCTTTTCCCGATGGACAATTTTTTTCGCGCAATACTGAAAAATTCACCTCTAATATTGGGTCCGACGAGTCTATTCCGAACGATAAAAACTAGCAGTTTGAACGGTTGTGAAAAAATACCAACCGACTCTGAACAAACATTTAATAGAGATAAAACGTTTTGAAACTAATTTAGATTTGAAAGTTATACAACACACAATATACAATTAATCAAAAGGTTTTACAGCTGAAAGCGTTGTTTTGAATTTGAATATACGTATCTGACTCATGCGATTTGCTAGCATGAAATTAATGTTTAGCAATTTCGATTTAACAATAAGATTAAACTTATGAAAGATAGAGAGAAACACGTGGTATTTTTTTTTTTTTTTAGTTGAAAAGGTAATATTATGTTTTAGAGTGCATAAAAATGAATTTGAAAAACTTACCCTTCCCATGCAACTGCTGCCGATTATCCGCTCCTTTCAAATTTTCTGCCGTATGAACAAGTTCGTCCAATTGAGGTTTCTTCTGTTCCAGTTCTCGCAAAACGTTCTGGAAATCGTAACAAGTACTTCATTAAAATATATAAAAAATATAAAACTTTTCGAACTACATAAATGAACACAATAGCTCCGTAACATCTAATTGTAAGGTAAAATGAGGAGTTAATATCTTTGTCAAGGTTTCGGTAACGATCAACTCAGCCGTTTATTTCCCGAAACTCGAAGACGAAATTTAGCCCGAAGCACAATCCATATAAAGGAAACTTAACTCAACTTGGTCGGCGACCACAATATGCGAGGTGTATATCTCCGGGCTTAGGTACTTTTCACGAAGAGGTTACGTTTCGTGATAAATAAAGTTTTCGTCTCGAATGAAAACGCAACTTTTACCTGAGACACATAATACATAACATAAACGTCGTATAGAATATAGCACACATGTGATATCATACCGAAGAAACTTTACTGACATTTGAGGCGCACTTATAGCAAATTACGCTATTCGACCGCGGAAAATCCACCCTTTGTGTCGCAAATCAGAACGCCATGACGATTTTCATATTTATGAAGAGAAGGAGTTTTCAGCGTGCAACTTAAATGTGTGTATGGGTTATCAGAATCGTGCGGTATATTAAAACAGAGGGGGCGCTTAATAATTTTGCATTACGAAAACGGAAGTGCAATTAAAAGTTGCGAGAGTTCACACGGTGAAATATACGTTCATTAGGAACTTCGCTGCGCTGTCCTAAACGTAAAAGATAACAGAAAACAATTTCTCAAATGTATACATTGAATTTAAAAATGAACCTTGTGCTGGGTAAACGAAATAAAATGAAGAAAAATTTATTCTAAAATATTGAAATGTATGTATTGTACATAAATCTTAAGGTAAAATGCAAGTCAAACAAATTTATAATCAATCAATCAATAATTCCAAGGAGCAAAATTTCCAAAGGGGAAGATCGAAATGTATTCTCTCGATAATAAATTTATTCGACGCTCGCAGACATTCGCCAAAAACGTACCAGAAGCGTAAAAGAAAAGAAATACCTCATGGAAAAATAATGAAATTCATAAATTTTGAACATTTCGAATGACGAAGCGGTGAAAGGCCTACCAGACGGACACGAGCCCCGAAAAGTTGCGTTAAATTTAATCTAACGAGCCATCGGAGCCTTTTCACAAATTATACGATTTTGATTTTTACAGTCAACTCAACAGAAAAGTTATTTAATTTAAATTTCGTGTACAGAATTCTGTGAGCAGTGCAGAAACTTAACTCTCCCGTCGAATTTCCGAAATTTCAAACGTGCGTAAAAACTTTCGCCGATAGCTGAATCGGGATATGAAAACTATAAGCACTATTTCATATTTTTTACATTCATATAAATGAAGACATATTTAGGTCCCAACGAAGAAGATTCATATATCTAATATATTACACTAACGTCAAAAGAAACACGAAAAAGAGTGAAGGAGTCAATTTTACGCTTCTTGGCTCTGCACAGAACGAAATGAAATAGGATAGTCAGACATTCCAACTTCCACTTTTTCTTCATACCAGTTCTAATATTATATTATATAAGACACATTCATCCTTTTTTTTCAAAACGTCTATATTACTATCGTAACAACTTATTCAAGCATGATATCATCGTAAGCTACATACATAACCACACTCAATACAACCTATAATCATATCCATAATTTATATTGTATATAAAACATCTAGCACGCAGAAAGCAGAAACAACTTCATATCAATTTCCCAATGGAATTATTTATACAATAAATCCAAACAATCTGAATATCGCATCATGATTATTTAAATATATAACACGAACCACAATACAATAACGAGCAAGTGCGTTATAAAGAATGAAGATCCATTAATCGTGCACAATATCAATCGACGTCTATGAAACCGTACACCATCGATCATCGTTCGCAACATACGACTTTAACGATCGCCTAATCAACTCACAACATGAAAATACGTAATCGAGCCAAACAAAATACGCTGCGCTTAATTAACAAACACACTCCAGACTCAATAAACATCTAGAGTCGCTCCAACTCCTATCGCAGAATCGGAGCCTCCCACAGGACTTGGGATGCGGAGCTGAAGCAGGACAAGGAAAGGGATTGTTAAGGGAAAGGTTTTAAAAGGAGCCGGGCGTATCCTTGAAAAGGCCAAGATAACGTATGCAAAGTGTCATTACACCCGGAGTTCGGTCCCAAGTTCAATATTACTATACACTATGCGAGGAGTGTGGGCGAGGGGGCGGGAAACGAGGGGGTTCGTATCCCTCCCGTTCCCGAACTGGAAGAGGGGAGTACTATGGAAGGGGAGTTTGGGGTGAAGTGGGATTGTGGAGGGCGAAAGGAGGATGGAAACGGGAGAAAGCGAGGTCGAGGGGAAGCCGGCTCGTGGAATAGGTGCTCGCCAAACCAGGGTGGAGGGAAAAGGATGGATAAAGGGGACAACCCTTGCCAGGTGTTCTACGATAGAATTTTGCAGACGCTTTTTGGTTTATAAAAAAGGTGTGTTTTTTAATGAAATTGTTGAGAAAGACGTTATTTTTTTATTTATCGTGAAACTTGCATACAGTTTATTTTCATTATTTAATGAAATACTTGAGAAATTATTTTCATCTAACATTATCAAAAAAAATGTCTAATAATAATTAAAAAATAATCTCGTGAGCGCGAAAAATTCAGTAATAATGGAAAATATTCTTTGAATGCTAAAAATACAACTAATTTCTCATGTGTCAATTATCGTAAACAAAAACGATGTTACTGTGCATATAAATTTCATAAATCATTAATTTAAGCATTGTAGCATATCATCCAAAGCTGAAAGACTATGAAAAGCATAAAAATAATGAAAAATTATATCATCAAATGAAAGCATATACACTGTATATTAAATAAAAAAATTAACTCTGCACACAGACAAATAAAAGCAAATATAGCAATCATTTCAAACAACATTCATCAAACTTCCACAATGTTTCTATTATACGCACTCGATTTCTCGGAAAAATGCCTTTGTAAAACACATTAGTCGAAAAACAACAAGCAATTTCACATACTCAAACTCGCTCCAAGCCGATCGAAAGTCACACTTCAGTTGAAAAACTTAACCTTTTGCACTCTCCGAAATTCTCTAGTTTCCTACAAGTCTGCAATGTTTTTCATAAGTATTTTAAAATTACGAATTTTCAAGTAATAAAATAAAATCCTTTTGAAAGTGATTTTTTATTCGAAAAGTAGTCGAGTGCGACCCAACACAGAATTACAGAAAACAAACAGTTGTCGAGTTCAAACTGTACAAGTAATTCAAATGATCGAAAAGTGGAAAAAAAAATTTAATCGTTCCACGAAAGGACCGCGAACCCTTCGATTCGACGCCTCTGAGCGTCAGAGCCCCTCACTGTTTCACTTTCTCCGTCGAGATCAATAAACGGGCGGGCAACAGCTGATCGCGCGCCGCCGACGCTTTTTCAGCCCTTTTGATTCATTCTCGTGGATTTTTCACCGGTCACTGCCACACTAAATAATACACGAACGACGCGACCCACCCGAATCACGGAACACGCCCCCTATGCTTAACGCCGAAACGATGACGATGGAAAACCGGCGACTGTCGCATTTCGATCGAATGTAGTTGCCTTTCACGTTTTTTTTACTGCAGTGATTCAATTAATGCATAATATTAAACATCTACATATATAACGTATAATGTTAAACTTGGAGGGGATGAAAGGTTCGATGAAATTGACCCGATTGCAATTTCATCCTTTAAAGTGGAGGGTATGGCGCTCCCCTATCTTTTTTCGCGTCTTATCTGCTCATTTGATACACTCGCTGAAAAGTCGCTTCAATGAATGTTACATGTACCTACATTTCGTATACTGCAATTTAATATAACTTTAACGAAAATTTTATACAATTCAATCATTCAATTTTGATTGTTTATTCATAAGTCGAAAAGTTAATACAATTATAGATCAAATACGTATACGAACGATGTCAAAATCAACCGCATTCCCATCGCGCCGAACAAAGTTCAAAGGGAGGCCACTTAACGTAAACTTTCGACATATCCCTGTAATAATTCGACAACTTTTTCAGTTAAATTCGGCGCGTTCGCCGCAGAAGGGCCGCATAAAAAACAACCCGCACTTTTATTTTCAGTGTCGTCTCGCTCGTTTCCCATTACGAGCAGGACCTCGAACGGCCTTTATTATCGTCATTTTCACACTCCATCGTCGACCGAGTTCCCCGCCAATTTTCGAACCTGGCCACAAAGGCGAAAGTTTCGAGCCCGACATGCACAATTACGGCCGAAACGAGAGATTGATGGGCGCGGAGGGAAAGGGGGATGAAAATCGGTCAATTAACGTAAATCCTTTCGGTCAAAACACGTGGAAAAACAGTGCGTTTATCATGTTTGTCGAAAGCCCGCGAGACGTGGACGAATGGACTCGCACAATGCTCGAAAGGACGAGATTATCCTGGGCGGTTCGGATTACGGACGACCGAAACACGCGTCCCCGGGGCAGCATTAAGCCCGCTGAAAAAAAATATATGTATACACGGAAAATAAAATACGACCGGGAGGAAAAAAAGCTGGGAAAATCCGCAACGATAGTAGAAAGTCGAGGGGGAGGGAAAAAAGCGCCCCGATGACCCCACGGTGATGCGATTTAAAAGATCTCTTTTTTCGGAGCCCCGCACGCTTGGAAGGACGACATTAGCTCGGAGCAAAAACGCAAAGTAACCCCTTTGTGGGAGAGACAACGTAGATGATCGAGTTCGTGAGGAAGTTTAATGTAATTTTCAAATGAGTGAATACTTTTAGAGATGAAAAGAAATTTTAGAGAGTACGCAGCAAACATGAGATCGCTGATCGCATTTGAGGATATCGAAATAATACGTTCCACGAATATTAATATTTGAATGAATCACATTGAATAACGTTTTGAATCAACATTTCCATTCATTCCAATATGAATTTTATATTTTCGATAAAATATAAATAGACCCATTCAAATACACGATGAAAACATCACGTGATTTTCAGCCATATTCATATGTCGACAATCTTCATTCTTATAATTTAATAAACGAATAAGCGGTAAAATTTGAATATAATTAGCAGACGTCCATCATCAGTTTGTTTATACTTTTATTTCTGCCTGAGGACCCACAATGGGCATTCGTTCGGAAAGTTTCTAACTGGGTCTGACGCGAGAGATGGGGATTTAATTAATTACGCTATCTCCGCAATAATTCAGATAAATTATCAAACTAAACACACAAACATACACACCCCCTTACGAATACATTTGATAACGTACAAACGGTAAAATTTTATTTCGACAGCCGATGTCAATCGTCTAATAAGGAAAGATCATAGATATCGCGATAGCGTGCCGTCCTTTCTCCCTTATTGAAATCGAGGGTGCGGTTTTGACGCAATCGATCATTACTGAACTTCGACATCAATTCGTAATCAAATATGCAATTTCCTTGTTATATCCGTATTATATTGTCCCCGACGTCTAATAAACGATTCTCGGAAAGCGCCTCGCGTTACGACCGGGTACCATTACGGAGCGCAAGTGGAAAACTTTGCTTCGGAGGAAACGATGCATTTTCTTCGTGACTTTCGCATATTGCATTATTAACGATCTCCTCTCAAATTTATTCAATTCGTTCGAAATACTTTCATGTCGTAACGAGTGCGGTTCGAAACTGAATATTTCAGTGGAAGTTGTACGCTCTCTCTTTTGATTAAGTACGTTCGAGCTAGAATTCGAATCGAAAAATTCCACGATGAATTGGAACACTGAAACATTGGAGCGCTTTTAACGACTGAAAACGTCCGGTTAAATTATTCAAAAATAAAACACCCCTTTGTTCTTGTCGGGTACATCGTTAATTGAGTTTCGAACGCTCCCAAATGAGTTATTGATTGTTATCAACCCCTCTCGTCCCGCCGAGTCCATGGACGAAGCGCAAATCCGATTTAGATATTCAGAAACGAATCAAGAATTTACGAAAAACATCAAAGCAAACACAAACAAGAGCCGTTAAACGAATAAATAAATACTAAATCGAACGTATTCAGAGGAGCGTAAATGAAATACGACGTTTACTACGCGCGACCACGTGGACGCTCATTGTGAACACAGTTTGCAAAGTATTCGCATACACACATACGTCGCGCAAACACATCGTGTGATACATGCTATTCACAGATTGAAACACGTTTCTACTATACAAAAGCATATTTTATTCATAAAAGCCAATACAGCATTATATAATACGTTTTTCGTACAAAAGAAAATTCGCATTATACAACCGAAAAAAAAGGTAAATTTGTAAAACAAAAAAAAATCAAACAAAACACTCTGATAAGCTTTCGAAGTTTACACATCGAAAACTGCGAAGCGCGTATATGCAGACGACACACGTACGCATACATTACATAAACAAGCGCAATTTCGAATACTTCATCACAAAAGCTATACACACACTGCACTTACATTAATCGCAGAGTTATACGAACGAACGAAAAAAATAATAAATACAACAACGATCTAGAAAAATTCACACGTAGGTGAAATGCGGCGAGAGCGCGCCGTGCGTCTATCGACCTCTTCGTGCGAGACTAGATACAAACCTAACCTAACTTTGGAGGCTTTCGCCGCTTTTCGCCGGGTGCGGAGGGCGAGGGGAGACGGGGGACGAGGCGGAGCAGGGGTACTTCGGAGGCAAGGGAAAATTCGGAGGCGAGGGAAAATTCGGTGGCAAGGGAAAGAGGGTCGAGGAACGCGAGTCGACGTAGGGAATGCCGCGGGTGGCGGGCACGTTTCGGAGAAGGGCCAAGACCGTGTCCCGAGGTGGAAATCGGGGGACACGCCGACTGTTGGGGATGGGACACCTCGGGCCCTAAAGCCGGCCTGACGACGGACAAGTTTTGACGCGGACGCCCTACGAAAAGACTTCCGATGCGTGTGCGCGTCGCCCAATAATGGGTCAGAGGTGAAAGAGTGGGCGAGTCGCAGACGACTTTGAGGCGAGTTCGACGAAACGATTCGATAGATACGCGAGTGTGTATAATGCGAATTTTCGTATGGAAATCGCACTTTTGCTCAGTAAGTAAATGTATAAATTAATTATTTTTTTTATCGTGATTTTTTTTCGAAGTTATTAAATATATAGCAAAATAGATCGAACGCAAAAAAGAGACACGGTTTCGTTTACAATGAGTCTGTGAAAAATCGACCGCACAAAGAGGTCAGGCATTCGAAAAATTTTTCTCCCGTCAACGGTTACTTTACATGAAAGCCAGTAACGGTGACTCGTCGATTCTCCGCGTCGAAATGAATCCACTTCGTCAAACTTTCATCGCAAAACGTCGACGCTAAAGAGAAAATATATACGTATAAAAAAATATACGTAAGCGTACATAACGCGAAACGATACGCATCAAAGGACTTTTTCATACTAGACGTGTCCGGACGAGAAACGAGCGCCAGTTAAATTTTACAGCGAAAAGAACGTAAAAAAAGGAGCTTCTGCACAATGAAACAGCACTTAAGCTCGTATATTATTCGATATATAAATTTGTATTTACGCGTGTATAAATTTCTTTTATACGCGATATATACAGGTGAAGTTTGCGTACATATTTACGCGAGCAAATGTTTACACTAAGAAGGGAAGCACGTATACGTACGAGGAAAAAACGAGCGTCTGCGAAGACGGTACGAGGAGAGCTTTCACCTAAAAGAAACCCGTTCGAAATTAACGACGTTAACGTGAAAAGCCGTTTTCAACTGCCATTGTCGAGGGTGTAAAGAAAATGCGAGGTGGTACAACGGGGGGGCATCAACACGTAAATTAGGATCGGGCCTCGAAGCTACATAAATCTCCCGGTCTTAATTGCACATACTTTAGCCCTTTGCGAAATTGCCGATTAAGAGACGACGTCGTATTCAATTATGCTAAAGAAAATTTCGTCTATCCATAAAGTCATATTAAAATACTGGGCGGTGGGGCTTCAAACAAACGGCGAGGTATGTCGAGTTCCTGAATTATTCACATAGATGTCGGGAATGGAAAATTACAGCTGTTCTATAATTTGATTCTGCGGAGTTGAATGAAAAATGTGGAGTGTATAATAAATTTAATTTTCGATTAAAAAATTTTCATGTGGATAATTTCACGATACAGGATTTATTTTCCAAACGCAATCATCTAATTATATTTCGAATACTGATCCGAAAATAGCCGCCGCAATCAAATTCAACAACTTCAAATCGAATAAAAAATCGTATAATTTTATAGTCAGTCGTAAAATTTCAGGCTCATTTCCACAATCACATAATTGCACAGAAACATTTAGCAGTGCCAATGAAATATAATTGCACTATGCTTTTACCCTCTAATAATCCACAAACCGCTTGTGATATCTCGAAATCAAATCAATATTCCTTCCCAAAATATTTCAATTAAATCAAAGCTCATGGGTACATCTGTATGAGAAAAATTGAAGGACATTAAAAAATATACAATTCATAGGTATACCACATGATGTTAATAATAAGACACTAAACAGAATGAGCTTCGGGCACGTCTCAATACACTCGACAAAACATTCTGCGAAACAAAAGCGAACGTGGACGTGACGAAATCCCGCAATAATGGTAATCCTCGCGAGGAATTCCTCAGATATTCCCCAGAAACGGGATTACAACAGCGCGTTATAACCGAGGACTTCATATTCAAATTCTCTCGCGTGTTAATCCATCATCGCGGATTACTTTTGTTTATATTTTATAAACGATCCATAACGAGGATGCACGAGACCGAAAAACGGCTGAAAGGAGATTCGATTCCCGCTCTAATACGCAAATAATCGAAAATCTACAAACGCTCAAAATCGATTAATGGAAACAGCTTGACATTTGAAGGAGCATAAAAGAAAACCGATTCGTTGAATTCGTAAGTAGCTTATCATCACACGTGGCTTATTATAGAATAGAAATAGAATCACTCGAGAGCGATCGTATGAATAAAATGAAAAACGGCCGCATTTTCATATATCATTTTCGAACATTTCGATTATTCCGATCGATTTCTTAAGCGGCTCATACGTAAAAGTCTCGCGTACACGAACAACCGTGCGATATTTATTACACAAGCAGAGACACAACTAGAGAGAGAGAGGCTACGAGGGCCATTACCGAAAATCACTCGCACCGAAAAATCTCTACAAATCGTAAAACTGAAAGGGTGGAACCGAATATTTTGCCGCATAAAAGAAAAGAAGCGAAAAGGCAAAAACGAAGGAGCGCTCCGATATATTGAAATAAAATTTATAGGAGACGGAAGCGAGAGGAACGGGCGCAATATCCCGGCCGAGGGCTTAATCAGAAAAAAAATCCTAGAGACGAGAGCGAGATACTGAAAAGGAGACCAGCGTAAAGGGAAGACATGGATGACTTTGATACGTGTTCAGCATAAGGGATACACGAAATCGCTAGTGCCGCTCGACGCCGGTATTAAGAAAACAAAAATGTTCTTGCGGCTTATTCAAAACGTGCAATCGATCATTTAGAAATAATAAAACGGATCAAAATACAATTGCTTTCATATCCGAATATACAAAATTGGCAATAAAAATTCAAAAAAGAACACACGATAAAACTCACCAAACTCAAATATGTAATAAATAAAATAAAAAGTTAGTAATAAGCAATGTCGAAATTTAATAAAAACTTTTCAAACTTTTTGGTTACCTGATAAATCGATAAGGACGAGTAAATTGTGAAATGCGAAATGCGAGCCCCCCTTTTCACAACTGGGCGGAAATCAAAAAAATAAAAGAGTGCCGGTAGTAATATGTATTATATCTAAAATGGGGGAAAAGTTGCTTCAAAGGGAATGAAATGAAAAAAAGAGGAGAGTGTGTGCGGTACAGAACTTATACAATGGTGCGATGGTGAAGTACGAACCCGCGTCATATTACGTGTGACGTTTTCCGATAACCGCATACGCGTGTCGAACTGAACGATAATTCGTGTGTCAAACGTGTCTTGATCCAAATCCAGTTGATCCATGTTCGATGTATAATGTGATTAAATACTGCTACGAAAATTGACAGCAAATATTTTGTTTTTGTCGAATTTTGAGATTCGATTAAACGAAGATAAATCTTTTTTTGGTGGAAATGAAAATGTGCAATCAACATCTCGATCACTAATTTCGTTCTCACCCTGAAAAGATTTATCACTGAAGGTGACTCGAATCTCGAACGTTGGCACATACAAAAAAGGTTTGCCCGTTGGAAATTAGACGTAGAAGAAAAGCGATACGGGTTTATCGGCTTTCGACCGGAATTATACTCTGTCCAAGGAAAAGAAATAAAACAGAAACACTAAACTTTTGATGAATCAAACTTGTTAAATTTTGCCGTTATTAAAAATTGCGGAATTAAATCTTTTAATGTTAACGTACATATGTTAATGTGAATATATTAATGTATAAAATGCATCCTTCGTGTATACAAATGATTGTAGTTGGAATTGTGAAAATCTCGCCTTCCATGTGCTGATTACAAGAAGCGTATTCTGAAACCAACTATTCATCAGGTGCGAGTAAAATATGAATACAGAGGTAGAAGCTCAATAGCAACAAAGAGATGAGCATTTAATGAAACGCTGAATAGAAGAATACTATACTCAAAGTGCATTCGTTGTACGTGTATTACAAGATTGAAAAGATAAAATGAAAAAATTCTACAATGAGATTTTCAATATCTTTTTGAAATCAAAAAATATTGTGTGATGAAAAAACTCAATATAACGAGCTGTATAAAAAGAAAATTTTAAAATAAACTAACAAAATTGAAACCATTAATTTATAACGAAATAGATACCTGTGACAATTCTCAATGGCAATCTATTGAGAAATGGAGGGCTTTCTAGTATAACTTACGTAAAGTTTGACAATGTGCCAACTTCTACGATACAAAACCAACGTATACTTCTCTATTAAAAAAAAGTAAAATGGAAAACGTGAGAGAGGAAAGATGTTCAATATTAGACATTTCTTTTTTTTCTCGATCTCGCAATGTAGGTTTTTTTTCGTTTTCTTTCGTAACGAGAAACTGTAACAACTATTGAGTCTCCTTCAAGCAGTTGCAAGTGGATACGATTCCGATAAATTCACAATATTTCACAAATAATGAAATACTACATGTGTATACACATTTAAATCGATGACTTTTAATAAAACTCAAATTATTATTAGAGACAATACATACGAACTGAAAATTAAATATACTTATGTGTATCAATTTTTAGACAGACCGTATTTAATATTTAAAAATACATGCATGTATTTATTAATCTTCCACACGTCTATATGAAATTTAATAATTTTAAAGTTTTAGAAATGGAATAGATTATTTTATATAATCCGTAATTTTCGCGGTTTTAATAACAATAAAATCATTGAATAATTTTTAAATATAAATATTCAAAAGAACATATTATCGAATAAAACGATTTTGAAATTTTCTTGTGAAATCACAGGAAAATAATGAAAATTTCACCAAATGACATCTTTAAACGGAATATACAAGCTTTTCCTGAAGCACCACCTAGGCTCAACGCGCCCCGAAGTTCAAGCACTTGATTTTAAGCTACGCCGATAGATGTTTCCGTGTCAGGAAAAAATTTAGTGCGAGACGAAAATAATTAAAACATGTAAATACCTTTTGCTTATCGAGGAGTTGTAAAATGTCATCGACATCTCCAACGAGAACTGTTTGTTGCCGCAACATGTCTTCTTCTCCAACCAACGTCAACCAATCTCGAATCTGAAATTAAACATAAAATATTTATCTCTGTTAAGATATTGCTAATGGTATTTTAATTAAAATATATGATTGTTTTCTTTCCATGCTACATTTTACACATAGGATTCGAGATAATTAAACATGTTTCCCGGCCATTAAGCAACAAGAAAAAGCATTATTTGTAACAATGAATTACCAGAAATAATGAAATAGTCCGTGTAGTAATTAAAGTACAAAACAGGAATAGGGGAATGGTAAATTTTACTCTTGAAACGAAGGCAGAAAAAGTTTACCCTAGCTTCGGTGAAATAATTGGTCTTCGGGTGATGCACTTTCGCTACATTACCACGGTCTGCGAACTCGAGAAAACTTTTCCAATACATTACGGTTGTGGAAAACTAACATTAAAAAAGAAAAACAGTAGCTTACTCTCGAAAATAGAATTTTCTTTCTAAATTTGATAAATATGTATGAATACCAAATATGAATAAAATGGATTGTAATTTATAAAAAATAAAGTATTGATATTGTAAATTGTGTTAAGTACGTATAGTAGTTCGATAGTACCTACATACGTAGTTTCGGAAAATATACGTACGAATATAAAACAATATTTCATGACAATATTGACCTATTTTAATACGAACAATATTATTAGACCCATTTTCCTTGCGCAATAAATGATTTATTTTTCTTATTTTCTGATA
Organism: Cheumatopsyche charites; assembly: GCA_024721215.1. Lineage (NCBI taxonomy): Eukaryota > Metazoa > Arthropoda > Insecta > Trichoptera > Hydropsychidae > Cheumatopsyche > Cheumatopsyche charites. The sequence goes on from CM045578.1 coordinate 5,766,572, forward strand.
ATCCTGATAAAAAGAAATAAATAATAGAATGAATATTTTATGTATTGTGTGATAGGAAAATTCTATATGACGTACATCTTATGAACCATAAAGAATCCATTTTGCCTATCTTACATAAAAAAAAATAAAAGTATAACACAACAAGCGAATAATACAAAGCAACATGTTCATGTTTCTCATTCTATCAACAATCTATCTAGTACGAATGATACAGATGCGTATTTACGAAAAATATATTATATTTCAATCATACATTATTAAGAATCGCACGAGCATACTGTACACAATGGGTATGAAAATAAAACGAACCAAAGCATACATATAATAAAACACACAATGGACAGGGGAAAAGCTACATTTTCCACCGGCTTCGAAGCAACAATGTAACGTCGTTTCCTCTCAGACGATCTTTATTGCATATTTTATTCGAAGACGACGAAAGCACGTCGTTCCTCAAGCATCAGAACAACGGAATTTCATTGCTTTTCTCGTGGATGTCGATATAAAACTAAAAAGCGGTTAAAGACGACTATTCGCTCAAGATAACCGATACGCGAACGATGAAACGGCAACTATTATGACGCCGTAAAAAGTCCAGATCGAGTCTTAAACTCTCCGAAGAATTTAATATTGAAAAATTTATCAGATTTTTTTTCCAAGATTTATGATTTAGAATAACACACAGCCAAAAAAGAGGACACATGACAGCTAAAAAAAAACAAGTAAACAAGAAACGATTTAAGACAAAACGACACACCTTAGACCTAATTACACAACCAAATCCCATCACTCTCGGACAATCATCGCTAATTGGACTAAAAGGGGATGGCGTTTCCGCCTGAAGATCAAAGCCGTTTTTCGGCTGAGGAAATTTTACACAATCCCACCGCACAAACAAAGAGGCAAAGCTCTCGACAGATAGGCTAAACACGAGAACAGGGTGGGACGGTGGTGAGGTTTAGGCTCGTTTCAACCCTTTCGGATGTCACCTGCGTAAGACAACGTGCGAATCGAAATATGGTCGTTATGCGCGCGATGTGAGCCCGCAAGGGTCGTACGTAAGGAATAAGGGCGACGAGTACATACCGAACCGAAGAATTCCCTAATAACATTCTTGTCTTGTGCACAAACGAGTCACCTTCTTGCTCACGTCTCCCGTACACATACATAAAACATTATGTTCCCGAGTTCCGCGTGCATGTGTGTGTGTTTCAGGTCCGACACGATGGATTGTCTTCGAAGGTACAAGAATAATTTCGCAAGGGAAAAACATCGTTAGGTCGAGACGTCGTCGGTGGACGTCGGAAGATTCGGTAGGTGTGTGTTTTATTTTAGGAAATTACGAAGATCTATATATAAATTATTAATTTCTATTGATTAATTTCTTGTTATTGACGAGAAAATGTCTATCTATCAAATACGCGCTAATTAGACAACGCGAAATATACGCACATGAAATTGAAGCAATATAGAATATTATTCATTAGTACATCGTGTCTGTTCAGTGGCGCACCCAATAAGGAACCTTATGTAAATATGTATTATGAACATATAGACATGTATTGAGGAAAAATTTTGTTTTCTTTTTATCAAACTAGCTTTCAGAAATAGATAAATGTTATTACATTTTTATGAATTCACCCATAGAAAATATTCTATGTACGTCACTGTATCTGCTTATAAACACATTCACACATTATCACAGATAACGAATAGAAACACAAACAAACACTGAAAGGAATTAGCCAACACATAAACATAGATACCATAGAATATGATTCCTAGATATTTGACGCTACATTCACAAAACTAAATATACAATAAAATTTTGTTAACATGTTAAAATCAAAATTTTCAATAATATTAATTTATCATATGTCTTCAATGAATAACTCGTAAAATCCGCACATCAAATAAAAAACTACCAATATGCAGAGAAATCGTCCCATCGACGACAGACGAAATGCACAAGATAACTTCTGAGAAAAAACAAATATAAAAAAAAAAATAAGAAAATCGAGCTAAATAATGGAAAAATCCGATTCGAGGCGTAAACGAGACTCATTTCTCCCCAAGACTAGAAGGTTTGAATAAAAGGGGGCGAGAGGAAAAGTACTCTGCGCGATTGAGGCACGAGCGATTTGTACGTTCGACCGCGAGATATGCGGACGATAAATCAGGGACGCGCGATAAATGTGGATTTAGAGGATTTGCAGATGTGTGTTCTTTTATGTTTTTTCGTTTTTATTTATCACTTTCTTTACCTGAAGCACCGTCTTGTCGAATGATGCTAGAAGGGCTGCCGATGGTACCGCGGACGAGGGGCTCAGTCGCACGGGGGCGCCGGCCCACCTCTGTCCACGACCATACGAAGAACTTGATGCTGAATCTGAAAATGGAAAATAAAAAAGATAATGTTAATTCGATTGTATTATATCGGAAAAAATATATTTTATATCTAAAATGAACAGAAAATATAAATGGAAAATGAACGTGTGATGAACACTGATACTCCAGTTATAACATTAAAAATAAGGTTATACTTTTAAAATACAAGTTTTCGATATCTTCTAAAATAATTTATATTGTATTTCAAATTCAATAAATTCCAATTAGAATCAAATTTAAAAAAACAATAATATTTAAACTTTCGAAAATTGAATCAAAGCACTTTGAAATAATTTGGATAATGGAATGCTTCAAACGGCTTAATAAAATTTTCAAAATATTAAATATGAAATGAAAAAACATTTCAAATAAATAAACGTATTTCTGAAAAATATATATACGAAGAATCGTATTAAGTATATCTATTCAGAAAAAAATGTGATTTTAGGCGTCTGTAACCCCACCATTACCGAAATCAAATTACAAGCGGTCTACTCGTGGGTATTTTTCAATTTGTGTCAGTCCCGTCAAAGGACCTCATCAATGTTAATGCGTGTCGCCAAAGGTAAAAAACATGCGGTTTTTTTCGATTTTCTGCGACATCAAAAGGGACTCAAATACATTTAATGCATACACACGAAAAGGGGAAATCCCACACAAAAGAGCGTTGGCGATTATTTTTCATACACGTAAAAATAACAATTCTCTGATACGAACTCGAGCAGCTTTGGAAACGTCACTTGAAGAAGGGGATCTAAAACCCATAACTTTCATAAAAACGACATTATTATTCGGTGCATGCAATTCAATAATACGCATTTCCGCAATGGTAAAAAGTACAACAAACACACCTTCGAAATTGCTTTCGGGTAGAAAAAATATACCTAATTCTGGACCTACTCCCCAAGCACAAATTTATTTTTCATTATGACAACGTCCAAAGACAACAAATAAATCGGAATCCGTGAGCGGGGAGTTCAAATCCTTCCCAACATAAAATTCAATTCGCCCGTGTCCCTTTGAGCAGTGCTTCTCAAATACATTCCCCAATCGAATGCATAAAAACATAGAAATAGGACAAATCCTAACGAGTTTTCCAATCAATTAATAAATAAATGCATCAAAATGACTTTAAAACGATGCATGTTGAAAACAATAATATTTTTGTGCGAACCTTTACTTAAGAGTGACTGGGTTCAGCTCCCGACGGAGATTACAACCCTGGAATACCAAGTAGATAAAAAAGGAAAGAAAAGAAATGATAAGAAATCTCAGAGCAGAAGAATGAGGGTTTACCCAGTGGATACGTATAACAATACGAACCAAAAAGGCACTGATCAAGTTGGAAAGTTGCGATCTTTGAGCTTTCAATGCGGAACACCTTGCTTTCAGATAAAAGTGTCAACTTTTCACCGCCAAAGTACGAGCCCTTCAATATCGAGCGAACATAAATACAAAACTATCTACAATATATTAAAACACACAAATCACATAGAAATCTACTGATAAATTCGTTTAATCTAAAATTGACTAAAAGGTGGAAGAGTATAAATTTGATTAAAAATGACACATTCTCGCTATTTGTATATAACAAACAAAGGTCGAAACGAAACATGAATTTTTCGAATAGTTTTTTTTAATTAAAATAATTTCAAATATATAATGTAAGGAATTTTATAATTCTTTAATTTAATGAAAAAACCGAACTTCGATCGCGTTCTGCAGAAAATTTCCGGAAACGAAATCGAAACTTTCACAGAGAACGAAGAATCAAATGATCCGTGAGAAATGGATTTTAATTAAATACTGATAAAAGCAACTCGGAATGGAAACTTTGCAAACTTCACTGAATCGACAACTTCTCTCAAACCTCTCACAGCAGATAAGGCCCCGTTAGCACTCGCTAAGCAATCACTAGTTATTTACGAAAAAAAAAACACTACAATCGGAAAAACGTTTAAAACCGACAATTCTATTTGCATAGGCGAGTGGTCGGTTTCTATTCACACACAATTTATCGAAGTCCATATAGAAAACGACTCTTACAGGGACACCCAAAGGGGGTTTAGTATGGGGGTAGTTTCGACAATCGACGGGTGTCGTGAGACCATCGTATATCATTTCCTCCTCGCTTGGCCGCCCACAATGAAAGACCACAAATGCAACTATAATAAATCAAAAGCACGCGTGAAAGTATGAAATCGGGAGCATATGTGATAGAGAGAATTTTTTTATTATTTATACTAGCTTTTGCTACTCCACATTGTTCGGGACTGTTCAAACTTTTTGTGATCAATAGAATTTTCCGTACCCGTAGTAAATTCTGTTGTGTGCGTAGTCCACGTATAATATGTTGTTACTTCTTCTCTACGGCTAAGGCAAAACCTTTCCAGAAGAACATACAACAATTCTAGAAAACATCACTGCTGAAGGATCGACTATTACAAAGTCTAAACAACATGAATTCATTTTAATTCATATAGAAAATTTCAGAGATCTAATTGAATTTAAACACGTATCAATACTAGAAGAATGAGTCGATTCGTGCGGCTGAAACTAGCATCTGCTACGACACGTAAAGCACACTGCACACTTCAGGACACTTCCGTATAACCGTCGTACACACTCGAACAGCGTGTCTTACGAGATTCGGCGGTTGTGTACCACTGGCACGAACAATGGACTGGAATGTACCGAAACCCGGTGTACAAGGGGGTGTACGAACGGCGAATTCTGCAGCTCGGCCATTAGCCGAGACGTGCTATGAAATGTTTAGGTCCCGCTTGTTGTGCATTTGTGTGTACATTGTATTGTACACGTGTGTGTATGTATTTTGCGGTATACCATACCGGATACACGTGCGTTGTAATGGCTCGATATATTTTTCCCATTAAGCGTGCCGCGTCGAATTAGTTAACGGACAGGGGATGCTTTGACGGGAGACCGAACGGGAAAAATTTCCTAGGAAAAGTCCCGAATGTGCTGCACATTAATCTAGCTGAGTGAGGATCGTTTACGACTAGGAAATTTATACGAGATTTTTCTCGGCGCTTTTTGATGATAGCTACCTGCTTGCAAATGCGGTGTCGTTTGCGGCTCGTTGGAATTTTCAATAAATCTCATATTATACGTGGAAAATATTACGAATGTTAAAATAAATTAGTAGATATAATATATCCATAAATACGTAGATTATTCAACAGAAAAATTACTTCAAGATAAAAATCGATATTCTGAAACTTCCATCACAAACGGATGAAACAAAATTAAATTAAAATCAAGAAATGTTTTGTCTTTTTAAAAGAACAAAAGCAGTAGATTTGAGTCTTATCTTGGTGCATTTCATTAATTCAAATTAAGTTTGCGCTTACCTTTGTTTTGATGTTCAAAGGAAAAAAAGGTGAATAAAAAGAGTCGCATTTAAAAGTATCGTTTTCACGCAATCAAAACAATCATCTTTCCAAACGATATAAAAAAATAAGAAGAAAAGAACGTAAAACACTGGAAAGAAGCGAGTTTCCGCATATACGAACACAAAAGAAAATTTCTATCGTTTAAAAGCTCCGTGGACGAACGCGAAGAGATTCTCGATTCACAGTCGAAAAATTATACAAACGTCCATCATAAAAGTAAAAAAAAAATACGAGAATTCGCAAGGAAAAATTTACAAGACGATATTTTTTTTATTATTGTTTGTTATGAAATACGCTTTGGAAGACGTAAGTAGCGTTTTTGAGTTGGAGAACAAAAAAGAAGCAGGGAGCCCAGAAAGTCCGAAAAGCCCTAGTGAAGGCTTCACAGGGCCGGAATAAACTTTTAACGAGAAAGACCCCCGGCTCTAAAAAGAGGAAGGATTTTGAAGGCGCCTTAAAAAAACTCAGCATACGGAAATAATACGCGAACCCCAACGAAACACACAATTTCCAAAAATAGGGAATAAACCCTCTTTATACTCGCATCAAAAATACGCCCTGTTAAAATTAAAATGTTCTTCATAATTCAGCGATAAAGTTGAATTGAAATTATATTATCCTTTGAAAACGTTCATGCCTCGAAGCGGATTGAATCTATTCCGTGACGAAAGATTCAACTTTTAATTCCTTTATTAGAAATTATAATTTTCCCACATCGAATTATCATACTGAAATTTCAAATAAATCCGTTTAAAATGAAAAAAAAATTCAAAAACAAGATTTAAAACCTTTTAATTAGAACGAAACGAAGCACTCGATCCTCAAACACTTCGTATTTTCGAATTAAACCTCTCAATGTGAAATAACGCAAATTGAATTAATCCGTTCCAAGCTACATAATTCGATGATTAAATTTAGTGAAATGTTCGAAATTCGACGGAACAATATCTATACGACTTGAAATAAAATACGACAATGTAGAATTCAAATTTATTTCATCATTTTTCTCATCTTTTTATGGAGTTGATCCAGCTGTGCACTGAACACCGAGTTTAACACTCATTCATATCGCACGGCAATGAATCTTCAGCGATACGTACTTGCACACACACACGAGTCACCTTAGCGAAATTAGTCACAACGTAACGTAACGTAACGTAACGTACAGGTCACCAACCACGGGTAACTAACCGTAACAGGTGTGACGAATGGCGGGGCCGCGGGCCGCCGTTTAGCCGAGGCGATCGTTTCAATTATTCACGTTTTCCCGAGAGCGGAACCGTTCGGAAAACCGCCGCCCACTTCCGCCCACCTGATATTGCTGAGGCACGTGTGCGTTGCCGCTCGTGTGTGTGCACGGACCGGACGATTGGAACGAGTGAATTTACGATTGCTTCGAGGCTGCAGCGAGGAACGACCAGGACGTGTGCTCTGGACGGGGTCGATTTATTGTTGTGTAGCTTCGAAAAGATAATGATGGATGAAATTATTCGAAAAAGATTCATTTGTGTCAAGATATTGAAGGAATTTTAGAAAACGTTTCAAAAAATTCGATCGTTTTTTTCGACTTTTCGCTTTGTGGAGTTAGTCAGGTTTATCTCTGAACGGCTGGCATGTGTAACAAAATTTCAACATAAAACGAAATATAATATTATCGTAGGTTGATTATTGCAGATTCACAAATATTGTTTCAGTAACTAAATCAATTCACCCGAACAATCAAAACAATCCTCCAACAAAGCGATATTATGCATAATAATCCTTCAAATTTTCTGAAGTGACAGCTATCAAAACTACTTGACTCTACCGAAACTACCGAAACGGTTTCTGCAAGTTACGATATCGATTTGTCGGGTAAACAATCGCCGATCGTCCTTTGACTAGTGACACATTAACAATTTATCAGAAAGCTGTTGCAAAGACGCTTCAAGTGTCTGAGCATCAAACGAGGGAAGTTCACCGAATACGGTATTGCAATTTATGGAAAATCTCAACATAATGAAAAATCGAACAAAAATATTATAATGTACATTCTGGTCGTACAAAACCAACTTAATTAATGAAAAAAGTCAAAATCGACCTACAAAAAAAAACCCTGAGAAAAAAAATAACTGAAAAAGCACACAAAGCTCCGGCAACTACTGAAAGCCAGCTAACTACTGCGAGACCATAATAATTTCCGTGCTTTTATTAACGCGAGGGAGAAGAAGCGTCTGAGGAGTTCTTGCCCTGTGCCAAGAAGGCTAATTCAGCGGTAACTGCATGGGACAGACACTAGAATTAATTCAACGACTCGACCCTGGAGAGTTATCGCATCCCGTGAAAGTCGGGACGACCTTGACAACTCATCCCATAAGTCAGGAAAAAATCATTTTCACCTCGAGGAGAAAACGTTCGATTGTAAAATATCCATATAGAGGATTACTGAAACGAAATATTTACGAGCGTTCGTAAATTCGAATTACGAACTCGAGCACGAATAAACAAACCAGAAACATAAAACGATACGCGAACGAACTCGTATTATATCTTCTACGTGTTCGTAGAATTTTTCGAAATTTTCACAGGATCAATACTGTATTATAAATTTCAATAGGTAAAAATAATTTTCATATCATCATACAATATATCAACATATATGTACAGACAACTTTCCTATAGCACAAGGAAGATTTCGTAATATAAACAATCTACGGTCATCCCTCTGAATACAGATTACTTAACACTTTTTTTCAAATTAAAAAAAGGGGAAAATTAATAGCGTATTTGAATGGATGAATGTATTATAATACATTATATCTAGATAAATAATAAATATTAATATCTAGAAAAGTACTATGGAAGGAATGTCGCACGCATTATAGAAAATCAAGCTTAAGATAGTAATGGAAGGATATCCGTACATGTTATAATACATAGATAAACATATAAATAACTAGAAGATAAAAGCGAATCCCGAGCCGGAACACTAAAATCACTATCCGACCATAGAATGTGATAAATTCTTACTTCGCGCCTAACACACACGATCTTATAGGTGTGAGAGCGAAAATATGGATGTCCAAGCCTGCAAACGATGGGATTGTGAGTGCAAATGGATGGTGCCATAAATGCGGAGGAGGCTCGCAGGGAGTAACTCCGACTTCGGCCAATTGGGGGTGGATAGAGTCATGTGGAATGAGGTTATGAAGGTATGGAGTATGAAGTCGATCTGCGACTATGAACCGGTAGCCAAAAGGAGAGTGGGTGGTGGGTGGGTGGGTCGTTTTCGTCGAGGTGCGAGGGTCGTTCGGCGCAGGCATCGGTCGGATAATAACCGAATAATGCGCCAAACAAACTATCTAAAACGAGAAGTAGTGGTGCGATACAACGAGTCGCTTATTTGCGTCCATTTTTTCTATTAGGTTGTATATTTTTTTTAATCAGATTACGTTTTCGGGGATCTCGCGGTTGAATTATGTTGGATGTTTCGCTGTTCGCGTGGATTCTTGGATGTCATTCGAAAGAAACGTTATATTATGTAAAATATGAATATATACGTATAAGCTACGTGATACTTTAATTAATTTTCAGAAGAGGGTCGCAAGGAAAATGCTCGCACATTCTGTGTCGTCGACCGCGTGTACTTGCGAAGTGATGAGAAAATATTAAAACTCGGTCGCAAACTACGTGTAATAAGTCAAAAACTCGGAGAGTCTTAATTTACATTCATGCTTTTCGTTGGAAAAAAATAGTTTTGAACTAATATGCAATGAAAACTTTCATCAAAAGATATTCATTAGCGCTTGTATTTATGTATAATATATGTTATTTGGAAGCGAAACAAGTATGAAACATTAAAACGATGAAGAATCTTACTTGACGTAAAATTCTTCAAGTAAATAAGCAAGTTTGACAACTAAAACTTAGTTCATACTCAAAGTCGAACTAAGTTTCAGTTAGAAACCATAATCTTCTGTGAATATCACTTCAAAATTACAATTGCTATTCGAAACGTATCCGTTTAAAAGTAAATTACTCAAACAAATTAATACATTGTTTCGACGCTCCCGAAACAACGCAATCCGAACATTTCAATAGACTTATAATAAATAGAACGCGGCGTTTATTACGACCGTCATACGATACACCGCCGCATTGTGTCGAAACAGCGTTTTCGCATTTATCATTAAACGCGCCATAAAATGTATAGAAATATAATATATTAAATGTAATTCCTAAGTGGCATTCGCATCGAGAGCGCCTTTGAATATTGTTTACGTGTTTCGGCAGTGTTTTCGCAAACCACTCGACAAGCAATTTAATAAGGGAGCCTGCCTACCCCCCGAGGGTTGTTCGTCGCCTTATTTTTAGACCAGTCCTTGTCAATCTGGATCGTCGAGAGTTCGCTTGATACAACGCAAGCGTTGGAAATACGAACGTCTCCATTCGTGAAACGCTTCGCAAACGAGCGATTAAAAAAGTAAAGGGGAAATACGAGCGTGTAAAAAGAGGAAACGATGCTGAAAGCTGTTTAATATTGAAGCCCGATTTCGCAGGCACTTTCGACGAATTAATCTCACTCATTAAGCTTTTCATACACGTCTTAACTCTTCGCGTTCGAGGCATAGCGGAACGGCCGAAGTAATTGCGCGACACGAAGATTAAAATGAAAAACTCCCTATATATATAATATAATGAGGAGAATGTCAAGATTACCAAATTAAATTCCGAATTCGAATTTTCCGATGACGTCAACGTTCGATGAGCCTCCCTCTCTGAGCTGTCGCCGATCTCAACACATAATTGACGTTGAAATTAAAACAGCGACTTAAGTTAATAAGGTATAAAGTTCGATTTAATTAAAAGCTCGCTCGATTCGGAAACGTTGAAAATTTTTAGAGTTTTGTCTACGCCCGAAGGAAAGAGCCGCAATCCTAAATATTACGAGAATTCCTCGCATCGAGGATTTTCGTAAAAAAACCAAGAAAATACGAAAAAACGAGCGAGGATTCCGAACCGCCGTATATTAAATTTCTTATAAACAAAGAAGCGTTTAAGAAAATAGGCTTCGCACGGAGACTTTTTGTTGTGCGCCTATCGAGAATATTGTCGACATATTTTCACAAGTGTCCAATCAACCAATAAAATCCATTTCTGGGACACAAAACTCGCCGGAACCTGTGTGCTAAAGAAGAGTGGTGGTGGTACGGCTTTTGTATCCCGAATTGATTAAATTCTGTCCGCAGCTTGTTCGAACATCTGCCGAAGAGTGCTGGGGGAGAGGACCATTGAGAGATAACTTCGAATAGGAATCGCTTCTATCGTAAACTTCACCGTGGAAAGTGAAACGACAGAAAAAAAGAAACATATTTCATAGAATTCACACTAAGCAAAAATACTAGAGAAAAATATATCGACTGAATATGAGGGGGATGAAGAAACAGATGATAAATGCGCCATGTGTGTACATTGAAAAGACGACGCACGCTCGAGTGTTTTCCGCGAATTCTATTTATAAAATTTTAATTTTGAATTTAATGAAAATTAGATTTTTTCAAACAACGACGCCGCACGCGCCACGTACATTTTTCAACCGAGTGTTCCGATTAAAATTCAACGAGGCAATAAAGCTGTGCCGAAAGTTTCAAAATTATCACCCGAAATAACACTTTTTTCTCGCCTTTTTAAATATTCGAAATCGCGACGGTGCGAACTTTACTTTTAATTTAATAAAATTTGCAAACCTATCTACTAGAAAACCGACATACGACAAGAGTGTGCAGCACATACTACACACAATGTTGCAGTAAGGTATTCTTAGGGGAACAATATTGGAGTGGTTTCGTTGTACTTTTCTTTTCTTCTCTTTTTTTTTTCATCAATACGAAGCGAGGTTGTTGCGGACAATCTTGCTCGTCCACTTCAATTTGAGAATCACTACAGAATTCCGAAGCGACCGACGAGATTTCAACAAGTGAAACGACAACTGCGTACGAAAAAGCCTCGATTTCGTACATTCCTAAGAGCGTTTTATTCGTGAAACACATATTTAAGACGATCAATCTCGACACATTCCGAACGATAAGCTCGCTGAAACTAATTAATAGCGACGGCTAAATTACGAACGCATAAATATAAACACAAATTCAGGGGGGCGGCAAAGTTACGCCGTAAATTAAAAAATAAATACGAAAAAATGCACGAACACAGAAAGGAGCTACGGATTGCGTGTCGACAATCTCGAACAGGCGAAAACAGAGAGCCGTGCTTGCAATAATAAATAACCGCGCATTTTCATATTACAATTTCGAAAGCTTTCGTCTCGGAAAGGACACAAGCGACTGTGGTTGTTCGAATTTGTGGCACTTGCGTCCTCTTCGTGGTGAAAGTCGTGAAAAACCACTTGTGGATCCTAGTTTAGTTTTGGCGTGACGCGTGAAAGACTTCTCTGAAAATATGCACAAACCAGATATGTTGAGGCAAGACATTCTAAGATGCACAAACTTGACCAAATAAAAATATTTCCTTTTACTTATATTTATAGACTGGCGACAAACACACGATATTATCTCTAAATGACAAAATGTGTAATTATTCAATGTGAGTTTATGAAAGATAACAATGAGATGAAAAGCTTAATAGTGTCGAAGAGCGAACGCGAGCTACCCTTTTGTCGCAACACGGTATGTCATGCTATTGTGAAATTTTCAGCTATGCCATAACATCGCATATAAAGGGGTCGTTTCAGACCCCATACACTTTTACATGATCTGGTGATATTGGACCAACTTGCAGCAGGTGCATACGTTGGATGTAATGGCCAGGAACGCATTTTCCTTTAGGGCACGCACGACTAGGTGCATTTCACACTGGGGATTTGCGGAAACACGCAAAGGATCTTTGGCTAAAATACATTACTTTAATAAAACGTTTAAAAAGGTATTAGTTTTGTGAAATATTTTCTGAGTTTCAATTTTTCTAGATAAATCAGTGTTACATTCAACTTTAACGACGTTCGATATTATCGGAAGTTAAAAAAAATAACTTGAGGTTCAATGTATTCAGGTCGGGAATATATACACTCTAATGGGCTAACTACAACAACAGCGACAGAAAACACGACACTAAAAAATGGTAGCGATTTTCAAACGTGAAAGGAAAAGCGGAACAGCACGGGAAGTGTTTCACAATACGTCAGAGTAACCCGAAATGCGATACGAACACAATTGAAAAAAGCCTTTCAAGGGTTCTTTTACGAAAAAAATAAAATAAAGAACACATTTTATTGTTCTTTAATATTTTAAAACGATGAAAATATCGAAAAAAAATCACATAAATAAGCAATTTTCAATAAGATATAATATCCGATACATTTCATGGAAACTTTTTTTTAAGAACAGAAAATAAATCACTTTTAACACACGCTATTAGGATAATAAAAGCACACAATTCGAAAGCGAAACGAAAAGTTTAAGAAGCTAAGCAATGTATTATTTCACGTCCGAAACAACCGGCCGAGTCACTTGATTTGTTTCGCCGAGTTTCCTCTCCGGCTTATGTAGAGACATCACGCGCCGCTCGCATATATTTAAAGCGAACACACCGAAAAGAAGAAAAAGAAGAAGCAAAAAGAAGGGAAAAAGAGAGCTTCGGGGATGGATGACAGCGTTATAGGGAAGGTTATGGGGGTCTAAATGGGCCGAGGGTTCTTCGCACCGGCGTCAGAGTCGACAATGGGACCGCGGCAGTATCGACCTGGGCCCTACTTCGATAGTACAGGGCTTCTTCTTTTAGTCCGAAGGAAAAAGTGACGATACAGAAGCAGAGAATACGGATTACAAAGGTTGGAGGGTGTGTGTGCATCCCTGCAGGGGAGAGAGCGTCTCGCATATAATTGGCACGGAAGCGAGAAACCCCATAGAGTTTGCGGCGTTCGTAAAAAATATGAGCCATCGCGAGTGCGAGGGGAAAAGCGTGGTGAAGTTTCGAAATTGGCCTCGGTATCAGATTGCAAGTTTTCTGTATTTATTGTGCCAATTTAACAACGGATATAATAAGGTTCAATTTCCGAATACAAAATAAACTGAATATTCTAAAATAATCCATAAAAACCTACAGCACAGAAGTACACGAATTTCTATTTCGAAAGTAAATTCAAACTATCCGACACGACCGTACAAAATTTATTGCACTTAAACAGCGATATTTATTTGACCCACGAACTACATCGAATGCATACGAACGCAAAAGGTTACAACGAGACAGCTTTCCCCCAAACACTTCAGTGGATTGAATTTCTAAATTTCAAAGGAACACACCCACGTATACAAACTACATACACGGCACAAATTTACCCACACACGATAATATAGCGAAGCCGCAAAGTCTTCAAATCAATCGCATTGATTTGGCGAATCTGCGAGTTGCACGCGTAAACTCTATGCGAACCGCGAGCCGAGGGGTTCGAAGAGGGTAAAAACACACCCCATAACGTATCACACCCCCGGGATAAATCCACCGTAGCACCTCGAGGGTGTGCTACGACAATCGCCGGGGTTTCTTAATGGGCAAAGACAAGCCAGCGTCGCTCGACACGCCCAAAGTGAAACGAACCCACGATACGAGTCGAATAATTTCACATTAGCCGAATGCGGGTGCAAGCGGAACACATGAGCGGCGATAAATAATAGTTTGCGTAAGCCCATTAGGGAATCATTGATGTAGGAATAACTTTTGGAAATGACAGGTGATAAGGCTCTTTCGTGAAAATTTAAGCCGTGAAAAACTGTAGAATGTCACGACCAATGTTATAAATATAAAGTTCGCAATGTCGTTTGACAGCTGTCAGTTCGAACGAAGGCGCGGCCGTCACAAAAGGTAGGCGTAACTGAAACAATCGTTTTTTTTTTCTCCATTTTCATACGTAAACGCGTTCGACCCGATGATGTATGCGTTCATATCCGAACGAATTTCCGCTGAATCAGATGGGTAGTTCAATCGAACAGATTTCCCGAAACTTCGTGTGTACAGAGTTTTAGACGGATGCAAAGTAATTTTCATCGCGATTAATCAACGTCAATTTTTCAATTTTCCCCGCCCCGTAAAACGCTAACCCATAGACAGGTAGTTGAATACGAGCTGCGTAAAATACGAATTGAATTAGTGATCGGCAGCAAACACCTGCCGCCAAATTCGAAAACACACACAACAAAGAAACTTCCCGAACATCGATCATCCGCGACTTATGAACACCCCCGAGATAATCGTATAAAAATGTAATTTTTCATAACTCTAAGCCACGCTGTGTGCGTCGTTAATGACTAGGGCGACCCCGAAGGAAAAGTTGACGAACGTCCGAAGAAGTACCACTTTGAAAAATGTACACGACATTATACAACACCACGATGGGGCAGTTCAATCTAACTTTGTTCAACGTACGAGACTAAACACGAATATGTAACGTGCTTATCGGAAAATTCGTACTATAGAAAAAGATCTAAAGAAGCATATTTTCAAACGAAATGTTTTGTAAGAACGAAACGAGTGAATAATTAAGCGAAATCACGCGACCGAGAAACGCGACAAAATATCGCTAGATAAGGCGTTTTCGGGAATTTCGAAAATTCCCACCAAATTGATTTTCCCGAATAGGGACGCACCCGAGAGATCGCCTTAGTCCTGCTGGTATTACTCAGCCCCTTTTAAGGGCACAGAACGCAGTTCTAATAAACGGTCGTCATAAAGAATGTACCTTTTCGGTTTCCGGAGGTTTTCATAAATAAGCCAAGTTCACGGCGCAGATGTAAAAACAAAATACGGACCCAGCGGGAGCTAAGAAACATGACTGAAAATATTTAACGATCACTTTTCTCCGCTTTTCTTGTATTTTTTACAGATCGATAAATTTTATGAATACCTCGTCCGAAATTATACACATTTACACACGAAAATTTTGTTCGAATTTATAAATGAAAATAAACTAAATACATTTGTAAAATACACTCTTATTCATATCACTTTATGGGTTCTGCAATAGATAACGAATCTCGACATAATCGTAATCTTCGAACGGAAACATAAATAACAAAACCACTACGCGAAGCGGCGACCCTCATCGACGAAGATTAAACAATTACAGCTGAAAATTTGACCGCGAATTTGAAAAAAGTTTTTCAATTACAAAGGTTCAAACGTCATGTTCATCCCTTTCCCTTAGCGTACGAACACAAAATTACAATATTACATGATTCATGTTGCGGTTAAGCAAAACGCCGTAATATCATCAAAAGCGACGTAATGAAACATCAAATTGCACACAACAAATCCAAAAAAAAAAACAAATTTCGCAAATACAACGTTGTACTTTACAAGCGATAAATAATACTAAACAAGAATAAGCTTCAATGATATATTATATGTACATATGAATATATCGTCGTATGAGCCGTTCAGAGCAAAGCGTTATTAACCAATTTTTAAAAAAATATCAAAGCAATTGGTATAGTACATAACAATCTATGTGTGGAATATCTTTTCTGAATAATAAAGAAAAATACCATCAAATGACAAATTTTGTTTGGTAATACAATTCACCTTCGATCGTTTTTCTTGACTTCTTACTTTATAGATCTAGTCACGTATAGCTTTAAGCGGCTCATATGTGTACAATATAATAAATAGTAAGAAAAGCGAGGTACAAGTATTGCCGCACTTAATTGGGCGCGAACGCTTTTCCGCGACCTCTGCGGAAAATTTACTCCTCGCATTTTCCCAGAGGAATTTTCTCTCGGCAGTGTGTTATTCGCGCTCGATTGTCCGATGGCTCGGAAAACGCATTATTTAAAAGGCCATTACCGCCTTACGTAGTGCTGCGGATATTATTATCGACGGCATCGGAACGGATGGCGGCTCCGCCGAAACTAATGGGCCGAGTATTAGGAACAAAGAGCCCCGGGGTGTGTGTATGTAATGCTCCTTAGTGAGTAATTTCGCCTTGGTAAGTGATTTTGGCTTCTGCAAAGTACACAACTTTTTAATTAAGGAAGGCGTGTGCCGATTACGTGAGTAATCGGTCACTATCGAAGATATTACAGTAATGATAATATGTTGAGAATCTGTTATTTCAAATATTATGTCTTTTATATTTGAGTTTTTTAGATAATCTGTTAGAGATTGGACAATCCATTCTAATCAACAAAATTAGAAAATATTTTTCACATTGGTAAGTTTTATATGTCGTGAAAAAAAAGAATTCTTCGATGATTTTT
Organism: Cheumatopsyche charites; assembly: GCA_024721215.1. Taxonomy (NCBI): domain Eukaryota; kingdom Metazoa; phylum Arthropoda; class Insecta; order Trichoptera; family Hydropsychidae; genus Cheumatopsyche; species Cheumatopsyche charites. The sequence continues at coordinate 5,783,622 of CM045578.1, forward strand.
CACGCGTTCTCATAAAGCTTACTCGTATTTCACAATACAAATGTTGCGTATCGCTACTTAATGGATAATATAAAGTGTTCGTATGAGCTCGCACTAAGAGACCTCCATTAGGAGTCGAAAGCAACGAAATAGAAATTCATTGATCCGAGAAAGAGTTAATCGGATGTTGTTTGTTTTCAAGCGAATGTGGTTCAAAGTAATTCCTAAAATAGATACTTATATTATATTTTCTAAATGAAACTAAACATGCTTCGTAATTAACTATAAACAACTTTAGAAAATAATAAATTTGAAAATAAATGTAGTGAACAATTCACAAGCACTAAAAGCTTTTAGTGCTCGTAACACAAATATAATACAAGTTTCAATTGACATTTAAATTTTTAAATATCCATAAATAGACACATAAACATGTGAAATGAAATTATATTCTCAATATAGTTTCTGAAAATATGCATCGGTCGTATATTTATATGATAAACACACATAATATATGACAAGAGTAATTCCAGGAAAATAAACATTTTTAATACGTTCGTAAAACAGAAGATTTATTCCACCAATAAAACAATATTTTCAAACTAGCGTCCACAAGAATGAAACGAAATCGAAAAAGAAGAAAAACCGCACACACCGAAATAAGAAATACGCAACATTTTCCAGTCGGAAAATCCTGCGGAAATTTCCGGAAAACATCTCGGACAAACGACAGAGGGAAGAAAAAGACGAAAAAAATCGACAAAATAATGTATGTAAATAACGGAGTCCCGATCGCTAGACGGGACACAACACGGAGTTTGCGAGGAATGCGGGACCCCCTGTTTATTTTTTTCGTATATACGGAATCGGAAAACGCCGCTGAAAGCGGTGTTTAATATTCATGAGTATCCGAAATATTTACATACACACCGTGGAAAAGAAGAAGAGTATAATAAGTAAACAAAATAGCCGCGCTCCCGTTCAGACAGACGGACAGACAGCGAGACAGACAGACATCGTCCCCCGGAAAGCCATTAGGCTTACATTCCGCGTACGCACAATACATGCATAATGCGAAATCGCATACGTATCACTCGATACATTGTATAATATAAAAAGGGACGTATAATATGCACGTAGTACGGTTAAAAATATACGAGAGTTTTCTCAAAATAATGTTTACGAAATGGAATTTCAATTTGTTTAGCGCTGCTACGATGAAAAGCCTTTATTTTGTCTAAAACGAAAATTCACGTACGCATAAAAAATTGAAAGCTCATTATACTTACAATTCGATTGAATATCCAAAAAAACTGATTATATAATAATATTTTTCTGAGTAAGTCAAGTATAAAATTCCGAATCAATTTCCCATATTAGCGAAAAAAGGATATGATACGAGAGACAATTCTTGTTTCTTTCCTGCCAAATAGTACATAGGCGAAATGATGCGACCGGGATTTCGGGATTTCGAGCCCCGAAACTAAAACGTCACTACATAAACTGGAACGAAGCTATCGTAGGCCGTGGAAGGAAAAAACACACGCAACATCCTTGCTTACGTACGCTCCTGTAAAAGACAGATAAGAGACATAAAATCCCCACACCCGTCTTCGTAGGTACCAGTGGTGGGAATATGTTAGGGAAAAATCACGTCACGAATATTATGCGTCAGCGTTTCCCAACCATGGTTTCGCGCCGGATCCGTCAGAGACGGGATAAAGTATGGAAGACATCCACGGAACGAGCGATAAAGTAATGGATTTTTTATGAAGACATGCATCTTCAACGAACTATATTTTTGAACAAACAAAATATTACTAGACGAAATAATAATCTAATCATATCAGAGCTAAATATAACCGAGACTTTTACGTTAATTGTACAGTTGTTTAGTCGAAAGCACATTTACTTTTAATGATAATCGACATGCGAAATATAAATACGATATTATTGTTTCTCGATTAATATAATTCAATAAACAAAGTATGTACCTATTGAATGAAACCAAACAGAAAATTTGAAAAACACTCTCGCATATAACACGCACCGATAAACTGCGACGTGCGCGCGAAAAGCGAAATCCTTTTTCACGCGCTGCGGAAAATTCTCTGCACAGAACAGAACCATGATTAAAAAAAAAAAACGAAGACATAACGAAAACACGACCTGAGCCTACGTGAGATCTGAAAATATGTTTTCGGCGAATATGATCCGAATTATGGCGAACACGTGGATACGGATCGATTGCATGCGGTGAACGCGCGTCGGATTCCTTCGGTAAACGCTTAACCGGATAGTTAAACGTCGACATACTGCTTTAACCAAACATTGCCGCAGCAAGGGGATATCGCTCGTAAAGCGTACAAAGCGGAAATAGTTGTAATACCTAGTCGAGGTTATGATATAAATCGAAGTTTCGCCCGTAACGACGAGGTATATCGGTGACGTCAGAGGCTAAGTTAATAATCCCCAGACGCAACCGAAGTGTATATTACAAAACCGAGTCGATACTTATAATGAGTATGAATTAATAATATATTTTCATATTAGCAATTCAAAGAAATTCTAATTACACTGTTGATTTATTTGACAAGTTAAAGAGGAAAATTAAGATTATAAAATCATCGAGTCATATATTTCACGTTCGCCGTTGAAATAATTTGAATATTTTATTCTTCGTATAATATAAATATTTATGAAATCCAACACACTTCTCATATTTATGGTGGAGCGGTTCATGATTTGCGCCGAGCGTGTCGAATCGTGAACGCAGGAAAAGTTCTCAAGTGTACGACCCACATGCGATAAGAGCAATCGTAAAGGCGTGAAATCCCGATTTTTCCATATCATTAGAAGCGCAAAAGTCGCGATCGCTACCAAATATAACAGAAACGACCGTAACGATGACGTGAATGCAAAATTTTGCCAATTTTCCACCTAACAAAAACATTGAAAAGTAACAATATAAACGGCAACTGAACCATAAATATGTCTTTTTTTTTATAAATGTGTATAACATACTGTTAATAAAACTTTGTTATGTTAATGAAACACAATATTAATTTCATTTTATAACTTGAAAGGGAGATATCAAATTTTGACTACTAAACTTTCCTTTGTATTTCGAATGTTTAGTTTGAAATAATGAACTTTCTCAGTAAAAGCTATCGTATTTCAATCAGCTACAATGTAAAAAAAGATCTATACAGTACAATTATGGAATCTGTTAAATGCTCCCTCTATTGTAACAATGATATGCTTGCCCGAAATTAAAAAAAAATAAACATAGCTTAACTACAAAATAAATAAAACTCGCACCACTGGCATAATTAAAATCACAAAATTTTCACACATTCGTTAGCCTTAAGCAACAGCAGATTCGTAAGTCGATTTTCAAACCTAATTTCACTTAAAACAGCATCGATATCACAGATCATCCCCTCAATACATATCATAAGAGGAAAAAAGTCAACCGACCCTACGAAAAAGCAAAACAAACCGAATACGGAACCGGACGCGGTCACCGCACTGCACAACGCAATATTTCAATAACACAGAGCACAATACGAATAGACGGCACACGCATCTTACACAGAAATAATAACGGTCTTCCATATTGACCCTATTATCCGTGGAACGAGGAAGGTTGGGTTATTACGAGCGGCCCGGGGCCCTTTACCGGCGTTCCGGTCCTCCACGAGGACACAGACTTCCGAACACGAGGACTTGGAGTGCTTCCGTCGTCGACGACTACGACGACCATGCTTAAGTACATCACCGCATTGTGTGTACATAGGTGCGTGTATATGACCGAGGCATTATAAGACCATTACGCTCTGGATGCTTAGTATGGAAATTCGACGCGGTCGTTGAAGCGAATCTGCAGATTCAAAAATGTGGAAATATTTGTTTACCATGTCTGTGTAATTACGTGCTGAACTCGAATTGATATTCTTCAGGGCGATTTATGATACACATTTTTGAAAATAAAATATCACGTTGCATTTCTAATTATAGGGGTAAAAATATTATGGGAACCAAAATGATAGATTTAATAAAATAACCGTTAAAGAATATTGAATAGGCGGATGGCAGAGAGTTAACTACAATAATTTGGCTGACTATAAATCAAAATTTATTAAAGTGATTCTCGTTAGGGATGATTTATACGCGCTATTTTCACGCGAGTTTGATATAATAAATATGTCGTAAACAAATTGTGTGAAAGCACTCGCGAAAAATAAATCAACGGTAAATTGTTTGTAAAAGTGAACAACTCAATAAAAAGACTTAATATTTTTCATAATATAAAGTGATGAGAAAATATAACAACAAATCTTTCATCAAAATCTGTATAAAAGAAACGGATTAATTTCAAAAGAGCGAACTCGTTCCGCGGACGAATAACCGCGTCGTATTTACTTTGACAGATGAGAAAATTTCAACGACAACAACAGCGAAAATGGAGACGAGCAAAAATATATCCGCGAAACGTGTACATTATTTTTTTTTACTTAAGAATATTTTCGGATTTTCCCTTTTTAATATCCCGTTTCGCGCTGAAAGCTTAACGCCAGATTAAGACGTTCGAGGCGAAACGCGACGGCAGTTATGAGAGCCGAAACGCAAAACCCCTGCAAATAAATAAAGAACAACCTCTTCGAAAACAATAAGATTTTTTTCAGTGCTTTTACTCGTCGTCCATTAGCCGACGTCTTTATTATCCGAGAGCGAGAAAGCTGGAAAACCGCGATTCGAATGGAAAATGATCACCGGTGAAAGAGAAACAAAAAAATTGGAATGAACGAAAACGGAGGAATTTTTCACAGTGTGCGAAAATCGACTCCGTGAAGCAATCAAGGATGTGATTCACGAAACTTTTAATTGATTTTTCAATAAATTTACAATTGCCAATGTTTCAATCGTAAGATAGCAGCTTATTGGTTAAATTCAACTCCGTAAAAATTTATGAAAGTATTAGTTTGACAAGCTTCTATCCGACAATTTGAAAACCAAATCAAGATAGATGTAGTAAAATAATTCTAAAACATAATGATTCGTTAGTATCATTGTCGTCGTCATCATCGCTGCTACAACCCTTGATGAGTATTGGCTGCCCGTAATTCTTCAGTTAATAACAAATTCTAACTCAAATACTCAGACTAAATAATACAACGATTGATATATAGTAATAAATTAAATTCCCGATATACTACAGTAGATTTAGCCTTCAGGGGAAACACATAGAGTCTGTCTCACTTTAATAGCTTTCGCGCGGAAAAAACTCCACCATCAAATCTCGAGGATTTACTGTATTTAGAATCGAATTGACGCACATATCTATATACATACATACGATCGATATCTGAAAAATCTCAAAGGGAAAATTATCAAACCGGAAAAATTGAACTGAAAATCGAATTTACAGCAACCCTGAAAATAATACGGAAGGAGCGATTTAATTCAACGATTAAAATTCTCGGCTTTTATCGCCGTTCGCTTTGCGGGCATAGCGAGAGGGAAGATTGTCCAGGCGCACAAAAGGGCAGACCGATCGCGTTATCGCGAAACGGGCCTCCCAATTATTTTCGGGTCAAGGGAAAGGAACTGCGGTTTTAGGTTCTCGGCCCATTAACAGCCTCTTTGTCTATGCAACGTTCGGTCGCGTAGATCAAACGGGACAAAGGCCACGCCAATTATCTTATGCGCCGATGCTGGTTTGTTTTATTTTTTTTCAATTTTTTATCTCGGTCGGCCGAGAGAAAAACGGGTCGTGAAAGGATTCGGATCTGTTTAAATTTTCATCGGAGTGCTCTCGAGAAATATTTTCTGGGAGCGAAACTGTGTTCCGCATTAATATTTGAAAATATCGTAGGGGTATACTATTATATAAAGTGAATAAATAATGAGTCGGAATAAATTTCGGTGGATTATTTTCATTGGGAAATATAAATGTTTGATTAAAAATGTATGCTTTTGAGAAACTGCTAACGAATATCTCAGATTAGAAGTGGTGAACTATCGAATTTCGATTAAACTATCACTAATTTCCAAAGCGTTTAGTGTTAATCCTACGATCAAACCATCGTTAAACCGAAACAGCTGCATACGTTTGACTCGATATATATTTTTCACGACATCTACTGTAGCACTATAGAATACTAAAAAACATATAAGCAAATGAAATCGTTTTCATAACATACGAAACGACCGAAGCGCGAATTCGATTAATCACGTCAGTCATTTGCACGCGCCCTAAAACACAATACAGAAAGATATCTACAAATCATACGAGCAAAAGCATAATTTTTGTTTTGATATCGCTAATTGAAACATCATTCGAAACGATCATCAATTAAAGATAACTGCATTTCAAAATCGAACCACAACACTGTACTCAGATACGGGACACAAAGGATTCCCATCATTTCAAGAATATTATAACAAAACATCCACTTTTTTTAATGAATATGAATCCTTAACATAAATAAAGCATTCTACCACGATTCACAGACCCTTCTCGAGACAAAACGATAACAATAAAACAACGCACTCCCGAAACGACGAAGATATCATCGGACGAAAACAATCCAGCATCAAAAGACGCGATATTCCCGAAATAAAAGGACACCGAAGCGAAAACAGGACGCGTTAAAGGACTCCGCCCAATCATTAACACGGGCTCGCATTAGCCGAAATTATAACCCTCTCTCGAGGTTTTGCCGCCCCTGACGAGGAAGAGGCAGAATGGGAGAGTGGGCAAAGCTTTAATCACCGATGATGGTCGACAGTTTTGAATGGTCGCCGAGGACGAGGGATCAACAAATAAAAGCCGCTCGTAAAGTTTACGCTGAAGGTCCGCGAAATGGCCGCTGCTGTATAAGGACGGACGGCGTTCGGAATTATAACGTTTTCACATAATTGGAATGGGGGTGATGTGAACGCGTGATTCGGATATCGGTGCTTTTCAATGCCACCGAAATAATAATGAATTCGTAATGTGAAGTGTGTGTGCGTATGAAACGAAAGGGATTCCGTGCGTGTGTCCTATGTCTATAGCGGTCGGGAGAGATAGAAATTCGGAAAATCGAACAAATATGAAAAGCAGATATTGAGAGTTTTTGTGACGCATAAACGAAAATTTAGACTGAATTTAATATTCGATAATCATCGAAATAATGCTGTAAAAAACTGTTGATCGAATTAGTGTTAAAGATTCGTGCGAAAGCTAATATGAAAAAACTCAATGACCTTAAAAGGTAATAGAAAGTGAAATTGGAGATCAGTGAAAGTGAACACGACAAATGATACACATAAAACATATTCTATCAGTATTTACGAACGGAAAAACCCTAAGGACGAAAAACCGACCCCTCGAATGAGTAGACTTTTTATTCCTTTGAATCGAACCTTCTGCACGATGGTACTTTTTCCACCCGTACATCGAACCGAATTAAAAATCGATCTTCTCTAGAGCCGTATAAATAACGACAAAATGAGAGATCCGCCCTCTGATTATGATACGGCGATTCGTGTAGAGCGGGGCGTTAGACTTTTCCACCCTTCGAAACATAAAAAGAGGATTTGCTGTACCGTGCACAATGCAGCCTGCGTTATTTATACGGGGGATTAAGATTTACGCGATCCTTTAACGGAATTTCCTCCCATACTCAAAAAAGGATATGCATACGTATAAACGTATTGCTTTTCGTCGACTGAAAGGATAATTGACTTTTGGTTCTAGAATAAAAAGCAGTGAAAAACTAATTTCTTCGCGGAAGAGCCGCCGTGTTCTAGCGTAGAGCAAAAAATTAATATGAAACTGCTTTGATTCAAAAGACTGATGAAAAGCTCACTAATTATGTTGTATAATGTCAGAGAGTTTAATATAAAATTTGCTGCTGCTAATTACTACCTTAATAATACGTTTTGAAGACTCACTATTCAGTGTACTCATGTAAACTGCAAGCTTACCTGAAAAGAAATAAAATACTTTGATTAATTCGCATAGATACAAAAAATTAAGTTTAATTGAATAAATATAGCAGAAATAAATTAAAGAGCGTGTCGTTTAAATCACTGAAACGATAGTAAATCACAATTTATTTTTTGTTTGGAAACTCGGTAGTCTTTTATTTGTGCCCATTAAAAATACAATGAATTCGATTGGTACGATAGCAATCAAATAGAAGTGAAATTTGCGGCGAACGTTCAAAAAGCTTCCACAGCGTAGTGAAAATTGAATCGCGAAAATATCGGCGTTGTTGAAACGGCGCGACAGACTGCAGAGGCGTATTCAAAAAAACCAAACCGATTTCTTTAAATAAATAAAAGAAAATATAATAAATGCTGAAAGCTTTTTCAAATTTCAATATTGTAGAAATCGATTGAAATTAAATGAAATCTAAACTTAACGTACATATAAAGTATCAGTATAAGCTCCTCGAAAATTTCCATCCTACATACATACATACATACGAGTTCAATCAATGCTAGTAGATAATTAATCAAATAATACTATTGAAAATCTAATCAAATTGATTAAATCCTCATAGTATTCGAAACAACCACAATAGAAAGAAAAAAATCATTTTTAAATCCGCACCAGATTCGCCACTGTTAAGGCGCGCGCTCTCAGCCTCCGGTAGCATCGAGATCGCGTAGTCAGCGTTTAATTTGTAAAGCGAACGACGTTTCATCGGGAGTGAGCAGAACAAAAACGAGACAATAATCCTCTTATTCGCGACGATTCGGTTTCTCCGGCGGAAAAACGAAACCGAGATGCAGGGGGAGATACGCAAACCACCCCCCGAGGCTCGAACAAGAGTCTCCTATAGCAGGGGGGCGTCGGAAAATAGATGCCGTTTCGAAATTTACATTTTGACAGATCGTCGGACATAATTAGCGACGTTATCGCTCCGAAAAGCGGCCGCCCCATCGGAAAATCGTCCTCGCTCTCATTTTAGAGGGAAAGGGTTTTCGGGGAAAAAGCGCTCCCTTAGCGCGACTGGCTTTAATCGTCGGCAATTAACGCAAACCTCTCGCATAGTTGACCCTAATTGTACGAGCATGTTTATTTGATATCGCAATTTGTCGTATGCAAAAAGTGGCTTGACGCGTTCGAGAAAATTGTTTTTGAATTCGTAGCGGCTGAATTTGATAAGAAAAGGGGAATGAAATTAAAGCACGAAACAAACAGAATATGAACAAAAAGACTAGCAATTTTGAAAGCTTTCAAATATAAATAGATATCCAATACCGTCGACTGAGTACCAATTATCGAAATTCGTTCTTTCGCTAAGCGATCGCTTTCTAGAGACAATAAATTTATAGAAAATCAAATATCGTCGATACGTTCAACTCGACGAAACGACAATACGAAAAATACGAGTATTTCATAAACGTACACATAGAATGAATAATGGAGACGAACGTTTTTCAGGAAATGTATAGCCTTTATCGTTAAAACTAAGTAGCTTTTCCGCGAGGGCACCGGGGACTGTTTAAGATAAATACACACGAGCTCGTATAACAAACGTTGCCTCGTTTATAACGCGGAAATCCCTTCTCCAAGGTTTTAAAATGCGAGCGTTAATTAGGCCGATTCCGAAAAACAAACGACCGTTAATAATTAGAGTCGAGTCAGGAAATTGGAATGGATTTTTTTGGCCAGGAAACAAATGAAAACATTCAATTATTTAAAATGACTGCGAAATTGGTGCAGTAAACAGTGTCGTGTTGCACACGTGCACCAGTTTGAGAGAGCTGGGGAAAGCTTTACTAAAATATTGAAGCAATTTTCTTGTGAGCGATACGGAGGTAAACAAGCTCCCCTTTCGTTTGACACTCAAATCTTCGTACAATCAGATCCTATCTCATATTTCAGACAAAAACAACGGAATAATTCCAATTATGAAAAATTGCGTGAATTTCAACATTTGCATTCGAATCTTTCTGAATTCACATCACGTACGTGTGTTAGCACCAAAGGGTGTACTGTCCCTAAAAACGGACCTAGGAATCCGTTTTCCAAGAGAAGATTTTTAATTAAAGTGCAACCGACGACCCGCGAGGGTGTCCCCAGAAACAACTGGATGTACCCATAGACTAGCTACACAGATCGAGGGTTCCAAATTACCGCCAAACGCTCCCATTTTACACCCTTTTTTCATGTACGAATGAAAAATAAAAGAAAAAAGGTATCAAACCGCAGCGATCGCGTTAATTCCGCTTTCGTAATCAGTACCGTGCTCAAAAGTGATAAAATTACGAAGTTTATTACGAAAGAGGTGAAATCTGCGAGTCATTTATTCTAATTAAGTTCGGCGCTAATGGTGTAAGGTACACGTCAGATTGAACGATAGATGATCAAAGAATACTATAAGCGACGTCGCTGATGAAAGGAGTATTCAATCCCTTCTTTTATTTACAACCCTCGCTAGAAGGGAAGTTCTAAGCTGCGCTCTTATCGTTTCAGTGGAATTCACGAGCGCTGATAAAAGGCTTCTCTCATTTTCTAACATACAAATAAATCGAAAAAAAAATCAACAATCATGCAATAGATAAAACAAATAAATTTCAATATAATTTAATTTTTAAACGATAAAAAAGTCATACTGCTGTACCATTCAAGAAACCATGAATTTACAAAATCATATCAATGCAATACAGAATCTTAACAAACCAAAGAAGATGAGCTTCACGATATAATAATATCTACTCGATTGGGCACGTCGATTCATAAGACATTATCGCCTAACTAACGGAGACAATGACAGTGAATTTAACACCATAGAGACCGTCACTATATATTAAACATATTATAACATACAAGCACTACTAAATTCCCCTCTCGCGAGTATTACACGATTCCGTCGCAACAATACGTTTTATCGGTTTCGATGTATCCAAAATGACGCCCCAGGCTAGGCCCCGACTATTATACAATATTAAATTCGGCATTGTGAGCGTTCTCGTCTTCGCTTCGAAGGCTAAACATCAAAGGAAGAGGCACCCAGGGCCTGGGGACCTCGGAGACACGGAACTTGTGGCACTGGTGGTACGATTTCTGGAATTAATAATGAACAGTCGACAATTGAATCCGAATACATACATGCCTCGGTCGAAACGCAAACACTGAAATTTCATTAATCCGAAATCCGAAGGCTCTATGGAATAAATAGTCTCTTCATCGTGAAACTTTTATTTTCAATTTGAAAGAACTCGTTGAGTAATAAAGTGAGCCACAGAAACGACACGAGAAGGGCGAAATCGCTTTGTGAAAACGTTGAAATGTGAGACGCTGAAAAAGACGCATTTTTCAGCGTCTGCAATGTCATCCCGAGGAATCTTCGCTACAAAGTTTAGAATGATTCATTGTTGGACTACTACTGCGTATAATAACAGACATCTTCAAACATTCAACAATACGAAAATTCGAAAGATTTCATTCCATACCATACAACTATCAAACAAATTTTTTTAACAGTTCGAAAACTTATTGCTTGCATTAATCTCACACAAACAATATGTATTGAAAATAAACAAATTCTTTCAAAATAAACAGCTTTATCTGGAATACAGTCCGAAAGGCAAATCGCATTCGGAAATTCAACGGTCGAGTGCGAGTCGAACACATATTGATCTGTTGATTTTTCCCAGGGGGAAAAATGTTCCCTTGAGAATATAGAGGATGGAAAACGACTCGGGTGCAGGTCTCCGGCGTTCGTCAAGTCCAGAATATCGGAATATGCGGAAATCGCCTGTTTAATATTCCGGCGGTGGGCGGGTTCCGGTAAAGCCGGTGGGCGGTTAGCCCAACGGCGGGAAAAACAGATGGGACCAGGTGGTGCTGATGATAAATTAGAAGCTGTGTGGTTGAACCGCGTTAAATGATAAAAAGTTCGCTGTGGATAGTGAACTGATTTTATTTCAAATTTCATATTTACTTTGTCGACTTTGTACATTATCGAAATGCATCCTGATAAAATAATCAAATATTTATTTATTAATAAATTATATCGCTTGCATGGTCATATGTTAAAAACTCATTCTTATTTTATATTTCATGAAATCTCTTTTAATAACCCAATTTCATAAATTTAAATTATTTTTCAGTTGATATAAATTTTATATTATCGAAAAGCAGAGGTTTAACGATAAATAAAAAAGTTATTAAAAACAAAACTCACTTTTGATAGTTTTATTACAGAAAATTTGCTCTGTGATAAGGTAACATTTTCATACTCGCCCAACTAGTTAAATATTTATGGCGCAAAATAAAAATTAATCACAATACTATTATTCCACAATAAAAAAATAAATAGGAAATTTTACTTCTTATCATACATAAAACGTAACAAACTTTTTATCGCGATCGTCAACCGCGACTTTATAAGGCTTTCTATTATAATTCTGAGCATTTTTATTTTATTCTGTATAATGCAACCCTTAACAATATACGAGCATGAATACGTCGACCCCTATTCCATAGTAATCGCGTATCATCAGTCGATTTAATTACTCAATCAACATTTTACAGCACGGCAATTTACGAAATATAGCCATGAAAAAATATATGATTAATAAGTCGAGCGTGCGATACGAGACCGACTCGATAATTTATCAGAGCTACTTTAACAGCGGAAAATCATTTAATACAATCTCGAAAACAATACAGTACACAATGACTGGTCGATTAATAACGACGATTTACAAAATACTATCGATAGCTTAATCTGTAGGTAGATTATACGGAATTTTTGATAAAAAATAAAAGCGAGATCATCTCTCGAAATTCGGGAATCCACCTCGTCATATTTCCGAGCGTCAACTTCATAATAATATTTAGTAAAAACAATATCTCACCCGGAACACACTGCTTAGTCCTGCGAGCATAATCGGCTTAAGTCTTCGCGCAGGGTCTTAAGGGGTTTTTGCCTTAGGAAAACGCGGAAAGGGGGTTAGGCCTCGTTCGTTTTACAACTGCCTTGCATATTTCATTTAATCCTTTATCGTCACGGAGGAACGCCGTTACAAATTTCATCGCAGACGACGGCGACGTCGCATGCAAGATACAATTTCGTTCAATTTCCGATGAAAAAAAATATTATTACGCTCGCGATCCTCAAAGCGAAAGTCCTCAGCCGCAGTCTGCCCGTTTGGCTTTGTAATACGAGACTTTGAAATGAACGAAATGTAAATTTTATTCGATACTGTAGTTTTTCAAATATTCGCTCAAACAATATATTGATTTCAGATCAAATATTTATTAAATAAAATCTTATCAATGTGAAAAATTTATATAAAAAGATCAAATTTTATATAAGATGAAAATATTGGTCTTCAATATATTTCGAATCAGCACATACGCGTGTTCCACAATACTTATACGCATATTGAAAAAAACCAATCGCAGTCGCACGAATTGAAATTTAAATCCGAAAGCGCGGGAAAGTTCGAACAACGCTGCCGGCTCCGTGTCATAGAAAACTTTCTTACGACCCTTTTTTTTCGAGTTTCGTTCCTCCATAATACATTTCGGAGCATTCTAAAAAGGTCGCAGAACTATTCGGCTTCAAAGTGAGTAGGCGGTGACACGGGAATTACATAATTGCACGGGGACGAGAGAATTCTCCCGCCATCCCGTACGATATGATAGTGAGGAGGATGCTATTGTAAAAGAAAATAAATTAAATTCTAGCACGTTCATCCACTGTCGAAACGACGCTTAAAACCGTCCAAATTTTCACTGCCGGTCCAGGATAATATTCTTGATAATTAAACGATACCCCGTTTATTGACTAGCTGCTCTTTACGACCCGATAAAATTACGTAAACGAGCGTTCATACGAATCTCATTATATTAAAGATACGCGAACATGCGTACAAATATTACGTTACTCGCGTTCAATTTCACAACAACCTTAAAATCTATTTTCAGAATTCACAAAAAAAACTGTTATGGATTTTCTTAAATTAAAATTACCCACTCGGCTGCGTCTTTCTGAATATTTACTCTATTTGATTCAAACGAATGTTAACGACACATCTCAAAGCGGTTTGTCAAAATTGGATTCTCAGGTGTCACCTTGTACAGTAAGCAAATCGTTAATTTGGTGAAAAAGATAATTGTTCTAGGAGCTAACTAGCCTCAACCAAAAAAAAAAACCAACTAATTAACTGGTAAAAATGATAAGTGTGAATTTGATCCAGAGTGTAACACGAAAATAATAAGAAATTACCAAAATGCACTAGACTTCCAGCATACGTGCGACTTTTACAAGACTGCAGATTAATTCAGCGTATTAAACCAGTCTCGAGCTTAATACGACATTTCAGCAGAAGCACAAGACCCACCGACCAGTCACAAGAGCAAGTGAGTGAGAGTAGCGAGTAACAAGTAGTGGATAGACAAAGTCGCAGCGCACACGTACATACTACGGGGTGCGGGATTTCGAGAGGATCGCAGACGTCGGTGGTAGGCGACACAATGAAACACGGTTATTATGTTAACGTCGAAATTAATTCACATTGAGCGTAATGTAACTCGAGGGAGGGTGTCTAGGGAGGGTATATGTCTATTACGCGTCTGCCGCTCGAGGGATGCTTTGTAACGAACGCGGACACAATCTCGACCCGCGTGGCGGAAAGTGGAAATTGGCGAATGCGAGTCGTTTTTGGAGGGGGTTGAAAATTTAGTTTAGTGCCAAATGACAGTGGTTAAAATTTTGAATTTGAGCAGAAAATAGTCGGGTCGGTGTTGACGGTCGAAAGCCGTGAGAAAATATGACGAATCACCAACGCGTTTAGATTGAATCTTGATTGAAATGTTATTAAACTGTTGATTCAAGAAATTTATTCTAAAGAGAGTTCGTGCCGTTTTCAATCTTATATTTTCTATGTAATCTAATCATGATTTCAAATATTTACCGAAAACGAAAATTGAAAGAATTTCGTTAAGATGTAAAATAAAAAGGTGTTCATTATTATATTTTTCAGATTGAAAAAAAATAATTATCATTATTACACGATATAAAATCGTTCATAATTATCTCGTATATAAGTACATTGTTTATTTGATTTTGAAATAAACATTTTAAATAAAACAATACTTGAACAAAAAAACAACAGAATGAGTTCAAATAAGCCCATTGACGTTTCATAAATTATTTTAACGTTTAATGTAAAAGCTTCCACGTAAATAATAACAAATTTTCAAATATTAGAAAAATCGATTTTCATATCATTCAACTTCAAAAATTTAAGACAAAACATGCAATAAATATTGCAATTCATTCGATTCTTTAGAAACACAACTTTCTCCTCGATGCAAAAACGAACTAGAACTCTCAGTAGTATGACCCTCGTCTGCCAAATTTCCACGTACCGCCCACTTCCCTTGATTACTAACATAATTAACCAAAACTAATCCTAATTGTGTCGGAATAGCGGGGTCCGAGAATCCACGTTTTACTCAGTAGATTTCGGTTCAAGCGCCGTATACTTAGCGTTATAAAGGGCCGGGCCCTTGGGTTCATCGGCGTCGTAACATTCGCCCTTGCGGAACAAATTAAACAAAACAAACGAAACCTGACGATGCACCCGATTGTCTGGCATGCTGAGAGTGAATCACTATCGATGAAAAAATATATAAAATAGAAAAATTTTCAGATGATAGACGGACTTTTCGGCTGTAAAATTGAATAACTTTCTTTGGGGAAAGAATTCGACAATTTGTGGGAATTGTGGGAAAATGATTGGATTTCTTTTGACAATTGTTAACGGGCACAATAAGCGAGGCATGCCAAAGGGCGTCCCGTTGATAATTTCCTTCAGAATTTCAGAGATGACAAATAGTCCTAGTGTCCAACGTGAAAGGAACGACCGCAGCGGTCTGGGTTCGAGTCGCGTCGTGATTAATTGTTTTTAATGCCTCTGTTCAGTTTGCGTTATTAAAATTCCATGAATATAAATGGACCGAGTCTTTCAGAACTTGACCGTCGAAGAAAAACGAGGAAAAAACATGGGAAAATTATTGAAAATCATCAGCAACTATTTTTATGAAACGATATGGTCGTATGTGTATAGAGGTAATTATTTTGATTTTAGTATTGAAAGTATCAAAAAATGTGGATTTTTCTTTGAGAATGTACGGGGAATATGCCAACAATAATAACTGAAACAATTAAAAAACAAAATTATTTTTAGATGCATATTTCAACGCGTGCCAAAAATTTTCTATTGCAAATTCAAAATGAAATGCGATCGTAGCATTTTCACGAAAACGTATTTTCCTCAAAATGTACATTTTCTAGGTCGTAATAAATTCACTATCTCACGCACATAACACATGTACGCACATATAATATGTATAATATAAGCACAATCGAGTGACATTTCTCACTTAATTTGTTTGATAATATTTGAAAGGCTCTTCTTTCGCGTGTCGAGAGCATGTAAAGCCTGCATAATGAAAGCGACCGAACAATGCGGTCGCATGTGTATCGCACAAAAGCGCACAACTGAAAAAAAAAATGTCAACGAAGAAAAGCCAAAAGCGCCGCCGCAGAACGGGGTCGGAGACGAACTTTTTCAGATCAATCACAAAAGACTTCGTTTTTTTTTTAATTTAGAGCGCACAAAGCACGAGACGTGCCGTGCTTATGAATAAAAAATAAACTAAAAGAAAAGTCGAGTTTCTCACGAGAAAGTTTTTATACGTTTTCTAATTATGCATTTGCGTATAAATTAATTTAATCGAGCATTATGCTAATGCGCTTTGAATGCATCGCTAGACAGTGTAAGTTAATAGAGGCGTACCTGAAGCATCTCGACTTGCAAATCTGTTACGTATACGTGCCTACTCTACAGCTTCCGCTTTTCAGTGATTTTCTTAACTATTCTGCTATGATTAGTTAGTCCCTAGACTGACCTTTCATATTAAACAAATTACTTACGAAATCAAAAAAAAACTGCCCGTTTATATAATGCGATAGATTGAAAGTTACATCGGAGACATCTTCGCAGAAAACGCCGCATCCAATTTTCGAAACGCGCCTCTTCTACTGCGGAAAATTCCACCCTAGCGGACATGAAAAGTTTAACGACATTTTCTTATACGATCGCCGGAAAAGCGAACGAACGAACCCGCCGATAGTTCGCCGGCCGCGGGTAGTTTATTTTCGCATTTTATTACAAAGCACACGCATAACATAAGCTATATGGGGGTAGGGTTTGGTGGATTCGACGTCCTCATTGTGTCCGAGGACCTTTTATGTGTCGGCCCATCGAGAGTCGAACCGATCGACCGTGTTACGTGTACGTGTACGTTACTATCCCATATTTGTGTAATCAAAGTCGGTTGGTCAGTGCTGAAAATGTTCGGATACGATGCGCCTTTGTACTGTTTTTAATACGTGGCTCTGGGTAGTTTTGAAGCTTTCGAAATAAAAGTGTACGAGAGGTGGTACGAATGAGTCTGCCGGTTGTGAAAATGTAAAAAAAATATGTGATCATACATTTTAGTTTAGTGATCGTAATGATATATTTTTTAAGCATTGAATTGAAATTACCAATGCATTGAAGTAAATAAATAGTCTAAATTGATTAACGTATATAATACAAAATTTTGTTGTACTTGAGGAGAGAACTTCTTTACGACACCTGATTTAACCTAATCTGAAAAAGATACGAAAACCTATCTTATTCAACTTTTTGAATTTCATTCCGATATTTTACTCTATTAATACTTATCTAGCTTACAAATTCAATATGTTCATACAATTTAGTCTTATCACTATACTTCGAAACAAATTAACAACTTTTCGTAATAAAATAAATAAATCTGAATCAAAATCGATCCGAAATTGAATTATTTCGAAAAAAACACATTTAGCCTCCCCCAACACACGACGAATCCAATATTCGAGAGCACAAGGGCCGAACAATAAAGTTGAGTTACGGCCGGTAAGGCCGCGAACAAATGCACCGTTTCCGCGCACACATATTGTAGTAGCAGCAGCAGCAGCACACACTACCTATCCATATTTTTTCCTTCCGATGTTTTACGTCTTTTATTGTTTTCCATTCAGCCGTGGAGCACGGCGCGACCTTTGCCAACGACCCGGAGCACGGCAGACGATTCGGAAACGTAAAAGACGTGCAAAACTCGGAAAAGAGGCGTCGTCTTCCATGCTTTTGTCGATTTTTCCGGATCGACGGAAGCAGACGTCGCGGGATGCGATGGAGAAAAAAACGGTTGCGTTATTTATGCATTTCGACTGCAATAGGAAATGTTTGGACAGCGAGAGCGCGTCGGCCGCGGGCTGTTGTGGTGTAATTCCGCATGCACACACTCGAGGGTGGTATCTTGATTGTGCGATACCCAACAATGGCTTCAAAGAGTGGGGATCGGGTGGCAAAAGGCTGGATATTAAACGGAAAATGGGCAGGATGTTCTCAATGTTGCCATTTGTTGGCGTTTGCTTTAAGCTATCGTTCTTTTTATTGTGTTTGTATATGCATTCTACAGGTTTTGCTTGGAAGTTGTTTTTTTTTTTTTTTTTGAGAAGGAGAAATCTCGCAATAAAATGAAAGCTAAGTTAAATAAAATTGATGCTTTATTTACATACTCTATGATAAAATGGACCAGTTTAGCATTTACGTTAGATATTTCAGAATTCGTATCAAACCGTATCCAACAATTCAAAGGCTGGCGTATTTATATTTTGAAATGTTTATCTTGACACTTGAAGAATACATTCAAATTTTCAAATATCACATAAAACGAAACTTATCGTACAAAATAACGAAAATTGTTCCAGCACATTTGTTCAAAAAATAATTTTAAATTTCCACATTAAATCATACATTCATCACATAAATTGAACATCATTCGAATTTGAACACGAAAAAAGTATTCTGCTAGAATAACAAAAAAAAAACAAGGCACTTTTGTCCTCGGAAAACCAGAAAAAATAATACGCCCGGAAACAAAAGTGAATCGACACGCAGAGAAATATATTCGACACCCTTCGCAGTGGCCTCGCTGAAAACTGGGGATTAAATCGTCCGACACGGCGCGTCAAATTACGACCTCAAAGCGAACTCGATGGGGGTGGACATGAAAACGCCCCGAAGAAGAACAACAGGAGGCCGCAATGGAAACGGAACGGAACGGGGGGAAAATAAGTAAATGGACAAACGCCGGCTCCGTCGAAAAAGTGCGAGAGAAAGAGGAGAGAAGATCGTAAAACCAGAAACGGCAGATAACCGGCCAGAGAGAAGAAAGAAAGGAGACGAGGGGTTTCCCCGCCGGAAAATGCTATTCATGAATGCGTACGAAATGGAACCGCCATAAAGATATGGATCCGCGAAACGTTTCCGGCCAACTGGATTACGCGGGATCCGCGAATTCGATACGAGGTGGAAAAAAAAGCATACGAGTTTTTCCGTTCGGAGTGTGTGCGTGCGGAAAATTCGGAAAATCTCGAGACGTATGGCGCGAGTTTGTAGTTAAAGTTTTGCGTTCGCTCTTTATTGTTTTGCGGTATCATTTGTAGTTTTATTGTTCGGTTTTGTTTTTGTAGCGTTCACGTATCGACATGCGTCAATCGGAATATGTATTGATGTAAAATTCGAGCGAACTTTTTTCATAATGCTGGGAGTATTTTGTGAAATAAACTCACTATCCCACTCTATCAGCATATTAGTTTAACCTAGTTAGGTATTTACAACAATAGGCAAAACTACAGGCGTTATATTTATATTTATGGAACTCTACATTTAAATCAATTAACAAAGCTATCGCGAAGGACAGCTTTTCGTGAGGCTGCTGGGAGTACATTCACATTTAAATTGGACGGTAATTCATTATCGTTATTTAGAAAATATTTCTGAGAGCATGTTGCGTATATCAAATATGTATGTCTAATAAAGCGTATTAAGCAAATGAGTTTAATGTTCCCGCGATAAAAATGCGCTCGTTCCGCCCGTTATTTGCCCGAAACGTTCACGTCGTTTCGAGCGAAGAGTAATTTCGACGTAGTTTTGCTTACATATGCAATATTTATACGGCCATAATAAAAATTTTATTACGATAAACACAGCGTTAAATCTGCTCAAGTGAAATCATTTTGGTGCTTAATAACACGCGAATATCATAATTCGATAATCAAGAGCTAACGATAATAGAATAACGCGAAGCTACGAATAATAAGTATAATACTTATAGATATTTGAAATATTGAAAGAATTAATTCTTAATAAAGTATATAAACACAATTACCTTCTTAATCAGAGTGTGTATTCAAATATCCTTAACGGCACAGTTAACTTTGGAACCCACTTAAACTTGACAGAACACCGCAACGAACAGGCGAAAGAAATTATCGCTGCAAAGGATTCACGTCAAACTTTTACTCGACTTTCGGATTAAGTAATCACTTTAATCACTTGGCAATTAAAACTTTTTTCAAATTTTCACTCGAGACTTAGTTAAACAAAACTTAAATTAAACACTAAGAATTCAAGTACACAATCGATTCGTTATTTGTATTTGTGTGTGAACATTATTCTGAACTGAACTGAAAACTGAAAATCTTACACGAAATAAAATGAAAAAAAAGAAACGAGCTCTCAAATTAAAATGTATGAGCGCGAGAAAAACGACTTGTTATACACGTAGCTTTAAAATCGTGTCTTATTTCAAAATTTTAAAGAGAGACTCGTGAAATGGAAAAACTTTTCGTTACTTCTATGTAAAAACTCAGTTGTATGCAAGAAACTCGGGAATACGTTAACATGTGTCGCGTGTTATGCGGTTTGAAAGTTTCGCAAAAGAACGATCAGTCTCCGAACAAGTTGATTGATTAATCGCAAAAGTTCATTATGGATTCGTGTCCGCGTTTTAATTATGAATTATGGAACGAAACGAACATAGATAATTAAAATTTACGAAATTTCTTCTTGTAACGATCATTCATTGAACATTTTGCACATAATGTTGAACATTGAAGAAAATAAGAAAATAATTATTACACTACAAGGTGATTAAATTAATTCATTGTTTTATTAAATTAAAATAGCAAATAATGAAATTCGTTTGAATTTAAAGTTTTATTTCCCATTCATTTAACCGCAATTCGCGAGCTCTAAACGATACATTTACTTTATGTTAACTGTACAAAGTTTGTAATGCGATTAATTTTACATTGTTTAAAGTCTTAAATTATAAACTTGGAAAATTACTAAAGCCGCACACTTTAAGATCGTTACCAACGGATCGACTATAAGTCTAAACAAATTTGAATATAGTGAAACCGTTACCGAGTTCAAAGGAAAAGGAAAACTGTTTACGCTTTAACAAATAATTTATATATTTTAATGCCGACATGTTTTCTGTGAACGTTAACATAGAACAACTTTATTAAATTAATTAAAGTTATTTGTTTATAAATGAAAGTTATTAAAATCAAATTTAAAAAAAATCATCAATTGCTTGAAACACACAATTCAAACTCTTCGAAAAATTCAATCCAACGAATTGTAATTAATCATTGCGTACGCATTAACTTCATTTATCTAAAACTAACCGAACGTATCAAACGAACGAAATTCGCGATTAACAAAACGAAACGCAAAACAAACAACCGAACCGATCAAATCGACGACAACAGAACGAAACACATACAAACGCACGATAAAAAAAAGACACTAATGAAAAATCGGGCCGAAATAAATAAAATGAAGAAGAAAAAAAAAGCGACTTTGGCACAATCGCACGATTAATCACAATTCGCCTAAACGGAAAAGAGAACCTCTCGGAAAAGCCCCGAGGAAAAGCGGAAAAGCGCCGTAGTGCGCTCCGCATGGGGGCGAGCGTGCTACTGACAGAAGCACGCCGCTTCCAGGGGGCGCAGCACCCTGCCCCTTCGCCCCCCTTTCGTTCGGGGTACGTATATGAATGGGAGTGTATGGCGACGGGGTCCGTAATGAGCTTCCGCGACTCGTTCGGCGAGTGTCGGGGATTTTTGGCCCGAGGGCTCGGTTGTTCGGTTGTTGTGGTTGTTCGAGGATGTTGTGGATGTCGTGAATGTCTTCTGTCGGTTCGACCTTGATATTGAAAAACGATTTCGAGGTCGGTGAATGCGAGCGGATGGTTTCGTTCGAGTGCGGTTAGCGATCTTGAATATGGTTGCGTGCGTTTTATGCTTAGTTTCGAACATGGAAAAGTTTCGTATGTTTATTTTGTTCGATGTATTTACTGTATTATGATGACAATCGAGTTCTAGCTATACAATACTACAAAATCATTGAGTCGACCGTTTGCAAATAAACGACCGCATTATTACTGCCCAGGGAAAAACAGCTGTGTCCATGCGAACTTTGCGCAACGGACACACTCTCAAACGAAACCGAATATCGTATTCAATTTTAAATTTCGACCTTATTCAAGAGCAAACTTGCGCCGCCTTCGAGCGAATAAACACGTACCCGCTTATACGAAACGAATACCATAACTGCGAGGTAGCCGGATTATGAATAACTTTCGAGCTTTTCTTCGGGCCGGGGCAACTTTCGCGACGGTCGATCCTCGACTTCGACTTCGATGAGTTCGTGCCCGGCTAACTTTACAGTATTACTTTCGCCGGAGCGGTAGGATGAAGAGGGAAAAAAATAATACGCACTGCGCCACGAAACACCGTTTAGCATATAGACTCGTGGCTCGTTTCAATTTTCGCGCACGAGCCGTCCTTTGACGTTTCGAATCGAAAAGGATACAAGACGCACACACGATAAATAACTCTCCTAAGAGGAGATAAAGCCCTCAAGGTGATGAAGTTTTTATTAAATGCAAATACGGCCCGTTTCCGAGGCTTTGAAGTCGAAGAATCCCGCATTCGACGGAACGTAAGTACGTATAATGTATACCTACTAAGCGAGCGCGTACATATTATACTTTCACGATGTGTGATCTCCTTATTACGAAAGCAGAATAAGTCTATTCGAGCGGGGTTGAAATGTTTAGATGATTTAAATTCGCAATCGTGATACGTGCATAAATTTTATGCGGTGATGAACACGTACATATTGAATACGTTAATATGGAAATTATATCGATTGACACAGCATCTAAAGAGATGGGTACATATATTCTAATACAGTATGATATGAAGTATATTAATATTCGAAAATTTAATCAATTGCTGACTTTCAAAGCTTATTTCGAATTCAAAATGAAGATTTCTACAATACTAATAACGACGAAGATGCGCTTCATCAACGATTCCTTTTTAGGTGCGCTCGATGCACTTCAGCGAAAGCTAGTTGAATGCTAAGGAGGATGCATGAGGTCGTTTTAATAAATATCCAGGGCACTCTAAGAGACTAAAGAGGCTTAGCGCATCTGAATCGGACACCCTCGAGGGCACTTAAACGGGCACACCCTGTAGAATCATACCCTTTCGACGGCCTTCACCCTTCAGACACCCTAATAAAAAAATAAATACACGCATAAAACGTGCGAATTTTTACGAGTTAATAGTTGAGTTTTTTTTTCTTTTCCTCCGACATGTGCGTTTTTGTTTTTATTATTTTCGTTTCAGAGAAAAACGAAAGACCCCCCCGGTATTAAAACCGGAAGAAAAATGAAAGACATACATTTCCATTCGCTTCGCGTTCGCGCGAGACGATGAAATATTTAGAAAAAGCGCGGCTTTTTTTTCCTAGAAATAAATTACGGGCGATGCAAGAAGAGCTTAACAATGTTTCCGGTTAACGCACAACATTTCTAAATTACAAGTCTTCGCGGCAATATTGCATATTCCCCGACGGCGGAAATAATTCAAGGCGTTACGCAGTTCGGAAGCCGCGTCCTTAAATCAAGTCAACGAAAGCTGGATTTTCATCCGACGAATAAATCGTATCGTTATGGCAGCGTATTGTGTTCGCCTTCGTGATTTATAATACGAATGGATGGAAACTTGTGGATGGTGCTTCATCGAAGTGGACAAAATCACAAAGTTTAGTTCAAAACACTACTGTCGTTCCATTCAAAGTGTAGAATACACTGACGATTGTTCAACTCGATCCATTCAAAGCTGAAATATTACATTATATTTCATACGATATGTTATTTTAACGCTGAAATTTCAAATGCGAATTGATATCCCTCTCCTGAGTGAAAATAAACATCGCATCCGATAACATCTCGCACGAGAGCGAACCCCAAGCAAATATCACTTTTCGACGAATTTCATCAGAAGTCGTAAGTCCTTTCGGCTAATGGAGTTCTCCTGAATGCACCCGAACTCACACATGAACGACAAGAGAAGAGCCTAGAAAGCCCGCCAGCAAAGTTTAATCGCGATACGCGTTCGCAGAAAAGTTAACAGCGTATCTGGTCAGCCCGAGGGGATGAAACTGGAAGAGGACTTCGCATTATTATGTACATTATCTATATCATTATATAATACATCACACACGAACTGTGTGTCCCGCAGCGGGATTCTCACAAGAGATCGAAATGATAATTTCGTACGTTGCACAAGTTGATGGTCAACGCTAAAGGAAGTCAGTAGGAAATGGGATATCGCGGCAAGCGGAGCCATTTCCTTCAGGAAATAGACGACATAGATGACGAAGTAATATAAAAGGGGGATAGAATTGGGATCGTGAGCTAATAAAGAGACCGGAATGTAATAAGATGTGATATTGTGAGAGTTTCCGAATTTTTTGCAATAGATATATCATCTTCGCTCTATACATATACCTAGTATGAACAACGCGTAAGATAGACATTTCACATTTAATTTCTTAGATTTCATTATTAAATCGGATTGAATAACACGACTGTTTTCCCGATTCACGAATGAATGACGAAACGTGTCGAATGAACGTCAATCACGACATTCGGGAAATTGATTTTAGACAGTTACGGGTCACCTAACGGCATTCGATCAAGTGTTCGAAAGTTATTTTAGACGTATAAAGCGTCAAATGTCATCACGCAAATTAGGTCTGCGGAGATTGGCAACGTGTCGATAACGACGCATAAATCACACGCTGCCACAAAATCACACACGAGACATAATATTTGACGACTGAAAAGGCCAAGGAGCACAAGCGACTTTGCGATGATTTCAAGAAAAGCGCGCTCAAAGTTAAGCTTGTACCTAAATGTATTAGGAGGAGGTCGAGTGATTTGATGATATATTTTGGCACACGTTCCGAATTCGCTTATATCCTTTCGGCACCAAATATATGAGCGTACCCATACATAAATCAATTTCGGCAAAAATTTTACTGGTATCCCTTGGCCTTTTCAGTCGTTATTTGGTATAATATGTTATTACGACGTGTCATTATATGCGAAATACAATATTATCATATATTATACATACAAAAGGAATCGGATTAATTCCGTGAGGATGATGATCGAATACGATTCGAGGATACTCCGTATTAGATTATAGAAGCAGCATATATTACAGAAATCGTATGAAACGATCGATACATAATATGCATAGTGAATTTCGAACGAAATCCTCTTATAATCTCTGTAGCAAAGCTAAAATGTAAGTAATGTTTATTAGCCTGGGCGTATAGGGTCGCGTAAATGCGGAACAATGTTTGTTTTTAATTTAACTCCATTAAAAGTGTATTTAAATTGGAGGGCAAACTTTTCGCTTTAAAATGTAATAAATAACTTGAAAATACAAATAGGTTTTTTTTGTTAATCGAAATTAACAAAAAAAAAACGATTAAAATACCAGTACACTAAAACATTGTATCAAACTTTAATCGATCACTAACTTCACATACGAGGGATGGCCACAGTAAATAATTCAGATAAACCATTACAACACACCAACGAACCTGTGGAGTTCAATATTCAAATTTACGACTGCACTTTACACCAGAGTTTACACAATGTATTAAATCGACCTCACTAGGAGAATGGCCCTCGAAATTGTTATTAACCCGTTTATGGAGCCTCGAATTGGCCGCGAGACGCGAGAGCTTCGACAAAATGCAACTCATGCATAACATCGAAAGCCATTAACGGTGGTCGATGGTGATTCGAGGGGACTCTCGATTCGATGGGGTGTACTGGATAATATTTATTGGTGAACGGGCATTGATTAATGCACCTGGGCGTTTCAACCCCGAAAAACAAATAAAAAAAGGAAAGAAACTCACGATTAAGTAGATGGGATCGATTGAGAGAGTGGTCGAAAATTGTGGGTAGTGGTAGTTTAATACAGTGAGAGTCATGGGGTTGGAAATCTGCTGGGTTGAATGTTCGTTGAACAAGGGTTCATGTCACGTTTGCATGTGTCGCTGCGCTTGAATGGTGAATTTGCATTGAAGAGGTTGTGAACAGTTTCATGAATCAGATAACCAATTAAAATTGTACTTTTACTAATCCATCATAAAAATATTTTTAAAATAAACTAACATGCAAATATTTACAATCATACAAATTACACTAAATCTGTTATTTTTTATATTCTCTATTGGAAAACGGATTCGATACGTATTTTATGCATAACGATAGGTTTGGGGTTAATATCAACCAGTATTAGAACCGCTAAAAGCGTCGTTATTCAAGCATAAACTTGTACAAATGAATCCCCCAGTCGGAATGTGCTTTTCATAAACGTTGTACACACAATGTAATCAAATGACCATTGTAAAACACGAAAGCGCACGCTTAAAACCGACGACGCTTTTGTCGAACATTGTCTGAAAATTCATCAGCACTCAGAACTGAATCCTCAAAAGCCAACTAATTGAATCGTACATTTCACATTCCATTTGATGCGACATCATGAAAATTCAATTTTAACACTGAATAAATTCGTATGCGAGAATTTTTTTATCAAATGAAAAATATTGTAGACCGTATGTATAATGAGTAAATTCTAGAATAGTAAAGCTTTATTCGTGCTCCAAGTACCTACCACCTTCGGTTAACACCGTGACAATGAGTGATATGACGGGTCGTTGATAAGGCTGCAGGAAACGATAATGCGGCACGCACACGAAAACCTTCAGCCGAAGACCAAAGGATTATAATAATAAGCGGAGGATAAATTAGGAGCAGGCGTATCTCGGCCGTTCTTTGTGGTCGTCGGAAGGCATTTGTTCGGAATTAGAACTGTTGTATGGTATAGTGAAGTTTCGGTGGTCGGTGGTGCAGTTGTGGTGAACTGCTTAATTTACGATTGGAGCAAGTTGCAAATTGAATCTGTATTGTTTTTAGATTTTTATATATCTATCATAAAAATTAATGAGTTCGAACAGAGTGTAAATATCACAACTGTATATCAACGTCACTCAAATATGAACGTTATATCGTAAAAAGGGAAAACTTTCTATATTTTTCTTTATCCTCACATTCGTTCACTCCTTTCGAGGGAAATTACCTTAGTGAAATTTTCCCCGGGGAGTCGTCTTGATCAATCAAGTTCTGATACTTTGTACTGAGGCCTAAAGAAAAGTCGGAAAAGTACTCGAATATTATTTCTACAATTTTATCCGTTTTCTTAGACAAAGAATATAAAAAAAACATCTCTAAAAAAAATTAAATTGACTTTTTTTCTCAAAAAGATTTCGTTAGACAAACTGTAATTAAACAGCACATATCTTCAAGTCCTAACGGAAAACTGAAAAATATTTAAAGAATTTCCACTACCAATTCCGAATCCAATATCCAGCACAGCGCCAAGTGCAAACGAGAATTTCTCTCACCTATCGCAACTAGACTACGACATGCGAAATCGGCTCCGCAATCCCGGCATATTGTAGGGATTACAAAACGGGTATTTCGTCGCACAATGGCCGACGGGAATATTCGCAAGTGCCTCTAATATGACGTTCGGCCGAGACACGTCGACTTTTGAATCGGATGATATTTCGATACGTTTGCGGAATTCGGAATGGCAATGTGCGATTTCGTACTGCTGCATATTCAAAATGAGTAACTACGGTATAACAGCACAGTACGCGGTGAGCTATGAGGTAGTTGAAGCTTAGAAAGTTCCATTAACCCTTTGCTGCCGTGGGATAATCTTCTGTGTAAACGTTGAGTTCTTCTCGACGAGTCGATTGAATCCTGCGATATTGCCTCACTATTTTTTTTTTTCATATTAAATTCTGAAAGCTTTCTAAAATCGAGATTGATTTCATAAGGAAAAAAAGCTATAGAACTTGAGCTTGATATTTGAAAAAAGTCCATAAAATATTTTCAGGTTTACATTTTTAATATTTTATTTGAAGTATCGTCAATTAATAGATTTGAAATCGATATATTAAACCAAAATGAAAAGAAATTTAATGGATTTAGGAGTAAGGGTGTGGGAGCTTGGCAACGTTTGAGCACAAATCAATTACTAAAGCTTTGGACAAGTTTTATGGGACCAAATCCGAGTCCTAACTACTATGCTGGTAAACATACCTACACGTTATACTATACATATGAAAAAAAACATTGATAAATCGAGCGTTAAAATTTATCAAGTTTTATATTTTACAAATTCAATTTAAACACATTTTTTTCACGAAACAATTCAAATCCAATCAATGCACCTCTAATTACAACCGCTCACAGCGGAAAAGCAAAAAGGCCCCGACACCCTTCACTTTTGGGACGGGGACGAAGCGACAATAACCGAACACTAATCGAATCAAAAACGCTTCTCTTTCAGGAGCGACAACGACGACAAATCAGATTTTAATAAGCGAAAATAATTCAGACGCGACCTCGTCCGCACTCCTGGCTGGAAAAGGACCCTCGTTTTTCCTGAGGGTCAACTCCATAGTCGACGGCGAAAATCCGGCGAATCCGTGATTTAATTACGGCGAAAGTATCCGGGGATGATTTGCCGGAGCACGGAGGGTAGGCAAAAAATTAATACCCCTTTTATCGGGGGGTGGAATCCGACGACAAAAAGCGCCGTCGGATTCTGGAGGGACGAGTGCATATCGTACGCCGTCTGCATGTGCAATCCGGCTCGATGGGGAAAATTCATATCGGGAATAATTTATGTCGTGAAAGTATTGAATGAGACCAGAACTGTATGTTCGGAGGATGAAGTGGCTGTAAAAGGTGGAGAGATATCCTCGTTCGCTTTCCGAATCGAATACGTTTCGAAATGCCTTTTCGTTTCTTAAAACATAATATAATTGAAAATCTATATTCAATAAGGAACGAACGATTGAATTATTTACGATAGAGAAAACGCTGTTTGTTATATTCGAAAATGCAGTATAAAAGGAAAAGCTCATATTTGTCTATTTGTAAAATAAACTCTGGTGCTAGCATCTAGAGCGAAAAGGCAAAACGACTAGTACAAGTCTAGCTAGAAAAGAAAATCATTCCCCCTCGCACTACCATGTTTTTCCAGTAATAAGACCTCTCCAATGAAACTACATTTCACCCATCTTGGGGGGTAGTTTAACGATGTTTTTAATGCGAAATTTTTAAGCGAAATATTAATAAGATTAAAATTTACCTTAGAAAAAACGCCAACTAACCAACATGGGCGAAAATATATTGTAATTTGAGGAATCATATTTCAGAAAAAAAACTCTATATCTCTGACTATATTTTATTTAAACTAAAAAAAATGGTAATCGGAAAAGTCGCCAGTTCAACGAACCGCGCGAACAATCGAGCACTTAAAGAGGCGATAATTCCGAGACGGATCCCTTCCCCGGGACGAATATTATAATCACATTACTTAAAAGAGGGACTAGATCCCGATTTACATAAAATGCAAAGATAAGAGCGCCCCGAGGGCCGTTAAGTTTCGCGATCGCGGCGACCGTGCGGAACGATCGCTCACAGGCGGAAAAACTCCAACAGTCGGAAAACTTGTTGATTGAGTGGTTCGACGTAGACTTCGAGTGTTCCGAATCGATTCGACGAAAGTTCCGTGTCTGAATATGCGTCCATTGTGAGCTTATAATGGGGCTACGTCTTGCGGGATTCCGCTGTGGAGGTTCGACGATGAAAATCTCTAGTATCCGTCTCGATATTTCGAAGGAAAATCAATATGGGCGTTGTAATGCAGTGGGTAATTGTACCGCAGTTCTAACTATAATTCATTAGTTAGCGTGAATTATTAGCGTATTATATCTGGATATAATATATGTCCGTTGGGTCTGAGCCAACATAATATGAAAATCGTTCGTTAATCACATACCGACGCCCCTGTGCTATGCAGATGGAAATTTCTTTGGAAATTTGTCGTTAATTTTTTTTGCTTGATTTTGATCACCTGATAATTAAAAAACTCGAAATTGATTAATGTTTATAAAAGCATAAAAACTTGTTACCTCGTTCTACTCTAATGACCCCTAATATAAATATAATAAAAAATCTAAAGCTTTTCAATCTTTTAGAAAACATATTTTAATACAAATTTGAATTTAAAAAAATCTAAATGATATAATTAAATATTGATAATCTACTTATAACATAAAATGATTTCATAAATATAAACGTGAAACAATGTTAACGTGAAAATAACGCGGGTTTCAGTAATTTCCAATTTATAATCAATACATTCCGCTGAAATAATACGATACAGCTCTCACTTCAGATGAAAGTAAATATTACGTCAAAAAATATATACGACGCTGTCATTCCGGTCGTTTGATGTCTGAGAAAAATGTATAAAGGAAATTAGAGACATCGCTCCGAATGAGCCAAAATTCCAAATTATAATCATGAAATTAAATATAATACACATAATATCTTTCACAAACGTGTACCATAATTTGCAGACTTGCGAAATGTTTCTACCGTAAAATTACAAACAAAAACAAAATATAGATTCGACCCAAATAAAATTCGAAAAGCTCATACCAATATATAAAATGTCATTGATTTTCTCGCGAAAAACCTATTTCATTTCAATTACGATCGAATAAAATAGAACGGAAGGTCTACGGAACTCAACGATCCATTATTTACGTCGTTTTCGGTTAGTCTGAACTCCGTATAAGAAGCGTGCGCGTCGAAAGGTGAAAGTTAAATTGCTTCCGATATTCGATTAACATGGACCCTTGTGTTTTTTTTCCTCTCCTTTCGCCCTCGAAGTGAAAATCTTCGCTCAGGTGCGATCCCTAAAAAGGGACAAGGAAAAGTCTCCCGTGAAAGCACTCGGGTATACTACGAAGACAACGTGAAGTCTACCCACGAGAATTCGTTTTATTTACATATAATGTATACCACAGCACATGAAAGTTAAAATTCAATATTCACGCTGACGAAAATTAAATTATATTAAAGTAAAGTTAATCTGGATAAGTTTAGCAGCCACCCTTACAAATCCCTGAAAATTCACAAAAATGCGCTCGACCTGCAAACACAGCGAAATGAATACGAGAAAAAAGCAGCATTTTATTTAGCATAATGAAGGTATAGGGGAGGAAAAATAAAGCCGGTCGACTTTACTTTTTTCATTCAACTCCGGAAGCTCGAACACAATAGTAAGCATCATTTCATGATAACGCAAAGAAGATTTTCCTTTGTCGTCCATATCAGATGCGCCCAACTAAGATGAATGCAGGATTCGCATAAATCACGAAAAAAAATCTAGATAAATGTTCGGAAGGATACACGTATGAAATTTTATAAACATGGTATGTGTATGTTAGTTTTGTTGTTCACGTGGATAAAAAATACAACGTTACGTGATGGATCGCACATTTTCGTGTGTCACAAACAATACGTTTTCCCGCTGAAAAACTCTACATGAAGCGAAGCGGCATTACGCGAAGGAAATAGAGGCAAATTCACAAAAATTACAGCTATGAAAATGGAAAATAATTCCAAATTTAACTTCGAAAAAATCGAATTCCTATTTTCAATGAAATAAAGTCACTAGTTTCCAAATAATAATAAATTTTCCAATTTCATATAAATCTGCATGCACACAGATATAGAAACTTTTCATAACTCGTGTAGGTTACTCAAAACTTTCGAAATGATAGACCTTTATCACATAAATTTTGTAAAAATATAAAAAAAAACATTCAAGCAACTCACATCGACCGCATAGAAAAATGTTCGGAATATTGGACGATTTTTGTTTTCGAACCACGAAACATAACTTTTGCGACATCGAAGAGTCTGAGTGGACCCTAAGGGGAAAATCTGACGTCGGGAAAAGGAAAACAAATTTATTCGACTGCATTCCAACACTTTGGCGTAGGTTATGCGGGAGAGGAGCGACCGCATCGGTTATTTTTTCCCCTCGGGCAAATCCTGTGGGAAAAAAGGGCACTGCAGAAACGCGTTGTTCTCCCCAGTTTTTTTTTCACGTTTTATTTATTTTTTTTGCCTTTTTTACGCCGCGTTGTGTACGTGGACGTGTGTACATACATGCAAAATGTTGGCATTTTCATGCAACGCCCGCCGCGAATTCCTCACGTCTCACATAAGCGATTCCGGTCGGTCGTCGTCGACCTCCGAAAAGAGGGAAAATTTTCAGGAAAAGGTTAGCGATCTCCATTGTTAAATTTCGCTTTGAACTTTTTCATACGATTCTCGCAAAATCGTATCGCAAAGAAAACACTGTTTGTGTACGTGAAAAAGCGTCCCACGAAATATAATACGGTCGCCTTATCCATGCACGCACACATGTAGGCAATTTTCGAGAATGATATAAAATACGTATTTGTAAGAATATACGCTTTCATTGAATAAAGATTCGAAATCGTTACACAATAGAGTATTTTTCAGCTGAGCGATCAGATCGATCGCATTGAAATTCGATGATTTTAAAGCATCTTTGCTTCATTGAAACGTACGTTTCGCGAGAAAATGAATACGCCGTTCAGTGATTTTTTTTTATATAATATTGAGAAAAAAAACGAATGGAAAAAAAGACAAGATGTGCAAAAATAAAAGATAAATTTTCGCTTCAATTTATCCACTTTCCTTCGATGCGGACTCGTTCCCTCAACAACGAATTGATAAAAAGTCTACAATTTTTTTCCTCCTTTGTGATAGAAATTCAATATTTGCTCGTCAATACAAAAACGACCCCTATTCAAATCAAAACCATCAAACAAAACATTCGCCCCGAAAATAAATAGAACGAAATTACAGACAGGGCTGTGAAAAAAAAATCAACGATTCTCAAATATGATGTTAGCCAAATTTAACTCAGTGACAAAGGAAAGCTAGCTTCTTTAAAATATCTATTCAACACGAATGTTTTCACGCACAAACTTTAGTACGGCCATAATTTGAGCTGAAATTTTTCACTATCTCAGTTCGTAGTACAAAAGTCTTGCGTTTTATACCCGTCTACAGTGAATCGAGGACACCGAAAGTTCACGGAAATGTCACACACTTTAATAAGAACGAAAGCGGCGATATTTTCCGAACGATAAAACGGTAAAAAGGCCGTTTTCGGGAAAAGCCGACTTGGAAAATCGTGCGAAAACGCGAGATAATGCAAACGACATGCATGTGCATTTCGTATGCAGCCATTCCAATGCGACACGCGACCTAAGAATGCGGAAAAGCCGCCAGCTCAACACGCTTTCATGTTATTGCATTATAAAATATAAGTATCTACTTGTACAATACATATATGAATCTAAATGTAACGATATGAAAAAAAGAAAACAACTTAGCGTTTGATTAAAATTTCATTCGTTTCCATGGATATGCTGAAATCGATATAAAAATTGAAAGATGATTCGCTGAAAATTTAATCACACACATTGTATACAGGAAGAGGAAGTTGTAAGACGAGAAGCACGTCGACTTCTAAAAGCTCTAAAACATAAAATTTACGTTCGTTGCATGGCAGAGAGGCGCACTACACGTGAGACAAGAGAAAATGTTCACCCACGAGGACGACAAATATCTAAATCGACAGGCCACTCTATTGAACGAAAGTGAAAAAAATATACAAACACAACAGCTGCTGAAAAGTAAAAGGCGAAGGAACGAAACCTCTCGAGTGCGACGATCGAACCTCGTTCTAAGAAAATAGAATTGTGAGAGAAAAGTAGACGTGCATATACGAGTATGGGACTTCAAAATGCGTTGAAAATTAATTTCAACCTTAGACAATGGGGTGCGAATTGAAAGGCGTTGAAACGGGGATTGCCTCGACGAAAGATGCGTTAAGTGTTCACAAATATCGAAGAGTTAGCCGAGGTGAGAATGACCAAAGATAAAAATAGTATTTAGATAATTCAAGACGACTGCGTGGTGGCTGCGTATAAATAATCTCAGAGGTCGACAACCGTAGTGTGCAACGCATCGCGTAATAACAAAACCGAAAAGAGCGAAGCGACATTTCGGAAAAAAGGGCATAATTATGATAAGGGCCACTAATTAAATTGCCTTTCGAATCGAGTGCGCGCGACCCAAAACGGTTATGAAAAAATACGTAAATTGCCGTTGAAATAATTTATTTCGTGGCGTTTTCATGAATACGAAAACGTAACGGCTTAAAAGGCTCGTAATGTACCGGGGATGACTTTCATTTATTACAACATGCGGAGCTCGCGATTATATTCAATATCGCATTAATGAGTTTTATTCCCGAAAGCGAAATTTCAACATTAAAATTTTCGTGTACGCAAAACGGGAACGTTTTTCTGCTCTGAGAGGAATTAAAATCCTTATAATCAATTCAAACAAAATACGGCGTACTCTGACCGAATTACCAAAGTATGTATGTAGGTACTAGTTTACTTTGAAAAAAAAATTAAGTGCCGAGATGAACTTTCAATGTTAGCGGGGAACCTTTCGAGTAGTGGCACATAATGGTCTTAAATGTTGGCAATATTTTGCCGAAAGGTGTCCCCCTTTCTCAGTAATCCGAACGAGCTCTTAAAGGGCAGAAGGGATCCGACGAAAATTCAAAGTAGGAATTAAATTTGAATTCAAAATAGAGCGTGTAATTGAATTTGAATAATTGGACCAATTTATGGAGGGTAGAGCGACCCTCACTTATTCACCTATAACGCATTCGAAATAGGGATAAAAAAATATTCTTCTAAAATGACGCTCAAAATATACGCGAAAATCGAATCATAAAAAGCGACGAAGAGAAAATTTCAAAAATCATCAATTTTCTTAAACGAAAATTTACATATAAAAATGAAAATTGACAAGTACCTGGTTCCGAAGAGAGCTTCGCAGCATCTTCGGCGGCTTTTAGGAGAGATTCTTGCAAAGTTTGTTCCTTCTCCGGAGACTCGGAGGCTTTGGCGGTCAACTCGACCGCTTCCGCTGCTTCTCCGTCTGCGTTCAAGTTTCCTCTGGCTTTCACGTACGTCCAGTCCTCCCTCAACTTGGCTATCTTCTCTTGGAGTTCGGCGGACATCACTTGTTTGGCCACCTCGCATTCCTTTTCGATATTCGTGAAATTTTCGAAGACTTCGTTCACTTCGGTTTCGCGATCGCGCACCGATACCTGAAGAATGGAAATCTCTCATGAACAACATGATGAAAAAAATATTATTTTTACCTAAGCTTTGCTCGAAACTATTGGTATTAAATGAACTAATTTGAATGTTGAATAATTGTAAAAACACTGAAAAAACATTATATTCACAAAATTTTCAGTTTTCGGCAACGGAAAGAAAAATTTTCAACATTGTCACGAGTTTAAGTCGCGTTGTCATAAAAACAAAATCAAGTGAATCAAGATTTTCAACAAAAATAAATATTTGAATTTTTTATTTAAATTCATCTTATTAACATGTACTAATCGAAACAACTGAATTAAAATGAATGAATTTCAAAATTAAACCCGTTAAAACAAAATCATAAAATATAGCATAAAAACTATACAGAATTTTCTTTTGTCATAAAACGTTGTTAAATCAAAATGTACAATGTTTGTAATAATACAGAAACCTCTCCAGATGATCGAACTACAATTGTCCAATATTTGAACACAATCGAATAAACTATAAAGAAACCCGTACGGTACAAACAAACATTTTCATATACATAGATAGATAAATAACACATGCAGAGTCCAAAATCGACATTTCGAAAAACTGAAATTCGAGTCTGCGACCGAGGCGTAACGCGAACATTTTCCGATCGAAAATTCAGCGGACATTACCATAATATTATCGATGACCCTTTTCCTGTCCTGCTCCGAAGGCAGGTCCTTGGAAATGTTAATCCTGGTCTTCGTTTCCATGACCCACGAGATGACGGCGTCCAGACGCGACCCGTACTTATTGAGTGCGGCCAGTTTCGATTTTATGTAATCTCTGTGTCCGGAAAGGTTCACGGACATCTGAAAATTCGAGAGAACACGTGTAGCCGTTAGAATGCGGGCCATAACGAGAAAATTTCACGAATGAAATTGTAATAGTACGCACTTTTTCCATGTCAGCTTGGATATTGGCCACTTGTTCCGTTTTAGGCAGCTGCTTCGATTTTCGTAAGACTTCCATGTCTTTACGCTTCGAAGCTAATTCTTCTTCTCTGGCCTGAAATTCATTTATTTTTCAATTTCAAATTTTTAATTTAAATCTAATTATATATAGTAAAATGAACACAATATTGTAATTCATATGCGAATTTAACTGAAAAAAATAATACAAGCAACAGGTTCGTGAAACATAAAGATGGTCAAAACGAAATGCAAACTTTATTAAATGTGCAACGTAGTGTACTTGTTCTTTTTTTCTATAAATCCAAAGACATCTCAGAACAGATGCGACATGAATGAATACATCTCTAATCTCGTTGAGGAAATTGTATTTTGTGTCCTCTTTTGTATGTCGAAAGCACTTAAGCTACAGTGCGAAACTGACAAACGCATTACGACTGGACATGTCACTAACAAATAAAAATAAAAAAATATATATGAACTATTCTTCTACAAAGTGATGCAAACGAAAAATAAACCGAAAAAAATGACACAATTGATAAAATTTACTGACATATTTAAGTGAGTTTAACGTTTCAAATAAAAAAAGTTTTATATGCAAAAAACTCGAATTTTCAACGAAAAAAATGTTTCTACACTAATAGACATATGTAGATTTCCTAGTTAACCACCGCCACAATCGCACACTAACGTACGTCAATATACAGGTCGAAAATCGGGTTATGATACGGATTTTTCATTTAAAAAAAGTTTTTCTTTCATCAGATTAGGACTCATGTCGAATTGGATTGGAGGGCTGTGACAATAGGATGCATAATAAGAAAATACTAGTATTACTTACGTAAATAAATCCGAAGATATTCTTAAAAAAGTACACTTTTTTTCAAAAATGAACTGTCACTTTTCACAACATTAATGTTATCTAAACATTTGATCACAAAAACATGCTTACACAATAAAACATAAAATTTTACTTTTTACACATTATCGACATCCAGCGTGTATTTTCAGATAATATAACCCTCGCATCCGCGTAGTGAATGACAGAAATTCTCGCACGGTGTCCAATCTAAAATAGATCAGAGACGAAATGCTTCTAAAATGCTCCCGACACGAGGCCGATCTCTATATACCCGTACCCCCACTTCCTCGAGAATTTTTCACCAAGGAAAAAATAGCGTTTTCAAGCCATTTTCCGAAAATATTTTTGATGAGTTTATAAAACTAGTACTTACTTTGACCATACTCAATCTTATTGACAAAGCTGTATCGTTGGAAGGATTAGCGGTAGATCCATTCAATAATGTATCAATTTGCTGTAAACAATTGTAGGTACTGTGTAGCCAATTGTGTGCTCCTTCTTTCATCAAATTTGCAGCATCTTGACCGGTGATTCTATTTTGAAAAATCAAACCATACAATAAGATAGTCAATTTCTTTCCATTAAAAACTTCAAATAAAAAAATATTTATACTTGTCACGCAGCTGATTTGTTTTGGAATTCAGAATTGTCCATCTCTCTTTCAATAAATCAACTTGTTCGTTAATATCACTTGATAA
This sequence comes from Cheumatopsyche charites, assembly GCA_024721215.1. Lineage (NCBI taxonomy): Eukaryota > Metazoa > Arthropoda > Insecta > Trichoptera > Hydropsychidae > Cheumatopsyche > Cheumatopsyche charites. Next base: position 5,821,562 of record CM045578.1, read on the forward strand.
GGGTGGAGAACATTTACTGATAACATCTTGACTAACAGATGATACAGAATTGAATAGACGCTGTTTACTTGCAACCTTTTGAGAACATTTTTTATTGAATTAAAAAACGAAAACACTTAAAAATACTTCATTAAGAATATTATTACTTGTTTTTCCAAATCTTTTTGTTTTTGTTTCATATCTTTCAATGGCAAGCCTTCTTTTCCGATATCTAATACCATTCTGTCCGCTTGACTCAACCAATCACTAAATTGATTCAAATTGGTATACAATGAAGCCCATACATGTTGACATTTATTCCACCTAAATCAAAAGATTCATAAAAACCAAATTCCGAAAACTCACAATACAATAACATTTGAAAAAACTAATACTTCTCGTTTCTTTCTTTATGAGCTTTATTAACAGTCATCCATTCATCTTTCAATTTATCGCTTACTCTCTTAATTTGTTCAGCTTGTTCTTTCTTACATTTTTTCACAATACCATTATATTCTCTATCTATATCTTCGATCAAAGGTTTACATTTGAATAATGCTTCTTTTACTTTCTGCAAATGTGAAATTAACATATATTTTTTTTATTTGTAATAAGAATACGTATAATATTACTATGCATACAAGTAAGCTGTCTTCTTGTTGTGGAAATTCATCATAATCCAAGCCAGTCAATGGAGACATATTTAACTGTCTAGATATGGCAGAAACTGATTCTCTCGTTTTATTTATTTTAGTAACAAAATCTGAACCTTTTTGAGCAATTGCCTCCTAGAAAAAAAAAACGTTTTTTTAATAATTTAATCAAATCAAACTAACTTACTCGAACTTATTACTTACATTCTTTAAGTGTTTCTCTTTGTCCTTATTGGACGATGTTATTGCAGTATATTGGTCAACAACTGTAACCCAATCGGAATTTATATCATTGATAAGTTTTTCTTGATATCCCACTCTTAAATTTTTTAACTCTTTCCCTATGTCATTTAATTTGACTATGTCACGTTCTTTGGATTTGAATTCTTCTTTCAATGACTGTGATTGATTATTATAATTGTTAGCCGATTTTAGTTCTGGCTTTATATCATCCAACCACTTTTGTATTTGAGATGCTAGATTATTAAATTCTTTTAAACTGTCTTCAGCTTTTCGTGCAATGCTACGTTTCGATTCAATTTCTGACATCACAGCTGACCATTTATTTCTCAGTTTGTCTTGATAATTTGTTTTCAAATAATCAGCCATACTTGGATTTGATTTGTGCTTTGTGTATACAAGGCTATCGCCGTAAGATATCAATTCAGCTGCATCAGGAGCTAAACCACCAAGTTCGCTTTTTAGAATCTGAAACAATCAATAAAATTTAAAAAAAACTTTTACATATATGAAATAATACTTTGAAAATGCTTCACCTCTAAACGTTTAACTGGGTCTCTTTCATTATCTACTCCTCCAACAGTCAACAACATCAAATCCATTCTTCTCATCATTTGCAAAGCTTCGGATTCAAATTTAATAACTTCATCATCACAATCTGCTCCAAAAGCTTTCTTCATTTCTGAGGCTCTCGAAATTTTTGGAGAAGATGGAACAGGCTTCAAATTAATTTCATCGGTAGGAGTTATGGGAGAATCTAACGATGAATTAGATGCAACTTTTTCACTTGCAGATGACCGTCCTTGTAAACGATCTTTACTGATCGGAATATGAGATTTTGTTGGCAAAAGAGGCGATTTATTGTAATTTTGTCTGGGTAAAGGACTTGAAGTAACTGTTGACTTTTTATCAATGCCTTTAGACTTGGTATCAAACAGTGGTGAAGGTAATTTCGACACAATCGTTTTAGGTAAATCATTCGTTGAAGAATCAATTGATATAGGCTTTGGTTTAACTTTTGGCGATACAGCTACTACTGTAACTTGATCTTTTGACGATTTAATATTGATGTTACATACATCAGGCTGAGTCTTATCATCGCTTTTCTTAATTGGAGTAGATGTGGAAAGCGGAATCCTCGACACTGGATCTGCAGATTTCAGAATTTCCTGCAAAATAATTAAACTGTTTTCTTATCATGTAAATTTATATATTAAACGTTGAAAGCGGTATAATTCACTCATAATTGTTATATTTTGAATTTTATTCATCTTACATATAGGTACATATAGTTTTGTATTATTTAGTCAATATTACTACCTACGAGTATGCATTTTACATGTTTTTTTATCAATCTTTTAGTGTTGAAGAAAATTGAGATTTTTTTTCAAATATGAAGATTTCTACGAAAAATTAACACAAAAATGAATCGAAAAGTTGTACTAAATACTACTGCTACATACAATATTACTTTTAAAACAGTCTAGTCTTACATAAAATCCCCAAGGGTTAGAAAATTGGACACTAATTATTTGTTAGACCAACAATCTACAGATTTATGTTTTGAGAAACCTATAAAATATATTACTGGAGATTTTTTATATTATACCTTATTTAAATCAGGTTTCAATACTTTTGTGCGCTTTTTTTGTTCACATTCAGCTTCATTCGTAGTTTCATCGACAGCTTCATCGTCAGAAAATACCAGAATGTCATCTGCTTCTTTATCTGAACTATAAAAACTTTCATTTTCATATTCATACCCATCCATGCTGCCAATCCCAGAGGATTTACGACTGATTTTCTCGGCTACACTTCCCCCAATACTCACTCCAGAAGGCTTTTTGGATTCTTTAATATTTTTAAATATTTTATCACTACTCACACCAGAATCATCTAATATTAAATATTCTGCGAAAGATTCCTTGTCTTTCAATCCAACTGCATGCGTTCTATATTCCAAATCTACCATTTTACTTTCCAAATCCTTAAATAAAGTGTTTATACTATCATCTACACCTGCATATGGTGTACTAGGTGGAGTTCTGGTATTTAAATTTTCATCGGAATCACTATAAATATATTCATGAACCACTTGTTCTTGGACTGTTACAATTTTAGGCATCGTCAGTTTGATCTCATCATGAGATTTTGAAACGTTTGTATCCTCGCCACTGGTAGTTCGATGATCTATTCTTCTTTTCAATATTCCAATTAAAGGTTTCTTCGCCTCTTCTGATTTGAAAGCATCGATATGTTTCGATTGAGCATCTTTAAAATTATCCATTGAAGACTTTTCTTGTGATAATCTATCTGTAGAATCAAGTTTACTCAATTGTTGAACAGCCCATTCCGACAAGCCCTCCTGACTGCAATTTTGTGAACTTTGTTGTTCATCTAAATCTGAATCAGTCTCTGTGTCCGTGACTATCTCTACTTTTTCAACACTGTGAGGAAAATATTCTACGGCTGTATCAATCACAGATGAGTGATAAATTTCCATAGACTCGATCGATGGCAGTACTGATTTTATTATTTCACTCTCCTTTACTTCTACCACATGGCATTGATCAATTTTCAATTTCGGTCTTTCTTTTTTTCCCACTGGCTTATTTACTGTTAATTTATTATCAGATATTTGAGAAAATAATTCACTATCTTCAGAAAGATTAAATGTTTCATCGATCAAATTATCCTTTGTATTTTTTTCTGATGAATTTGAAGTTTGTTCATTAGCAGATGATCCTTTGTTAAATGAAATTGGAGTTCCGTCTGTTGTAGGCGTTTTGGATTCTATGAATTTCGCATTTTCGATTTCGTTCGTAGTTCGAATTATATCTGGTATTATAGTTGAAGTCTCTAATCTTCTTTTTATAGTGTTGCTAACATTTATGATTTCATACTCGACTTTTGGTTTTTCGAAAACTTGTTGATTTTCACTGTGAATTCTTGAATTGAGTTGACTATTTTCATTTCCATTGATTTGACGAGATAATACAAATGAACCTAAACTATTATCACCATGTTTACGAGAAAGTTCATCCTGCAAAATAAGGACGTTTTACCGAACTGAATCAATACTTCATTTTAAAAATTATCTTACAGTTTGTTACGAATGACTACTCTTACGGGGTAACTATTCGAGACTGAGTTAAATATATGTGTAGTTAATCATTCTTAACTCTCTATTAATTAAGGCATGGACATGACACCCACACTCAATTAACAATTTACTGGATTAGAAATAAAAATTGATTGAGTCATAAATTGAATTTTTCAAATTTCAAATAGGAGTGTTTATATGTTTTCTTTCATTTCATTCAAAATTGAGAAATGCAATTTATATAGGAAATAGTAATATTTATACATTAGAGCCATTTATTACTGCAATGTAAATGAAGAATAAAGAAGTAATAAATAATTGAAGATCATTATGTAAAAAATATCAAAATTGACATATTATGAAGTGGAATTTTGAAAATGAAATTCAAAGTGTAATTAAAAGCTGTGCAGCCCCTACACCATTTCGGTAAACAAAGAAACATAGTAACATAATAAAAATAGTATTCACAAAATTACATAGGTACCTATGCACTATTTTTAAATGTTCATGAAAAAATCAGAAAATTTAAAAAATTGAGGTATAATCATTGAAAGTAAAGAAAAAAATTTGGAATTTGAAATATATACAAATATATAATATACCTACATACCTACATCTAAATATTATACAATAATTATTTCGAAAATGAAAATTATTTGACTAGCAATTTGCCAACTCAATATTATCTACAGTGAAAATTCGTTTTTATATACCTAGATACATACTTATGTTTTGTATTTCTTTATTAGGTATATTGACAATAATGAATTTATAAGATTTTGTGCATATTCAGTAAGGCAGAAGAGTGATCCCTTAGAGACATGCACTGCCATAAATGGATATTTATTCAATACAATATAAAATAAGCTTGTGTATATAATTTATACAAAAATTACTTATAATGTATCTTACAAAAACACTTATTCTTTTAACATATTGCACACTTTTTTTTTATTAAGTATATACTAAACAAATTTGTGTGTTGCTTATAATAGAAAAAGTGATTTGATATCAAATTATACCTAAGTAGGTACCTAGGTAGGTTACATATTATTCTGTAAAATCACTTCTTCCTTGTTATTCACAATAAATTTCATTATTTTACTAAATTACACTAACTTCTCTAATAACTTGAGTTATATACCTAATTATATGTAATTTCATATGAAATTGTTTTAAGAATAACATTTATATAATAAATATACAAACATTTCCATAAAATAAACACCCAAATAGCAATATTCACAGTAAATTGGCAAGTTTAATTAGATCTACAATAAAACATAATACAAGACACACAAACACACACACAAACTAACACACTAAACATATTCACCTTGAAACCCAACTAGACTACGAAAAATCAATTTATAAAGCAAAAATATGAGCGAAATATACCTTTATCACAAACATGTTAAATCAAACAAAAGGGTTAATTAAAAAAATGTGCGAGTAAAGCGTAAGCAAAATGTAAACATGAAAATGGCTCTAATTGTTTTGTTTTCAGTTGGGGAGTATAATATATTAAATTAAAAATAATAGAAGAACCATAATATTGATATTAAAAATATTTGTAAAATAAAATTGAAAGTGAATGTGACTTTTATAATGCAAGATAAATATTGAAAGTAGTAACTATCTTTTTGATTTGTATTATGCCTAAATATATGAAATCAAAAAATGGAATGACTTACCTCAATTTTATCCAACATGACTCTAAATTGCTTTGTTATTTCAGGATCTTCAGACTTTTTGGAATCAATAGCATCTTTCATTTCATTTAATTTTTCCGGGGATAAAGTATGCACATTCTTGATTTGTTCTTCTAGGTTCTTCAATAATTGTATGACACTTTCGTCTACTTTACCATCTGTTTCTGGAACGCCATATTTTTTCAACAATTCCCATCTTTCATTAGTTTGATCTATCGCTTCTTTGAGTGGTTCCAAATATATAGCCTCACAATTTTTAGAAAATTCGACATAATTTGAATTCAATTTTTCTTTAATGGATTCCATTTTGACCATTTCCAGCTCCCAGGTTTTCTTCCCTTCATCACCGACCAAACTATCCAACCATTTATTCAATGATGACAAATCATTTTGTATTTCTCTTGATATTATTAATGCATTTTCTAGCATATGTTTGGCTTCTGTTATCTGAGCACCAAGCTTATTGTACAATTCCTTAAGCATATCAATTTTTTTAGAAAAAGCTGGAGGATCTTGAACTTGTTTTTCTTCCACCATTTTTCTTCCGGTTTTTATGACAGATTCAACTTCAGATTTGAGTTCACTCAGAGTCCGATAAAACCTCTGCCAAATAAGAAATAGAATTAATAATGTGAAGAAAAAACTAACAACCATATCAAACATGTTGAAGATGAACTAAAACTGACAATATTTTGAAACGTTACTATTCAATTGTATAATATATAAATGGTTGGCAATGAGATCATTCCATCCAATATCACAAAATAACAATTAATTCAACCGAGCGTAACAAACAACTTTAGGTAACATTCAACACAAATACAATACATATACAGTATGTATTTCATACAAGTACACACATATGCATATAAATTTTAAAATACATAGGTACAAAGGTTTATCACTCCAAATTGAATAATTTCAATATCAAATTGAATATTTCCCACATTGAGTCAAATGTTTTAAAACTTCTTTCAAATCACTTTAGGATGATTCAAAACAGGCTTGCCAAGAGAAAATCTAGATCCCATTGCAAATTTTCAGACTGTCAGAAAAAAATCATAAAATATGCCAGGATTTACCAAAATTTTTCATAAGAGATCCCTTCTAAAACTTGAAAATTATAATTGATAGTTAATCTATGAAAGTACTTCAACGTTATTTCACATTTGTAATGTTTCCCCATAATAAATGAATTTAGAAATATTAGTTGTTTATAGCATACTAACCAAACAGTGTTTCAACTGGCCAGTAACATCTTCTGGTTCGGCTCCAGCTAATTCTAAAAGTGCACAGCCACGATGGACAGTTCTAAGTTCTCTCAATGCCCTTGTCAATCGAGCTTCAATACTATTACCGCTTCCTCCAAACGATTCGAGCAATGCTTCTGAAGTAGCAAAACTTTTCTGAAAATAACAATATCTTGTTAGAACGATTTGCTTGAAAAATAAATACTCATAAAAGATTTTATAGAAACCTGTAATAAATCTAATTGCTCTTTCAATCTAGTTGCAGCTTCATTCTTTCCAGCATCTTGATATATTTTGATTTGACCTTCCATCTCCTTAAGTGCGACTCTTTGAGCTTCAAATTCCTCTAATAATCTCTATTTTTCAAAAAATTTATTAATACTTTGAAAAAAGAAGTATTTTTTCATCGCTAATTTATACTTTCTAATTATATGAATAATCTATTAATTGACATGCAATCTATCAAGAAATGAAAATAACAATATTAAATTTTAATATACCTAATATACCTAGGTATCAATACTTTTCATTATCATATGATAAAAGCAAAATTTTATGTGGTGATTAAAAAAAAATAGAAAGGAATGATGATCAACACAATATTACATAAAGTACCTATTACAAAAATATCAATAACTTACCTCTTTTCATATCAATTAAAAGAAAACAAATGTTAAACAATGAAGAATTATAAAATTAGATAATAAACTCGAGAAATTAATTAAATAAAACAGAAAGCAAAGATTCGTTTGAACTCAAGCAATAATAAGCCATCACAAAAAACCCATTCAAATCTGCATACATTTATCAAAATTTTCAAACCTGATAGTCGTCCGGTAAATCTTGAGCCGTGATATCATTCTCCAATCGGTTATTCAATAAGCAGTTCACATTCTGTACCCATTGCTGAATATTTACAATGGATACTTCAGATTTGGTTGCTTCGTTCACGGACGTTTCCAGGAGTTGAGTACGAGCGGACGCCTGTTAAAAGTTTCATTCATGCAACAATAGTATCATGCGTTTTCGAAACATTTTTTAAGTAAAAAAGTTAATGCATATTTTTATAGATAAGTTGAATTTAACCTTTTGCATTCCTAACGATTTTCGGAAAGTTTCTATCAACTATGTACTCTCACAATTAGTAACCATCAGAGTGCAAACGGTTAATGAAATTGTTAAAATCTTTAGATGTAGATAGAGTATAGCAACAGAAAAGTTTGACCTTTATACACTTTTTTCATTGTAATATTAAATTGCAGAATGTACATATTTTGTGTAAATGTTTAGTTACATTTATTTGAATGCTGATAAGAGATTTTTACCTGCTTCTTTAGAGAATTCCATCTATCGGTAATTCCATCAACTTCAGTTCGAATCACCTGAGGCATTATGTGAGCATCGACTAGCTGCTTGCCAATACTTTGTATTCTTGATAAGCGATCATCTGGATGATTCCTGACATAATTTTCTAAGTCCTAAGAATAAAAAATATGATTGACAAATGAGAAATTATTTAATCTGTTCGATTAGTAAAATATTATTCATACATATAGTTCATCAGATATCTCTTCTGCGTCAGCAGGTGCATTAGGACTTTTACATAACTTGCGTTGCAATCCATCAAGCCAAGATGCTTCTTGAGAAAGCCATGTTCGTAACTCACTATACTCATGGGAAGCCTCATGAAGAACTCTAAATTTGTTGAAAAAACATTTGTACTTATACATTATAATCAATTAATCTATAAAAAAAATAAAGTTATTATTTGTTTTACTTATAGCGTTCATAAATAGCATCGGTAACTTGAGTCCATCTTGCATTTAAATGAGTGAATCTTCTAGCTAAGTCAGTGAGTGGATTACCATCAGATTGTAACATTATATCATTTCCTTCAAAAATAAATTACATTATTAACCAACATAAAATAATTATTTTGATAAATAATATTTACAACTACCTGTTTCATTCAAGTTACGGAATTCTTGAGTTCTATCATCGCATTTATCTTTTAGAGATTGGAATTTTGATTTCATTTGGAATAAATCATTTGAATTCGAAACATTACATTCTACTACTGATGGAATTTCAGTTTCAACATTATTGAGCCACTTTTCAAAGTCTTCTATTTGATTAACAACACCTTGAATTTTTTCAAAAGCTCTTTTGAGTGTTTCATTTTGTTGATTTACAGAATCCACAACATTTTTCCAATTTTTATTTAAATTATCAACACGACTACGAATATCTTTAGATAAACTACTTTCACAGTTTTCGAGGATAGTATTAGCAGTTCCATTTATTTTGACCAACTTTGATTTGTGAGTTTCTACATCATCCTTGATTGCCTGAAATAAGGTCGACATTAAATACAACGAAAATTTAAAATAATATAAAGATGCAATTTTTTGGCAATTCTAAATAGCACTTTTTCCAGTAAAATAGGTATCGAAAACGCCCCATTATGAAAATTACCAGCGCTAAAATATTTCACACATTCCAATAAAAGAACGCATAATCCGTAAAATCACTCTCCCATTCAATACGGTGTTCGTCTTCCAGCCAGGTATTGTCAGTAAGAAAAATAAAATTCGACAGTTAAATTAAAAATAAAAACAAGTAGGTACAAACCTTTAATATTTAACATTCGATTATTACATAAAATCAAAATAGGCGAATGAAAAATATATAAACCAAAATAACTTGCTGAAATAAATAATTTCTTAATATTTACAATAGTGCTTGTCTATTATCGCCACCCCCACGCACAAGCAGGTGTTTCGCCAATTTGATAGCCAACAAATGAACCTAACCTAACCTAACCAGTGTTTCACCGGCACTTTTGACAACCAACAAATAAACCTAGCCTAACAAAATCTGTAGCTGCAGCGGTGTTAATACATAAATACCAAAAATATTACTTTCAATGTCTTTCTAAATTTCTGCGCTTCGGGATAGCAATAATTGACAATGTAGGTACCTTTAGAATTTACAATTATAATTACTGAGTTAAATGGCTACAACTTCGTCACTGAATGAAACTTCATCAAGCCTTCCAAAACACAGTTGACCGTGAAAAGATAGATTCCGATTGGGAAAGCATTTTAGAGCTGCAAAATTCACATTAAATGACGTTTCGACACCTGGCGTGCATCGTTATTTTACTGGAGTGGAAAATATTTCATCCCATAATATACTAATATCAATATAAAAAAAAAAATTACATTGCTTTCAATCATTTTGCTCTCCAAAGCTTCCAAATTTCCAATTGGAATTTCACTATTTTTGGTAGTAGATTTCTCCACATCTTCTAACCATTTCATAATGTTCTTGACTTCTACATCAAATTCTTCCACTAACTCTAAACCTTCATTACAAAAACATAAAATAAATAATAAATTCAAATACCTAATTAGTAATGATAATAGAAAAAATATAACATACCTTTAGATAACTTGGCAATTTTCTCTGTAAGAATAACTTTAATATCAGTCCAGCGAGTATTTAAATCGTCTAACTCGAATCTTAATCTTTCACCTTGAGCATCTAAGTCAGGCCTGTAAAACATTTTTTTGCCAACAGAATTAACATAAGAATGGGCTTCATTTGCTTCGGCCAATCCAGAATCAATATCTTTTAGATTTTTCAGTTTGCTCTGCAAGCTCTTTTTATCAGAAATAATCACATGTTCACCCAATAAAATATTTTCTAATTTGTTTATTTTACTATTAAGGTAAGCAACTTCTTCTTTATATCGAGATGGTGGAGTCGTATCCAAAGATTTTGATAGTTCAGTCTCTTTGTCTGTTAAGCTTTTTAGCACATTTTGCCACAACTCATTCAATTTAATTGTGTCTGATTGTACTTTCGATATATCGATTGTTGGAAAATGTTGAGATAAAATGCTTTGGGACTTTTCTTGTATATGCAAAACTTTCTTTTCATTTTCTTTCAAAGATTTAATCTTATTTTTACATTGTTCCAAATGAGAGTTTGTCACTGGAGACTTGAAGGCATTTTCCATCCACTTTTTATAACCTTCTAATATTTTTTCTAATAAATGCAGTTCAACATAAAAAGTATTTCGCTCGTTCAAAAATTTCATAATTTCTTGGCAATATTCTATATTCTCTTGTAAACTACCTAGTCTACTGTGTAGTACAGATACGTCTTTTTCTTGAGCTGTAGGTTTATCTAAGAATAAAAAATGAAATATGTTAGGTAAATAAAAAGAAATACAGCACGATTTTCTTTTAATTTTTTTTTTTAATACCTGAACAAGCTATTAATTTTCGGAGACACTTTTCGACATTGTTCAAATCTTGTTTCTGTTTTTCAAACTCACTATTGAGTTCATTGACAATTTTCAGTTTATCTTCCAATTTTATATTATCGTTTTCTAATTGTTTTTTACAATTTATCACTGATTTCTCCATTATTTGAAGCCAATTATGAAAACTGTTATACTCTTCTTCAAAATCTTCCAGTTCTCTATTTCCAGACAATCTGGGTTTTTTAGATTGACTATGGTCAGCATTTATTTTGCTTTTATTTGAATCAGAGACCAATATGGTTTTTTCAATTGTTGTTGTAATGGTTTTTGAAACTTCATAATCCATAGAGGGATCTGTAGTAACAGTTTCAACAGCATTAAATTCAAAACCAAGTTCCTTTATCTGAAAATTCAATAGTACTTTTTTCATTGAATATTTACAGAATAAAATCTAAAATATTATATCAAAATTTTAACTATACCCTTCTTTCTTGAATTTCAATAATCAAAAATAAGGCATCAAATTTATCCTGAAGAGATTCCACTCTGTCGATGTATATATCAAGTGATTTCAAACTGGAATCCTCAATCAGTTTATTTGTCTTTTCTTGATGAGTTACCAAAGTAGTCTGTTGTACATCCATGGAATGTTTGATGATCTGAAGTTGTTTGATCCGTTCTAACACTTCACCTATTTCACTTGCAGGATTGGCCTCCATCTAAAATTCATATTGTAGCAAAAATTAATTTGTGAAATATAAACTTAAAACTATATCAAAATATACACCTGTTTCAATTGCATCTCTTTGTCACTAATCCACTGCAAAAGTTTTTCATATTGTTGATCTAGAACTTTCCATTCTGTTTGCAAAGCTTGAAGCTTATTCAGTTGAGTTTCCGTCCACTGACAAGTCAAAGCCCATCTTTCGCTTAATGCTCTTAACTGATCTTCTATTTCACAAACACCTTTTTATTTGAAAATAAAATAGATTAGAAATTTTCTAATTAAAAAAAATATTAAATACATATACACATAATATGTAAATGTACCATTGTCTTGATCATCATCGACAACTACCACACAGTTAGATAAAGAATCGACTAAAGATTGTTGATTCTGTAAATCGGCATGCAAAGCTTTTACAGCAGCCATTTGTGACTGTATTTCTTTTGGACCACCACAAAGTGTGCCCATTCGTGAAATTCTATCATCAGTTTGAGTAAGCCATTGTCTAAAAAACAATAAAAAATAATAATAGAAAAATTATTCAAAGCCATGAAAAAGAATATTTTTTTTTTTATATAATTTATAAATAAAAAAAGGGATACTAATATGTAAATATGTATTTCACCTGAATTTATCAATTTGATTTTGTTGCCCATTTATTATTGCTGAATGAACAAGTGTTTGACGATCCATAGCTTTGACTCTTAAATTTTCCCACCTTCCTCTTAACAATCTCATTTGTAATTTGACTTCAGCAGCTTCATCGCGAGTCAAACATTGTTCCGCAAGAAGTCTTTCACCTTCTTCGAGCACTGCACCAACTCTAGCTTGATTTTGAGCTAGCTCTATCATGAATTTCTTAAAGACGAAAATTTTATACAAATTATGATAGTACTAATTTTTATGCGAAAATTTATATTCGTTTAACAACCAACATACCTCATGATTGTGAAATTGTTCTTTAATTTTATTCAAATCGTTAGTAAGAGTGGGATCGGAATTAAGCCTATCTTCGGCTTCCAAAAGCCAAAACAGAACTTCTTCTAAAGCAGTACCATATCCTCCTAGTTCTGCAGATGCATTTGTGACTAGTGAAAGTGGTCGACTTTGGGAAGCCTTAAACCAGCGATTAATACATAAATATAAAATTCAAGATATTTGAAATATTTTAATTTTTCCCAATTATACTTCTAGTGTTGGAGAAGCTAAAGGACTCATGGAATCTGACTGTACAGATCCGTCAATATCTCCAACGTCCTCTCCGGAATGCGGTAAAGACTGGAACATACACATCACATACATCATAATAGATTTCTTATCCGGGACTGAAGTATTAACATCTGCAATCATACAATTTCAATTTTTACACGTGAACAGAATTGATATTTTCAAAAATATTGTGGAAAATAATAAAACCTTCAGGATCCAATAGTCTATCAATTCCCAAATGCTCTTGAGCAATTCTAAATGCATGTTCTAATCTAGCATTTGGGTGTTTTTTAGCAATACTTGAAAAATCGAAAAGGTGCGGACGCCAACGATGAATTAGGGCATTGAAAGCTAAACCATCAGACCAGGATGTTGAAAAATTTTTTATATCAACATTTGCATAATTCTAAAAAATATACTCAATCAATTAAGAATTTATCAGTATTGTATTATATTAATTACGTTTGATCACATACCCTTGAATTTTGACGACACCAAGCCAAGAGAGTCTTTTCTAAATTAGTTTGCTGTAGCTCCGACATCAAGTCCTTGAGATGATAATGAACTTGCCAATGTAGAATTATACTCCACACTAAGCCTAATGTAAGTTTTGGGTTGCCATCGACTATGTCATTACTACTAATGTTAACCAATTTTACATTGTTTTGTTCAAGAATACTTAAAGCTTTATTAACATTATTTAAATGGTGCACTCTCATTTTTCCTCGTTCTCTTTTCTACAGAATAAAAATTATGAAAGGTATACTGATTTTTCAGTTATGATAAGTTAATATCAATAAAAATCCATACATATTTTTGAGTCGTTAATATTTCCAAAAGCGATAACAATAGGTCTCCATTCCGTAAATCCAAAAATAAGTCATTGACTAAAGATTTGTTATTCTGAAAATAAAGAATATTAATAGTTAAGTATGAAATAATAACAATGGAATGAAAATTTTTATAATATAATTACCTTAACCAATTGTGAATTTATCCATTTGGCAAAAGTCTTCTTCTGAACATCCTCTCTTTCATCTGAAAGAAGAATCATAATCGAAAAAATCAATCATTTAAATAGAAAAGATACATCACTTTAATATTTAACCATTATTATGAAACAGATAATAATATAAGTAAAGAGAAGCAAACATGTGTTGTAAGCACAAAATAACGTCTATTCAATTCAATTGATGAAACCAAAATGAATAGACTAAATTTACAATGTGATGCAGAGGTATTTCATTTGAAATGAAAAATTATATAATTGAAGTTTATCATAAATGTGTTTATATGTCTTATCAGAGTTGAGTATAATATAATAATTAAAAAAATGTGAATAGCAAAGCATAATCAATCTTATGATAAAACCAGCAAAACGTTTTTTAGCAAAGTCTTGCAACATCTGAACATCCCAATGATTTAAAACAAACATGTATCAAAACAATGAACCGTATAATCAGAACAAATGAAGCATAACAATAACTATTCTCTAGCCATAGAAAAGTAATGTTTATTATTCTGAGAAAATTGCTCCATGATATAAAACGATTCAATGCATGTTATGTAAATTTGAATCTAAAAATATTAGTCAAAATTAGATATCATGTTAATTACAATTGAAAAGTTATTTGCAAAATAAAATATTACACATATTTAAATAGTAAACATAAGAAAATTCCCCAATTTAAGAAAATTTGAGCAAATTTAAAATGTGAATTTTTAAAATCATCTTTTATTGTTAGTTGTTACAATAAATTTTATAAAAACTTAAATATCAATACATCTAGTTCAGTCATATATCAATATTTTTCAATTTTAATTATACACACTACATTGGTAGATTTGTTAGTGCACAATTTAGGCAGTGATCAAATAGGAAAAATCTCATATTTATACGATTTGTTTAATATAAAAATCAATTCAAGCATCAAAAGGATGCCACCTGACCACTCATTGAAATCACCAATGAATGTTAATAAAAGTTAAATACATAAATATTCCTGACCGCGTCTAATGATAGAATAGATATTTCTCCATATAAGAGAATCTCAGTATCGCCTTTTATTGAACCATCAGTATTATATGCTAATTTGGCGAGAGTAATCACCGTGCGGTTCAACTGACCGCGGAAATATATTTTACGACACTACGTGTATCCGATTCCATTCGAATGCCTAATTCCATTAAAGGCAACGAAAACTCATCTCACATGGAAATTGATAAATAAATAAGAAGATTTAAATACGACAAAATTCACGTTCAACTATCTGACATGCTGTTTAGCTACATTTAACCTAACGTTACAAAAACATGAACAATTCGAAACAAAAACAAATTGTACTCTTCGACATGAGCGTGACGAGATTTTAAAAATTACATTATAATTGTATATCACGAAATTGACATTTTATATACCGCATATAACTGTTTTCGTTTACGCTTTTTCGCGAAAAGAAAATTTAACGATAGTTAATAAGTTTAGTTCTTGAGAATGAAGTTAAATTGAAAAGGTAAAAATATGTACTCAAATCGACATATGAATTATAGAAAATTTTACACTTGTGAGTACATATGACGTCGTGTAAATATTTGAAAATAAAGAATACAATTAAAACATATGTGGAAAGAACCCACTAAAAACGTTCATCGCGAATAACTTATGCATTCACTCATTAATTATGATAAAATACTTAGAATTGAAGAAAAAATAGAAAATGAAACAATTCCTTTAGTGGGCCTTAAAAATGAACTATTGCATTGATTGGAATTCACATTGTTTCCATTACCTAAAATGGGTGCAACTTCTAAAGACGTCTATAAATAACAATAACCTGTCAATTTCTCTTCTTCAAAAACTTGTCGGATTCATCACGAAAAAATAATAAATCACATGAAACATAAAAGACGATCAAGCCAAGCCGAACTACTTATGTTCGCTTTCTAAGATTTTCAAACTCGTAAAATTTTATTTAACGACAAAAAGACGAAGTATTAAATCGTCGAAACAAGCAATAAAAACCAGTTATAATTATTTATGCAATCTTTAGCATTAAAAAAACATAAATTTTCACAGCGAAACGAAACATAATAGAGGACGAAAAAATAACATGTTTAGATAAACATATTCTTTTCACTATATCCATATGCGAATTTTCAACTATCTTTCAAACATCAATCTGTAATTTGATTTGTTACGTTTAATATGAAAAATTAATGACAAACGAAAACGAGGTTTTCATGTCACCTGAGAGCAGCAGTTCTGAGGAGTAACAGTATGTTCATTCACAAGAAGCTAACAGGTTTTTTTTAACCAATATTGTGCAATATTCGATAAAAAGCTAGTTTCCTTTTATGGAGAAATTCTGTATTTATTTGGATACGTTTTTTTGCAACTGCCCTCAAACTCCTTATTTTCTCAAATGCTAAATACTAAAGCATATAAAAAATGCAAACATTACCTTCCTGTGTATGTAAAATTCCATAAAACTTACGCGAAAATGAAAATTTAATTATTTCTAGCGGAAAACATAAAAAAAAAACTCAACGCAAAATAATATGTATGTATAATACGTATGTGTCCAAACCAGAAACACGAGACTTGTTGACTTGCATTCGAGCTAATTTTTTTCATAACAACGTATCTTTATTAAGTTTCACTAATTTTCACACACTACATAAGCATTAATAACAATCGACAATTATGAAAGTCCATATTGTGTCACAGAGCAATAACTATTACGGTCGCACAATTTACACATGACTATTTTGTTACGCTGAATGCTGTAATTGTAATACAAGACTGTGGAGTTCAAGCGGCAATGCTGGACAGTACGAAAAACGCATTTTACACGTGACTCTTATTATCTGAATAATGTTTTACAGATTGAAAACTAACATAATGAGCTAAAATTTTAGAAATAGTATACAATATTAATTTCTTCGATTCGATAAGTTTTTCCCGCAATCGACACAAATGTACATATCGGACAAATAAGTACGTACTGCAATGACTTTTATGACTGACGTCGATTGTAAATCCACAATCAAACTCAGCATGAAAAATTGTAGAAGTCGTAAATTGTCTAGTCTAGTGCACAAATGGCATCCATACACGAAGATAAGACGCAAACGGCATATCCCGTTGTAAACGAAATCGACGTTGACTTTTCTCCGCGAAACCATTCGTGGGATTAGAGGACTATCGATAAAATTCTACGACAGAGAAAAATCTTGTGAATATGTACACATAATGTTTGATATGGAAAAAAAACGTCGCGCCCACGTGTAAAACTTTCGTGTTGCTTTCGTACGAAAATAAAAATAATTTCCATTGATCATATAAGCGAGCGACGTGCATCCCGATTAATCTTTTCGACACGTGGGTGTACAAAGGTGAAAATGGCCTAGAGAAATTAAAGTGACTATGCAGTGCAAGTACAGTGGTGGGTTTTAAAAGGACTATCATAAAAATATATAAAACACTAGAACTCAATATCTATATAGCTATTCGTTTTTATTTTTGTTTCATTCGAAATTTCGTACAGATCATAATTTCGGATGTAAATTGAATTTGACAGACTGTGTGTTCATCGTTCATTGGCATAATTTGTGGATTAGTCATATTGGTATACGTAGCACCACAAAGATCTGTTGAATTTGAAAAGCCATATTGAGTTACCATCACGTGTCTCGAAATTCTATTGAAATGCGATAAAAATATATAAGTAGAACATGTCATGACTATAATTGAAAAAAATACATCGAATTTCAATGTATATTTAGTACAATAAAGTTTCTGTTTTGAAAATACATATGCACAATTAAAATTAACAAATCATCTACTTAGTCATTATACATATGAACTTTTATAACAAACCATACTGAAAGCGCTCCATCGTTAACGATAAGCTTTCTATGATGAATAGAACAAGAGAACCTTTATTACAAAATAATCATTCACTTCTTTATTCAATTTAATCATACCAACGACATAAAGAAAATGATTCATTAATACTATCTGAAATTATAGACATATGTATGTAGTCATTTTTTTTCTTTATTTACTACACAAATTCTGTTTTTTTTTCAACAAACATCAACAGTTATGAACGAGATTACTTCTCAATAAACAACCTTAATATTTTTGATCCACCACTGATCATAGGGCAAACGGTGGGCGATATTAAAGAGTTTAGAAAGGTGGCACAGCCCACGCAACACGCGACAAAACGCATCAAAACACCATACACTCAATGATTGAAAATAAAAACTGCGATAAATCATCAACATTTGGAAGTCAACGAGTTAATGAAGATGACACAGAAGTATCCATCGAATAAAGGCAAGACAATAATACGTGGTACATACATACATATGAGCCGTCTAGAGCTAAACGCGAATAACTCTATAAAGCAAGAAGTTGAGAAAAACGATCAAACATGTTTTCGAAATTCCTTAATTATTCTATTTTTCAGAATTTTGATGATACTGTTAATAAGTTACGGGTATGGTCAGTACATAGTACAGAATTAATCAAAATAGCTTCAAAAATAGACGATTTATTATCAAAACAAAATTCGTCATTGAATGGTATTTACCTTTACTGTTTCAGGAAAGACATTACATAGAAAATTATGACTATACCAATTGCTTTGACTTTTTTTCAAGAATACAGTTAATTACAATTAGCTCTGAAGGGTTCACATAGTACTACGAGATACACCGGCTTAAGAAAATGTAAAGGGGATGCGTAGGTGCATCTGTCTTGCGTTGATGCAATTCTCGCCGTTGTGTGTATGTAATGTGCAATAATGGCTTGTGATTGTTGGGCTGGTGCAAAGTAGTCCACTTTACGAGTTTGAGTTACGATATGACGTAACGTTCGGACATTTCTCGATGGGTGTTTATCGGCGATTTTGTAGGTGCCAGTATCTGTCTCTGTAAAAGGTGTTTTCAGATTTATTTAATGTCGCATCGATGTATAAATTCTCCTTCGATCCGCTGTTGGATGTGTTTTATATAATATAAGATTTTTTTTTATGAAGGTAATTTAAGAGTTGGTGGTAACCCAATTTTCGACATGCACTACATCAAACTGTTTACCGTTATCGAATTGTTGTCGTGTGTGAAAAATTAGAAAGAGCTCTTCGTGAAAATTATCATTGTTTTGTTAAAGAAAACACTGAAAAACTATCGTTTTTTTATACAAGGGAATTCGACACAACAGATGACTGTGCCAATTACGAATCCCATATATAATTTGTACAACATGACTCATGTTCTTTACAAAACTAAGACGATTAGAAATAACATACCTATTAAAAAAATATTACAATTGATATATAATTCGAAAACAAAACGATAACCCAACAATTCAGCTTATGAAAAGACAAAACGACATATGATATTCGACATACGATCGTGACCAATGGTAGTCGCGATTTTTTCGGAATTCGCATGACAAAGTGGTGCGATGACCGCACCTGATATTCACAATCGCATTCGAACGATCTATGGATCTGTACAACGTGGATCTATGGATCGTTCGTTCGTTCTGCACATCGGTGGTCCGCAGCACAAAAGGAGATCTCGCCGACGAAATCCAATTACACAATACTATCGATCGGAAATTATGTGCGGTCTACAAATGTGATAAGTCTGCGATAAATTGCTCTTGAATAAACGTTGCGATATATAATACATTTCGATATCAGCAGAGTTGAAGATGTCGACGTTGACTTCTGAGAAATTTAGATTCGCGACAGTGTCGAGTGCATAGAACGGTAAATGCTAAACGTGCGTCTTGTGATGTGTATTATGGTGAGTGGTAAAAATATAGTTTTCTATGACATATTTGAAAATATAGCAAAATAAATTACATATTTATTTATTACGAATTCATTCGTTTGAATTTAATAGAACATGCAATTCGGTTCATAAAATTCGGGATACATATTACTGAGTTTTTTCTGAAATAAGATCCTCCAATTACACTACATTTCACCCATTTTAGTTAGTTTAATGAAGTTTTTTAGACGATTTTTCGTTTTATGAATAGTTTGCAGAACGAAATACTCACAAGATGAAAATTTAGCAATAAAAAGCAATCGATGACTAAATTCAACAGATGTTAATGAGATCAAGTATCAGATACTGATTGTGAATCAATATTCTGCTGAACCTGCGAGGCATTCTATAATTTGGAAAGGCTTGGTGCACTGCAGTAAAATTTTGACTTGGTTACACTTTTTCAAGATAATTTCAATTTAAACTATTTTAAGACCTAAAAATAAACTTGGAGTTCAATATTAATTTCCGGATTTATAAAGCGTTCAGTTTCACAAAAAGTATGGAGAACCCTGCAATAGACGATATCAAGCGATTCACAAGGTGCACAACCGTTTCGATGAGTACAATGAACATGAGATAACCGGACGAACGGGTGTCATACGCGAAGGGAATCGAAGTTGCATTGACGAGTTCGTTTTTCGCAATATCGTCCGCAAAGACGGACACAATCGAGACACGGTCCTTTGGGTGACTTTCACTCGAAAAAATGCGAGGACGAACGCTTTGCTACCAATTTAAAAGTGCGATGAAACAATTAAAAGCGAACGTGTCGGAGACGAGGACGTTTCTAATCAAATGCACTTACGTACGTACTCAATTAAAGACGATTGAAAACGCACCGAAAAAGTGCTGTGATATCAATTTATTTGTACGTCTCGTTAATTGAAAGATTTCACTGTGTTTTTTTTTTTTTTTCGATAAATCTCAATTGATACAATTATTGAAATGCACTTTCTATGAAACTGTATGCATCCTCCGCGCGGACGTCGAGTCTAAACTCGTTTTCATTCAATTAAACCGAAGTATAATTACGCTCGGTAATGTAACGTAATAGTTAAGTGTAAACTATTCGAAATATTCATTGAGTTTCTAATCGCGATTAATTAGTACGCTATCATGCTCGCGATATCGAACGACTCGAATCAATTTGTACAATCAACCTTGTATTCTAAAATAGTTTGATATTATTTTTTTCCTCATAAAACCAATTCGCTAATTTTCTAATTTGAATATCGAAACAATGCAACAGTGACGTTAACGATCAGCATTGACGATCAAGAAACAAAATTTGCATCGAGTTCAACGATCGCTAAACGATCATCAGGATGCAAATCACTTTGCATAATATTTTGAAAAATATTTCTAAGCATCAGTATATTTTCAAAGTGCATAAACACAAACTCTCCGAACTCGTCTCACGGTTCGAACGTTCGAAACGTGCGACGAACAAGATCTCATCGTTTATAACAATCTTCTAAAATAATAATGAAACGTTTCCATGATTCTCTAGCCGCACAAATGGGAAGTGGTATTGTGTTATTTCGTATAATTTTATGTGCATTTCGCTCGTCCGTAATGCGTATACCGTTACCATATGAGGAACGATTCGCGCCTCAGGTTCACGAATATCATTTCGAATTTGTATGCAAACAATGTAACGCTACACCGACAGAATGCCTATCGGGAAGCACTACAAAATTAAGGCTCGACATTACCATTCGTTTCCTAGGATCCTTGGATATTCGAGTAAAATTGAATCGGCGAGTTTAAGGTTAAGGCGAAACCGCACGATGCAACCGCAACTATTACAAACGTGTTCGCATTTGACAATGTTCATAAAATTAACATTTCGTTGCATCGCATTTTAATATATTAGTAATCGAATCTTATCTGGCATATTTATTCTTTATCTAATTCAACAACCGCGCCACGCACAATCAATGAATATAATTTTATTTATTATACTCTCATATCCTGTCGATGTATAAGGTTTTATCGAATATTTTGACAGGATAAACGAGATGGTACTTACACAGGGCTATCGATGACTTTCTATCAAATATATAATGAATTTGTGTACATGAGTTGATCATTAATAAGACGTATAGAGATCATCAAACAAATTAATGTTTACAACGAAAAAAAATTGGTTCGATTGCAATGTTCAAATTGAGACCATGATGCATTCGTTTTGCGTTAACGACCTTGGATATTTACATATGCAAAATTTTCCAGTTAGTTTCCGACGCGAAATAATCGAATATTTTCCACATTTAGTATTTTTCAAACATATAGGTACATTTAGGCGTATGTGATATTTATTTTGGGAAAACACACCAAACCCGTATATAATCGTGAAAATTTCTAACGTATATTGGTACAACCCATATTTTCGTATTCAATATAAACAGAAGAGCACTCCGTTCGAGTTCATAAGCAGATGTAAATAATACTGAGACGTGTGTTTATACGATTAATTCAAAATATTCATATTTAATTAACTCGGCCGTAAACCAGTTAACCCTACAACATTCTATCCGCGTAATAGAATATTAAAAAGACATTACACAATTTTTGAACGGTAAGCATCTCAATAAAAACGTCATTTACATCAAAGGTTATACGAATGTTACACAACTGCAATCAAGCATAAAATTCTGCATATCTGTACATAATTTATGATCAATACATCCAACTCAAACTACAGATTGATAGAGGAAATTGCCAATATTATGAAATAACTCAAATGAGAAAATCGAATGACATTCTATGATTCGAATTGGTCATAAAATTAAACTAAAATGAATTTTAAGATACAAAAAAAATGTATGTAAATATACCAATTAACAACTCTAATGAATGATATGAAAAAAAATGCATAGCTGGTCATACTGATATGGAAAAAAAACCGGGAAAGTGAGAGTGATCCGCAACAACGGTCGACAGAACGAGGTCCGATTAGATCAAGTGTTTCAATTATGACTTCATAACTGTGTTTTTAGATGGACCGTGCTATGCGTCATACTTAGTTCATTACATTAGCGAATTCAATCAAGAAGACGATCCAAGCTCTAATGAAAGCTTCAAATAGGCTTTAGACATTGATAAGACCCTTCGTGTCCTGCACGGAATAAATTTCCAATCCCCTACGGATAGTGAATAAATATCAACGAACTTCGAAATTGAGTTTTCGAAAACATCTGTAATCAAATTAGAATATTCAAAGTGGGCAATTAATTGACAAAACCGGTCAACAGGTGAGTGAAAATTTTCACTCTTTCCAAGACCGTGAAATCTTTTAACGTTGAATAATTTCACAATACAGAAATATTATACATATATTCAATCAGATTTTTTTTAATCTTGAGACATCTAATGGATAGCCTCGTAATGTGTACACATATGTGCAGCCGAAGATAATGCGATTGCACATTCGGAAAGAATGGCATTTCAAATATTTACAACTCTCATACCCGTTGCTTCTTTTAATGAGTCTTATTATGAATCTTACCGGTTCGCAATGCGAGACAAAAAAATCGAAAAGAAATGAAAATCAGCCGAATAGACGATGATGGTAGTTCGTCAATCATCAGTGTTGCCATGTTTTTATTGTTATTAATTGCTATTGCTATTGTTTTTTAAAAGTTGTTGTAGATATGTAAATACGGTTGGAGGCCTAATATGTGCTCATCTGACGGGTAAGCGTTTGAAAACTATCAATGTCGATTTTTCTAAAGTGTATTTTTATTTAAATCAAAGCTAGACGAAAACGTTCATCGCATTTTTATAAAAAAGTCCGTACAAACAAAACACAAATATACCCGATTGAAATTATGATAGGAATTAAAGAAGATGTACTACGCAAAATCAAGAATGACCGGTTTCGCGTTGATGATTTTCGATTTCGGACCGAGGCGAAGAAATCGGATGAAAATCGAATAAAATATCGGATTCTTAATACATTTATTTAAAAAACTTATATCGATTGTTTACACATCGACAATTAATTCTGTTTTGGCTTGAAGAATGTTTTTTCAATCTCTTTTACCGATGATGTTTGCTGAGTCGATGACATTCACACGGAATTATGAGAATTAGAAAATGCATAAATACAAACGATTTCTAGTTTGCACATGGGAAACAAACAGTGAAACGCGTCAAGAGTGGAATAAATATATTTTTTTTAATATTTTATATAGTACAAATAACAATCATTTCCGACATAAAATCAATAATTTTACATTTTTACGAATAAATTAAATATCATAAATAATTTAACAAATCCACAAAAACAACCTACACATACATTCGATATATAATATGTACAATATACGAAATCATAAAATTTCAGTCGAAACAGTACAAAGATCCACCTCATTAATCCATCGGCAAAAAATACACAGAATATTCGCACACGAAAAAATCCACCTCTACTATACAAACATAAATTTCTGAACAATTGAAAAAAACGTCATATTTCGACCATTATAATCCTCAACTATAAGCCACACATATTAAAATACGGAGGGGTGAAAAAGGGGACCCATTGTCCGCGAGTGTGGAACCACTTCGATAATGAAAGGGGGCAAGATCCCCTGCGTTCTCATTACAGAAGAACTGCGATTTTTTCCCACAAAATGAGAGACTGTCCAAATCATCAGAGATGACGGAAGATACTGAAAATAGTTGCAAAACATCGACAATTGCTATGACATTGTCGAATTGGATAAATTTCCGTCGAGACTGGAATAATCGCTTCGAAATGACCAATGGTGATCAACTGCAGTGTTGATAAATCATTCGCAAAACTATACGAATTCCTTCGTATTTAATCACGAGTGAGAATTTGTTGTTTTAAAAGTCGTACGAATTTAATATTTTATCAAAATAAGTGTTTGTTAAATGAAATTATCACCGGAAGTTTAAAAAGACAATCATAGTGCATTCAGTAAAATACGAGAATAGTAGTATGTTTTTATGCGACGAAAAAAATACTATCGAGAAATGCAATATAAAATCTAAGTATATAATTCAATATATTTCCACTTATCGTATTTACTTTACTTATTCCAACACTAGAGGTGAATTCACAAACTTGCGATCACAGATGTTGTGTAGACTTTTCGTATCTCTGTAGACCTTTGGATATGACACATATTTTTCGAGAAAATTTCAATATTACATAAAATAAATAAAGATAACAACAGATAGAAACACAAAGTTTTAGATATGTGTCATTTACGAAACTGACAGAATCAGTATTCTCAATACGGATTCATTAAGCTATATCCGGATAACTATTGAAAATACGAATAAATTTAATTTTACGATAAAAATATCGTTTGCATTATGCATTATGATTTTCGAGGATGAAATCAGCAATAAAATCGTTGCACAAACTTGAAAGTTGAATTAACACAGCAAATAAGACATCAACCTTGAACAGCCGCCAAAGATGGGTAAGGCCTAAGTACGGACATACGAATTCAATTGAAGAATGCATAATGAATTTAAGATTTCAACTGATTAAGGATTCAATCCAAAATTGTGAATATGTAGAAAATTTACCAGTGCATTCAAAATATAAAATAACGTAGTTTACGTTCACGGTCTAGTCACCGGTGAGAGAAATCCTAGAAGCGTGTTCACTATCGTTATTTATTTACATCTGAATCATCGCTATGTTTGGATACTTACTAGATTCTATGAACAAGGTTGTATGTATGAGGTGTTTTTTACACAAAATACAAAGAGACATTAATTCGTAACACCCACTTTTATCCTATTTTCATAAGGAACTTTTTCGTTTTTTTTTCTCCTTGAAATCGCTCGAGTGATTGTTCGCTACATTTTCGCATTTTTTTCAATGTAACCTGTAACGTATCGTTCTAATTGAACGCTCCATATTGATACAGTCGATGTGTTACGCATGAACAGTTCGCAATCTTATCGCGCTGAAGTTTTGAGCAAATAAAAAACGATACTTATAAATTTAATGCTGACTTCAAGCAAATAAATGAAAAAAACAACTGAATTTATAAAATTCACTGTCAAAATCTTTTGAACATCTTTCATATCGGTCTAGCCTTATATTGTAATTTTTCTGAAATTCGATATTTTTCCATACAAATAAAACGATGAATGCGCACCTCGCGTAGTAAAACAATTAACAAATATTTGCGCGATCGTTACATAAAAAATTCACAAAACGTATATGGAACGTATTAATAAACGAACGACCACACATACAGTGTAACATTTACTATTAAAACAATAGTCGATAGTTAAGACCTATCGAACAGCTAATATTAATTGATAACGATTCGATTACAGTAACAAAAACATTACTTGAACCACGTGCGCTCACGTATCATATATCAGATGAAAAAATACAGGTAAAACGAAAAAATATATACTTATCCGTTTGAGCATGACTATTAATATCATATTTTCATGGAATTATCTTATTTTATGTTATTTTAAGACTATTTCAATTTGACATAAATCCTAGCCTGATTAAGTTTTTTTAAATAAAAATACTTCTAACCTAACCCAATTGATATGAACAAAAAGTATAATTCACAATCCATTTTATGATACTTGTAAAGCAAACCAGATGCACTACAATCGATGAATTCGATTAGATCAGGTTAGGTTTTTTTTTATTTCCAGTCAGATAGGATTACGTTTTAGGTTAGGTTAAGTAAAGTAAAATATAATACTTCACAAATATTATTTTCATTTAACGTAAACACATTTTGGAATCGTTCTCTAAAAATAATTAGCCCCTCTAATTAGTTACCGACGTTCTTACAAAAGAGACTTGACGGTTCGTTGCGCAAACATCAAACTGCCTACTACATAAACTTTCAACCACCAGTTGGGGCAATGCCGACAACCCGCAGCACCGACAGAAAGGCAACCGCAACGTCAGATCTACCATCTACCATCTCAGGCCATCCTCGGCCTCAACGAAAACCATTCAGAGCACTCAAAGGACCTCACCGATGAAGGCGGGCTCCATGTCGCTGGTATGCGGAGGCTACGACAGCCGCAACGCCAAGAGCATAACACCCGAAGCCGATTCGATCCAAGAACCGACACTGACACTGCACACACTCGATGACAATCCAGCGGCAGGCCGAGGGCCGCCGTATAAAAGTCTCCGAAGAATCTGACACTAGGTAAGTTTGAGTTTTTTTTTATTGAAAGGAGGAATGAGGATAAACCAGCGCCAAGCACCGACCGAACGCTCGACCGGCAAACGACTGGTCGGTTGAGTTGTCGAGTCGTAGCTCTGCGGTTGTGTTGTGTTGTACAAAAGTTGTTTCTCGTTTGTAGTTCTCGGTTCTCGTCTTCGCTGGTGTCGCTGGTTGGTTGAAATCGTTTCGTTTTGTATTGTTGTAATTTCGACTTTATATCGTTCCGTTTGTTTTCGATTTGTTTATTTTGTGATTCATACGAAGTTTTGAACGTGTTTTGCTTTTGTTTACGTTGAAAATTTTGCGCGGGAAATTTTTTGATTTATCATAAATGAAGTTATTTTTACAATTAAGTCGTTAATTTAATTATTTGACTATTTAAAATTTTATTATTTCGAATTTAAAGATACACAAATTTCAAAATTAATATCATAGATAATTATATCGATAAATTGTTGGAACTCGGATAGAAAAAAAAAGCGACATCTGTTGAAAATTAAACAAAATATTATGAATGTAATCGAACCATTTCATTCACGATTTTACGTTTGTTTATTATTGTTAAACTAATTCAAATTACTTCAACCAACTAATTATGTAGTTGCCTTTCTCTAATAATATATCACATGCACATACACATCATACACAACATTTTCGATTTCGATAACAAACTCACAATATGAAAAAAAAAATTCAACTTTCGATCAATTGAAATAATTTAATTTTAACTTATAGTTAGTTTCTTGATTCGAATTTTTTACATTTTCATGAATTTTCAACGTGACTCACTAACTAGATTTAATCGAATCGCCTCACAGTCAAGATGCTGTTGCAGATGCTTCACAATTGTCTCAATGAAGATTGATTGTTATTATTGCCAAGCGACGGCGATAGGACGTTGATCTTTTAACGTTTCCGATAGAAGATGAAACTAGATATTACACCAGCTCCTTGGGTTCAGCTACACTCGCAATCAGATATGATAAAACGAATTCGATTCTAAAAATTATTTTTAATCTTTTGACATTTCCGATAGAATATTAAACTAGATCACATACCAGCTCCTTACATTCAAGATCAGTCACACAATCAGATGTGATAAAACAAATTCAATTCTAAAAAAAATGTATAATAAAACATGAAATACATGAATGAAAACTTCGAATTTAGAAGTCACTCAACTTTGCGTTTCCGTGATGCAATCGATTCACAATGAATGCAAAGATAACAACGCTGATCTTCGACACTGGCCATTTCGTTACACTTAATCGAAACTGACCTAAAACATACATATATCGAATGAAATTTTATAGATAGATATATAAGTTCATCGCATTTGTCACTTCGCTGAATTTTCTCGAGTGAATAGAAATTCCAATGAAAACGATACGTAACTCTTTAGATTCAATTTTCGTGGGAAAATTTAAGATGTTTTTCGACTGCACAAATTCCTCTTCTATTTCGTCGAATAATTTATACCCACAAGTGGATCGTGGGTACTTAATTACGACCACTTTCTAACGCTTGTTCCTAAAAAAGTACCGAAAAATGCGTGTAAACATCAGATGCTTATGCGCACGTGATTTGAATGAATTCCATCGTAAATGTCATCTAAGTCTTCAAATTATCTTTTCATTATCATTATCAAAATATCGTAATAAATGAATTTTGTTATCTAATCCTATTAATATTTTGATAGTTGAATTTTCAATGTTATCTGTAATAAGTTCAGCATGTCGCAATCATTTTTTTATCGAAATTGTTAATCGGCTTCCGCTGACTGACAATTCGTATGAAGAAATAATCGAAATTTCATTGAAATATTTTCTAATTCATGCGGGCACTATTCAAACAACAATGCCTCGAAACACACAACATGCGTCTTTTTATCTTTCGCGCCACAATATTGACCCACAAAGCATTCGGCTATAGAAACTTTCCTTTTACTAAATTCACATTAATGCATTCACGAAAAAAATCGTTCGTTTCATAACAATTGAAACGGCACAATCACGATTCTTAACAAAAACGCTTCGTATAATAAAAACGGCACAAAACATCAAATCGTTCAATTTCCCGCCAAAAATTCGCTCCGTTTCCGTGCGGATTTCAATCTCGAGATGCATCTCTTTCGTTCGATCGTTAACAAAATGAATAATTCAACACACAACAGACGCACTTTCCACGTATCGAGTAATTCTATCTATCGGCAAACACGACCTGAACGTCGCATTTTATAACCAAACGCAGCATGGACGAGTTGAACCCGGTTTACACAAGGAACTAAGAAAATCGAATAAAAAGTATGCACAAACTCCGAACGCATCTTCACATAGATTTTTTCAATTGAACGTGAACTGTTTTTATTTGAACTGTGATACGAGTACTGGAAACATATGTCGTTACGAAACTCAAAAAAAAAATGAAGACATTTCGTTACATCAATGCATGTATCGTTCACTTCTCGCAACAATGTCATATCTCGAAATTCAGCTGATAGAATCGTGTATGGTGCATATATTCCAAATGCTCTGAAAGATTAGTGTATTTCAGCAAGAATTAAAAAAAAAAAACAATATTTAATGGTGAAAGTATGTACAATTAAGAATTTTCCGTTCAAAAGTTTCATAAGTCAAATGTTAAACCATGAAATAATTTCGGGTCTCATGAAAAAAATATGCTACAATGTAAAAAGTTTAGTCAGAGTCTTGATATCTTTTCATTCCATTTCATTTAACATCCAAATTTAAAGATCGTATTTAAAATATGACATTCTTGCAATAAGTGATTGATGTAACGATTCGACGGTCATAATACTAGTTTTCGAAATTGGAAATATGATTCATTTCCTTTTTTCTGAATATCCATCGAGCGGAACGGAGTGAAGATTGAGAAATTATATGCATTCTCTGAATTATATCCAGAAACTCGAAGTCGTAGACGACGATTATAGTAATCTGTGTCATGAGGTATACGACTTCGATCTACGGAGGCTGTTCGGAAAGAAAATTGATCGATCGACCGTGATCGGTGACGGCGTGTGAAAGATCTATGAAATCTCGCCGATTTCCTTTTATAGGCGACAGAGTTGAATTTATTATATCGACGATGACGTTAAGTTGACATAATATTCATAAAAAAGTCGCGAATGTTTAAAGAAAGATGATTTGTCGTTAATTTGTTGAGAAAACTTGCTTGTGTTCAAATATGAAATTTCATTTGATTATATGTACATAATCGAATTGACAAGGAAAATTTTGTACGAAAATTACTTCACTGATTGTATTTAAAATTCGAAGAATAGATTAATTTTTAACGCAATTTATCAACTGCGCTCAAAATAATTGATCATGACTCATAAGTAATTAAATTTGAAAAATAATGAATACTCAATCATTAATTTTTTGTACTGTTTTCAAATGCACAAAAACCATCTTCAAATGTATGAAATTATAGTTAACTCAAAACACATTCGATCTCTTCATTTCATCGACAGTTAATCGAAGACTGAATAAATAAATAAGAACGAGAATACAACGATTTTTTTGAACGAAAAGCAGTTCACGCAGTTCAAAAGTCAAAAAACTCGGTCTAAAACCAATTCGGCACGCTGCGCTGGCAGTGCGTATTCGTGAAGTACAAAACGAATAAAAAAGTCAAAACGAGTCGAAGGCCTTTTGTCTACCGAATGGTCATTAAGTACAAGTAAATTCCTAACCATAAATACAGTCATAATAAAATATTCACCTCATCAAAAAAGACGTTAAGTCGAGTTCACACGAACCAACATATGGGCATATAAATCGAATTAGACATCAGACATTTCGTTAAAGAAAAAGTGATTTGTCATAAGATATATTGACCTGTGTAAACTCAACACTGCTCAATTTGCAAATTCAATAAAATTTTCGATTTCTAAATTGCTTAAACTATAGAATCGATACTACTCATTAGCATGAAAGCATGTCACTTATTATAAATTACTAACTAATCGAATGTGTATTTGAAACATTATTACTAGCAACGAACATGCTCAAAATATATTTTTTTGATATATCTCATTAAGAAGCTTTTTTCAATGTTAGAGCACAGATTTACTAATGCAAAAAACATGATTAAATTAAAACAATTTTCATCCATTAAAAAAAAACTAGATTTAAGCAAGCTCGATGCTGGCAAATCCCTTAACACAAATGCATAGATATCAATAAATATTAATTGCTATCTAATGACATGCTTTCTTGCCATTTAGTATCATACTAATTTAGATCAATAATCTATGAAATTAATCAAATTCAACACTCACATTTGCTATGATGGATGTGCGTTTCGAAAGGAGCGTGCTCGTGGGCAGGTGCTTCACCCACATCCACGATCCAGGTGACTTTCCTCTGCACAGGAGACGAAGACATCTCGCCTGGACTCTCCTGTGAAGATCGGCTCCTGTTCATGTCACCAGCTCGACTTCCTGCTCCATGCAGGCATCTTCGTTTCTTCGACGCTTTCGATCAGATTCGCTGCGTGTCGTTGAAGAATCGTTAATGAATCACGTGAAAATTCATATGATTATTTTTCACGAAATTCATTTTTTTTATTTGAAAAATAATCAATTTGAAAATTGAATAATCTTAATTGTTTTATTTGAATTGTGTATTACGTAAGTTTAAATATCTCGATTTATATCATCGATGATTAGATAAATCGTAAATTAGTTTTTCGAATTCCTCGGATTTATGTTCTCGTATGGAAACACAATTAGTCGTGTTCGTAGCGAGTTTGTATTATCGTAAATAATTATTAATCACTATGAGCACATTCATGCCAAAGAAAATCTATCTATTTTTATTTCCAAGCATTGCGAAATGTTTTACGTTTTATTTTAGCAATTCAAATCGATCGAGCGATGATTTCAGAATCAATAAGTCAAGGATGACAATCAATCTCATATGCATATTCTAAACACCATTATCATACCATGTATTTCAACAACAGATAAATTATAGATTTTTATTCGTACAATTTTATATTTTATCGACGACTTTCCAAATTGTGCGAATTCGGAATTCGCCGCGAAATTGAAACCGCACAACAAAACGTACTCAAATTTTACAGTTGACTTTTGAAAGTGATGGGATTTAATGGACTTTTGCGGAACGAAAGCAATCGGAAACACTCTCGGTGAACATTTATATAAAAAAAAAGATAATCATCGATATAATTGTTCGGTGCTTATTTAACATCACTTGTTCCCTTCGCGCTTCGACGCTCCGAAATATAGGGGAAACGTTTCCCCTACATTATTTCGAAAGATCTATATCTGGATCAAATGGGTATTTTTTTTAACATAACACCGTTAAATTGCATCGAACCCCTCCTATATTGAAGTCACCCCGTGTTCAACAGATTAGTTCAAATGTGCCGACAATTGTCGAGTAGGCGATTAGTGAAACTCGTTCGTTGCACGTGAAATTTTTGAGTTTTTTCAATAAAATTTGTAATTAGAGTAGAAGTATTTTGTATTAGTCACGAATGATGGAATGTTAACAGAATCGAATTAATATCTGGAACGATGAGAGCGATGAGTTAAAAAGTCATCGTGACTAATCGTAAGTTTAAGGGTATGATTGATTTCGTAATGGATTGTTGTATAGGGGCGTATCAAGATGTTTTTAATGGAAGATTTATTATTTTTTTATGAAGATGATGTACTTTATAATATTTGATCAAATAATAATTACAATATGATTAATAATTCATAAATGATAATCATGTAAAATGTTGAATATGAGTTGTGTGAATAATCTGAGCATTATTCCCATGTCTATAGTTTCATATCAGACTAACTAAAATAGAACTAATAAAGACGCTTAGCCTTCAATTAACCTTTTTAAAACTATCTCTTAAACGGCGTCGTTTTACATAACTAATCTTCTCAACTCCCGACTGAAACAATTAACAAAAAAATAACGCACCATAAAAATATTCAACACATCATACCAATTGAACCGCTCAGAGCATTACGTAATTAACTCTATAAAACAAAAAGTCGAGAAAAACGATGAAAAGTATTCGATGCGTTTTTAAAAATTTCCATTGCGCTCTTCATTATTCCATTAATTCGAATTTATAAACATACATATTTCGTTTATCTACTTTTATGGTCAGTTCACATTAGAAAAAATGGCCGATTCATTATTAGTGGCCGAATAAAATTTGTCATTTATATTATTCAGGAGAGATATTTCAAATATGAAAATATATGACTATATCAAGTGCGTTGACATTTAAATCAATTTTTTTTTTCAAAAAGTAGAGTTAAACTCTTCATGCGCTGAACAGTTCAATTAACACTAAACTGTCGACGATTCCGAAACTTTTCACAGACAAACCAAACAGAAAATCATCACCAATCTCTACACACTCTCGATGATGCAGTGAGTTTAGGAAATCCGATGACATCATTACGTTTGTTTTCGAACGGTCTAGCGATTTGAATACAAATTGCATCCGTACACACGTACATCGTACACAGAATCGAATCGTTCGATTTTCGTTCCCTTATCTCATTTCGTGGCACAAAGCCTGTAACTGTTAAGAATGTAGGTAATATACAACCGATGCCCACGCTTTCAATACCGATCGGAATTAAGTGTCGTTATTTTTCAACGCGGACGTCATCTGGTGAGTGACCAAAAGCGGTGTCATCCGAAGGCGGCTTCTTCAATCGGGTCTATCGGTTCGATCGAACCTTATGAGTGTTTGTATATTTTATTTTTTGAATTATATACGCTGTGGGTTATTATTTTTTAGTTTGTGTCATGAGAAATTTGTTCGATTCGAATTTTAACAGATTTTTTTAATAAGACGCTAATGATTAAGTTCTTGATTAGATTGTTTTGAAATTTATTTTCGCGTTTATTCTGTTTTAAAGAAATTGCGCAAATGTAAAACTATGTATAATTTAATTAAAGAAAATCTAACTTAAGATTAGCTTATATTATTATACTCCTGAAGTTATTTATGTTCAATCATACTACGATTCTGACTCAAAACAAAATTTATTTTTACAACCGTTAAAACTCTCATACATTACACATCTATCTATAGAATCTTTCTCCTAACCAACAACACAGACGATATTAAATCGAAAAGCTACCAGAAACACAATAGATATTCGATACAGGTAAAACTCAGGTATGAATTCATACATTTCCATTTCAAAAAAAAAACCTAAGCCTCGTCACACTCGATATGCGATTTGTTCATATGCACAATATTCATTGCATTACGACAAGATTTACAGATCTAACTCTTTCACTTTAATTGGACATGATTGATATCAGCGACGCCTCAATAATTCAACAATGTAATGGTTAATAATTTAAACTGCTATAATAAAAATTGGTAATCTTACATGTTTATTACGGCGTGTGTGCATAAGCAAAAAAGAATTCAACATACCATCGTAAATCAAAACGCGCAACAGAAACGAAACTCGAAGCGAAATGAACTCGTTAAAACAAAATCGATTTTTTTCAATTTTAAAATTTCTCTCGTGAGCACGGAAATAATTTCCATTTACTCCGGTCAATTTGAAGCATGCATATTTTAATTTCGACTTCTGAAAATTAAACGTACTATTGTATATCACCGCAGCGTTGCGTCTTCGTCGTGACTTACGTTCTATTTCTAAACGCGATATTCGTATTACGAGCAAATAGAGATAGTCCCTATACTCATTGTTTTTCAAAACCGCAATTAGCTCATTTCTGCGGCACTTCTTCGACCAGAATATATCGACACGATAATCCAGATTAGAACGAACGAGTGTTTGAGTGAGCGATAAACCGTTAGTAGTTCGCATATGTCGATATTTGATTTTCCAATTAACCCGAAACAGCCTACAAAAGTTATTAAATAAATTGAATAATATAGCTGTCGTAAAAATTCTTTGGATTGAGAAAATTGGCATGTAAATGTCTCATTAGTTTTTCATTTGTTATTTCCACAATTTAAATTTTAAAAGGAATCGGTTGCATTTTTTCGACAAAGGATAATCTTGGTCAAAGCAAGGATACTAACTTCTAATTTATCCCCTAGACTTTTGGAGGGAAATTTGAATTTAGCTGATCAAACAGAAAGGCATTTTTTTAACATAGAATTCATGTAGAATACGAATCATGGAGTACAAGATTAAAATTTTAGACAAAGCAGGCGAAATTAGGTTGATTGGGAACCTTCGTCTCATGCGTTTTCCGAAAGGGATTTGAATTTAACTACTTCTACAATATTTTTTTAAATCTCCGAAGATTTAAGTTTATCCAGCAATTGAAATACCGGCCCTTAAAGTTTCGATTCAAGATTTATAAACTGAATTTAATATGTTTCAAGTTCGTGATTCGGATTCGATTCCTCCTGCGATATTACAAAACGTGAACGTCGAATGATGGCGAACGAGTAATATAATATTTTAACAGAGGCGAATATATTCGCTTCAGATGCGGATATTGTTGCATTCGCAGTCGTAAATTCAAGTTTTTATCTATCATCTGCCACTACATACGTAACATTCGAAAATAAAAGCCGGCATATGTAAATCGGCATTGTTCGCGTTGAAAATAAAACGTTAGGAAAAACACGCTTTTGCCCATTCAGTCCGTTTGATGGTACACTTGAGAATTGAAGTTTATTTTTTCAATCTGCTTTGTTAATTCGTCGCCGATTCTCGCGGTTTTCGAGCAATTAAAATATAATTGTGTTATGCTAAAACGAGATGATTTTCGCGTGTATTTCGCGGATGCCATGTTTTTGATGAATACATTTCAGAATGATAATGTATGCTCGTTTTTACGACAGCCTTGAATCGAAATAGCTAATTTTCCTCAAATAAAAAAGGAAGTGTTTAATCGACGACATTTAACTTGAATTTTTATCAGTGACTAATGAGTGTTAAAGTTTATACATTTCGATGATTAAAAAATAAAATAAAATAATCTATTTGCATGACAACCTTTATACAAAGTTCTCGTAGACGACAAGTATTTGCTTTTAACCACCTGTTTGTGTGCCGTTGCACGTTGCTCTTTCATATGTACACCTTTGAGTTTAATATTTTCCGTAAGTCAAAAACGTCTCGTCACAATTAGAATAACGATAAGAGCGATAACGGCTAAGAACGTTAAACACTCAAACGTTTACTTTTCTACTGATAACTAACTCTACAAACATAAATAAAAACTCTACTTTTGTACGAAAATTTTATACATATTTAACGAAACATTAACATTAAGCTTCGAAGATCCTCTTTTATCTGTTACGAGCGTACATTTGCAATTACTTCTACCGTTAATTGACGGGGGGGTTATTTTTATGGTGACGCGGTCGTCTACGGGTTTAAAATTAGCCATGCAGCATCCGAACGCTCTGAAACATTTTCACACAACAATACATAACGTTTTTCAAAAGAAGCGATAACTTATCAACGATCGTTACAATTCTTCACGCCGACCGGCGATAAGACTAATTTTAAAAAACAGGTTCGCGCACCACTAAAAAAACGCACAATAATTACGACGAAAAACCAACTAATTTCACACAAGCTTTTATAAAACACCAGATCGAAAGGTTCGATCGAGCACCGTTCCACACAAATCGATCGCGTTTCTTCGATGCCATTTATTGAAACACATCCTTATTTACGATTTTCGATTCATGAATTTTCGATTCGAACTCAAATCGATGAATTTTCGTATTGTTTACTTGTCGGTGTCGTAGCGCGTTCGGTGGTTGGCGGTGCGCGAACCGCCTCTACCTTCGCACGACTGAAGGCTAAACGCGCATCAAAGCCACAAAGCATCAGACACAACACGCTTACCGAAAAGTTGCTTCACTGTCTCACAGTTTGATAGTCAACTTTTAGAATGGTCGAAGATATTTGACATACATAAAGTAAATGGCTATATCCTCGCCACTGTATAAAACTTCGTTGAGCTTTCTTAAAATTAAATAAATCTATCAATTCTGCATATATTGACAATGTTTTTCGATATCAAACATCTTAAGCATTTTGAACGAAAAAAACGTTGAAGGATTACTCATTTATTTTAAATTTAAAAAAAAATTATATCCTTTTACTCTACTTCTCTTTTTGATGTTTGTGCAACAGACACTTAGAATTAGGCCCGTTTTTTTTTTACTTGAGACGAGTTTGAATTTTTTTCTATAGAGTTTGATAGTTGTTTTGACGTGTTTGCGAATTCACCGCGTCAAAATTTTTAGAAAAAAAAAAGTAAGTTAACTAACAAGTTCGAAGATCGACCTTTTATGATCAAATTGGGTTTCGTTTTAGGTTAGGTTAAGTGAAGTTTCGCATCAATGGTGTGTTTTATAAGTACCTTTCTCATGTTTAGATATAAATCGTATTATTCCTTAGTCTATGTATTTAGGCAATTTTTTTATACGATTTTTAAGATCCCGCAAAACGTGATAATCTTTCCGATGAAAAGTATAGAGTCGGTTTTCATTCGCGTTTGCGAAAAATAAATACATTTTTTCTCTTATGGAATACACGTAAGCATATGAAAACCGACTATATTCAAGATACGAATATCAAAAAAACGATTGCGCTCTGTATATTAAACGCAAATGCCCCGAGACGACCAATCTATTGCTATTTTTAATTTGTTACGTATTGAGATAAAGTAAAATATACAAGAATTAAAGCGATTAGATAATAAACTAGGGAAAAACAACATAATAGAAGCGAAGCGAGAAGTAAAAACATAGTGTTATATTCTTATCATATCTTGTACACTTGTATAAAGAAAACTGCTCATATTTAAACATATCTACCTGAATCGAAAAACGTATTTTATGGAAAATAGAAACTTTTTAACGAGTGTGTGAACTTGTGTCGATGGACCACGCGGGATTCAGGAATCTCGCGCGAAGCCCAGTATTATTTAGCGCGAGCCGGAATGAAGGGAAATTGCATCGCGATATCGTTTCGCTTTTGTTGTTTGTTATTTATGCAATTTGTTGCATTCTAACAGGGCCGGATTGATAAATTAACCTTTCATCTACACATTTCTTAAAAAAAAAGGTCTAATATATAATACTTTCATCTATGATTAATCCAGATCGAAGCGTTAATCGAAGTCAATCAACAGTGCGGCTGATTGTGTTGAATTTCTAGCTTAAATCGAGTTTTTATGAAAAGATTCATTTCGATCGAAACGATCCGAACGGGAGCTTTTAATTCGAATCGAGTATCATGATTGGACTGATAAAAAATCAATTATGCAGTGTTATTTTCGTGGGAAGAACCGAATGTGTGATTGAAAGATTGATATCGCTTCATCGTGTGTGGAGAAAATAATTTCAATTCCACGAATGTATCCAATCAAATTGTGATGATGGCTGTGTCCTTTCGGCTCGAAGCTTTTTGTTGTTTTGAATTTTGTCGTTGAGAAATTTAGTCCTTTGATGTTCGATTGAATTAAGATGCTTGTTGGATTGGAATGCATAGGGGTTTTCGCAATGATTGTGTCGATACTTATTTCATAATATTTTATTTTCTGATATATTCTTTAGATTAATACTCTCATTAAAAATGTTCACATATTGAGTGACTTCAGGTTATCATAATTTATTTGTTTGTAAAATTATGTATGTAAGTTTATACGTGAATATTGCAGTTCGCACTTTTTTTCGCACTGGATACATATTTTATTAACAAACCAAGTATGAATACATTTTCAAAATTCATAATTTAAAATCAAATGCAGCGTAATCTAAAGTTGTTTGATATTTTAATGCTATATATCAACATTTCTGGATTTTGAAGATATTTTAAAACTCGTTGATGTTATTTTTTGAATTTTCTTATATACAGAGTCATCTCTTGAAGAGATATTATAGTTTAATACAATTTTCAAAATGAATCTAATCTACATATACTTACCTATATATTCTTTGAAGTTTAATCTAAAATCAATAGCAATCGATATATGTAGCTACCTAATCATTATGCATAATATCAAATATGTATCTTTTTTCAATGAAAAACAATTTTCTTTTGAATTAAAATTTAGTATCCTAAATGGAAATTTTTATATAAATTTTATTAATATGTGACATGTAGATTTAGACAATAATCATTATTTCAGTGCAACTCAAACGATGGCTCGTGTCCCGTTTCTGTAGTATCATTCGTTTGTCCTGACGTTTCCGTAAAATTATTTAAATCGTCCCATTTTATTGATTCACTTACTTTTGACGCATATTTAGAAATTTCAGAAATATCGGGATTTTTTTGTCTGCGTCTTTTGTTTCCTACTATTATCCGATTTTGAGGGAAATTTTCCAATATCCATTTTTTGAATATATATTTAATGTTATGTTATATCTAATAGGTATAATAATATTGCTTATTTGTCAGTTATCAGTTATATGTTCTCAAAATTTCAATTCATCAAAGAACTTGAGAAGCGCCGCATGCCGGGTTTATTCCACATGATATACAGATTTATCAGCATATGCACGAATAAAACCGGTATCTTAAACATTGAGAATTTTCATAATAAAATCAGTCTTATGCTGAGAGCCGCACCAGTGCCATGATGACGACCATCATCTTCGTCATCATTTCGATTATCATATTTGAACTGACTGCATATAGTTCCGCAAAGCTGATGTGCATTTTTGAGGACAGAATCGAAAACACCATCATGTGCAAAATACCAGAATACTCACCGGTTCTCAATATTCTCAATACAGAAGTTGAAATCGGCGGATTGTACAAGAACCAAAGACCGACGGAGTTGAGAATCAAACGCTGCAAATTGATTTACATCTTCAAAGATTTCTTCGAAAATTTGAAGTCTATTGAACGACTCGATTTGTCCGACAACCTGATCGACTCCTTGGAAGACGGTGTGTTCGATCATCTTCAGGAACTTCGATTTTTGAATATGGCTGGAAATTCGATAAGCAGCATCGATTCGAATGTATTTCGTCCTCTTACAAAACTCCAAAGGTTGGATTTGTCCAATAATTTTCTGTCCGATTCGTCGTTTAATGCATTGTCGTCTCTCAAAAGTGTCAAATTTTTAGACCTGTCCGGTAATTATCAAATAAACCAATTCAATAATTTATTGGCAGGGTTGAATCTCAAATCGCTTAAAATTAGACATACCTCTTCAGTCGTTCCCGCTCTGTATGATATTTATATGCCGAATCTTATCTATTTGGATTTATCGCATAACGTTGAATTGTACAAAAAAAGAGTCGCCGAGCCTATACTTCGGCAATGTCCGAAAATGATACATTTTCAAATGGCTCATTGTGAATTGAAATCTATCAACGCTGATTATTTCAAAGATTTGTCAGATCTCACTTTCGTCGATGTATCACATAATAGCATAACTCGTCTATCACCGAATCAATTCTATACGAATTCCAAACTATTGCACTTGGATGTTTCCCATAATAAAATGGATATTATTGCGGGAGCTATTTTTCGCTCCAATCTAAAACTGTTTTCTCTCAAATTGAACAATAACGATTTGAAAGACTTACCGCAGAAGATTTTCCATCCACTCGCCGAGTTGGAAACTTTGGATTTGGGCAATAATAAATTGGAAATATTGTCCGATTCGCTCTTTTCGCAAAATAAAAAATTGACCACTCTCTTTTTGGATGGCAATCGAATCATGACACTGAATCAAATTTTATTTTCGCAAACGATCTCAATGAAATCGTTGATTCTGTCGAATAATTCTATAAACACTTTCGATCTCAACATCATTTCCGATATGAAGAACTTGGAAGATTTGCGTTTGGACAACAACGAACTGACGGAAATATCCGATACTTTTTTCGACAGGAATAGTCAATTGCTTAATTTGAATTTGTCTTGCAATTTGTTGACTTATGTATGGGTTCCTGTTTCTTCTTCGGTTTTTACTACGTTTTATATTCAAGGGAATCCATGGAAATGTGCGTGTTTCAACCGAATTCTTAGTCCTGTAATTAAATTGAACTTCGTCGATGAGTTGTCACATAGCGGAATATATCCATCGTGTATAGTGGGAAATGAAAATTCACAAATTTGTGATCAAAATATTAGTAAAGAACATCAGTTAAAGTGGTATGAATACTATACTTATTATCATCCTGGTGTTTGTCGATCAAGAAATTAATACGTACCTAAACCTATATCTGTTAAAATATTTAATAGTGATAATTTCTAGTGATCGTGATTCTATGTATAACATTTCGGTATATGTAAGTAAATACAAATGTAGTTGTGAGCATTTTTTAAAGATTTGATAAATGTATATAACAATTGAAAAGCTAATTTGGAATTCAATAAATTTGCGAGCTCCTTCTTTGTGCTGAGCAATTTGAATCTTCATTTTTAATTAAAATATTTAAGTTTTCACATACCTATTCATTCAAAATTAGAAATTTTAGCAGCACAAGATTTAAATATATTTTAAACACAAATATTTACATTTACAATTAGATGATTTTGAATTCGAATTAATGCATTTTTTTTTTCAAAATGCCCTGATTAATACAGCAATAAATAACAATATGTGTTATGCTGTCAAAATTGTTCAGAAAGTGATAATATTATATTTATAAGTATTTTTCTATTAAAACTGTTTTATTATAATGTTAATAAATAGGGTAAAAAGATAACAAAATGAACATTATTTTTTTCGTTAAACTTTCTATGTATCTTATTCTATTCTTCTTATAACTCTCCTATTTTTTACTTTATTTAATTTGTAATTTTAATATGACAAAAATAAAAGAAAATCAATTTCTGTATGGGATATGAAGCATTTACAAACAAAATTAATAATATTATCTTATCACAAGAGGTCACATTTATTAAGAGATCATCATATTTTTTTATGTAACTTTATATTACTGTATTATTTTCCTTGTTTACAATTAGTTTTTTTTTTTCAAATTGAGTAAAATTAGTATTCTATAGAGAAACTATTGTGTTGACAATAGTTATTTCAAACGTTCTGAATTAATATCAGCAATGGATGTCGTCATGGTGAAAAACCGTCAAACTACTAATATCTATCAATTGAGATGTATGTATGTATTTGAAATCTGTTAGTGGAAAGGTATATCATTCATTATCTATTCTCATTTAACTAGACGTAAGTTTAATTTTTAATGCTGTGACGAACTGTGCTTCCTCATATTTGTACCTATATACAGATCAAAATATAGTGAATGAACTCAAAACATATAATAATAAATTAAAGGAAAGGGGTAAAAAAGGGAATAAATAAAAACAATGTTTAATAAAATTTGCGCTTTAATTAACACTTTTTGTTAGTTTTTTTTTTGAAATATATGTATGTACATAAATTTAATTCATTGCATACAACAATTTATTTAAGAGTAGGTAGGTAAGTAAATCAAAATAAAAATCAATCAGTTAGTAAATTGAATAAATAAAAATTAATTGATTTTTACATGAAAATGACTAACTCCATAGATGTATTTGAAATCCAATTGCCGAATAACTTGATTTCTTGATGTCGAAATCTATATTATAATTATTCTGACATATTTTAGTCCATTTATATGTTTGTACGTAGTACGTTTTGTAGAGGAAGCAATATTAAATAAAAATATGTGTATGAAAATTTGCATCCAGTGTTAGTGGTGGCTACCGTTCCGCCTATTGACCTGCTTGCTCAGAAAACTGGCAGCAAGGAGGGGCGTTAAAAGGAAAGAGGGCAGAGAGAACGCTACGAAAGCATGGCTCACGCGCTGGAATGCATCTACGAAGGGAAGATGGACACACCATCTGATCGGTGACATGGATGGGTGGTGCAACAGGAAAAAACGTACGACATCATTCATAAAAAGCTCCCATACAAAACAAACAGAAATACTTCGGAGAAATTATACATAATATCCATATTTATGTATATGTAAAATCTACAAAAAAATTGTAGTAAAAGCACATGTGCATTAAATTTTTGATAATTAAAAAAATTCGAAGAGGAGAAAAAACACATTTCATGTAGAATCAAGAATTATAAATATACACCTACCTATATAATTAAAAAAAACATAAATATTTTAATAAAAAATATATACATCTATAGCCTATCACCACTAAATAATTAAAACGAACTGACAATAAAATGAAATTAGAGTATTCATTCAAATAGTTGTTTTTTCAATGTATCAAAAATATGATAATGTAACATGTATGACAATGTATGTATGCATAGATATAAATACATAAAATTAATTGAATCGATTAATTCGGTGGTTCTCAACCTTTTTGATGATGTGGTGCACTTTTCGTCATGGGAAAAAGTGGCAGATCTAGACTCTAAGGAGCCCTTGAACAAAATTTCTATACAACCTCAATTTCACCCATATTTTAAGTGTTTTTTTTTAAAACATGTTTATTTCATTTGATAAAATAAGTTATATTTTCTCAATAAATCAATATATATACATATATGATCAACCAAAAATAATCAAACTTTTGTGTAGAATTGACCTATAAAGTTCTTATGAAATGAAAATATTTAAGTTCGTAAGCTTTTAAAATAATTCTTTTTATCTTTCTTGAGAGAAATAATTTTCCGAAAAAGAAACTTTTTGACAATTGTTTTCAAAATTATTTAACTAAAAAAAGATGAAAACTATTGAAAATTTCAAAATTTTAGTCTACTTTGTCTTACAACTTTTTCGGTTTTCACTATTTTACAGATTTTTTTATTTTCACCTATTTTTTCACAGTGCACCAGTAATAAGCTCGCGGTGTACCAGTTGAGAATATCAGGATTAATCAGAACATGAAAATATACCACAATTGTTCTTATGATCCCAAAAACTTTTTTCCATTTTGTTGTATTTAAAATATATGTAGCTATCATATTCAAAATATATTTTTATTAAATTAACATACATACATACTTTTCATAATGTGACTAAAACAATATTTTTTAAATGGCACATACCTGTATGATAATATAATAGAAGTAAGTATATAAGGTAAATCGCTATGTCCTCGTCACTGTGTGAAACTTCGTCAGGCCTTTCTAAAATTATATAAATCAAGTAATCCCACTTATGTTGACCATATTTATCAATATAAAACAATCTAAGCCCTTTTGTTCAACATTTTAAATAAAAAAAAAAGCGAAATTTCTT
The DNA here is from genome assembly GCA_024721215.1 of Cheumatopsyche charites. Classification (NCBI taxonomy): domain Eukaryota; kingdom Metazoa; phylum Arthropoda; class Insecta; order Trichoptera; family Hydropsychidae; genus Cheumatopsyche; species Cheumatopsyche charites. Next base: position 5,865,973 of record CM045578.1, read on the forward strand.
CATTTATCCAATTTTAAGTTAATTTGTCTGAAATCATATCTAGGAAATTAACCTGACAAAGTTATTAGCTATTTACCTTATGTCTTTATTATACAATTATTAATATTTTAATACATAACATATTTTTCAGTTACAATAAAAAAATAGTTTCGATAAATATTTAAGCAACAATAACAATAATAATAATGAAAAACAAAAAGATGAGTATTTACACACTTTGTATGAAAATATGTTCAATTTATGAATAGGAAAAAAATGGAGGTAAAAAGATACATTTACACATTGTACAGTACTAGTGTCATGATATAGTGATATATGAAAATTTACATAATTAATTACACATTTGATACATATCTAGTTTAAATGACATACGCACCATGAATAATAAATATTGAGCAATTTGTATAACAAAAGCAATGCATAAACAATATACTGCTTCTTAATAATTACATAATATAATATTTATTCGCATAATTCCAATCAATGAATATCGACACTGTTAATATTAGCTAAAACATGCACTTGTTGAGCTTTACCACTATGATATACTTGTCCTGGGCTGAATGGTTCTAATCTAGGGTGGGGAGTTCCGCTAACATCTGGTTTTCGTCCATCTATATATTTTTTCATATAATATGTATTAACAATAAGCTATTTATGATAAAATTGAAAAATAGTTAACTAACCTTTATTTATGTTTTGTAAAGCAGCAGCTATGTACTTTGACAATCTAACAGTAGGCAATGGTAAATGGCCAGCTATGAGTGGCATAACTTCTAACGTAACCATTTGTGGTTCTGTATTATCCATAGTGATGACACCTGTAAAATAAATGCATACGTGAAAAAAATGAAAAAAAGTAATAAAAAAATCACAAATTAAATAATTACCTGCAGTTCTTCCACAGACAGCCCACATTGTCTGATCAGCTAGCACTTCGTACATCAAAGAGTTATGATCGGTTTCATTCACCTATAACAAATAAAATAAGTGTAAATTGATTATTGAAATAAAATTGATATCAAAATATTACAGAACACACTTTCTGAACGGCTAATTGTAAATAGCACATTTGGGAAGCTCTGCAAAATTCTGAACCTTTGGTAGGCTCTACTTTCGATTTGACCAGGAATAGTGTTTGATAATCTTGCATTTCAAATGGGCATTTAAATTCTTTTGGTTTATCACTGTACACATCACCACCTTTGACATAATACTGAATGGAAAACATGGTTTTTATAGGAATTGATTTATCCAATGGATTCATTTGAACCTCCCACATGAAGGAAACTGATGTCCCATTAGAATCTAAAATCTGTGAAAAACCTTTAGATTATTTAATACAAAAAATAAGTTACAAATGTAAAACAGAATATACATATTCAGTTTCATTCTTTGGATTTAAATCAACCAAATTGACTTGAGAATCAGTTTCCAATTTTGGATGTGAAACTGCTAATGAAATATAATCTGTAGTACAAGAGGCTAATGTTAAATGAATAAATTTTCGAATGTTCGACGTTAATAATCTCCATGATGCTGATATTGGTGTTGAAAAATGAAGTGTGACAACCACTGGATTTTCTAACCAAGGGCAATGTATCCAAATCTTAAAAAAATTACGATCTATGTTATTTAAAAATAATAAGCATGATAATGAAATAAATGTTCAATGCATACTTTATGTTCGATAGGTTTATCATCTTTTTTTGGTGGCAAATTCGCAAAAACAATTAGAGGAATTAATGTTTTCTTGAATGGATCACAAGGAGGTATATTAATATCTAATTCTCTATTTAATTTTTCAGATTGAGAACTTTTTGCTTGGAATGTCAAACCATTTGATGCTCGAAGGTGAATCGTTGAATTCTGGAATTGAATAATAAAATTATTAAAATTTGATAAAAACAAAATATATAAACGAGATTCAATTTCTAATTACATTTATGATTGAAGTGCTTCCACTTGTCACTATCAATTCCATGGCATGTTCGATGCCAGCAAAAAGTTCCTTTTTAGGATTGACTTTATTTAGAGCTACACTAACACTTTTAGTAATAACTTCATAACACATTTTACAAGATAACAAAGAATTCGAAAGGTATTCCAATTTTTTTTCAATCAATATTGATATTTGCCCTAAGCGAAAAGTTCCAGACTGATGAGCTATTGTCTCTAATATGCATTCATTTAGTCCTGGTTTGATGGAAAAATTATTTAAACTAAAACTATGGGTATAATCACTTCTTTGATTTGCTGATTGTTTTCTATATTTGGTGCTGTCGGTCCTTTTCAATTTAGTCTTAGGATTATTACACTGTACAGAAGCTGTATCCAATGTTTTATCTTCTTTCCAATCTAGATGAAGGCTCATATTCAAGGGGTACATAGAAGGATTCTTAGGCCTTAAATCATCAAGTTTACACCTAAAAATATATGAAAATTTAAATTCTTTAATTATGCACATATCTTACTATTTCAGTATTGAAATATAATATGAAATATGAACCTTGTTATAAATTCGTTTTCACTGTTTAATATCGGAATATTATGAGACACACTGCCTTTCTTAGGAGAAGATTGATTACCGCTATTACTTATATTGGCTAATTCAGTCTTATTCATCTTATCTAACGATTTTCTTTCCACTTTTTTAGCTGCATCTGATTCTTTATAAGATTCTAAATGAATGGAAGCTTTTTGACATACAACCTCTCTAGGAAACAGACTTTCAAATATAACCTGAGCTTTTACTGGACTATCTTTTATGTAATTATCACGCTCAGGTGGTAAAATATTAACAGCTATAATTTTAAAACAATCGTTCATATCACAAAGAACTGTCTGTGTTGTTTCTAGTAAATTTGATTTAATAGATTTTATCATCTCATCAAAATAAAAATTTCTAACTAATATTTCTAGTTCACAAGTACAAGAAATAGTGGCGGACAATTTTGTGTATCGTTCATGATCAGGCATTTTTTTATAACATGCAACAAGTTCCATTCTGGTTTGGGCAGCTAGGTCTTTCCATTCTTGATCCTCATATGATCTCAAAGCATCTAATAAAAACACACAAGCCTTACTAGTTTCACCAAGCTCACTATAAAAAGAAGCCAAGTCTCGTCCTATGAAACGTGCGCACCTGAAAGCAACGGTGATTAAATTATTTGATACAAAATGTTAAAAAAAAAAAAAAAAAAACGAACCTTAAACGACCAATATGCTTATAAGTACCCATAGCTAACTCAGCAAGTTCTAAATAATGAGTTTGAAAAGCTTGTTTAGAACCTAAGGCTTCTTTGAGCTTATCAATAGGGGTAGTAGATATTGAATCCTGGATTGAGTTGTTAACTTCAATCTCTAACATTCCGGCCGACAAAGTAACAACAAGATGTAACTGAGCAGATGAAGGATCAGGTGTTCCAGGCAATAATCCACATAGTTTGCCTAGCTCCCATAGCTATATTTCAATTAACAAGATTAAAATGTGAAAAACAATAGTATGTAAGTATAAAATACAAAAAAAAACTAAAAATTTTCAAACCTTATCTTTTGCATAATGCCATAAAGGGGCTTGATGTGTGGTACACTGCTGAACAACTTGGTGGGAAGCATTTAACGCCAACTTATCACAAACCTGCAGTACCTCTAAACAAGTTAAAAGAGCCCAACAAGCAAAAGCACCAACAGGAACAGTTATTTCGAGAGATTGTAATTCTTTAATTGTGTTATGGACGACTGATAAGCACCTAGACGCAATCTGTAAAAAGACATATTAAAATGTATGTGAATAAACGAATAGTATTGATACACGGTCATGAAATATGCATGCAAGTAGTCAGAAAGCCGAGAAAACCATAACAGCAATCTAACGGCAAGAAACTATCTTCCACACGCTGATTCGTATGCTTTACTACCATATAATAACACCTAATACATAAAAAAGTTACAATATAATGGAAAAACTTACTTCCCAGGGACGATTGCTCAAAAGCAGCAATGCACTTTGCCTTTGAAAAAGGTATGTTCTGAATTCGATTAGAGAGCTTTGGCATTCTTTAATTAATTCTCTATATTTATATGGAATATTAGATGAAAGACAAACTCCTTTCCATGTTTCTATTGGTTTTTGAAAATTCGATAACCAACATGGAATTTCCCCCGCACTTGAATTTAATATAAATTGTGTAAACAAAGCATCCAATTCATCATATTGAACAAGAGCCTCATCATATAAACCTAACATTTCTAAAATGAGCGCTAATTGTTCCTGGAAAGAGTTGAAAATCATGAGAATTTATAATAAACACATTCGAAAATTTAAATAACCGTGAGCATACTTGTAGTAAAAAATATTCGTTGAAATTCCAACTCTGTTCATTTCTTTTATCGCGCTGTTCACGCATATGTTCTTCAAATCTGATTAAACTCTTATTGTAAGACATCAGTACGAGTTGACGTATCCTAGTCACTAATCCTCTCCACGATTCTGCAGATCTTGACTCTGATTTGATTGGATTTATAACAGAGAGACAACGATCTCCATGTTTTGAGCCAAAATCGTTGCGTATTTTATCGAGGACAGTAGTTCTAGGTAAAAGCTTATTGGTTTTTCTGATATCATATGTTTCGACGAGCACAATTAACCAATCTGATACATTATATTGTGTGAGTATTTTGAACCATGCTTCAATATCATCTTTCGTAGTAGTCTTATATGATTCAATATCCTGAAAAAAAATCAATATGAATAGACAAATATATTTTACAAAAAAAATATTAGATTTAGACAATTTTACTGACTGTGCAATCTGTCCAATAAATGTGGAAAATAGGATGTCGCATGATATCCCAATCATTCTCATCTGGAAGAATATCTTTGGAGAATTTTTCAAAGGTTGCTTCTATGAACACTTTTTTGGAAATCCGGCCAAACGAGCGACGCCATTCACTGGAATCCTGTGGTATAGCAGCTATTAAAGGTGCTTCTAATGTACAAAAGAGATTCCAATCTCCAGCACCTATAATATTTGCACAATTTGATTATGTTAATAAAAAACAAAAAAAAAATGAAAAAGAGCAACAGCATTTAATTTGAATTAATTAAATGATAATTCATTTATAAAATTATAAAATCCATTGATTAGATACTAATGTAAAAAAAATAATTGTGCAAATTCTATGTATTGAATATTTTCAGTGAAAAAAGCCAAGGTCGTTCACCAATAGTGTGTTTAAAGTTCCCGTTAAAGGCCTGTCCACTGGGAATTTGCCTATGGTTACTTAACTAAAGCGGTGAAAAGATCGGCCTTTAAAGATACGGAAATAATTACTGATTTCGGTCGAAGTGCTTTAATGTGAATAAAAAAAAGTTGAAGATGAGAATTAGAAGAGAGAAGAGATGCAGAGTAATGCAGAGGAAAACGAGACTGACAGGTGATAATCGGTTTGGTGGGCGGAGCTCCTCGGGAGGCCTTCGGCCCCCGGTCTGCGCCCCGCATTTTCTCGTCTAGTTCGGGTGTTCCGAATTATCTGAATCACTCGATATAACAATATTCAACTGCACTTTATACTTTTCACTCGATTCGAACGACGTTTCCACGACACCCCGTCAAACGTCAAACTAACGTCAAATTTCACTTTAGCCTCGTAAAGAGCCGAGCATTTCATGCTCGCGAAAATGCACTGTTGTGTTCAAATCTACTTCTCGTTTTTTTATCATTTCGTTAAAACTAAAATTTCAAATTTTCTAAATTTGTTTTTTTTTTTAATAATGTAATTAGGTATAAATTTATTATTAATTTGTAGACTTTTTCCGTTTTATTTTAGTTTTTTTCCATTTATTTTTGATATATAGTCATTATTTTCTGTCTTATTGCCAAATCAAATCAAATTGCGATAAAGTACCGAGTGGAACAAAAAATTTTATCACTTTTAATAAACGTTCGGAAAACAAATTGTGAATAAAAAAATTACACAACTAATATTAATCAGTTAAACTATCCGGTTTGTATGTTTCACAAAACTCAAGCAACTTTTTAATGAAATTAGTTTCTGACATTTATTGAAAATTTTATTTTTTATAGGATCGGTCAATGAAACGGACCGTTTAAAATGATATTCATCGCTTTTTTCACAGTGAAATGTTCGGAAGTGCACGCGTAAATCAAATTATTTATATTTTGGTCATTAAAGAACTTTTCCATTGCGACACCTTGTACTTGCGATAGCTGTAAAGTTTGATTCGATTGAATGAATTTGTGCAAGTAGTGGTAAAGTAAGAAGTTAGAACGGATTCGGACCGGATAGCATCATTTTGTTTGCCGTTATTTCTCCTTACGACTAGACACTTTTGCGTGAGTGAATCTTTATACTTAAAAAAATAACTTTTTCATATTCTCATCGTTTTCTTCCAATTCCTACTTGCAATTAATCAATAATTTATCAATAATAAAATTATCAAGATCTTTTTTCATTACAAAAATTGTTCATTACTTGTTCACTCAAATCATAAGTAATATTTTGCATTCAATTGTATGTTAAAGTTTTCAAAAGCTATTCACAGCTTCTACTTATTTTTCAGCTTCAGAATAATAATATTTAGTTAAAATTCAATGTGTAACTTTTATTTTTTTACGAAATTTAAATAATTTAGTTTATCATAAATTGATTGTAATATCAAGACATTTTTCAATAAAATTATTTTTTATTGTGTAGGTATAACATTATAGAAATATTATCTACCTAAGCGAAAAAACCAGTTTAGAAATTATGCAAGCAATGAGGTGTAATATATGGAGATTTTATGTTGAATGTATTTTAAAGTTTAAACAATGTTCTTAAAAATTGTCATACCTAAAATAAAATTATTACTTTATGTCTATTAGTTAGGTATTTATGAAATATTTATTTTTGCAGATATAATTTGGGCACTTCTTATAAAATAGTAAAATGCTTTTTCTAATAATAGTTATCGTAGCAATACTATACATGACATGGGATGTTAATTATTTTTTCAATGTTGCATTTACTATTGTATACGGTCGTCTTTTTGATAAGAAAAAAAAGCTTAATGAAGCAACAACTATATATGGTGAGATTTTCAATTTTTAATTCTCAATCCAACATCGCACCTGAACTGTATTATTTTGAATACCTAATAAGAAACTAAAGTTCATTATTTCCTGGTGTTGTGAATGAATTATCATTGAATCTGATATTTGTGAAATTTTATAGGTTTTTGTACTCCAAATGATGTTGATATATTTTTAAAACACATGAACAATGCTCGATATGTTAGGAAGCTGGATTTCGCCAGATTTCATTTCTATGATAGAACAGGAATTTATGAAAATATCAAAGCTGCTGATGGTCATGCTTTGCAAGGTGCAACTACTATTCGATACCGAAGAACTATACCAATTTTTACTGCATTCAAAGTGGAAACGAGGGTATCGTTTTTTTCTTATTAGCTCAAATATCTGAAAAATTAACTCAAACAGGCATTTCATATTCATATGAATGTATAAAATCGTAAATTATCATTCACACGTAAATTGTTGAGATTGATTGTAAAATTATTTATTTTTCAGCTCGTGTATTGGGACGATAAAGCAATATATATTGAACAACAGTTTATAACTCTGGGTGACAATTTCGTTCGAGCCATTGCTTTATCTAAGCAAAGTATAATTGGCATTGAAGTCGAAGGCTTATTCAAAGGTTTGGAAGGTTTTCCTACTAAACCCAAATGTCCTCCAGAAATAACTCATTGGTTGGAAGCGGTGGAAGTATCCAGTGCCAAATTGAGGAAAAAGGATTGAATTTCATAATATGAATCACAAATATTATACATACGTATTTACTAATGTATTTAATTTTTATGCACTGTGAACTGAAGATTTTTCCGTTCGAGTCAGTATTGTTATTGGTGATTAGATATGTAAAAAATGTACAGTTTAACAAGAATATGGTTTTTGTTTTAATATATTTGTACTTAATAACTATAAAATGTAGCTTATTTCAATCATCATAATTGAAGATTACATTTTTTTTTCTAATAAAACTTTCATTTACATTACATAAATGATGACTTTTTCATTCTTAATAAATAATAACATCAAAAATAATTAATCCCTATGATCTCAAATGAAAATGCATGTTTCAGTTACTTAACTTGATGGTTTATTTCTACATAAAATATAAAAGTGCCTTCAAGATTTGACTCGTATTTAGTTGACTTTTATGCTTAAAAACCAGTTTTTTTTTTAATTTAGAAAAAAATATTAAATCAAAACATCACATCGAAACTGGGATTTTTATCTTCCAATCCAATATATTATTTGAATCGACAAATATTTAAAATAAGATCAGTCGAAATTATTAAAAAAACCTACATACAACTTGAAAATGACAAATTAGTTTTATTTGAAGCAAATAAGCACTAAACCTGTTAAGTATCACAATATCGTTGACATTTATAATAAAAAAAATGATATCTATAATAAAAACAACAGTAATAAATGTATAAATCATAATACAACATGTTTAGAATATTATTAACATGGATAGATTAATGGTTGAAATACATATCTTAATAAAAACACTTACAACTAAGGACAAAGCAAATAATTACTTTCAATTTAAAATCACGATCACAAGATACATTTACAATATCCAAAAATTTGCAATACATTAACAATTTGAAAAAAAAAACATGATATTGATTCAATAATCATTAAGTGTTCAGGTATTTATTTGAGAGGAATGATGATATTTCACAAAATATATTGCAGCTAATTCTTTACAAAATTCTTCTACAACTATCAAACTTTCAAATAATGGATCACTTTTTTCACTGCAATAAAAAATATTGAATGAATACAAAGTTATAACAAATTTTGATATGCATTGCAAAAAATATATAGATACCTGTTATCGGATGAATCGTCTCCTAGCAGTCTTTGTCTTGTCTCTTCTATGATACTGTTGAATCGTTTAACTTTTGGTATTTGAGACATGAATGTTTTCGATAATTTTTGTAATGTTTTAAACAGCGTTGTAACATTTTTTCCAGTTGGCAAAATTGGATTTAGTAAATATTCATGTAAATATGGATGAGGCATCATCGCTAACTTTGAAAATATTGCTGTTAATTGTAGGTTAATATGATATGGCTGACTAGGCATATTTATCAACAATTTGAAGAGCATTTTTAAAAAAGGTCCCTCGTCGAAAGTGATCTCATCATCTTCGGCCATTTCACTCAAACTATTGCGATCACGTTGATTCAAAACCAATTGTTGGTGAAATGAATTTTCTAAGCCGTTTTTGGCATCTATATCCGATTTCTTGAACACATCGTCATTCAATTTATCAATCTTATTTTTGCAGTTTTTAACACCTTGTTCCTTATTTGACAAACTGTGTTTTCTAGAATCAAGGCAGCTTTCTAGTTTTTGGCAATTGCTACAAGAAGTATTAAGAATGGGGATATCAGGTTCGGAATCTCTTTTCTGAGGAACACATTTTGTATTGTTGGAACACGGTGAATGATGCATATGTAAATCTGCTTCAGGTCGACTATCACAACTATGAATAGAACTCGCAGAAGGGTCTGGCCATATAGCTTGAGTCGGCCAATTGAAACCAGTTGTTGCTTCCACCCAACGCTTCGTTAAAAACATTATAATTTAGAAAAAGTTAAATACCGTATATGCTAATTTATATTACGCATAAATATGGAAATTACCAAATAATGTCTATGTGCATCTTGCATATATTGTTCATAGCCTAGGCCTGCAGGATCAGACAGTAAATTTCTAGGTAATAGAAGCAAAAAGCTACAAACACATAACGTTTTTTTGAAGTGAAATATTCTTATAATATATTGAATAGAGATTAATAAATGTACCTATTAATGACTTTATGTATGTTATTATCCATTAATGATTGGCCGTTAGTTTGACTTGGTTCATAGTTAACAGCAAAGTTGCCATCTGTATAACCTTCGCAAACTCGTTTCATAGTTTGTCTGAAAAAATAGCATTCATTTTTAATTATGTATGTTTGTAAAAACTCGGTAATTTTATTAGAATGTGTTACAAAATTGAAAAAAAAAATACAATGTAGTACCTATTGCTTTCTCTTTCTTGTCGTAAAGATTGTGCATTTAATCTTTCACGTTCTTCATCTTCGAAATAATGACAAGATCGAATGGGTGCATGATATCCTCTATTTTCTAAAAAACTAAGCACAAGACAGTGCAAAATATGTTCAGAGGCTTTTTCTAGCACAATCTGAAATAAATACATATTAAAATTATGAAAAACTCAATCATATATTCGAACAGACAATTTTAAAAAGGAAAAATACCTCAAAAAGTCTCAACGTCTCCAAACACAATTCGATTTCACCCTCTAAGCAATTGTCTATTAACGTTTGCATTATAGGTGTCGGCAAACGGGTCGTTACATTGGTACAATCACCTACAAGCCATTGATTGATTTCTGCAATAATTATTATAATGAATTTAAGGTCAAAAATACTAATCAATAAATTAAGAAACATTTTTTAGACCATTCAATAATTCCACAGAATCGATAGCTTTCAAACATTTTCCGATCACTGTTGTTATTAAAGGTGCGTTTTGGCCATTTTCTAATCCTAGTTCTAATTCGGCCACAAAAAAATGCCATCTTAAATTTATCAAAATAAATTGAAGAGAATAAACAAATATGAGAATAAAAATAGATTGAAATAAAAAAAACCTCAAAGTACGAGCAAGATGCACAGCTAGTAGCGTATGACACTCTTTTGCTAGTGTATCGCAATAATCGAGCCAGGACAAAAATGAAGTTGTCTCACGTAAGCCTATGGATTTAACACATCTATCAACAAATTCTTGACTAGCATAGCTGAAAATAAGCTCGAATTAAAATATTTGAAAAAGAAAAAATAATGAAATGTAAAAGTTACCCCCAGGTTATATTCAGTTGATCAATATCACAAGGATCAGTATCTTCGGGCAAAGCTTTATATTTATCGATCAATTTATCTATCAAATATGCGCAAACAGAGCTAGTATTCACTATCAAATGAGCAACTCTATCATCAGGAAGAGAAGTGACTATCATTATTCCTTCACATGCACGAAGAACTATATGATTATCCTAAAAATATTTAAATATTTGAAAAAAAAGTCATAATAGTGTCTTTATAATTAATAAAATAAGACATACTGCACTGGAAAGGTAGTTCAATAATAAATCTATAAGTAAAAATCTGTCTTCATCAAAACTTTCTGGGCTGTTCTTATTTTCGCCAAGTTCTTCTTCAAAATTTGAAGACACTGATTCATTTTCGACATCTTTTTGTTCACTTTTGCTCGTTTCTGGTTGTGACACTAATGAAACTTGTCTAAAAGGATTAGGCAAATAATCATATTCAAATAAAGTGTTCTTTTTAGGTTTTTCCAATGCATTGGTTTTGACTAGATAAGGACAAAATTCTTCCTCGCAATTTTTAGACAAAAACAATTTTGCTAATTCAGATTGTTTTCTTACAAGGCCACAAAGCGTCAATAATAATTCTACTTCTTCTTTTTCAGTAGGAGATGCATGATTATTATTGCACAAAATTAAAAGTTTCTGTCAATAAAAATTATCAATTTTAGATTTAGTAAAAAAATATTTTTTTACTTGAAAGTATGGTTGCTATATACCTGTATTGGTCGATACAATGCAACGTCGTGAATAGGAGCAAACTTGACTCGACGAAGTAAAGAATTATACCAAACTAAAACAGTGCCCCGCAGTCCAGGCGGTTGATCCGCTTCAGCTAAACTAGTCAAGCATGAAGCTATTCCTAATTTACTATCTATTAATTCAGTTACGCAAGGGCCCAACTTCTCGCCATACTCAGCTTCCTCTTCCACCAAATACTGAAAATAAAAATAAAAAATATTTATAAAGGATGAAAAATAATTAATAATTACTCATCATTAATACAAAATATAGTACTCGTTTAATATTGCTACTCCAAATTTACTTATTTGGTTTATTGCAACTTAAGCTTCAAATTCGTAGCCGTGTGAATTAAAGAGTAACGATATTAAACAAGTATCCAAAATACCTGTAACATTTGATGCAGATGAAGTGGAATTTTAGTATTGTCCACGTGTACTTTAGTGCATTCATTATCGTTCAAATAAAAATTTTGTAAAAGCTTCCAATGAAATTGAAAATCTACCAGTCTCGAAGCAGGGGGAGCAATCTGTAGAAAATGGTTTGATATGACTAAAAATAGTTGATACACGTACGATTGTAAACAAGTACAAGTGTAATGAATCAGCTGATAAGCAAGTGTAAACGAGGCGAAAACAAGGTAAGATTTAAGATGTTTCAGTTAAAAAAAACTTTATTTTTAGGATATGTCTCATTTGGGGTCGGACGAATGAGATTGAATTCAAAATAATTGCGCATATAAAATAGAAAAGTAACTATTGAAATAGCACAGATAAAATATTTGTGCTGTTGATGTAATATGTAAATAAATATGTAAATAAGGCAGTTTTTTGACATTTACAGTATTTTATGAAAGTTAAGAAATAGTCGATAATTATTAAAGAACAAACCAGATCTGCAGCAGTGTGAAGAACATCAGAAACACGTCCCAGCATCATAAAAGATCAGTTCTCCGAAGGAAAACGAAGAGTGACAGTTGGTGTTGTTTTGATGCGGTAATGCGGTTGTAACCAGGCAGTGAGGGGGTAGAGCAGCAACACCTCAAGCTCCACCCCTTATTCTTGGATTTTATTCTATTCTATTCTATTCACGATTACTATACATTTTCACATTTACGACCTGTCGTTGAAGTTCTTGTCATTTTGCTTCGCAACGCACACTTTTTCTTTTCCTTCAGCTGTCAAACAACACCCGTGACTTTTTGGCCCAAACGCTGTGATTTTCACCCTCAGTGACAATTTAGTATTTTTTTCAAAAATTTTTTGGATCTTTTCTATTTTATCATCACCACAATTGTACACCGGTAAACCTCTATCAATAGACAGGTACCTACTTTGGGGAAAGGTAGGACAATTGATTCAGGTGGGATACTCAAATCACTTAAATTGACAGCATTAGTAATCTATGACGTCTGATGACTTTTGAAATCAAAGATATTTTTCAGGTACGGAAAATAATTAAATGGCAAACAATTTGAGTTTGAAAAAAAAAACAAGAAAAAAATCGGATGGTTTCATTTTGATCTGAAAATTATTTCTTAAATACGATATCTTTAAATGAAAATTAATAAATAATTGATACTTTGGAGAAATCCACAATTTGAACAAAAATTAGACACAATTGATTTACGAAGAATAGAAAAAAACGTTTTTAGTTTAACATTTTTATAATTTCAATGTCATATAATATAATAAGGTGATGTGCATTTTTTTACTATACAATTATAAGATGTAACATATATTTATAACGAAGATGAAAATTTAACTGATAGAATAATTAGATAACAATAATTAGATGAAGATTGGATTGCATGACAAATTTATAAAACAAGAAAAGATACTATGCTTGTATTAGAAATCTTATAACTATATATTTAAGTGATAAAACTTCGTCTTATACTGTAACATCAGATTCTTCGTTTTGTATATTTTGCAACATTTTATGTTTATGCAATCATATCACATTTTATTGAATTTCTGGCAGGCAAATATTGCTGAAAATAAAATTTATGAAAAAATGAAAATTCACATAATATTGACAGTTAAACAATACTCGGTAATGTAAAAAAAGCGATAGATAATTGATATATAATTATAACTACAATTAAATATTATATATTTTTTCATACTTAAATCAATAATTTTTGCTTTGTATTCAACAGTATAATACTTAAATTACATTAACATGCAATTCAACTAGATTTTATTTTCCATTTAATGGACTTTCTATAATCTATGTAGAAAAAAAGCGTTTCTAATTTCAATTAAATACTTAATATCACACATAGGTACCTTGAGTTTAAGATTCAATTAATTTTGAAAAAAAAAACTCTTTTATAATAAATATCCAAACAAAATCATAGAAAAATTATAGACATGTAACTTTCCGATATAAAATCCAAAATATTCATTAAATTTGTATCTAGATGTTTAATATCATCAGTGATGAAAAAACAATACCCATTGCATATGTGGAAAAAAACAACGATTGTACACTTAAATGAAAATACGAGTGCAAGTTTTGTGCGAAAAACTCATAAAACACTCAAATCTTAACTATTGAGAACGTAACTTATGTATTTTGTATATTTTATAATCGAAAATATAATATGTATATTTCATTACACATGGCCGTTCATTTTCCCAGAATTTTCTAGTTTCGTATCTATCGTTTGGAGATCACATTTGCATTGATCTTTTTCACATTCACATTTCGGTTTTCTCAATTTGGCCGAGGAAATGTTGTTGGCTTGAACCCATGCGACAATCTGCAAATGAGGAAAGGTTAATATCTATTAATTAAACCTATTGCTGTTCAGATAAATCATAAAAATATGAATTACCTCCGGAGGCATTTCAGTGGGCACAACAGCTTTACAAGTTCCTCCACATTGAATTTGATGTAAAATAGAAATAACCGTGTCTGGATTACACGATATCAACCGCTGTCTACAAGTGGCCACTGCATTTACAAATCCATTTTTAGAAATAAATTCATGATACATAAAAATCGTTTTATCATCCCAGAAGACAATCTATAAAATTTATCGTACACGAGCATTAAGGAAATTCAAACAATCCATAAGCAAATCGATAATAGCTTACCTCAGAAGTTATCCTGAAAATTGTATAGGGTTTAATGAATCTGCGGTATCTGATCGTTGCTGAAGATTGTAAAACTCCACCTCCGGCTTGTTTTATTCCAGAATACAACCCGGTTCTTTCATAAAACTCGGCTCTGGCGAAATCCAACTCTCTCAAATACCTCGCATTGTTCATGTGATAAAAAAGTGTGTCGATATCATTAGAAAAGCACCATGCTGAAAAATGAAAATATCAGTTATGCACAGAAACGAATTGCTGAAATATTTTTTTCAATACGCACATTTTAATTCTGTTCTTTCCAGTATACACAGTTTCGTTTTAAAATATCTCGCTTTTAAAATAGTATAAAACATCCTTACGAAATATGCAACGTCGAAAAATAAATAAAGAATTAAGAATACTGCCAACAGCACTAATAGCCACACAGGAGCACCAGAACTTTCTCCACCCATTTTCGATAGATTTTTTCTATTTCTGTTACATTTAAATTTTCACTTGACTCTTTTCATCGAGTTGACAATATCTCGAGTCGAAACTTTCTAAAAATATAAGAAAAATTGAATAAAATATCGAAAATTTGAAGTTAATGCCTAACGTATCAATTGAAAAGAAGATCACGGAATACTAACCGATATTTTAGTATTAATGAACGATTTTAGTTACAAAATAATAAATGAATCATTTATTGTTCGACATGCTGACCGACATTTTGTACAAAATCAGCAATTTGCACAAGAATTGACACAAAAACAAAACAATTCTGCAGTATTGAATCAATCGATAGATCCGTCATGAAGGTATTTATTGATATTTCAACAGTTAAGTAGTCAAAAGAATCAATTGTTATAAAAAAATGGTTTAACTGCTAATCAACGATTGAAAACTGATAAAATCCTAAATAAAGAATATTATTTCAATCTTCAATTAAAAATCAAACACTTCAATATTCGAAAAACCAACCGTAACTCATTCAAGCGACTCGTATTTCAATCGATAGTTAATTAATAGAATTCAATTCTAACAAAACTTGTAACTCACTGATAAACTGCCAACTCTAAATCGAAATACTAACACTCGAACATACAAAATGAAATGTTTACTCGAACAAGAAAAATGACATAACCGGAAAACTCACCGAAACGCCGACGACTTTAACCTATGCGTCCCGCCGGAAAACTCTCGACATTTCCCTGAAGATGACCGCGAAAATGAGACTTTCGAGGTTCTCGGAGGTGGACCGAGGTCTCGAGACTTGATCAGACCTTGAACCCCATCGATTCAGACCCGCATAGAAGGTGAACACGACATTTCTCAGGGTGTTGTGCGAGCGGGTGATCGATACAGCTGACGTACTCACCCCCTCGATTGGGGTGGTTGGGGTTTTCCGATGGAAAAATTGAGATTTTCGCAAACGACTGATCTTTAGTTTGAGATTTTTCGCTGTTTTATCATTTTTTTTGGGTTTCGATTCGTTTTTGTTTGTTTATTGGTTGATTTTTTTCAATTTGAAGAGGTGTTTTGTTTATTTTATATTGTTTCTTGTGGGGGTTGCGAATGGTTCTTGAGAAGGTCGTTTGCTATGTATGTGTGTGTTTGTATAATACATATGTATGTGCGTTTAATGCTGAAAAAATAAGTCGTTTACGTTCGAAGGTGAAGGTGCATAATATTGTCGGAATTGAAAAATTAGTCAAATTGATGTATTGTTTGAAATGAAAAATATATAAGTATTTTTCGGGTATTTTTCGTATAGATTGTAGATTATAAAAAATCTAAAAATTCACATAGATGTGTAATATTAATTTTATCGAAACAATATTTTCTATCTAATTTTATAATCTGAGAAATTATCATTTTCAATATTTTTCCATACGAAATTTTTGTATACGGAAATATGACGATTCAGAAAACGAAAAGAAATTCAAGAATATGTTAAATTGCATAGTGCACTCATATGAATTCATTTTATTTTAGACATCAGCATTTTTTTGAATTTAGACGCATAATCGATACGAGATGACTTATTATCGTCATATGCATGGATTATCATCTAATCGAAAACAATTTATGTTCGTTTGTAGAATGAAAAATCTCAAACTGTTGCAGGTATATTTATTAGAATTTTCCGACAGTAATGGTACCTACATATTAAAATATTGAGATTTGTAAACTGGATTTAAGCGGCTGAAACCCACCATTAGTACAGTGGTAGACCAAATTGCTGAATTAGCATTAAACCATTATTAAAATTGATGAATCTCCAATCAAGTAAGAACAGGAACGTCTGTTGCAAAATTGATACTTATTATTTTTAATCCAAAAAAGTAAAATAAAAATGATCATTTCACATTTTTTTTAAGTCTATAGAGTTTCGAGCAATGCCGGGTAACAGATTCTCGTATTTAATATTTTATGCCAAAATTTTCTTAAGAATCGGCTAACTATTCAAAATTCTCCTCAAACTCAAACTTCGAATTTGAACTATTCTTTAAATAACGGTTCTAGTGAGTCTCCATATTGAAAAAAAAAAATGAACGCCACATGTTAATGAATTCTAGTACGCGCGTGTAGCTGTCAACAGTGTCCACAGTCAGAAGGCAATAAAGTATGCAATATTGTTTTAAATAACAGTGAAAAGTAAATAATTGATCATTACTTGCAACGCGACTCTATTGTTAACTTATTATTACTTGTTTCCAAAGTCAACAAGTCCAAAGTTCATATTCAAGTGACTTCTCCACTTTATCATTTTGGAGTTCATATTCTAGTCTATTGTATGTTATCATTACGTTAGCACGTTAACATAGCAATTTTTTCAGTGATTATCATTTTACCTTGTGATTTTACTTGAATTTGCAGTTTTTTTTCTATCAAAAACATTTATTTTACCTTTCAAGTATTTTGTAAGTATACGTTTAGTATACATATGTGCATAAAGATGATATGATTATTGTTTTTTATTAGTAAATATGTATGTAATTTTTCAGCATAGAACATTTCACAATATGGACTTTTTTTATTGGCTCGGTGTGGCCGTCTTTCTTTATTACCTAGCAGCAGTGCTCATGTTGATGTTTTTTAACGATTGCGATATATCAACTACTTTCGCTGAACATTTTGGACGTTCAATCAGTAATACATCAATTTTTGCATGTATTTTCAATAAGTTTTCAATTCCATATTAATTCTATAATATTTCTAGATGAATTAAACAAAAAAGTCATATGGATCACCGGAGCATCTAGCGGTATCGGAGAACATTTGGCATACACATGTGCTAGAGTTGGAGCGAAACTAGTTTTGTCTGCTAGACGTTCAGAAGAATTGCAATTAGTGAAAGAAAAATGTCTATGTAAATTTACACCGTCATGCACGTGTATAATAATGAGTAAATTTTATAATTTAACATCACATTCCAATATTCAGCTCTTGCAGAAGGAAAACTCTCCACCTCCGATATTTTAGTTTTACCACTGGACATATCCAATGTAAAATCTCATCAAAAAGCTTTTGATCGTGTCATTGAAGAATTAGGAAATCTAGATATATTAGTGAACAATGCTGGAAGATCACAACGTGCTATGTGGGAAGAAATTGATATTGATGTAGACAGAAATTTGTTTGAGTTGAATGTTTTCGGTACAATAAACTTAACTAGGATGGCTGTAAGGTATTTTCTGAAAAAGGGACAAGGACACGTAGCTGTGACTTCTAGTACGGCTGGAATTATTGGAGTTCCATATTCAGCATCATATACAGCATCAAAACATGCAATTCATGTAATCTTATATCTAAATTCTGTATAACATTATAATAATGGTCTTAGTCCTGTTTTTTTTTCATTTTGAGATATTTTATTATCTGTTTTTGAAAGCACCTGCATTCGAAGACTCATTACTTAATTAAATAAATCTCTACGTTTTGAAAAAAATGAAGTGAGATCTTACTCTACTTTTAGTGAAAAATTAACTTTATGTAAATGTGTCTATTTTTTCTAGTTTATAGCTCACTGAAAAAAAAATTGGCATCCTGTTTAATAAGTGTAAACTGAAATAGACATTATGATTTCTTGACATGGGCCACTATGATAATCATGAACACTTTATAATAATAATTATATTGAATCTTATATTTTATTCTCAATGATTTTCAGGGATATTTTAATAGTCTGAAAACAGAAAAGTTTGGTAAAAATATCGATGTTACTGTGTTTTGCCCTGGACCTACTTTTACCAATTTCTTGCAAGAAAGTTTTACTGGTAAAATCGATGAAAAGTTTGGTCAAACAACGCAATCCACCGATAAGAGAATGTCTGCTGAAAGATGCGCACATTTATTTGCTGTTGCATTAGCTAATAAATTAGACGAATCCTGGGCAGCAGTTTTTCCCGTTGCAGTTTTGTCATACTTGAGTTGTTATTTTCCGAATCTTATGAAAAGGTATATTTTCATTTTCTTTTAGTAATACCATATCTTTTTTTATCTAATTTGAAATTATTATGATTTTAGAATATATATAATGCTTGGGCCTAAATATTTGTTGAAATTGCGTGATAGTCGTGTTTCAATGAAAGTGAACAAAGAAAATTGAAAAAAAGTTTTTTTTCATTTGAAGACTGAATCAACTTTCAATAAACTTAATTGTTCAATTAAGAAATTTCACCAAATATATATTTTTAAAACTACTCATACATTATCTAACAAAATATAAATATTTAAGAGAACTTTAAAGTAAAAGGAAAGTTTTGTATGAGTTATCTGACTGAATAGTGTAATATAATTAATAAGTAATTAACGGTATTTTTTTTAAGTACATATATTAGTACATATTGTTTCTTCACAAATAAAACCAGTTTTACACAATTTTAAGTGTAGATTTACAAGTCTTATTTTAGGGGAAACAAGAGTTCTTTATGAAATTTTATGTAAGGTTATCAAAGGATGAATTTTTGAAAATTATTTTTTATTAATTTACTGTAACCAATATAATAAACATGAAAAGGTTTCTATTCTAACAATGCCATATGTTTTTTTCTTTCAGCTTTGCCCCTAAGTATAGCTTCTGTAAATAATTTACCATATAATTGTATTGCACACGGAGTATCATCATTTCCTGGAACTGGATACGTGATAAGATTAGGATTGCAATTCGAATCGACAATTCCGACGGTTGGAATCAACATTTTAGCACTGTCTCTAATAGCAGTGTGATCGATTAACACATTGTTTTGTGAATTGAAGAAAATACACAAATCTGGCAATCTGGTTTCGATTCCGAATTGATGTTTCGCATTTGTGAAGATTCCACCTTTCCAAAATTTTGTGTGAGCATATTCACCGCATTTCATAGCAAATTTTTCAACTTCATAAGCATTTTGGGCATTTCTGTTGAAGAAAACTATGATTCCGCCTCTGTAAGCAATGTGAGCGGTAAAATTTAAGGCTTGTCTTAAGCGGTCGGCTGTAATGTCTAAATCGAATATAACATGCTCGAGTCTTTCGCCATAAATGTAAGGCAACATGTCGAGATTGAGAGAACCCTTTTTGTGTCCATAATGCACTCTGGCGTCAAATAAGTCTTTTACTGTGAATAAATTGTGAACGTTAAAGTAATCAGGGTGTTGAAGGGGATTAACTAATGGCACTTTAAGTTCTGAAATGATAAAGAATACTGAATTCCAATATAAATCGATTATTTTAGCAGTATAAATAAACATGCTTACCTTTCAAATCTAATTCTTCAGGTATTTTTTCTGGCTGAGGGTTTGTCTGAGTGCAGAATAGTTTGTTTCGAGGGACATTAAATGAAGATCTTAAAAAAGTGTGTGGTTTGATGGCTGAAACTAAGTAAACCAGAAATAAATATTGATTAGTTATTCTCTACTTGTAAAAAAATATAGTATATCTTAAAAGCCATTCTTTCAATCTTTGGTTGAAATAACTAGTTACACTTTATTTTTTATTGAAACTTTACATTCAACGAATAGTGCCAATTTAAAGATCAGGCGGGTTGTTATAATTGGTTTGACTACTTATTATCGTTTAGTCTATTTATCCAAGAATTTGAGAGCTATAACTCGATAATTGCTAAAAGACGATTGAAAGACCTAACCTAAGATTTTACTCGATCGTAAGCATTTAAAGGCTGGACTTAGCCGTAGAAACGTTAAAATTTTCAATGTCATGCATACAGACGATGAAGTATGTTCACAGCTTAACAATGTCGAATTAAAAAGAATAAATACCTAGCAGAGCGGCTTTGGAATTCATATTCGTTCGACGACCATCAAATACACCGATACGAATATAACATAACCTATTTTAATGAAAGTGACATAATTGGCACGAACACAAAATGTGACGACCATACGCTCAAATTTGAAAAAATAAATATTTTAAAAATAATTTTAATTAAAGTATATTAAGTTCAATAAAATATTTTTATAGACTTTTTTAAAATTTTAAAATAAAAATTATTACACAATTTAAATTATGTATATAAACGTATGGTCATATTTTTGAATTTTATGAGAAAGTGTTTCGTGTCGTGACGTTGTGACGTCCAGACGATAGTGGTGGTGTGCTCGATTATCCCGAGTATCTTCGCGAACAAATATTTCGATAATTGGAAGTGATTCTCACTCGAGGAAAATAAAATCACATAAATAATAGCTTGAATAGGTGTAAAAGTTGGTTAGAAAGCGTAATATTTAGAATCCACGATGGTACTCGCGGATTTGGGGCGCAAGATCACCTCGGCGCTTCTCTCGCTCACCAAAGCGACCATCATCAATGAGGAGGTTCGGCCTTTCACCGCACACTCGTATTTTTACACACGACCTTTTCCTATTTCTATGTATTCAGCTCTTCAATCGTTTTTTCATAAACATAAGGTGGCATTCATCACTTGTATCAATGCCATTTACACAATCTGACATAACCTAATATAACATTAGCATATCATCTTCTCACAAATGACCCTATCCGAACTCGTACATTAATTAAAGTTTTTTTTTACAAATATAAATGCAGATGAATACCATTAATCTGACAAGACATAATTTGGCGAAATTGCACTAGTGTGACTTTGAGCATAAACAATGCAACCTTTTCCTAGATCTTTGATCTTATTTTTATGAATATACTTTAAATCCAACACGTCTAACGTAATTAATAATATTTAATCTAATTTGTAATCTTGTTAAACTAGATTCGCTCAAGCTTATACACGGTGTGACATATATCTCGAGCAGTCATATTTATGATTAAATACGCTGTTTGAGTGATTTTTTACACAATCCAACGATATATTGGTCAATCGATTCATCAAAAAACTAATAAAACATTTTATTTTTTTATATTTGTCTCGAATCATTCATGTATTACAATCATTTAAATTTCAGGTTTTGAGTTCTATGCTGAAGGAGATATGCGCGGCGTTATTGGAAGCCGATGTCAACATTCATTTGGTGAAAAAGCTGCGAGAAAATGTTAGAGCAGTCATCGATTTCGACGAGATGGCGGGAGGTCTCAATAAGAGACGGATGATCCAGTCGGCCGTGTTTAAGGAACTCGTCAAGGTATGCTCAATTTGAGAGTACAATTTTGTTTTTTTTTATTGAGTTGTTAAAATTTGTTTATTACAGCTTATAGATCCTGGAGTAAAACCGTATCAACCTATTAAAGGAAAACCAAACGTTATTATGTTCGTTGGCTTGCAAGGTTCCGGTAAAACTACTACTTGTACAAAGTTGGCATATCATTATTTAAAAAAGAATTGGAAATCGTGTCTGGTGTGCGCCGATACATTCAGAGCTGGAGCTTACGATCAAATCAAACAAAATGCCACAAAAGCCCGAATACCTTTTTACGGAAGGTTAGTACATTTGCTCGCTTCTTTTTTAATGTTTTCATTCTTACACTGAAGAATTATTTCTAAATTTCAGTTATACAGAAGTAGATCCTGTCGTGATAGCTCAAGAAGGTGTGGAAATGTTCAAAAAGGAAGGCTTCGAATTCATCATTGTAGATACAAGTGGTAGACACAAACAGGAAGAATCTCTTTTTGAGGAAATGTTGGCCGTTTCTAATGCTATTGTGGGTATTTCTTTTGATTTTTATTGAAAATCATTAATTGAATTTCTATTATAATTATTTCTATGGACATTATAGAAACCAGATAATATTATTTTCGTAATGGATGCTACGATTGGACAAGCTTGCGAAGCACAAGCTAAAGCTTTCAAAGAAAAAGTTGATGTAGGCTCAGTTATCATTACTAAACTTGATGGTCATGCAAAAGGTGGAGGAGCATTATCAGCGTATGTATAATATTTTATAATCACATTTGTACTACTCCATTCTGTATGATAACAAATTGAGACAATCGTGTTCTATTTTAGTGTTGCAGCAACTAAAAGTCCAATCATATTTATTGGTACTGGTGAACACATAGACGATTTAGAACCATTCAAAACTAAACCTTTCATTAGCAAATTATTAGGAATGGGAGATATTGAAGGCTTAATAGATAAAGTGAACGAACTTAAATTGGATGACACCGAACTCATAGAAAAAATCAAACATGGACAATTCACTTTGAGAGATATGTACGAACAATTTCAAAATATTATGAAAATGGGACCCTTTTCACAAATTATGGTTATTATTTTTTCATTATTTTTTAATTGAATGTAAAGTATTTTTATGTAAAACAAAACATATTTGCAGGGTATGATTCCTGGATTTTCTCAAGATTTAACATCTAAAGGCAATGAACAAGAATCAGTAGCTCGTTTAAAGCGACTTATGACAATGATGGATTCAATGAACGATGGAGAATTAGACAACAGAGATGGAGCTAAATTGTTCTCAAAACAGAACAGTAGAGTCATCAGAGTCGCGCAAGGAGCTGGGGTTACAGAGAAGGAAGTGAAAGATTTAATATCCCAATACACCAAGTTTGCGGCAGTCGTCAAAAGAATGGGCGGCATTAAAGGCCTTTTCAAGGGAGGTGATATAGCGAAGAATGTAAATCAGACTCAAATGGCAAAACTGAATCAACAAATGGCCAAAATGATGGATCCTCGTGTCTTGCATCAAATGGGTGGTGTTTCCGGTCTTCAAAATATGATGCGACAGTTGCAACAAAGTGCTGGAGGGTTGGGTGGGTTATCAAATCTGATGGGTGGAGGGAAATAGCATCGTTTGAACATTTAAAGTGGAATACATTTTATAGTTGAACTGGTTGAATTTTAATCATTGTGTTCGAATGAAGTTTATTAGGCTGATTTTTATTTGGCTTAATTGTGTGAATGATCATTTTGTATTAAATTTGCAATTATATTGAAATAACTAAAATTAAATTTTACAATATAATATACTTGCATTTTATTATCACTTTTTACTATCTAGTTAATATACTACCGCAATATTTGTAAATATTTACATATACAATATACGTACGTGAAAATATATAAGTACATTTTAATGTAAATTTGAATTAAATATATGTTTTTTTATAGATAAAAAATAATGTATTTGCCATTTATTTTGAGTAATACATATTTGTAAATTTAGATGTTAACATAGTTCTGTAATTTTCATATTAAAAATCATTGAAAAACTCCATAAATTATTTTATTTCACAAAAGTTGAATTACAAAAATATTTTAGTGGATAAGGTTGGTTTGATGTAAATTATAATTTATTTTGTTACTTGCCATTGAGTATAAGGAAGTGTATACCTAGCTACGACTGGGGCAGAATAAGATCCTTCCAAATCGTATGGATAAGGAGTGTATTGAGTATAGAATTGTGGGAAAGCATAGTTTAGTGGTGCGGGTACTTTGCTTACAAAAGGAGTTGCAAAATGATTACTTGAATATGATGGTGCCTTTTCATATATAAACTCATTTCCTTTCAAATAAGATGTGATAAAATTGGGATATTTATAGGATGCATAATCACTAGGTATAAATTGTTGAGTATACACTACGTTAGATTTCAATGGTGAAGTAACAGCTACTGTATGAGATGGATAAGAAACTATTTGAGCAGGAGCTGGAGGTTTAGCTACAGTTATTACTTGTGGGGTCAGACCGGTCACTGGAATTTTATCTTGAGTCACAGCGGCAACTGGACGTTCAACAACTTGAAGTTGAGAAGATACTACTGGAGTGGATGCTACTACTTGAACAGGAGCTTCTATAACTTGCGAAGGAGCAGCTATTACTTGAGCTGGACCCACTACGTGAGTTGGATTTGAAACTACTTGTACTGGAGCTGCAATCGCTTGAACTGGAGATGGAGCAGCTACAGGATGGACTTGAGCCACAGCTGCTACAGCCTGAATTGGAGCCGAAGTTTCTCCTTCTCTAATTGGAGCTACAGCTGCAACAGCTTGAACTGGAGGAACAACCGAAACAACTGGAGGCGAAATAATAGGTTCTTTCTTGACTACAGCATTGAATCCGTTAACTGCATCAGCGGTATAGTCGACGGTTCTTTTCGTGCCATCAGGATCCAGCAAAGAGTAGGATCCTTTGACTACGTCTCCATTGCGAGTTTCGTACTGACTTTTGAAGTCTCCAGTTATGGAATCTTGAACATCGTAAGCATAAGCATAATGTGGTGGGTTTGGATCGTACTCCGTCTTTATGGAGGGAATTGCGCTTGAAAGAACGCAACTGACCAAAGCCCCAATCAACAACAACTGTAATGAAAAATAATACTACAAATCAGAAATTATTATTTTCATAATTTAGAGATATGAATCAATCGCTTTTCAGCATTACATTGCACTTCAAATAAATAGTTTTAATTGAAAATTATTTAAGGCAGAGAAGCTCCGAAGGTTTATTGCTTTTGTTGAATTTTTTTTCTCAATATTAATTGAATGTTATAATTTCCAAGCACTTGCAATTAATTAGATTTATTCTTGATGTTTATATACTTTTATTCATAGTTTGAAGACTTAATATTCTCAGACTGATTTAAAAAATCTCAGAAAATCGTTTTTCACTAAAATTTTTGTTGAACGTTGAGATTGAAAAGTAAATAGAAAGAAAAAAAACATTGAATAATGTATCACGTTTTCGTTTAAAGTTCTAATTGGAAATTTTAAGCAACTTCGAAGCCTTATAAATCATCTTTCGCATCGCAGACGCAAAGTTTTTCCGAAGCCGAACGACAAAATTTTCATGAGCGGTTCGTTAAATTTTCGCTCGGACGAATATTAAACAAGCGTCGGAACTCGGTAGGTACACCAATTATTATTTTCAACGAAAATTGAATAAAATCATCGGGACTTCCCTTTTGTACTCCAAGTAGTTATAATGAGAATCTTATACGATTTCAGTTAAAACCACCAAGGGACATTATTTAAATTATAGGTTATCAACAACTGTAAGGGCGTCTAATTGTCATATTTAATAGATTAAAAAAAACACTTATTCCTTGAAATTCGCGGATCGATTCACGATTAAAATACGACACCTGAAAAAATTGAAGCAGAGCAGTTTAAAAACACCAAACTTTCTATCATAAGAAAATTGACAATTATATGAAACAAACATTTTTCCGCACAGTTCAGCACCGTGCTCCAAGTGGTTATAATAATAATTATACACGATTTTCAACTGAAACTAGGTTCCTTTTAGTGTAATGTAAAGCTGAAGCGAAGCAGTTCGAAAAAAATAATTACTCCAAATCCTGATACAAATTCCCGAACGTTCCGTTATAGAAAAAAACAGATATTTACAATAATCATCTTTTCAAGTTACTTTCCTTCATATTCGCACTATGAACCGAATAATTACAATAAGAATCACACACAATTCTCAACCAAAACAAGAATGATATAGAATTGAAGCAAAGCAGTTCGAAAAAGTAATCACTCCAGATCCAAACTCTTAAACGTTCCATCGTCAAAAAACCGGCAAAGATTCGAAGCAATCGTCCTTCCTAGCTACTTTCCTTCAACTTTGCACTACACCCCAAGCAGTCACAATAAGAATCTGAACCAAAACCAGAGCGATGCAAAGCCGAAGCGGAGCAGTTCGAAAGCCTGATTGCTGAAAATCTTTAAAAAGCGGAAATGACTTGAAGGGCTCACCTCGAGAGCCATCTTGTGTGCTTCGGATCGTTTCGTGTGCTGCGGAATATCAGCTTTCCTGTGTCGTCAGCGGTTTATATACCGATCCTAAGCCTAACTCCAATTAGGGAAACCGCCTTCCGCCACGGAGCCTTCCTACGCATCCTCGACGCGTCCTTGCTCGACAAAGATACGCCCGAGAGACGATTTGCATATTTTTTTACACAAGTTCTATGTTATGTCATGACTTTTGGAGACGATCGACGCAGCGGCGTCATTAGCTCCGGTTCGCTTGGAATGCCCGTTCTTCAATAGATCAAGAGTTGATTCGGAAAATTTACAAATTTTATTAATGGCGAACAGAAACGTAATTAGATTTTAATATTAAAATAGTATTTTGTATCACATTTCATTTAGGAAAATAAACGAAAGTTCATACATAGAACAGGGGATGAATTTTTTATTATTGAAATTTTATATTTGAAAAAAATTTTTTTTTGTAAAATTTACTTCTTCAAATAGTCAATACAATAACAGTGCTTAAAAATTATAGTACAGAGTAAAATATAAAATAAATTAAAATTATCTGTATAATGAACAACTAGATTAAAATCTCAAGGTGGGGAGGCAACTTTTCCTCTTCAGCAAATTCTTTACATTTTTTATTTAATTCTCAACTTAACTCAATTTCCCAAAATAACAACCCTAATCTGATACCAATTACAAATCATAAAGAATATATTTTCTTTAAAGCAATAATTCTTATTAGCAAATTCAATTATGAAAACAATTTTTCTAACGAAAACTCAAAATTTTCTCACTTCCAGAGAATATTCGATGGCATTACCTGATTGTAATCAAACTTATTCCTATCATATTCCTGATTTTAATTATATGACAGATCTAGGAATAAATTAATCATTTCATTGTCCACACCATGGAATCGTGGCGCTTCAGAGTCATCATCGTATTGCTTAATCGATTGTGTAAATTCCGATTCGATTTCGTTTTTTTTTGGCTTTATGGGCGATCGATTGTGGTCGAGGGGGGCATGTTAGGAATCTCAAAGAGGTATTATAATTCGAAATCGTATTATGGTTTGAACGGTAGTCTTTTGCGAAATGTGCGCAAGGTCGTCCGTTTGTTTAGTGATGCTCTCTTGTCTAGTTGGGGGGTGTTGGGCAATCGGCTTGTCTTCACATAAATCTGCATTGTAATGTATTTTTTTTTACAGATCTTCGATTGTATAAATGTGTGTAAAAAGCACGTTGCAACGATTCTTCTTGGCGTCTAGTGCATAGTGAACAGCGAAAGTGCACTACTTGCATTATTTTTTCACATTGTGTAATAGATGACTATAAAAAAAAATCGTTAAAACGTATTCTAAATATCAATTATACAATTTTATATAAGCTCTGGTAGTGTTAAATCTAAAATAAATAGCTTCCGCTACTCGTTAAAATAAATTAAAATACAATTGAATAAATTTATCAAAGTAGTTAAAAAAAATCATGTTCTTATTAATAATTATGATTTATTTTATCATTTTATTAAATTAGATTTACTGTTTACGTTATTGAAGCACGCAAAGTCGTAAATTCGTATTGTTTTTTTTCCCTTCTATTTTTAAACGTAATACAATATGAAGACGGGTGATTCATCTGCAGTCCAATTCTTCGATGTTGCATAAAAATTGTCGTTAGAATGTACCAAAAAGATGTATATTCGAGATAATTGACATTTATCCATAATGGCTGGGATGTGTCGCGTGGGATTTCGAACGATTTATACAAAAGTGATGCCAAATAAATGATTTATATTATATACTAGATGGAACCGATAGCTTGCATTCAAATGTCGATTTTAAACAAACAGAAAAAAACATAGATCATTAGAAAAAGTATATGTGCCTCTATAAAATTCCATTCTTTTCATTTTTGAAAATATTTCAATCGATTCAATGAGTTTCAAGTTCATAATTTCCAAAAATGAGTCATCGTATTGAAATGGCAAATGTATTGCGAAGGTTTAAGCTCTCATTAACATTTCTCCTATTGGAGGTCCTATAAAAACGTCTAATATAGGATTTGATACATTTTCCGAATTTCCGAGCACACTGGACCACCTATAAATACGAAATAGACGGAATTTTATGTCATAAATATACCAACTACGGTGGAATCTGAATTATACGACTTCAACGAGCAAACAGATCCGCGAGAAAAATATACAAGAATTGTTTACAAAAATTGGTGAAAAAAAATCATGTAACCTCCCACGATATTAAAGTTTTTTCGAAAATTTTATAACTTCAACAGGTGACATACACATAAATTACATACGTATTAAAATTTCCTTTTGTTTTATTTTCGAGAACAATTGTTCGATTCATTCAAATAGAACAGGACATTGACTCACAAAATTGACGAAAAAACACTGAAACTTTTTATGAGCACTTCATATATTGAAAAGTATTTAACATTAATGCGATCTGAAAATGAATAAAATTGTCAAACACCCCAAGAAAATTTATCGAAAACGAATAAATATATTTCACAGTGACACATTGATGTATGCTCCTTTTTCTTAGAAGCGATCTCCGAATATTTTTTCATTTTTATTACGTCGCAGTATACGGGGAATAGTGTAATAGGAAATACGATCGGCTTATCGATTACAGTTGTACGTTTTGTTCTTTTTCGACATGCGATGATTTAACGAAGTAAGTAAACTTGAACTTAACTTGAGCGTCGGCGTACGTGGGCAGTCAGTACGTATAGGAACAACAATAATTATTGCGAAATCGAGATCGGTCAAGCGAATTAATATTTCTTCTGTGTTCGATGGCTTTGTGCGAATCGAAAAAAGTGATTGAATTAATTTTTTTCGCCAATGAATCATACGATTAAAATAAATAAAAAAGTAAATTTCAATGCATCTAGAATCGAATTTATATAAAAATATACAAAAAATTCAAACGAGTTTAAGTGAGATTTAAAAACTGTTAAAATTGATTTACGGTGCGTAATAATTTTATAAGATTTTCCTTAAACTGACTCTCGATTTACATCGGTCGTATAAAATAACCGGCGATTTGTCAAACGATATCTTTATCCGAATTCAATTTTACGCGATAAATTCGATTTTATTTGCAACTAATTTTGCTTCAATGCGTCGTAGATTTAACGAATGGGATTCCTTCGTAGCGGGAAATGCTGGCGACAAGAAATGGTTAAGTGTACTTAGTCACATTATCTACGCAAAACTTCAGTAATAAATCCAGAAAATGCTAAAGGATACTTTGCTAGAATCTGAATTATCCTCAAGGTGTAGCAGTTGGTTATTTATAGGATGCTGTTAGAAATTTTCCTTGTTTAATGAAGCTACATTATCAACGATCCACACCATAAATCAAACGGTATCAATTGCGGGGGTATTGTTTTATAGTATACGGTAGTTTCATGATTGAATTGGAGTATGTATTTTAAAATTAATCAATTTGAGTAGAAAATACATAAATAAATTATAAAATAATTTTGATTTCTTTAAAAAAATAAATACTATTGTATATTTTTTTCATTCATACATATCTGGGCTACGTAATTATTTGTCAATATTATTTTGATATACACATGTATATACTTGATAATAACTAAGGAAGTTGAAAAGAAACAATTCCGCTCTAATAAAGAATATCAGAAAGAAAAAACCAGATGACGTAAAAGCTCTCTATCGAGAAAATGAAAAGAAAATATAAGAGGTGAGCTGACGTAAAAAAGCGAAGAAAAACTTCAAACTTGAAAGTTCAATACTAGAGCTTTCTTTATAAAAAACGCAAAAAATAACCGTAATAAAAAGCAATATTGTACTCCGGTGCGCAGAATTTATAAATAATTCATCTCACTACATTCTATCAGTTCGAAAGCGATATAAAACAACTACACATACCGAAATCATGAATCGACTATCCCCAAACAGCAATACGGTTACCGTCCGATTTATGACCGATTTAATATTATATTTACATCGAAACCGAGGGCATACACCCCGGACTATATACAGAGACTTTCAAAGCGAAATATATGCGAAAAGCAACCGTCGAAAAAACCCCGACCGTTTCGGACGTCTTGACATTTCGTCGAGAATCCCATTATTACGTCTAATGCTCAATAATGATACTTGGAAGATCTACATTTGTGAGTTTTTCGGATCGGACGTGTGGGATAACAGGATCGCCATAAAAACATATACACAGCCTACGTGTCACTAAACTATACATTGAATCTAAGATATTCGAGGGTCCTTTGCCTCTGTGAGGTCACGGCAACTACATGACGAGCCTAGAAACCAAAGGGTGTAAGTGAATTTAAATCATTTAAGTTGAATGCAGATATTGGCTCTGAATACATATATTTGTTTTGTTTCATGAATTTTCAGGTCACGTAAGAATTTTCGAACATTTTTTTAATCATATTAGATGTATGACGACTGAAAAGGCCAAGGGATAAATGATACATTTTTGCCGAAATTGAGTTATATAAAAGAATCGCTTCGAAAAAGATATAAACGAACTTGGAACGTGTACCAAGATGTATCGAAAAATCACTCGACCTCCTCCTAATAATATAATATACAAGTAGGTACATGCAAAAGTTTGAGCGCGCTTTTTTCGAAGTCACTTGTACCCTTTAGTCTTTTCAGTCGTCATATGACTTCGAATGAATTTGCCTCGAATATTACTCATGCCCCTTAGCATATAGGATATCTTATAAAATATCATAAATGACGTTGCATAATTTGATTCGCATCGAAAAGAAGCACAAAGGGGAATTGATTCGAGAGAAAAAAATTCGATACGTTATCGGATACGTAATGAAGGATAGAAGAATCGAAAGACATTCCCACAGGATGAAATATTGTCGGAAGCGGAAATCAGCGATTCCATACTACACAGAGTTTCAGGACGTGATCAAAGCGTGGAAATCTTCAGAACGTGCCGCGAATTTCCCGATCGATTTTCCCTATACATTTTCACCGTTCGTTGCGCCCAAGTGCCATAAAGTGGGCGGATTGAGTCAAATTTTAATTGCTACAGTGAGATTTATCTCCTACTTCGGTTCGGTTTTGTTTTCATATTTTATTTTCGGTCTCGAGTGCGTATTTGCCGATAGAGCCTTGTACGCGAATAGTCGGCGCATATTCGGTATATGGTCCGGTCCAGTTCGCCATTTAGTTAAATGTATCGATAAAATCGAAAGTCATCGTATTCTTTTATTGTCTCCGATATGAAAACGTCAGGTCTGGCTCGTTTTGGCATAGGTTAATTGTCGATCGAAATAAATCCTGTAATTTTATGTATCTGCTTTATATAAATATCGGATTTGCGCGGTTTGTCATCGGACTAAAAGAGCCAAATCGCATTAGAGCCTTGAATATTTTTCGATTTTGTATCGTGTGGGAAAAACAAACGAAGATTGATTGTCTATAATGATAGTTTCTCTATATGTACAATATGATAAATTTATTCATAAATGCGTTTCGATTTCGAGTTCGATGCCGATTTTCCATATGATTCGATTTAAATCATAACAATAGCCGATAAAGTCGCATACGATATTGTTTATTTGTTTAAACTTTTATTTTTTGAAAACATTTCGACAAATGCATTCATCTCGAAGGCGTGAATAATGCATGAGGTTGTGCAATACATTCTGCAGAACAATCTAATGCAAGCTACGAAATATTCAGAAGTCAAAGAATATCAAGTGCTTCAAAAACAAAACACTTTAAAATTTGCATATAATATTTAAATTAGTTATTTTCAAATACATATGTGTAATTCAAACTTTAATATTTGCGCATTCGTTCGCAATTAAGTTTGCTTAATTTATCCAAGTTAATACAGTTTCATACGCTCGAAAGATTCTTAGAAACTATCTGTTCGAAGCAGGGTAAAATCAACATTAGGCAAACTTAAACTCGATATGAATATATATAAAATTCAGACGGCAATTCAACGAAAGCAATCTTATTCGAAATGCATCGACGATACATTGCAACGATTGCAATTTTGTCATTGACCTTCTCCAGATAAGCGTTCGATTATTATGAATATTGATGGCTCGTCGCCTAGTCAGGGGTCGAAAAATTTTCAACTCTCGCTAGTACGTGCTACGAATGTCAGAAATAATTTTTCCACGCATACAAAATGAGATGTTACTGATGTAACACGACTCGTGTCACAAATGGAAATTCTTGCACAAGTGGCAAGGTCGACTCGCCAAAACGCCTCTCGGAAAAATGAGAAGTCTAAATACGCAGAAATTTGAGAATTTTCCGTCTCGAAAGAAAATAATTTAAGGTTTTTCCCACAGAATTACTGATGTGCAGATCGTGCTCGAATTTAAATCGAATCGGAAATTGCGTTGAGGTTCTGTTTTTTATACGATTAAGCGAAGTATGCGAGTTTCGCAACGTATAGTTCGTGTGGAGGAAATGTGACGTTTTATTAGACGGTTGGGAAATTTATCGCTTTTTGTCTTTTCCGATGCTGTTTTAGTTTTGAAAAACTATTATTTTTTTACGTTTTTGATGCTCGTAATGATGTTTGTTTCCATTGTGAGCGGTTTTAATTATGCGTCTCGTGTAGGAACCTTGATTTTTTTTAAGAAACGCGCGTAAATTTTATGCACGTTCTGTTCAATATTTTCGATTATTAATAACGCGTTTAGTAATCTCAAATGATTTCGAAACTTATGCTTCATTCATTGATGATATTTATAACATTTTCACATTAACAAATAAAATTATTCATTTCGTATTGTATACAAAACGTGCGTCATTGCTATTCATTTATATGAGAACACTTAAAACTAAGGGGTGTAAATGTAGTGGGAATACAATCAATGAGAAAGCTACAATTAAAAGTTTAGTAAAAGAAATATTGAAAAGCTGTTTATAGATTAGATTATATATTTCAATTCAGATTTCAAAATGATTCATGCTGCTTTCAGATTTCAAAACCAAATAAATGTACACAATTAGAGTCGATTTCTGGATACGATTTCAACGATTTGAATTTGCAACTAATACCCCTTGACTTTAGGATCTTCATACGATTATTTCGATTCAAAACCATGAAAACTTAAAAAAATCATTTAACAAACAAGGGTGGATGAGTTTTCCCACAAGTCCATTAACCTAACGAGCGATCATCGGCGTTCGGCAGCGGACCTAATCAGCGTTGCGTCAAGCGTTGTTTTCGATTTCACCGGCGAACCGAACGCCTAGATTTATGCAATTTCGTCACATCGTACAATAATGCACCGAAAATGACATTCGGCCGCGATTTGGCACGCGGACGAGCAGCGCGTATTTTGGTCAACGTACGCGCCACGCATGCCGAAGACAGTATGCGCTATTAGGTTGCTTCGAAAGTGACCAAATGTTGTGCAATCGATGCTGACAATGACCCCGATCTATACGATATCTGGATCTTTTTCTAGTATTTCATCGTTGGATCAAATCTAGATCTCCCCTGGATGACTCCTATCGAGCCTATCGAATAGTCAAGTCGCTCAGTGTATGAAGTGATTGACTTATGAGATGAATCCTGAAATGAAATAATATTTATTTGTGTATAAAATTTAATGTGAAAAAATTTAGATGTGAAGAGCTTTTATATTTATACACATATATATGGATGATGCGTAGGGCGCATATTGTATGAGAGGAAAAATTCAGCACAGCATACAAATTTCGCATTACTTTAATGCATCCTGAAAATATGAATTTATTGATGCTTCTTGTACGATAGAATATTTTCACAGTGTTTGAACGTTAAAGGTCAATCTTGAATAAAAGCAATTTCATTTGATTTTATAAAATGGAATTTCATAAAATAAATATTATATTAGCGGAGCGTTTTGTTGAATATACCGAAAGGCTAGCTACCGAGAAAGGAGCACTATTCATACACTTCGTTACACAATTTCTGATTCACTTTTGCACTAGCGTTCTTCATCCAGCGCTTTCTTTCTCAATCTCATAAATTTTTACTATTACGATGTGCCATTGGATTCTTCATACGTGCAATGTCGCGATTTCGTAAAGTGGAACAAGTTGCAAGACACTCGATCGAGTCGCGCTTCCAAAGAAATATGCATGTAAAATTTCTGAAAACTTCACGAGCACTGAAAGAATATGCAAATCGCTAGTAAGAAAAAGCAGAATTATGCAGCGTACTTGAAAATATTTATAGAATCGCATCGGTTGAATATTAACAACGAGTTTTCACCGAAATTACGCCCACTACTAACGTCACCGATATCGACCTAACGAAATTATTAAGGATTACACGAGACGTATCTTAAAAGCTTCGATAAACTGTTAAATTTAACAGTCAATTAACAGTCGAGGCAAACTTCTTCGGATACTAAAAGATCCCTAGAAGCCTTTGGTCGAACACCATTTAAGCCTCAGCGCCAATTAGTGAAGCTGCGCCTAACATATCCCTTAATAAGATCCTGAATACCACAGGACTTCCTCGTTAGTGATGAATCAGAGTTGCTAGCCAGAAATAGCCAACCACCTACATTATAGTGTCATTAAAGTTTTACATTACCAAAAGTAACATTATGATATTTCGATCAAAATCAAATGAATATAATTTGTTTAACAATTGATTTTTTAAGTTTAGATATGGAAATATGATTGATATGCATATTTTTGATTAATTTGATCAAACTCATTGTTAGTTTTGATACATAACGCTTATAATATAAAATCGTGTGGGTGACTTATGCATCTTTTTTGCTCTTCTACAAAAGTGGGCGACGCTGCATCGTCTCCGCATTTACTTTTCCGATAATCGAGTTTCGTTAAGGGCAAGTGATATTTGGCTTCAGGAAGTATCTCGAGTAATGTTCAGAACACACTCACGAACATAAGCAAGAGCAAACTGTAAAGGGCGAGGTCGACAAATTCAGCCTAGGGCCACATGTGTGCTCTCCGAAGATTGATCTAGAGAAAATTACCTTCTGATTCAATTTGACGCGAGATCGATTACGCACATTTACCCTCGGCGACGATAAATTCGATTTGTGCGGTGAAATTCAGTTTATGTTTGTGTTTTTATTTTTCAGAATTTTCCGTCGGTCTGTTTCCCTTTTTGCAGAAGATTCTCGTTCTACGAGTTCTGTATTTCGTTTAAAGATTTTTTTTTCAAATCGAATGGTATTTATACGATAGAGAAGTTATTGAAACTGAAAAGTTTGTGCATATTCAGTACTTTTACTTCATCGATCAACTAAATTTATTTATTCAAAATTCAAAAGAAATCTTAGAGTTTATCTATATACTATATTTTATAATAACTCTTGATATGAATCATAAATTATAGTATTGTTTTCTGGCGTGTTCTCACCCTACAAACTAATCGATTGCTTTAAGGTTAAATTCCGATCGAAAATCGAAATTAATCGGTTCGCACATTCGTTTAAACAGATTATCTTAGAAAGGTCTCGGCCTTAAAAAAAATAAAAGGACCAAAGTGCGTCACGTATCACAATAGGTTATCAAAAGAAAAATGTAGCTCCAGTTTTCGAAGCGCGTACCGCGTGTAATAATTCCGCCATCAAACTTTGCGATATATTAAATGACGCCTGAAAAGGCCAAGATGTACAAGTGTCATTTTTTCAAAATGTACAGGAATCGCTTCTATGTACGCTCATACGAATATTTAGTGTCAAAAGGATATAAACGAATTTGAAACGTGTGCCGAGATATATTATCAAATCATTCGACCTCCTTATACTACATGTAGGTACACGCCCAACTTTAAGGACGCTTTATTCGAAATCACCGCAGTCACTTGTATCTCTTGGCTTTTTCAGTCGTCATATATATATCACAGGCGAACTTTTCAATCTTTTGACGTGTGACTCATTCGACGTCAAAGTTTTATGCAACTGTGACATTTTATCAGAAGTTGGCCGCGTTCGTGGTCGTATGTCACATCATAAAAGCCTTTTTTTCACAGGCTTACGTGCGAACTAAGTGGCGATGCTCAAAGTATGTCGGGATATGTTCTATTTTGGTGGTTTTCATTTTCAGATTCTAATTTTTTAGATTTTCTGACAAATTCACGTCAGATGTTAATTTTGTCGCAAATGCTGAATGTAAATGAAAATATAAAAGTTCGTTGAGTGGTACATTCACAGAGGTCGAGTTCATTGCGAGTCTGCATCGGACGTATTCGATTTCCGGGAAAATAGACGGAAAAGCTTCAAAATATAATTTTCGATTAGACGTTTTTATTTTTATTCGTGTCATATTATTTGATGTTCGATAAAGTTCTTTTCACATAGGTATAAATATAATTTTCTGAATGTTTATATTATTTTAATTTATTAGGAAACAAGTAAATTAATCATATAATATATGAGTAACGAAAGATTCAAATGAAGTACCTTAGAATTGATTAAATATAATAAATATCGAATAATAAAAGTTGAGAAACTTAATGGCTTTTTTCAAACAATGAATCACACATTTTCCTAACATAGACAATGGCACAGTAGGTACTACATAATAAATAGATTTATGATTATGTAATACATCAGAAACTGATTATAAGTAGTGCTCAGTTTATTTACAACAAATGAATTTTCTAAACATTTGATGCTTATAATACTAAAAATAAATATTGTAACCATCTGAAAATTATAGCATATGTAATTTCTGACATCTAAATATGCATAAGATATATATTTTAATTAATTCATTTTAGAAATCTAAGTTTTAAAATCTTTAACTTTTCATATCTAAAAATATTTTTTTTCCTTGGGAGATTTTCTTTACATTTCCCATACGATGATACAGTTTTGAAACACAATAGGAAATCTCTGTCGACCTTCACACCATCGTTCGTGGTCAATGGCTTTGGTCAAGAAAACCGGATCGTTGAAAACAGGCGTGGCCCTATGTATGTCCGGCTCTCAAAAAGGTCTTCGCCAATATACCAGTATTCAGTTTCAGTAATTTTGGTACTCTCCTTTCTGGTACTTGCAGTAGATACTATTGTACATATCTTATGTGAAGAATATCGAGAAAAGCGCCGAAAGATTGAAAGCGAATTATGTGGTGCGATGCTTGCATGTTGGTTGTAGATTCTCGAAAATTTCGAAAGAGTTTATATGTAAAATATTATCACGTACAGAATTTGTATTAAGATTATTAAGAGTATAATAAATGCTACCCTTTCTTGATGCTTTTATTGGGTCGGGATGAAACGGTTTTAAGTGAAAAATGAAGTGCAGTGTCTAGTTCGAAAATCTGTGACATAAATTTCATATAAATATGGCGTCATAAAGTTATTCGCCTATCAAGTTTCCTCGATAGTGATCTCGATTTTGTAATAATTAATCGATTAAATCGCTGTGCTCTATAGTCTATAGATTATCGTTTTAAACATGGTTATAAATGGATCTGCTGTGAGAAGCTCTTTCGAATGTTTTTCAGTTGCAAATTATACATTTTATTAGGATCGCTACTGTAAATTTATTGAATCACGTGGGAGTAGAATGCTATCTAAGTTTTTAAGTATGAAATTATATTGATATTTAGTACTTTTTTAGCATTCACGAAGATTGATGGGTATATGGAAATGGCAACATTTTAAAATTATTGTTATCATTATTGATATGAATTTATTATTATAATATAATCATTATATTTAAATGAATGATTAAAATCATATCAAATTTCAAATCATTCTTTCATCAATAATATTTATAAAAAAATTCACACATTAATATATTTATAAAAATCAACATATTAATAAAATTAAAAACGATTTATTATAATGACGAAATTAATTCACTCACATTTGTATCTATCACATTACGCGAAAAGGTCTCAAAGACAATCGCCTCGGAAAAATCCACACATTTCTCATAACGAACGCATAAATCATAACGACAAACTGGCTTTGTTGCGACTCATAATATCATAAAAACGAGAAAATGCGTTAAAATTGTATGTGTATATGTATTTTCGCGGACATACATATATCAATCGATGTGGGCGAAAAGACAATATTTTAATAGATTTTAGATGCCGTTACCGAGTCACGGTGTAAAAACTACACGATGGCGTAAAGTGGGATGTCGCATTACATACGATATTATATGCAAATCGTCTCGTACAATAATATAAATCAATTGTCTTTAAAAATGAAGCGAGATTCGAGAAGATGGCGAAAAAAAAACGAGTGCGTAGCCTTAACATTTGTCGCTCGAGACATTAATGGTTTTTAAATAGTTCCAGATCAGATTATATCGGTGATCCGATTTATGCGTGCTTTCATATTTGTTTAAGTTAATCGTTGCGATATTTGAGAAATTGTGTTTTAGGTGATTGATTGTGATTGAGATTATATTGCGCAAAATGAGTAATATCATATTGTATAGTATAAATCTAGTCTATTTATAATATTATCTTGATTTACTCATTCACATTTAAAATAGATAATTTTGTTTTGAAAATAATATACTGATAGGCTTATAAAAGTTAAAAATAAATATAACACATAAGTATTAATGTTTCTATAATAAGTTCGAAGATGATCTAAAAAGATTTAACTTAACTAAGGGCTGATCTTTCAACTTGTATGTTAGCCAACTTATTTTTTCCTATAGATTATGTCAATTGACTATTGTCAAACTCTTAAAAAAATAGTTAAATGACATGTGAGTTAAAACGAGTAAAGAGATCGATCCTAAGTCATTTTACTTTTAACATTCGTAAAAATCACAAGAATCAATTCAAACTCCGCAAAGGCAGATCCGTTGAAAAATCGTTCGCAGTAATCTCAGAGCTCCGTTCGAGATTCTGCGATTTATCGTCGAGCTTTGCACGAGTTCTTAAAAAACTAAACTTTATCGGTCCGAAAAGTGGCTCACGTTGTGCAATATGCCAAGACTCATATTCTGCCCAGCTTTTAAGTGTCACAGAACCGGAGCGAGTCGATTCGGGTTCACTTGTTAAAAAACCTGATCGTGTAATTTGGCCGATTGCAATGCCGTCTCGATCATCCCGATCGTAACGTAATATAATATAATCGAAATGACCGAGAATCACCATGCGAATCTTCCATTAAGCATCGCCTTCAAAAAAGGCGAATTTATTTCGGTTTATCGTCTTGTGCTATTTAAATTGGCCGTTGACTTTCTTTAGGTTCGATTTGTATGCCGTTGTGATTTGATGTTCATTGATTGGTCTGAGGACGACGTGTTTTGAATTTTTATAATCGAATGTGTCTCTTATATTTTTTTTTCATTGATACAATTTAGATGTACTATGGTGCTATATTTCATATTTATCTTCGCTAAATATGTATTGTTTGACACAAACTTGAATTTTTGATATTTTGAAGTTCATCGAATTTATGCAAACGACACATGAGTTACAAACGGAACTCGAATCGTATAGACTTTTCGAACCATTATAGATCGGAATTTTATGCGAGTACATAAATAATGCGAAACTGGATCGAGGATCGTTCAGATTTAACCTTTATGATTCTGTTTAAGAGAAAAAATGGACTCACTTTTGTCCGAAGGTCCGGTTCGTGTCGAAACGTATGCGTTGACATTTAAAGGTTCGCAAGTGGGGGATAACAACAACAACAACAACACATATCGAATTGCATATCGAAAACTGGACTAAAATCCTGCAAATTTACCGAATTCCATCGGTGACCATCTTATAGGTACATTTATATCGAGCCACGAAGTTTTATCGATTCGCGAGACCAGATAAACTCACCTTCGTTCGAGCGAAGTCCTCCGAATAACTAACGAGTGTTGCGACCGAATAGTCGGTCAGTAAAATATAAATATTTATGTGCTGAGAATATTTTATTAAAGCACGTTTTCGAAGCGAGCACTTTGTTCAAATATAGAGAAAATTTTCCGAGTTTTCCTTAAGCTTGCGCTGGATTGTTTAAGATCCGCATGAATAGTTCGGTTCACACGTTTTACAAGTTCATTTCAGCAGATTTCATATACAAGAAACGTGTTGTACGATATTATTATCATATTAAATTCAATTTTTAAGAGTCGATATTTTAATCATTGGTTAGCAATTTATCTATCTATAAGAAGAATTTTTTTCATGGGATTAATAATTTTATTGAAATGATTGAAATATGAATCGGCTTTCAGTCTACTTGGCTTAGCGTTGCTTATAACTCGAGTTTCGATCTGATCGTAATTTTTTTCATAGTTTTTTTAATAAATACATAGCAAAAGAAATGTAAAATATCTAACAAAACATGTTGAAATACATTACCTGTATAGATCGTGCTAAATGTTAGCTCTTCCACAAATCGTTAAAGTAAGAAATTCTGCATATTGTGAATTGTTAAATGTATGATCCCGAAGCCTTTCCTGATGTGCACACGATAATTTGGAAAAGTTTTATCGTTAATGAATAAACCGTTAAGAAGTCTATACATTACAGACAAACTGACATACATTCATTTTAATTTTTACCTATAAACGCGTGAAAATCGAAAATAATAGTATTGTGCATTATGAGAATAAATTGTACAGGTTGCGTCCGAGCGCTTCGCGGCAGTTGACGTTTCCATTGATGAAACAACTGCAATGGTCGCTCGTAAACTAATTAGCTACTCGCGTCCATCAGGTGGTGTCGTAGCCTTTTGGTCAGTTCGAGTATATAAAGAGGTCCCACGTTGACCATAGCATCACTCGTCATCACACGACCAACCACCACACAACAAAATGGCTCTTAAGGTACAAGCATTTCGTCGTCGTGCACCTCATCCATACAAAATAATTGCGCACTCTAATTCTTCGGCACGTCCGCCCGAACGCTTCTAGTAATCGAATTAATTTCGTTCTTTCAGACTTTCATCGTAATGATGGCTTGCGTGTCTCTGGCGAGAGCCGGAGTCATAGCAGCCGTCAAAGCAGTCGATGCTGAATACGACCCTCATCCACAATACAGTTACGGATACGACGTCCAAGACGCCTTGACTGGAGATTCCAAAACGCACCAAGAAGTTCGCGACGGGGATGTTGTGCAAGGACAATACTCTCTCGTGGACCCTGATGGTACCAGAAGAGTCGTCGACTACACTGCCGATCCTGTCAATGGATTCAATGCTGTCGTGAGGAAAGAACCTTTGGTCGCCGCCGTCGCAGCTCCAGCCGTTGTCGCCGCTGGTCCAGCTCCTGCTGTTGTCGATGCTCCTACCATCGTCGATGCCAGAGTTGCTCCAGGTGTATTTGCTGCCAGAACCGTAGCTGCCCCTGTTGTGTCAGCACCAGCTGTTGTGGCTGCCAGAGCTGCTCCAGTCTTAGCTGCTAGGACGATCGCCGCACCTGGAGTTATTGCTGCAAGGACTGTAGCTCAACCACTCTTCGCCCCAGCTGCTAGATTAGCTTCTCCAGTAGCATATTCCGCTGCTCCAGTGGCTTACTCCGCTGCTGCTCCAGTTGCTTACTCTGCTGCTGCTCCAGTGGCTTATTCTGCTCCAGCTTACTCAGCTGCTGCTCCAGTAGCCTATTCTGCTGCTGGTCCTGTAGCCTATTCTGCTGCTGGTCCTGTAGCCTATTCTGCTGCCGGTCCAGTAGCTTATTCTGCTGCCGCACCTGTAGCTTATTCCGCTTACAATGGATTAGCATCTCCTGTCGCTTACTCAGCAACTTATCCAAAATACGCATCTTCGTTAGGATATGCTTCTCCTTACACAGCTTTATTATAAACGTACAAATTGCCTGATTTTACTCTGCCTCGAGTTGCCATATTATAATTAGAAAAAAATCTGTCTTTTGTATTTTCTTGTATCTAAAATTATTTTATACAACTGATTGTACTTATTCTGTATAATACTAAACAATTTTGCATTCAATGCAAGCTCTCTGACGTATTATTATTTAAGAAATTTTTAAATAATAAAAAAAACATACAATGAAAATATTGTTTTTTATTTGAAATGTATAAAACATGTTCTATTCCCCTAGTTCACCATCGAAAATCGATAAGGATTCAATAACACGATTATATTTTAATACCATATCAATATTCATTTGAGTAAATAAAACTGTCATTGGTAAATGTTTATTCAGCATACTTTGAATGTATCTACCGAAAGGGTATTTCTTTTCGGTTAATAATAGATTTCAGTTCGTATCGAGATTTTAACACATACGGTGGTCTCGAATGTATTTCATACTCGTTATACGAATTTTTCATACACGAAAAGATTTGAATACAAAACGAAATGTCCAAACACGACGGATCGTTTCTTGAGCATATAAAATGCGTGAAAAAAACTGAAACGCACGGATCAAAGCGGAATCCGAACAATGACAAATTCGCAACAGCCGTCAAAAAATGCGATAGAGACAAAGTGAAATATTTTCTAAAAAACGGATTCTGTTTGACGGATTTGATTCCCAGCGACGGCAAAAATCCCCAAAAAAGCGAAACAGTAATCGACTACATCATGAAACGTTGGCCTAGGCCTGTGCAATATCTCAAGGGTCTCTTCGACGACTACATCGCCAAAGACGATGATGTGGACATCGACGATCACGATTGTGTTATAAGTGTCGATTATAGTATTCTCCTTCAGTCGGAAGGGCTGAATAGGTCGGATATGAAAATCCTAAAAAGCCTGCTCAATCACACTAAAAAGTACGAGACCGATCTGTTAAATCATCCGCTGATTTTGGGTTTTTTGCATCTCAAAT
This sequence comes from Cheumatopsyche charites, assembly GCA_024721215.1. NCBI lineage: Eukaryota > Metazoa > Arthropoda > Insecta > Trichoptera > Hydropsychidae > Cheumatopsyche > Cheumatopsyche charites. Next base: position 5,909,702 of record CM045578.1, read on the forward strand.
GGTTAACCGAATTGAAAGTATTTTACACTGCGTTCGTTTTGCTATATTTAATTTTCGTAGTGATTTTGACATGGATCGGTTTGACGATTCACAGTCCGATTTTGCGCAGTTATGTACCTGGAGCTTGTGGAGTTTTGTATTTTTTGATGACATGTATGATCGTTCAGGTTATTTTTTTTTCATATAGAACATACATACATATATACTTATAATTGTTAAACGTTTCATGATAATTAATTAATGGGAGTATTACAGGAAGTTTTCTTTATCGCAATCACAATTTGGACAGGCCATTTTATTTCATCGGTAAAAAAACCTATATGGCTGTTGAATTGGACTTCGAAAGCTCTTTGGGTAGTAGTTGCGAATACTGATTTTTATATACCAGACAGAACTTGGCCTAATTTCATTTTAGCAATGGCATTGTTATTTGCATGGTTGGAAATAACCGTGCTCCTATCGTATTTTCCTGAATGTGGATACATGTTTCATATGTTTTCTATCGTTGTAAATAGGACTGTTAAGGTAAACATATATGTATCTATTTCGTCATATTGATAAATATAATTCATAAGTTAAATTTCTAATATAAACATGATAACAATAATTACCTACATTTAAATATTAAATTAAAAAAAATACACTGCCATCTATGCAAATATGAATAAACTTTTTATTATTAATAATTGATTTATTTCAGGTATTCTTCTTCTTCGGTTTTCAAATAATGATGGGATTTTCTCTTGCATCTTTCACAATGGTTCATAATAATCAAGATGAACAAGAATCATTACAAAATTTCACCCAAGTATTTACAAAAGTGGTAGTAATGACATTCGATCTAGATTATTTCGAATACAAGGCTCACATGCAAAGTTTAACAAACGAATACGCTCACGAATTAATTCTACGAGTGGTTATTTTTTTGTATATATCACTCGTAAGTATTTTGATGATGAATTTTTTACTAGCTCTCATCATAAGTGACGCAGAAGACTTGAAAAAGAGTGGAGAAGTCAGAAGAACTTGCAATATTATCGAACTTATCGACGTATTGGATAACGTGATCGATATAGTGACATCTACCGGTATATTGATAAGGAAAAAAATACAAGTTGTTTGGGAAATTCATCCTGGAAGACCCATTAGAATAGACGACGTATTTCCAGCGAACTTACAAGAGAAAATGATCGACAAGTTCATTAAAAACTCTTAATTTACATTTAAATATAAAAAAATAGTACTAATTATATTTGTAAAATCTTAGGTTAAATATTGAATAAATTATTTTATTGACTAATTTTATTGTGATATCATATAATCCATGTGCAATAAACATGCTTCGTATTATCTCCTATGCAAGAGATACCGATATCACAAACAATTTGATTCATGTTGATATCTTATCGAAAATTCACGTCAATGATTTGTATACAATATCCAGTCGCTCGTTTGAGTTCGAACGTACATTTTGTCACATCTTAAAACATTCATTTGATCTAAAAGAAATAATGGACGTCGAAGAAGAAATACCCCTCGAGCCCGCAATATTTGAAGAGGCTCCCGATACAAACCAACCGATCCCACCGAAACATAACATCTATCACAAGCTCATAGACGAAGAATACTTGGACGAAGGTAATTTCCATCTTATCGTTTGAAAAAAAAAATACAAATCTCATTAATGCGACGATAAAACCCGACCAGATGAGGACGAGGAGAACAAAAAATTGAAAATCGAGCTATTCAACAGCATCGCATCGAGCGATCCGAACAAAGTGGAGAGGTATAACGGCCTATTTTCGCACCCAAAAATTCGCGATTCAGGATCACTATTTTATTTTTTATACACAATCTTGACATTAAAGGGCTCTAAACAACGGGGCATTGCCGAACACGACCTGTTTCGAAAGTCGCATCACGGCGTGCCATTTTGCCGCTTTTCTGGGCAATTTGGAAATCCTCCAGGCGCTCGTGAAGCGAGGATCCGACGCCCAAAAAAAGGATATTTCTGGAAGAACGCCCCTGGATTTTGCCATTTGGAACGGACATGGAGACTGCGTTAAGGAGCTGATAAAAATTTCCCGGGAAACCGTCGAGATTTCGGGACGAGATGATGCCGATTCCGAGTGGACTAAAAATATCTACATTGCCGAAACGACTGCCAAACTTCCCAAAGAGGTGAACTTTTTATCTTGAAGTTGTGTAGTTGATTTGTTTGTTTGTCGTGTTATAGTATAGTTATAAGACAAACAAATATAGATAATAATTTGATGTGAGGAAAATATTAAATACGTATGTTGAATTCATCAAATTGATCGATAGTTAATAATATTGTAATAAGAAAATGCATTCATTTTTTTATTAAAATATTTCGTTATTTACGTCTAATAATTCGGTGAAAGTAGTCTTTTCTAATTTACCTGTGATTGTAGTTTCATTATCGAAAAACCGAATAAATACAGGTAAACCTTTTAACTTATCTCTTACATTTTGTAATGAATTCATTTACCGAACGTCAATCAAGATTTTATAAATATGATAGTATTCTATTTATTGTTAGTTTTAAATGAAATACAATTCGTAGAATTTCGTAGGAAAAAAAACGAACGAATATTGAAATTAATCCATAAAAAAATACATATATTTTAAATATGATAATTACATTATCTATTGTACTCATATTATAATAATACGTTAACTATATACATGTAAATTAACTAATTTATTTATAAAAATGGCACATTTCATATGATAGATACTATTTTTTGGCGATTCGGTGAGAGAACGCTCAATCTAATTATTCCTTATGATCTTTTATCTATTGTACTATTAGGAATATTGATATGTAATTTGGATATTTGTAATTACTGATAAACATACATTTATAAATGTTAGATAATGTATGCATGTCTCAATCACGTTTTTTTTTTCAGATAAAAGACATATGGAGTAATTCCACACCAGTTCATTTAGCCAGTGCTCGCACTCATGCGGATATCATTAGCCTTTTGATTGACGAGGGGTTTGAGGGAAAACTTTATGATTCTAATTTTAATACGCCTTTAGATATATGTGGAGAAGGTTGCAAAACAAATGAAATATATGAAATTAAGCCCGCGAAGTATGTCATTTCGAGAAACATATAAAATATTTTTAATGAAAACTAACATATTCGTGATTTCAGATTTGAGAGTACTGTGAAAATTTTAATAAAATACGAAGATTTGAAATATAAACCGGCGTTGAATAATCGTCAAAGTAATCCTCTACACAAAGCTGTGAACATGAACAGCAAAGAAGCAGCAAAGATAATGATCGACGTTGCAGCTTACAGAAACGGCTTTGATACAAAGGGGAAAACTCCATTGCACGATACGGTTGTCGGAAAGAAGAAGAACTTGTTGTCTATATTTTTGTATCTTCCGGATTCACAAGAAAACGATTTGGATTTCAGTGACGATGAAGGTTTCACTCCACTGCATCTAGCAATAAAAAATAAATGGAGGAAGGGAATGCAGATGTTATTGAAAGGAGGTGCTAATGTTTTAGTCCAGAACAAGAATGGCGATAATGCTCTTCATATTGCGGCAGGAATGGGCACTCCTTCGATTCTTCAGGATATTGTGAACGCTTTGACAGATAAAGCCACTCAATTGGATATCAAGAACAAAAAAGGGGAGACTGCTATATTCAAAGCGATCATATCTGGTGATGAAAGACGTGTCAGTATTTTGTTGGACGAGAACGCCTCAATCAAAGAAAAATTATTGAAAGATTTCAACGTATTACACATAGCTACGATGTACAATCATACGAAAATTTTGAAAATGTTACTGGAAAAGAATTTCACTTTGCCTTCTGACGAACAAATATTGAACGATCCGTGTTCATCAACATGTGGAGGGATAACTGCTCTGCATATGGCTGCTGAAGAAAATCGTTTGGAGTGTTTAAAAGTTTTTGTAGAATTTAAAGCTGATTTGACAGTCAGAACTTTAGATACAGCTTATTCTGCTCTCCATCTAGCTGCAATTCACGGTAATTTGAAGATTATCACTTATTTAATGGAATTGGATATTAGTTTGGCTGACGCGAGAGACGGTGAATATTGGAAGCCTTTTTACAGAGCAGTTCGGAAAGGACATAGAGATTGCACGACATATTTTCTTAAAAAAGGAGCCGATTTTTCAGAAACACTCATCCATAGAAATAAGAAAATGACTGTAATGGAACTTTTGACCAACAATATGCCGAGATCGACTAATTATTTAGAGGAACTGTTTGACTCATTCATTAGCAAAAATGAATATGAAATCACCGACGAAAGATGCGAAATAACCGTAGATTATTCAGTTCTAATGCCGATGAGTGAATACGACAATAAGAAGAAAAAAATTCACGATCATCAAATGGATGTTGTGGTGTCGCTTTTGAACACCGATAGAAGAATGCGCCAAAGAGCTTTGCTGTTGCATCCTTACATCGAGAGTTTCCTCTATATGAAGTGGATGAATGGATTGAGAACATTTTATGCATTATTGGTGGTGATGTTCATGTTGTACGTTGCTAGTTTAACATTGACCGTTCTGATAATTTATCATCCAACAAATTATCCAGTGCATCGAGTTTGGACAACGGCTTTGCTGAGTGTATTCATCACTTGCTTAGCGATACAGGTAAAAGTGAAAATTGACTTTCCATTTTTTTTTTTCATTTTGCTTAGTCAAAGCTGTTCGAATTGAATTGAAATTTCGAAAGTCGAGTAATCCTTTCAATGTGAATAACAACAAGATAACGATTATATCGAAATATGATTTAATTTATGAAATAACAATTTCATTTACATTTATCACGTCGCGACGTGACTAATATGCTGATGCGTAAGTTTTTCATTTCAGGAATTATCATTTATATTTGTAACAATGAGGAAAGGGAAATTGAAAAGCTATCTCAGAAGAAAAATTGGAATCTTCAATTGGATTTCTATAATACTTTCGATATCGGTTTTGATAATTGATCATTCAGTTGAAGGTAGAAATTGGCCTAAATTCATAACAGCATCTGCAGTTTTGATATCTTGGCTCGAGATAGCCATAGTATTATCACACTTTCCAGAGTGTGGTTACACTTTACAAATGTTCACTACTGTAGCATCGAGAGCTTTGAAGGTATTAATAATTACTGATAATCAATAATAAACCAGAAATAAAAATATATTTTTTAAATAATATAATTTCAGGTTATAGCTCTATTTGGAATTTACATATTAGTCGGGTTTGCTTTAGCTTTCTGGATTTTATTCCATGGACAACCATCGTTCGATAACGCAATGGATTCTCTCATGAGAACAATAGTGATGACTTCGGAGTTCGATTACACTTCGCTATTTGAATCATTTGATTCTACATATTATCGACTTTTGATTCAGCTCGTTTTTGTAATTTTTATCTTTTTTGTTCCTATTGTCATGATGAATTTAATTTTGGCGCTGATCATTAGCGATACAAAAGATTTAGAAATCAAAGGAAAACTGAAACGATTGATAGGCCAAGTTCATTTAATACACATATTAGATTCTGTCGCATATTTTGCAATGAAAAATCGATTGAGTCACATAAATAGATATTGGAAATTATATCCAGGAAAGCCAGCATGGGAATCGATTAGTTTGGTCTCGAAGAATCTAGAAGAATCGCTCTTTATGAGAGTCAAAAAAAGTTGAATCACAATCAACTCCAATTTAAATGATTTTCATTTGTGATGTACTAGGAAATTAAATTAACGTTTTTTTGTGATCTACATATCTGAAATTATAATGAATCATTAAGCTATATTATATCATATTTAATTATATTATAATAAAAAAATAATAATTTGTTAAAACTGCCTAGTCATTTCCAACACTTTTTAAGTAAAAGCATCTTATCGTAATGCACATTGAACAGATACGATGTGAATTTCCATACCACTCAGCTGCAAAAAAGGCGGTTATTTTACGATTTTTTATAGCGACTTCCAAAAAGGGTTTATTTTACCTGTATCCCCCCTAAGCACATCGGAAGAAATGAAAATTCGAAACTTTCCATCATCACATCGAAATTATTCATCGTCGAGTCAACATGTCTTCGAAAGACTTGCCAGTTAGCGTTCTTAAAATCGAGGCTATCGCTGGTTTGATGACACTGAAGGGTGGTGGAGGAGCAGATCTAGCAAGACGCATGGATGTGTCCCTTAACTACTGGATCATGAAGGCTGATAAGGTAAAATTTATTTTTTTGATTTCGATTGAACGTATTAATTAGTTGTGTTTTTAAATGACGTTTGTTTTCTTTGAATTTTTTGTAGGAAGAGGTGAAAAAGGCGCTTTTGGATGATTCCGTTGAAAGCAACAAATCTAACGGGGATGCGAAGATGAAAATTTAATATGAATATGCGATTCGGATTTGCTGATTTATTTTAATATCACTAGATTGACGAAACATTGTCTGCATTCCTTTAATGTCATGAATTTCGTTTTTCAAATTATTTTTGTATAATTGCTTATGTTTTCTTTGAGTTTTTTTTTTATAATTAGTATGCTTTGTTATTTTGAGTACATTTCATGATAATTATATTTTTTTTATCAAATGTATCTACCTATGATATAACTTTAGAATAAATATTTTTAAATAACATGAATGTTTTATTTCATATTTCACATCCATAAAACATGCACACACAACGTATCTACACTAACATATTGATATCTTTTTACACATTCGATAAAAATAAATTATAAAAATATTTTTTTTTTATAATTTCAATTTTTATTATAAAAACTATGAACGGAAATAAGTATTTCATGTTATCTATACCAAGTTTTTTTCCCGTGCTAATTCGATATTCGCCAGGTAATTCCACTTACAAATTGCCCGAAGCTACTTATGTTAGATAGAGATAGATAAAAATTATTTTGTAATCCTTGAGGGTTTTTTTTACTATTCCATTTCAAAATTCCCTGTTGGAAATGTATTGATTTACAGTTAAGTATCTGCTAGAATTAATAAATATTTTTTTAAAGTAATAAAACTTCAACCTATATACATATTGTATAAGCAAGCATTGACCAATAAAAAATTAAAATTAATTTGACTGATTATATACATACATACCTATTTATTTTTTAATTCAACAGAATCATACGTATAATAATATTATATTATAATCAATAATTCACGAAATCGTTTTTATTGTCAAATATTCAGAGTATTTCATATTAAAATTATTGCTAAATATTCAGTATAGCTCATATATTCAAACTGACGACATGTCTAATCAGACTGATTTCAAATTATGCAATTTCTACGAAGCAGTGGCTGGTTTGTTAACGCTTCGAGCTGGAGGAGGCTGCAACGAATCTAAAGATGCCGAAGAGATGGTTCAAAAATATTTAATCTGTAAAAACAAGGTGACAAATCGTTTCGTATTTATGATTTGATATACTGAATAATTTTGTTGCAATATTACAACTGATTCATTGTAGGAGATAGTCGATCGTATGATTCGACAAAAAGTAATATGTCAAAAACCGAAAATTGATTATGAGGAGATTAAATTGTCAACTGAAAAAAAATATTGTCTAGTAAGAGGTTCGTTCGAAAAATTGAGAAGTTGAGATTGAAAATAAGAGTTTAGTGGTATTATCATTTTGAAGATTATTAAAGTGTTCATTATTATTTTTTAAGTAAAAATTAGATTCAAACTAAATTGTGATAAAACTTTTTCTTGGTGTTCAATGTACAGTATGATAATTAAAATAATTTAATACAATTAATGTAAATAATAACATTTTTTTATTAAACTTTTCTATTGATTTATTAAGTAAATGGCTATCTCCAATGATTTCAAAATAAATTGATTTGAAACAATACATTTTTTTTATTTAATGAAAACCAAAAATTGTATTTTATTTGATTAATGAAATGAATTCACATAAATGAATTGAAATTTTTATTTCGGTATAATAAGTTTTATTTATTTTAATTTTACATTGTTGAACTTTAACAAAATATTCAACACAACATGTATAATGAAAAAATATTGATTTTTTTAAAGATTAATAGGTTACAAATATAAATCTATGTAGATTATTATTATAAGTATAATAATTTATAAAAATTGAAATGCATAAACCCATTCGAAATCTAAATATCATTATGAATATTTAATGAATAAATTAAAAAAATCATATGATAAAAAAATATTTAAATAATAGCGAAAATCAAAAACTAGCAGAATAAATAATATGTACTGACTTAGCAATAGAAAGCTACATCAGGAGTGGGGATGAGTGGGGGGTGACTTACCTGACTTTCCATTTTGATTATGAACACAACTATAATTCTTAAAGACGGTAATAATAAGATCGTTTTTGGCTCACCGAATAAAATGAAAAGGGGAAGGCTTCGCCTGTGAATCAGGTAGTCATTGCTCGCCCTTAGATTTTTTGATCATTCGATTACGAGTCTTCGATCGATACACACGTCTTTTGACCGTGCATTTTCGCCAACTTCTTTCAAATTTATCATCATGTCTAACCGACCAGTGGATTTTCCCCTCAACTCTCAATGGGAAGCGATTGTAGCCCTTATGAGCCTGAAAGAAGGGCATTCGTCTATTGAAAAGAACACCGCCATCGCTAAAGATGTAAGTATACTATTATAATATATAAAATTTTCTTTTTTTTTCAAATCAATCGTTTCTAAATTTATTTTCATTTTCGTTATAGCGGATATCGAGGTGGTTATCTGGTGAAAAAGATGAATTCTTTGTGTCGAAGCGGACTTCTCCGCTCACAGGATATTTGAGCAGAAGAAGAAGATTGCCGAGAGCAACCGTTGAACCAGAGATCCTGACAGTCGAACAAAATCATACTCAAATTCTAGCTCAGGATCATACTCAAATTGTGATTCATGGCCAGAATAACACTTCTTCTGCTCAGGGTCAACCGAAAAGGAGTTTGGAGGACTCTGAAGATGCAGACTTAGCTGAAATGGAAAGGACCGAGCGTCGTCTGAATGAGGGTCAGAGTTCTTCCTTCAACGTTTGCCCTCGTCATCCAAGGAAGAGGATGAGGTTGTTGGACAGTGATAAGTTGGGTCCGGATTATTACAAAACGCAATTGTCCCGTTTTTAATATGAGATTTCGGATAATTAAAACATAATACTATTTTTGGATAAAATTGTCGCCCAGTTTTCAATTGTAAATATTTTCAGGTGTATATTTTAATGTCAGATTTTTTTTTGCTTCATTTGTAAATTTTTAAAAATAGTTATATTTTATTAGATATATTTCGAATTATTCTTTGAAAATTAGTTGTGCGACTAATTGGGCTCTTTTACTATGTAAAAAAAGTGATAGATTTATTATAACAGTTCGTTTTAGGACTGGAATTATACACTATTTTTCGTTTTTCAACTTTAATTGTATTTTAATTTACTAAGCATGTTTTTGTAATTTTTCTTACTACTTTTTTATTTCATAAATGTACCAAAAAGCTTTATAATTATATTATAAGTCATATCAGATCAAACCAAAGTAAAAATGTTAGCTAAGTCTGTTGTAAGACTAAAATAATAATGCTTTAATAAAATAAATATCATAAAATCAGGCTTTTATTTCATTTTCTCAATTACAAATTTATGTAAATAAGAATATATTATGAAGGAAAAAATGTAATTATGTATAATTTTATATTGCAATAAATATTTTTATCACATTTTATGTTTTTTGTTCTTAAATATATGTATCTCCTAACTCACATCGAATTCCTATAAGATCCTTTCTCTCATACACACATACATACATACACCTATTACAAAGAACACATATCTACACAATTATTCATATATCTGCACACATTTCTATAAATTTTATTCAAAACTGTCACTCACTGAAAAGAACTTCGAATAATCCAAAAAGACCTGTTAGGTACATACAAAATTGCTATCATTTACAATCAGTGCACTTTATTTATGACAAAGTTACAATTGAGTGCTTTTTACCTCCGATCAATCATTGCTCTCCTTTATCTAACACTAGCATTTAATTTTCATTTTCACACAAATTCAGGAAAGAGACAGATATAAGATGATAAGGAGGTAGAAACACTTAAAAGCTTTCTAACAAAAAGACTATTCTAAGAAAAAATGTATAGATATATTTTTAATCTTCGAATGTAAGTTGATTGCTAAAATTTTTCTTTTTATAAATGTACATTCACAAATCAAAAATGTGTGTAATAATGTTTTTTCGCTGGAAATTACACTTTTCGATTTAAAAAAAAATCCATTTTTATTCATATTTAAGACATTAATTAAGAGAAAGTGAGTACATTTACCCAGATATACATATGTAGCTATATATATATGTTATGTTTGTGCTTATAATGTGGAATACTGATGTCCATATTTGATATATTTTAAACACCCTAAAAAAGGAATTAACAATTTATTCATTTTTATAATAAAAATGAAATAAGTCGCTAGTAGGTACACTAAAAAAACTTCATATCTTCCGGAAAGACCAAGTGATGTACCTGTTAAGCTAATTTTGGATTACAAGCGAACAGAACCTGACGAATAAGATACACATATACGGCTATAAAGCCATCTCTCTCCATCTGTATCTTTCTGTACAGAGAGATGGCTGTATAACTATATAGGTGTGTTTTGTTCATCAGATTCGATTCGCCTCGTCTTGCTTGTAATGCGAACTTCGTTTTAGGTACTTTTATTTAATGTATTTAGGGTGCAAAGTTGCCTGTTGCTAGCGATATTGCGATGATGTCATTGAAAAAAAATGCTTTTATGTATGTGTGTATATTATTTGAAAGCTTAAATTTTCAACGGAAAAAAAATCTTAGAAATTTTATTAATCATCAAGTGTTGTTCACTACAATTCGATAATTTTGAAAATTGTGTGTTCGTGTATGAATTTGAATGGAGTTGTAAATAAAATAATTAAATAAAATAAATTGGTTTATTTTCATCATTCAATAATACAAATTCAATATAAAGTTTTCATACAATTTCAAATAAGCAAAAAATAATTTCTTGAATAGTACAATCTATCAATTACATAGAAATATCTGATGTCTTTATCGATATTTTTACATAGTAAAATACGTTCAATTATTTTCCAATGTGGAAAAAGCACAATTTTATTATTCATTAAAAAAATCCTCAATTTTAATTTAATCATAGAAAAGATTAAAATTTAATAGCGAATATTATCTTTTACTTTTTTCCTCATCGGATTTACGTTTTTCTTCTCGATACCATTTGTAGTAATCGTCGAGTACATCGCTATCCAGTAATCTCATTCTCTTCTTTCGTAAGGGTGGCAGATTTTCCGGTTGCTTTTCCGGAATGATGACTTCGTATTCAATGACTGTATTTTTTTCAACGTATTTCGAGGCTGTGGAACTGCGTGCATCAACATTTGAAGAGCTTTGCTTAGAGCTTTCATATTCAGACAGTTCATCGTCGGTGACGATCTGTGAAATAATAATTAATTAAATTATTATATAATAACATATCATATATTTTTTTAATACAATTAAAATATAAAAAAAAGTCTCACTAACATCAATTTGTCGGTTTCTCGATTCAACGAAACGACCATAAGTCGTTCGTAATTTATCGTGGTCTAACAGACGCATTCTTCTTCGATAACACGGAAAAATAACGTTTTGATTATTACTGCGTTGATGAGTGCTTCGGTTGTCTCCGTTTGAAGATTCAGGGACGGGAAGTCCTTGTGCTTTTCTACATTGTAATGTATGGTGCGATTCGAATTCATCATTTTCTTCATCGATAATATCCTGCAAAATAAATAATAAATATTTAATTACAACTGGTATACGCTGAGAAGTAAATAAATAAAATAACAATTTATATTGGTAAAATAAAATAATGAAAAATCTCTCATATTAAATTGATCGCTTCATATGAATTTTAATAATGTTAGTATAAATAAAATATTTACTCACTTTATTTTCAATAATTTTATGGTTGGAATGATTTTCCATAGCTGGTAACGTTTGATACTAAATTAATATGGAGAAGGTAGCTGTTCACCGGATGATGATCCGTAGAATAATGAACCAGTTCGGCTCTGGACTTCCTCAGAAACTGTCTCCTACCATTCGATGTCTCAATTGTGTCCGAAAGCAGTGGGATTGGTGACTGATTTTGCAGGTAAAAAAAATTTTTTGCAGGTAAGAAAAACCCGTTTTTTTGCATGACCAACTCGCTTTCCAATATGGCAGAAACCGGTCGAGGGGAGGTGCTGTATATTGCAACAGGTCCGAATTAGTTTTGAATAAAGTAGATTCAAGGTTTGAATCATAAATTCGTATGAAAAACTGATCGTTGTTCGAATATTATGCGTGAAAATGTTAGATTGATTTAAGCGCATGATAAATATGTAAATTGAAATACGTGCGCATATTTTCGTTTTTTGAAAATAGAGATTTAATTGTTTTTTATGATTACCAGTTTGACTCTGTATTGGATAAAGGCGTGGTTAATATGGTGATGCTCTCGGTTAAAAAAATTACGCTATTCCATTGGTTCATGAATTGTTTGGATTTTTTATGATGAACATAGTCATTTTTTATTTTTTTCCGACTCAAATTCATCTGTAATACCTATGATACATGTATGCGAGAATTTCTGATGAAGAGGATTCTTGAAAATAAATTATAGTTTAATGATAATTTAACTTTTTATGCTTCGAAATTTTCACTTTTTTGTTTTCGGTAGTTATCGGTATAGATATTAAGGTTTTTTTAGTTTATCTGAATATGCAAGAATAAACTTGTAAAATTTTGTTGATTATTTTGTAGATGCGAATGGAATAATGTTTAGCTTGGTGGTGTTTCGAAAAGCTTGTTTTTCGAGTAAAATTAGAAAGTGTTTTTATACAAAAGGATCGCGCGCCGATAAGATAATGATTAATATTCGCTTTTATACACCTAGTGAAAAATTATTCATGTTCCTGTAAACAAACTTTCAATATAATAAAATATTTCATAATATAGATAGGTATCAACAGTTAATAATATTATTCACTATTATTTAAGCCATGAGTAATTAAATGTCGAAAATATATGGTTGTTATTTTTGAGTCATTAACTTTTCCGAAAAAAAATCATTAATAATAATTATCTTATAAAAGTTGGTGCCTATTCACACTTAAATGAAAATAATTGATATTTTAAAATTTGTTTATCAAACTTACAAATAAAAAGGGCAATTTATGAAACGAATTATTTAATCATTCATACGTACATGCATATGTATAATAAATATACTATATTTAGGAAGCTTCATCTGTTGAACTATTTTAAAATTTATATTCTTATTTAACAAATATTAATAAAATTTATATTGATCGATTCAAATTGATATTCGTTATATTTACCTAACAATGATTCAAAAATTCAACTGAAAAATTACAAACTTTCATCAAAAAAATATTTTTTTTTATAAATAAATAATCAATAATAAAACCGAATAAGACACCCTTCAGTCGAATGGAAAAACTTTCAAATCAACGTTGCCAATCGAAAAATTAGAAAGTTATGAGTTGGCATCCATCAACAAACAAGTGTTGTGTCATCGCGGAGACATCGACGCGCGTACGACTCCATGCAGAAGCGCCGCGACCCTCATTGCATTTCCAGCAGTCTTCGAAGCAGTACGCACTTTCAGTGAGTCCGTGATCTTTGACGTTCTTGGTGTTGGACGAAGAATATCGATCCAGAGTTTGCCGACTTTAACATCGCAATGAGTAACCCATCGGCAAACGCCACGTCTGCTTCTCCAAGCACTTCCAAGATGGAACCAGATTCGACGGTACAAGACAACGCACCAAAAGTAAGTGTCATATGTTTCATTCGTTGAAATATTTTGAGACTTTATAGTTGATTCGTTTCGAAGTTAATTTAGAATTCGTATATGATTCTTATTGAATCTACTCGGAGTACTGTGCAGATGTGTACAACAAATTTGAGATGTTTTTAACTTTGTATTAATATTTGATCTCTCGTTTTTAGCCTAGATTGATGATGTTGGTTATGCGCAAGATAATGCATAATAGCACACCAACGCTATCGTGCATGAGTCCTACCATTTTCGTAAGTAAAGTTCTATTTTACTTTTTAACATACATATTTCAACTATATGACTAATTTGATTTGTATTATATCAGGAATTTTTTAACGATTCTGTGATAAATATTACGGATCTGACACGCCATTCTTCTGATTGTCCGTGTGTCCGTTGTTATGTTGAAAATAGAGATGTAGATTTGCCGGGTGAGGAAGAACACGCAAATATGATAGTTCGCGTAAGTGAATTTCAATATTAAAATTTTAATTGTTTTCCAATCAAAAATAATTCTTAATTGGTTCGTAACATTTCAGAGTGCACCATGTTTAGCCCATATAATCGGAAACGAACCCGAACCCGAACCCGAAGGATTACATGAAGAACGCGAAAGGCCCGAAGGAGAACGTGAAGAAAATTTTGAAGAAGAACGTCCTGAAATATCTATGGAAGAACACAGAGAAGCTCATGAAGAAGAAATGCCTTTAATTGAATACGTAGAAAGGATTGATGTAATACCCGAGGAAAGACATGAAGTAGTATACGAAGAAGTACCGGAAATATTATATCAAGAATATCCTACGTACAAACCTTCTACGAGTTCTGTCATTGTTGTAAGAAAACTATGATTGTATTTTAAATTATTTTGTTTCATTTCAGCGAAGCTGATTTACCTATTTTTTTATTATTTCAGCAAAATAATGATAATGTTGAAGAAGTACCAGTTTCCGAGCAGCAATCCTCTGAATACAGAGTAAGAATACCCGAAGGTCAGTATGAAGAAAATTCATCTTCTGACAATTCTCGGACTGCGAGTCCTATAATCTCTGTGAGTACTATTAGTTATTAGATACAATTAGATTTTTTTCAACGATACTTATTTATCTTCTACCATTTCAGTACATACACAATAATGATATTGGAGAAGGTCCATCATCGATTCAGCATTCATCTGATTGTAGATGTGATCGTTGTGAAGAAGAATATAGAGGAGCTTTCGCAAGGGCAGCGAATCGTATAAAAGAGATCCAAAATGTAAATAAGACGAATTCAAAGTTCTTTAAATATTTTAGCAATATAAAATATGTCAATTTTTTCATTAAAAATATACAATTATTTACAGCTCCCTCCACATACGATTCAATCACTTAGGCGACCAGATAATTACGACGTACCTCATCAGTTGCACGAAATTTTAATGCAAAATGATCCATACTATGCTGGAATGTTAACTTCGTCTCATTTTAATCGATACAATGAATATGCGTCCACAAGTAATTCAAGACCAGAAAGACAATACGAATATTATCGAACTTATGAACGTAACCATCCCTATCATCCCCGAACGGTAATTTGAAAACAACTTAATTTATTAACCATTCGAAGTCTTTGCTAAGATGCTATTTTTTTTAATATTTCAGCTTCATCCTGCAAGTTACTACGCATCGCTGTTTTTACCTTTGCCACCGACGAATCGCGATCACGAAGTCAATGTTCTGCCTACGGAAGAGATTGATGATTCTCATAGAATTTCTGTAGAAAATTATAGAATTGCTGCACAAAATGACAGAATTGCTGCAGAAAACGAAATGGCGAACGATGATGATCAACGAGAACAGCCGATTTGTGAAACTCCGGTGAATTTATTGAGTTGGAGACGCGACGATCAATATGGAAGAACACGATCGGAAGAAGACAATAACAGGTCTCTGCAACAAATGGAACGAACCAGGAGAATATTGAATTTCGAAAGAAAAGACATTGATCAAAGAAGATAATATGTTGATTTAAGAAAATATGAATATGCTGTGGCTATTTTTTCCTGTGAAATTGGATTTTATTCACGTAAGAATTGTTAAATTGCGCTTAAGCTTTAAACTTAAATTTATGCCTCAAAATGAAAATTTCACATAACTAAATTCACGCTCTATTATTTAAAAGAGAATTGATCATTTTTGTTTTAAGCTTTTTTCAATTTATATAAATATTAAATTTCATATTGAAATTTAAATAAATATATTATAGTGTATAATACCTACCTAACTCTTATGAGTTAACTTTGTGAATAGAATTTAAAAAACAAGTTTTATTTTAAAAAAGTATTCTTAATATTCAAGTTTTTTTATCTACATTGATTTTACTGAAAGTTTATATATATTATATTATATATTTTTTTTAATTTTTAGAGAAAAACTTTTAAAATAATAAATAAGTAGCAATAAATTGTAATACGTAGTTAAAATGTTATTAAAATAGTACCAGACTTACCTACTTATAAGTATTTACGACTATATTTCATATTTTGTAATATAATATATGGTTTTTCTAGGATTGATTTTTCAATTGTAAGCAGTTATAGTTACATTATTTTATAAGTACAAGTTGTCAATTTCATTAGTAGATTATAATAGCTAAACAACAAATCAACAATTGAAAAATCGTCTTTAAGATACATACGTAGGCATATTTAGTAATTAGTAACCTGTTAAAAGAGTTTTATAACATATTTATGTACGATTCATAGTTTTAGATATCATTTTGTATTTGTTTATAAAGAATTTAAATAAAATAATTTTAAAAAGTTTTTTAGGCTTTTTTTATTTTTTTTAATCATTTTCTGGTGAAATTTTTTTAAATATAAATATATTAGAACACAAACAAATAAAAAAAACACAATATATCATACTACTGATAAATGTATTTTGAGAATAATACAAAAAATAATTTATTAAATCAATATTTAATGAATCATGTAAAACAATTTGAATACATAGGATACTGTTTTGGCGTAAAATAAGAAATTAATTCAATACATGTTAATCATTAATAAAAATGTAAGCAATAACACAACATTCGAACACAGTTTGGTTAATTGAATGCTTGAAATATAGCATTATCTATTATTTGAAATGAATATATAATATTTAACGAAGTCGATATAGATATTTGAATTAGTTCAAATATTGTATTCGAATCAGTTATCATTACATACATTTCTTAGAAAAAGAAAATTTTTAGAAAAGAAAAGCTTTTGATTTGAGTTCAATAGCCAGTTGTTTATAAAGATAAGCATAATTGTATACTTACATATTAGTAACGGGTAAGTATTAAATGCACACTTTCGCCTACGCTGTTGCCAAATAATACAAAGTTATCGCCCAAAATAAAAATGCTTAGATGCTGCTGTTTTTTTTAAGTACATCCCATAATTTTTAAATCTGTTGAAATACCTTTAAGTATTCACATATTATTTGTAATGTAAATTAGAAAATGTTGAAGAAAAAAAAAACAAAGAGATATTATATAAAACTAAAATCTTGTGCTTGATTCAATTTCACCACTTAAAGCTTACATGGAATAAAATAAAATCTTACAAAACACTTTTTACTCTAAAGTAGATTATTAGTATTACTATTAATTAAAAAAACTCTATTTTCAAATTACAAAATTTATGAAACTTAAACATGCTTGTCATTTCTAACAATAAGTAATAATTTTGCAACTGAAATATGTCGTGGTTATTTTTCATTATTTCCATGCTCTAGTTGGTTAATTTTACTGTCGTATTGTAAATATTAACCAAATCAGTAAACATATCTTGTAAATTATGTTTGGAAGCCTCTCTAAATAAAAATAAAGAAATAAATGAAAACGAATTTTGTGTTTATTCAAAATATTTTCTTACAGAATTATAGATGTCAGTAAATAGTGATGGTAACATGTCACAGATCAAAAATGAATTTGAGATTTATGAAAAGTACGAAATAATTTATATCATTTTATTTTTGGTTTTCCGATATTTTTACCACAGTCGAATTCTGAGAAATATGCATATATTTTCATCAGAAAAAAAAAACGTCGAAATGGCTTTCTACTAATAATCTAATTTACAATAAAAGCACTTTCGTGTGCATGCTTCCACAATTCATTTATTAGATATGTTTTTCGTAAAATTTTGATTGACAAGTTCTTCGAAAGTAACCGTCAATATATGTAGAATGTGTTTAGGATTTACATAGAATATTCAAAATTAAAAGTAAATAATCAATTCATAAAATCAAAAAAACTAAACATCATTGTATTTACAAATTAATTATTTCACATGTAGAAAGATGGCGTGTTTAATTTTTATAATAATTTTCTCTAGTTTGAATATTTTTACCATTAATATTATGAATATTATATTTACTTTATATTTAATCTAATCTTATAAATAATTTAAGAAGTCTCTAAAGAAAAAATAAATAAAAACAAATTTTAAAATATTACATATATTTAAAATATTTTCTTACCAAATTATAGATGTCAGTAAATAGTGAAGATAACATCCGTCACAAGTTTGAATATTTTTGCTCCCGGTTTATAAATATTATTTATTTATGTATTTTGACAATGATTTCATTTCAATTTTTAAAATTCATAACATTCAATTCAAATCAATTTAATAAAATCAAAAAACGAAACATCATTGTATTTACAAGGTAATTATTTCACACGTAGAAAGATGGCGTGCTTAATTTTAAAGATTATTTTTCTCAAGTTTGAATATTTATACAATAAATAATTATGAATATTATATTAACTACATATTTAATTGAATTTTAAAAAGAAGTCTATAAAGAAAAAATAAATAAAAATAAATTTCATAATTTTACATATGTATATTTAAAATATTTTCTCACCAAATTATAGATGT
The DNA here is from genome assembly GCA_024721215.1 of Cheumatopsyche charites. Classification (NCBI taxonomy): domain Eukaryota; kingdom Metazoa; phylum Arthropoda; class Insecta; order Trichoptera; family Hydropsychidae; genus Cheumatopsyche; species Cheumatopsyche charites. The sequence goes on from CM045578.1 coordinate 5,928,555, forward strand.
CAGTAAATAGTGAAGATAACATCCGTCACGAGTTTGAATATTTTAGCTCCCGGTTTATAAATAATATTTATTTAAGTATTTTGACAATGATTTCGTTTCAATTTTTATATTTTAATCACAGTCGAATTTCAGCAAAATTCATAAACATTTTCATCGGCGAAAAACAATTGTCAAGTAGCTTCCTACGTAAGCGCACCTGTGATTTGCAATTCCAGGAATGACGCACGCCTTCGCAAGCGCTGTTGCTATCTAATTGTATTACCTGCAATAAATGCACTTTGGTGCATGCTTCCGCTTTTAATTTATTTTTTTCACAAATGTAGATTTAAATACATAGTTTATTTCAAGAATATGCGTTAATTTTGGGTTCGTTAAACTACTTATAGATAAATTTACTTGAACTAATCGTAAGTCATTTAATTAATCGTCCTACTAATTTAAAATTTAAAATAAAAAAAATAAATATAAAGTTTTATACAAAAAAACGATATTCAAATATTTTTTGCTTTACAAAATATCGAAAAATTTGAAGGCGAGTAAAACATTGACAAAATGATAATGATGTTCAAAAATTAATAATAATTAACCGGCTTAAAAGAATGTTTATTATTAATAAAATGGAAAAGAAATATTTGATTCAAAATGTTTGATGTGTGTGTGCGTATGTGTATTGTGATATTCTGAAAACGATATAGAAAAGGTTTTTGATATAAAACGTGGATATTATTTTTTTTAACAAATATATTTAAAAATCAAATAAATGATATCTAGGTACATTGGTAAGTATATTATATAAAAATACATTCTTACATAACAATTAAAATGTACATCTTATTCTAATAGGATTTCTATTATTACTTATATGTACAAAAATATAGATGCAATACTTAAATCTAATTATTATAAAATAATTTACAGAAATTTGTACATAATAGAAGCAAGTAAATTTGAAATATTTAATTATATATCAAAAAAGTAAATTCCGTGAGGGTCTGTTCGCGGGTTGTCCAAATCTTCTTTGTCGAACAGAAGCGTCCTCTTGGTCCGTGCAATTTTTTTGACAGACTCTTCAGCTTCTTCTAGCGTTCGCGTTCTCTTGTATTTTTTGTCATTTCGAGGGTAATACCGTTTTTTAGGTGTTTCCGTTATAGGAGATTCGGTATTGACGTTTTCAACGATGATCGGCTCTGAATCAGAAACAGCAACAACGGTTTCTTCCTCTTCGACGAATGTTTTTTGTTGATAAGGCGACACTTCGAGAGAATTCAGCACTGGAGACCCGCCAAGATCACACTCCTCATACTATGTAAAATAAAATCGAATTTGTACATTAGATATGCATATTAAACGAAAATATAAAATTAACGAGTTCAAATATACTTACATAGGAAGTGATGTGATCATTTTCGTCGATATAGGAAGGCACGTGTAGCACCGATCCTAATTTCCAAATGACTTCGCCGTAGTAAGCGTCTTCTTCGCGCGTCAACGTCGGCAGTTCAACGGGGACTCTGGAATAAATCCTCCTGTACACGATCTGAAACAAAATATAATATAAAAATAAATAAGAAATGCACGGGAGTAGTATAATACAATATAAAGTGTTGTAATCGTTCGGAAATACTTACATTCTCCGGCACATCTTGAGAATCCTGAGATGGACCGTATTTGATGCGCATATGAGCGGTGACAAAGACGCACTTGCTTCTGGGTTGATAAGCCATCGTTCTTCAGCCGTGAAAAACGATGCCAAGTCGAAAACACAAAAAAAACAGCAACACGTGGCACAAATAACAGGAGCGTCGACAACGTGTCTGCACAGGAGAAGCGCAAGTTCGCAAGTGACGCGCTGCAGGGGATGACTCACCACCCACTTTGCACCCGCTGCACTATTCTTGGAAAACCAGTTACCTGTTACTACCGAACGCCTACGCGCTCTCCTTTCTCTTTTGGTTATTTTCGAAAACTAAACGCGATATTTTATTTTTGTCATTTATTTTATTAATAGAAATAAAAATTGTTCAAAATTCTGCGCAATTTTTTGTTGTTGATTCTATTGTTTTTACATACTCGTGTTGGAGAAAATGAAGTTGTTGGTTGCTCAAAATTTTTTTTGATATAATATAATATAAATATGTATGTAAATAAATAAAATAAAATAAAATAAAATAAAATATAATAATAATATGAAAAAATAAAAACATTAAATCATCTACAACGAACAAAATGAAATAATTTGAATCGCCATGTTAAAATAAATAACATTCACGCATATTCTTTATGCAATAGCAAAAAAAGCGTCGCACTGCAAGAGATGACGCACCACCCACTTTGCACCAGTTGGTCAACTCTTGCAAAACCGGTTACCTGTTACAACAGAAACACCCTCGCGGTCGCTCTCTCTTCCCGCTTACTTTCGAAAACTATACGCGCCATTTTGTTTTCGTTATTTACTTATTCAATAAAAATAAAAATTCTGCACATTTTTTTTTATACTATCTATAATTTTTTTCAAACTTGTGTTTCAGCAAAAGAGTTATCGATTAGTAAGTATGATTAGTTATTGTCAAACGATTTATTTTTAAATATAATATATGTATTATAAATAAATAAAATACATAAAATCATCTACAACGAACAAAATCAAATAATATAAATTGCCATATTTAAATAAATAACATTCACGCATAGGCATCATGCAATAGCAAAAAAAGCGTCGCACTGCAAGGGATGACGCACCACCCACTTTGCACCTGTTGGTCAACTCTTGCAAAACCCGTTACCTGTGACAACCAAAACGCTTACGCGGTCGCTTGCTTCAATAACTACACGCTCCATTTCATTTTTGCCGTATTTTTTGATCGCAATAAAAATTGGACCAAATTCAGAATGTTTTTTTATCCACTCTCTTTTATTAACTTGTGTTTCAGAAGATGAAAATTAAACAGAAAAAATATTATGCCTATGTACATAAACCGAAAATTGAAAAAAAAATATTTATTGATAATTTAATATGAAAAATATTTAAACTATAAAAAATCTAATGATATAAAATACATAAATATGTAGTTATAAATTATGTGTTTGGTAGAGTGTATCGAAAATGAACTAGAATGCGCGGGTTGGTGTGAACTGGCCCTTATGCGTCATGTCGGGGCGTCGCGACGCCTGACTGTTGCCAAGTCATGTCACTATAAAATCAAAGTTTTTCTGCTCTTTCTCTAAGATTATTATCATAATGGGAATATGTACATATATATTAATATTAAACGTAATAAATTATAAGAAAATATTTCATTTTTTCCTTGTGATTTAATCAAAGTGTGAAAAAGTTATTTAATTAATATAACGCACTTTGATAATCAAATATATTTAAGTATTTTTTTTTCGATACTAGTTGTTATGAAAATTATAAAATGGATTCACAGAGGTCGAAAATTTTGGAACCAACGATTCGATCAAATAGAATTTATTTGCGTAAAAAAATAATCTTAACATTTTAAATTGAATATTGAATTTATTTTTATATCGTTCGATTGAAATATTATTTATTCATAGAAAATCACAAAAAAAAGAAAGCGTAAACAGGTTAAAACTCAGATTTTGTAATGCGCATGCAGTGGCGGCGTGGGCGTAGGGTGCAAAGTTTGATGCGCATTAACAGTCAGCCCTCAACAAGTTGTCAATGCGCTTCCGAAGCTTGTGACGTGCGGTCGCAAATTTGGAGCTCTTCGGTTTTTCGACACTCACTTGCTGGTTTTTGATTTTTCTGGTCCGAAAAACTCTACAACCACCAAAACAAAATGGCGACCCGACCACGAAGGAGATACGCCGCTGTAACTGCTTTCATGTGCCGCAAAAATAATACTCCTATCCCGTCTGAAAACGGCGGACCAACTTTGTATAAAGTGAGTATTTGAATCGTTTGAAATTTATCTGCCATTTATTATATTCACTAACGTGTTGTATTATCGTTTCGTTTCAGTATGTGTTTCGAAAAATATATTCTCGTATGAACGTCGAGCTTCCAGAAACGACAGATGAAGTCGATCCACGCATTGATCCCGTTGCCTGGAAGCTGGGAACTACGCTTCATGTTCCATCGTGTGCTGATGAGTACGATCACGTTACGAGCTATGTAAGTTAAAATGTTAATGTCTATCAAAATTAGAGATCTGGAATAATTATTTTAGTGAATTGCTCCACCCTAACACCCTAGTACCATTAACTATCAGTTAAAAGACTCCGACTCAGCATTGTTGATTAATTACATTCTATTTTTTTTTTTGTGATTATTCTTTCCGAAAATCGATCAAGAATAAAAAAAAAGAGTTGACATTATATTCTAATAAGAATTTCGACGTTTGATCGAAAACATCGCTAGAGCGTTATTATGTCTTTTTCGTGTGCATATTTTGAATCATTATTGAATTCGCGAACACTTAAGCAAGCCAATATGGGAGTGTGTATAAACATACTTTTATTCGATATTTCTTATCCGTTCTAATGCTCAGATCTTTAATTATATGTACATAGTACATTATTGATTTTATTATTTATGCAATACATATTACAATTTTCTTTTCTTTTGTTACAGTATGAGGATTGCGACGATAATTCTCCTAGATTGGTTTCACAATCGATAACGCCTTTCGTTCCCGATGCCTACATGGAAAATACTAGTACCACGGAGCCGCTCGATATCGAAAAAGAGGCCATCGATGACCAGAACGAGGAATTAAAAGAGACCCCGAAGAAGCTCTACTGTACACGAAATGATCTTCGATTTGGGCGTGAACGAACAAGTAAAGACACTTATATTTCGGTTCAAAAACTTAATAAAACCAAAAGAAAACTAACTTTAAACCTTGAAGATTTGGATGATCCACGAGAAAATCGTTCTTGACAAAGATTTTTGTGATTCTTTTTATTTTATTCATCGTACGTGTACATTTGTATTATTTTCCCAATTAACTTCAGTGATGATTAGCTTTCTATTGAAACCAAAAAAACAAAATGTAACCTAGTGAAACAAAATGTATATATAGGATAAATTCTATAAACTGTTATATGTATATTTCATAAGTAGAAATAAATATTGTAATAAAAATTGAAGTTAATCTGTTGTACATATGCATACTATTTTTAATTTTTGTAAATAATGTACTGTAATATGAACATATGTATGTAGAATATCCACGTATATCGATTTTTTATAAATAAAATTATTTGGTAATATTTTTAATAGATTGTATTATTTCACGAAACCATTTGAGTCATCATAGCAATACTTTTATTACAATATTATTACATTAGCTTTCACATTTCTTTATTCATACTGTAATCAGTTTTATTTAATTCTCATCTCAAAAATAAACAAAATTAAATCTTAAGCGTTCAATATCCAAAAAAATCAAACACTATCAAAGGAATGACATATATGTATTATCAACTAATATGAATTGCTACAGTAAATAACATTTGTACAAACTTGATAGTCAAAACAATGGCACAAAATATTCTATAAATACACACATCTACTTCCAAAAATAATTACGTTACTTCAAGTATCCGATTCATTTTAATTTATAAGTACGTTGTAGATAGTTTTATGGTATATTTATACACATATTATTTTATTAAAAAAAATAACGGTTTTACATTTTTGTGGAACTCGGATATGAAAAAAATGGAAGAAATAAAAACACTACAGAATCTTGTAAAAAAAATATTTTGATTAAAAATATATGAGAAAAACAAAATGGTGCGTATAGTTTTTAAAAGAGAGCGGGAAGAAAGAGCAACGGCGTGGGCGTTTTGGTTGTCACAGGTAACGGGTTTTGCAAAAGTTGTCCAACGGGTTCAAAGTGGGTGGTGAGTCATCCCTTGCAGAGCGACGCTTTTTTTTGCTTTAGCGTGATGTATATGCATGAATTTTACTATATTTATTTAAATATGGCGATTCATATTATTTCATTATGTTCGTTGTAGATGATTTAATGTATTTTATTTATTTATAACATAATCAAATCAACAATATATGTACCGATAAACAAAATGTAACTCTTGATTTTTCACAATTTTCATAATTTATGTCAATTAATAGAGAAAAATACTAAACATTCTTGTAATTACTAGCTAAATATTTCACATTTAGAAAGATGGCGTGCATAAATTTTATGATTATTATTCTCTAGTTTGAATATTTTTACCATAAATAATTATAAATATTATATTAACTATACATTTAATCGAATCTTATAAATAATTTTAGAAGTCTCCAAAGAAAAAATAAATACATAAAAACAAATTTTAAAATATTGTATATATTAAAATATTTTTTTTACCAAGTTGTAGATGTCGGTAAATAGTGAAGATAACATCCGTCACGAGTTTGAATATTTAAGCTCGCGGCTTATAAATAATATTTAATAATAATTTTATACTATTTAATAATAATTTTATAATATTTATTAATAATTTTATAATATGTAATAATAATTATTAATAATAAAAAAATATTTTTGAGCAACCAACAACTTCATTTTCTGCGACTCGAGTGTGAAAAAACAATAGAATCAACAACAAAAAATTGCGCAGAATTTTGAACAATTTTTATTTCTATTAATAAAATAAATGACAAAAATAAAATATTGCGTTTAGTTTTCAAAAATGACCAAAAGAGAAAGAGAGAGCGCGTAGGCGTTCGGTAGTAACAGGTAACTGGTTTTCCAAGAATAATGAAGCGGGTGCAAAGTGGGTGGTGAGTCATCCCCTGCAGCGCGTCACTTGCGAACTTGCGCTTCTCCTGTGCAGACACGTTGTCGACGCTCCTGTTATTTGTGCCACGTGTTGCTGTTTTTTTGTGTTTTCGACTTGACATCGTTTTTCACGGCTGAAGAACGATGGCTTATCAACCCAGAAGCAAGTGCGTCTTTGTCACCGCTCATATGCGCATCAAATACGGACCATCTCAGGATTCTCAAGATGTGCCGGAGAATGTAAGTATTTCCGAACAATTACAATACTTTATATTGTATTATACTACTCCCGTGCATTTCTTATTTATTTTTATGTTATATTTTGTTTCAGATCGTGTACAGGAGGATTTATTCCAGAGTCCCCGTTGAACTGCCGACGTTGACGCGCGAAGAAGACGCTTACTACGGCGAAGTCATTTGGAAATTAGGATCGGTGCTACACGTGCCTTCCTATATCGACGAAAATGATCACATCACTTCCTATGTAAGTATATTTGAACTCGTTAATTTTATATTTTCGTTTAATACGCATATCTAATATACAAATTCGATTTTATTTTAGTATGAGGAGTGTGATCTTGGCGGGTCTCCAGTGCTGAATTCTCTCGAAGTGTCGCCTTATCAACAAAAAACATTCGTCGAAGAGGAAGAAACCGTTGTTGCTGTTTCTGATCCAGAGCCGATCATCGTCGAAAACGTCAATACCGAATCTCCTATAACGGAAACACCTAAAAAACGGTATTACCCTCGAAATGACAAAAAATACAAGAGAACGCGAACGCTAGAAGAAGCTGAAGAGTCTGTCAAAAAAATTGCACGGACCAAGAGGACGCTTCTGTTCGACAAAGAAGATTTGGACAACCCGCGAACAGACCCCCACGGAATTTACTTTTTTGATATATAATTAAATATTTCAAATTTACTTGCTTCTATTTTGTACAAATTTCTGTAAATTATTTTATAATAATTAGATTTAAGTATTGCATCTATATTTTTGTACATATAAGTAATAATAGAAATCCTATTAGAATAAGATGTACATTTTAATTGTCAAGTAAGAATGTATTTTTATATACTTACCAATGTACCTTGATATCATTTATTTGATTTTTAAATATATCTGTTAAAAAAAATAATATCCACGTTTTATATCAAAAACCTTTTCTATATCGTTTTCAGAATATCACTAGATATACATATACATACACGCATCAGACATTTTGAATCAAATATTTCTTTTCCATTACATTAATATTAAATTTTCTCTCATTTTCACAATTTTCATCTAGTTATTTTTATTAATTTTTAAACATCATTATTTTTTTTCAATGTTAAACTCGCCTTCAAATTTTTCAATATTTTATAAAGCAAAAAATATTTGAATATTGTTTTTTTGTATAAAACTTTATATTCATTTTTTTGATTTCATATTTTATATTAGTAGGACAATTAATTAAATGACTTACAATTAGTTCAAGTAAATTTATCCATAGGTAGTTTAACGAACTCAAAATTAACGCATATTCTTGAAGAAAACTATTTTAATCAACATTTGTGAAAAAAAAAATTAAAAGTGGAAGCATGCACCAAAGTGCATTTATTGCAGGAAATACAATTAGATAGCAACAGCGCATGCGAAAGCGTGCGTCATTCCTGGAATTGCAAATCACAGGTGCGCTTACGTAGGAAGCTACTTGACAAATTTTTTTCGCCGATAAAAATGTTTATGAATTTTGCTAAAATTCGACTGTTATTAAAATATAAAAATTGAAACGAAATCATTGTTAAAATACTTAAATAAATATTATTTATAAACCGGGAGCTAAAATATTCAAACTCGTGACGGATGTTATCTTCACTATTTACTGACATCTATAATTTGGTAAGAAAATATTTTAAATATACATATGTATGTAAAATTATGAAAATTTATTTTATTTATTTTTTCTTTATCGACTTCTTAAATTCTTTTTAACATTCAATTAAATATGTTGTTAATATAATATTCATAATTATTTATGGTATAAATATTCAAACTAGAGAAAAATAATCTTTAAAATTAAGCACGCCATCTTTCTACGTGTGAAATAATTAACTTGTAAATACAATGATGTTTCGTTTTTTGATTGAATGTTATGAATTTTAAAAATTGAAATGAAATCATTGTCAAAATACATAAATAAATAATATTTATAAACCGGGATCTAAAATATTCAAACTTGTGACGGATGTTATCTTCACTATTTACTGACATCTATAATTTGGTAAGAAAATATATGAAGTATATGCAATATTTTAAAATTTGTTTTTATGTATGAATTTATTTATTCATTAGAGACTTTTAAAATTATTTACAAGATTCGATTAAATATATAGTTAATATAATATTTATAATTATTTATGATAAAAATATTCAAACTAGAGAAAAATAATCATAAAAATTAAGCTCGCCATCTTTCTACATGTGAAATAATTACCTAGTAATTACAAGGATGTTTAGTTTTTTTCTCTATCTATTGATTGACATGAATTGTGAAAAATCAAGAGTTACATTTTGTTTATCGGTACATATGTATATTATTAATTTGAATATGTTATAAATAAATAAAATACATAAAATCATCTACAACGAACAAAATGAAATAATTTGAATCGCCATATTTAAATAAATAACATTCGTGCATATACATCACGCTAAAGCAGAAAAAAAAGCGTCGCACTGCAAGGGATGACGCACCACCCACTTTGCACCCGTTGGACAACTTTTGCAAAACCCGTTACCTGTGACAACCAAAACGCCCACGCGGTCTCTCTTTCTCTTTTGGTCATTTTCAAAAACTAAACGCGATATTTTATTTTTGTCATTTATGTATTTTATTAATAGAAATAAAAATTGTTCAAACTTCTGCGCAATCTGTTTTGTTGATTTTATTTTTTTTTCATACTCATGTTGCAGAAAATGAAGTTGTTTGTTGCTCAAAAATATTTTTTTGATATTATATATTATAAATAAATAAATAATATAAAATATAATAATAATGTAAAATAAAAAAAAATCATCTACATCGAACAAAATGAAATAATTTGAATCGCCATGTTTAAATAAATAACATTCACGCATAGGCATCTTGCTAAAAAGCAAAAAAAAGCGTCGCACTGCAAGGGATGACGCACCACCCACTTTGCACCTGTTGGACAACTTTTGCAAAACCCGTTACCTGTGACAACCAAATCGCCCACGCGGTTGCTCTTTCTTCCCGCTCACTTTTAAAAACTAATCAAACCATTTTGTTTTTCTCATATATGAAATAATTACTTAGTTATTTCAAGAATGTTTTGTTTTTTTCCTCTATCGATTGACATGAATTATGAATATTGTGAAAAATCAAGAGTTACATTTTATTCATAGGTACATATATTATTAATTTGAATATTTTTTATTAAATTATAATTTATGATGTAGATAATCAAAATTTGTGCTTAATATCAGATATTTTCTATAGCAGTGATAGCAATCGCGGTAAAGTTGGAGCAGACACGGGATGCGTCATATTCCACAACTTGTTTCTCTTTTCATCAAATATATGCTTATTATTTATATTTAGTAGATATAATATATTCCTGAAATGTTTTAAATGACAGTGTTGAAAAAAAACATGATTCGAATTTTCAATAATTTTAATTTATTTTGTTTTATTTGCAAATTTACATTTTGAAAAATACAGGACATAACATAATATGATCGACATTCAAAATTTAAATATATTGTATGGATATTAATGAATTACATTCAGTATAATAATTACAAGATAAAATACAATAAACAAAAAATATAACATTTAAAATATTCAGTGACGACTATTAACGGCATTTATTTCAAACATAAGCCTCTTTCTAGTTTTCCTTACTTTGTCCATGCTGATCATGATGTCTTCTATATTTCTCCCGTATCCGAAATTCGATTTGCGATGAAATCTTAAATACAATTTAGGCGTTTCTTGAATTGCGGTTTTATTGAAAGTTCCGATTTCGGACGCCATTTTTATTTCCAACGGTACGGGAGCAGCCTGAATTTGCGATGACTGCGATTCAATTTGCATTGGAGTATAAAATTTTTCATCTAAATTCTGAAACAGAAATACAACAATTAGTCTTCTAAACATCAAAACATCAACAAATTTAAAATATAAACTTACTATTTCTTTCGTGCAACTGGTGAATACAGAATTTTCCTCATCCCCTTTTTTGAAAATAAGAATTGCGGCGACTTTCGCGGCGTTGGGTTTCTTTTTGTTTTTCAGGTCGCGAAATAAACCCATTATTACGTTAGATAAACGAAATCTTTCGAGATATGAAAATGCGAAAAGTTACTAAACGACGCTGTCACAAACGACGCTCACCGCACACTATACACCAAACGACGCCGACGCCCGATGACAGGGTTGCCAAAACAGTACCGGTTTAGACACACAGAAATACTTTTATGTTATAGGGGGGAGAAGGGGGTGGAGCGAAATAAAATCATCAGTGAGTATAGTACAAACCTAACAAAAAAATATTACGATAGTTTTTAGAAAAATATTATTCTTATATTTAATTTTTGAAACTTTAATATTTTTTTTATTAATTTGAATTTTTATAAAATTTGTATAAAAAGTACTTTTTTAATTTTTTTTTTTGATGATACAATTTTTGTTAAAAATATATTTTAATTGAATTAAGCAAAAAAAATGATATATTTCTTTTTCAATAAAAAAATAATTTCTGCAAAAACTACCCAAATGCATTACCGTGCGCAAGTTGTCAACTTGCGCAGGGAAGGTTGGTACCGACGCGCTTGGTAGCGTCGGTGTGCCGCTATGTCACTGTGACGCGTCATTCTGCGGCTCGCTACTAACCTGTGTGCACGTACTTTTCACGTTTCGCTCTTTGGAGTTTGAAGGCTTTGCTTTTTCGCAATCGAAAAAACGTTGTATTATCGCACAATGGAGACCACTCGCCATTGCGAACCGGCAGTCAACCGGCAAGAAGTCGTTGTCAAGCGCAAAGGCGACGAAGCACCGAAGAAGTCGAGGAGGAAGGTCGCCAGACGCTGGACGTGGTCTTCGCCGAAGAATAGTTCTATCTATTCGATCAGCGAACCGACGCGTGCCGATTTCGTCAAGAAGATTGTCAATTTGAAGAAAATCGAAGAAAGTATTGTCGAGGAGAAGGTTGTCGAAGAGAAGGCTGTCAAAGAGCCAAAAGTCCAGGTTATGGATCCGATTGTTGAAACTCCGATGCAACTTTTGAGTTTGATCAAAGATTTGCGATTCGGACGCGAAAGGACTTATGATGAGACTTACACTTCGGTGGAGAAATCGAAAAAAATAACGAGGAGGCTTACGTTCAATAAAGCCGATCTCGATAAGAGGCGATGATTTCTGCCACGTGGTGTTTGGAGCAACCGATTATTTATTTGGAATTTGTATTTCGAATACAGATCTACTTCTACGTTTTTCGTTCGTGTATCATGAATGAAAAGAAACATTTGAACAATCTGTTGAATTAGTTTTAAATAGTCAACTTTACTAAAACGCGTGGTTTGCATTCGCGTTTAGGAACGCGTGCGTCATTTTGAGGTTAGCGTCTATTTTACTTGTCAAAATCAGGTGAAATAAGGGCATAATATTTTTTTTTGCCGAGAAAGCGAAAATAGGCGATTTATAGGTAGCTGACTTTTTTATGTTGATTAGACTTTTGTTTTTGTAAATAATTTTAGCTTAGGATAATTTTAGCTTAAATGTCATCTGTGGTATAAATTTAATTTTATTTTACGATTTTTGATAATATGTACTTTACATACATAATGTTCCTTGAGGATCTCCAATTTGTAATAGTTAATTTAATATTATTGAAATAAATCATATTAGTATGATAACGCAATAATATTAAATAAACTAATTTTATGGAAAAAAATGTTCTTTATTGTTAAATATGTTTTTTTGATTTTATTTGTTTCTATTATTATGTAAGAAAAAAATAAATATCCATTTAATGTTTATTACATATAAGCAGATTTTATTTTTATCCATTTTTTTTCGTTTTCAGATTGCACTACACATAAATATTCACACTACACTTTAAAAACACTTAAACACAGATATGTAAAATCAAAATAACCTCATATTCATTAAAAACAAAAATAAAATCAAAAGAGAAACGTTTTTCGCTTTCATACTAGGTACATATTAAAAAAAAAAGGAAATATTCACAACGTATTCAAATATTTTATTTTATTTTTTCAAACTTTTTGATAACATTCTCGATTTATAAGCAAAAATATATTTATACGTATTGAATAAAATAGCTTATCAAAAATAAAAAAAGACAAATATTTAATAAGAAACTAATATGTCAAAAATTAGGAATATGAAGCAAATGTCTTTTCGAGCCGTTTTGCTTCGAACTGGAGTATGGTAGGAATCATATTTGATTTGCATTGAATCTATTTAGAGAATTTTGCAAACCTACACACTCAAAAATATTTTTGCTTCAGATCACTGGTTAAAATAGTTCATTATCAATATATTTTTGGTTATCTTTTTTGAAACTGAAAAGCTCACTCGAATTATGCCAAGGAATAACGAGAAAATAATTCATATCGGAAAGCGGATTTCAATTATTTTAACACATCACAAACAAAACTACTGAAAAATAATCCTCATTACGAATCAAATTTCATCGAACGACACATTTTCCCACCGACGAACGCACCGTATGGATTTTCGCGACAAGAACCTACCAGAAAATAAAAGCCTCGATCTTCGTATGCGACCTCGCCCAACGCAACCCTTATGCCCCAGTTAGCCCCGGCGTGACCCACCCGTCCCCGCCCCCGACCCCCTACGCGCGCGAATCCGCCCTGCACGCCGAAACCGTCCATAATAATCAGAACGATAAAGTATGAAATCGCATCCGGCTAAAAAACGACAGAAGCATCGAAGCGGCAACGGTGGATTTTTGTATTGTTGAACGAAAATATGCTTTATGTAAGAGGGCATAAGGGTTAGAATCGAGTGTAGTAGTGAATGCGAAAGCGGCTTCGCCTCCATTTTCTCCCGTTCCAGGTGCGCGAACGGCGCGTCGCGATTGGTCGAAGCGTGCAGAGGCGCGAAATCGCCGCGCTGCGATTGGTCGGCCGATCAGTTATAAGGTGGTCGAGAGGAGCGTCGGTCGCCGTTCGCTCGCCGCCGCTCACTCGACCGCCGGACGCGACAGGCCGCGGACGCAAGAGACGCCGAGAGCTCCCCCCGCCGCCACCCCCTCGACCAGGTACTGCGCCCCCCTCGCCCCTTCGCCCCCCCCGCCCACGTCCCCTCGTTCTCTTTGTTGTTGTCGCCGGCGGCGCGCTCCCCCTCCCCTCCCTCTGCGCCGTGTAGCGTTCGATTCGACGACGTTCGTTTGTTGTTCGAACGGTCGCGTTTTCATTATGCGCTGCGCGAGGGTCGTTCGATTCGTGTCATTTTTAATGAAAATGCGGCTGACACGATTATGCGTTTTTTTTTTTTTTTATTTTTCAGATCTGTCGATTTGCCGATTTTCGTTGTATTTTCAAAGTATTGTTTTTTAAATTGAAAATAATTTTATATTGAAGTCGTGCGTGAAATTAAACAAAGAAAAATTATTCATACTGAATTATTTTTTTCTTTCGAATATATTTTTCAAATTGTCCGGATTCAATAATCGAACACTCCACTGTACGTTTTACACTTCAAACACATTTCGAATTTCAAACTCAATTTTTATCGAAAATAGAATATTCAAAAATAGAAATTTGAATTTATGTAGGCACCCCGCTCCAAATACATGAGATAAGATTTTTATACGAATTGTATAAAATCTAATTGGAATGTAAAATAAAAATCTCAATTGAAAAAACTTGACTAGGAATTTACTTTAGATCCCTGACCACTAGTAGATTTAGTAAGATCATAACAATTTAATTGAATCTACTTGGATACGATTCAAATCTAAAGTAGATAAATAAGGTTTAAAGAATTTGTTATAATTCAGGAAATGGTTATATAAAATGAGAAAACGGCAGTAAAAAAAATAGATTTACTTTTCAATATTTACAACGATGTGTAACACGAGAAAAAAATCTAGTTTTATATCATTTTAAAGATAGTCTAATCATACAAAGTCGTTTTTCGCATTGGTAGGTGCTTTTTCTTGTATTGTAACCACTTGTGGCATCGTTAGTGATTCATTTGTCCGCCGACGGCGAACTTTTAACGAACTAAACTAGTTTTATATAACGAAAAAAATATAAATTCTACATTGAAAATGTATGTGAAATCCATTATTTTTACTGTTTGAAATATTAACAATGAAATGTTTTATTTATACATATATCGTCTAAAAAAAATCCGCTATAATGCCTAATATTTATTCCGTTTAAATTCAAGACTAATAGTTAAGATTTTATGAAAACTTTTATTGATTAATTTTTTTTATAGAAAAATTTTCAATAAAAATCTCGCAGAAAAGACAAAAAAAAATTTCTCGTAAGATACCTATGTATGTGATTATGATTTTGTATAGATATTGTAGATTGCAAAAATATTCCTTTCCGCATTTAAAATAATCAAAGAGAAACCATTAAAACGAGTTAAAAAAATGGAATTTATTATCCAGCTCTCTTATTTATCTTAAATTATTTATTTTTTTGAACAGCAATACATTTCCCAGCTTTGTACATTCCCAAGTGAATTATTCGTCTTATTTCATACTCCCATAAAACTTATACGACTTTTAAAATACGAGCTGAAAATTCTCCTCAAACGCAAATTCACGTCGAAATTCAGAAATCTTTTACCACCGTTTTCAACATCCTCTCGACTTTCTCCAGACTAAAAAAATTCTAACGTATATTCCATCGACAGAAATGCACCAAAACTTTGAAAACACTCAAATGTCGATCGATCGGATTTTCTAAAATAATTTAATACTTTTTCATGGCACCATGCTGACGTGTGGATGGAGCCTTAATTAAATTTTCACCAGGTTGCCGCTTAGCTAAATATGACCTCAGCGATATACGTTCATATTAAACGTAAGGCCGTGCTTTGAGGTTCCGACGTCGTAAACATATTATATAATCTCAGTTTTGAAATAATAATAATATCGTACCTATACATTGCGAGGGTGTAGATGGATCGAGTCGACCTTTAGGTCCTGATGAAGATCATCTTTAGTGGAGCATACCCTGGGGAATGCGCTTTTGAGCCGTTTATCGCGAATGACGTGTTTACGTTTCAGATAAGGTTTTCTTTGTTCTGTTGTGGATAAATTTTTGAAATGGACATACATTTTTAAACAAAAATACATTTTTAAAATTACTATGAGAATGAGTTAAAAATAATCTTCTAAGAAAATTAATTATTGCATATCGAAAGATATCCCATCATTGTTTGATTCAAGTCATTGAAAATTTTCAATTTGATTATTTGCTCATCTCTAGTCATTGGAAATTAGTTAAAATTGGATTCGCATTAAAATGAACGTAATAACGTCATGTTGATCACGTTTCAAAAGATTCTCATTTAATCACAAAAGGCTTTCATTAGAATGAATCGAAATAAATCATTGTTTTAATTTCTTTTCATTTCTATTGAACAGTCATGAAGAATAAAGAGCTTATCCACAAAAGGAGATATTTAATATTACAGGAAATCAAATAAATGGGAACTCTAGTACGAAAGAAATGAGATTTTAAAATATTTAAAGCAATTTTCGTATCATTCCGAACCACTCAACTTTTATTCAGTTTTACGAGCTGTACGTGATAGTTTCTCCGATATTATTGAAATGGATTCTCTTTCCGAATAATAAAATTGGACATTGAAATTACAATTGGACATCAAAGTGGACATAACATTGTAATTTCTATCTACCTACTACATTTGTTCCGATGAATCAATAACCTAGGAACTCTATTTTAGTAGTTTCAATAAGAATCTCGTGTGATACTTGTTAGAACCACTTAATGCAAAGGTGATCTAAAACAAATACTGAAAAGATAATTAATTTTATTACACGAAAAAATATTTTTTCTTACAATTTGAATTATACGTCTATTCGATTATGCTTTAAATCTACACTGTATTTTTAGCAGATTTAATAAGAATCCTATACGATTCTTATTGAATCCACTTGGATCACGGTATAGATTTGAAATGATTCAGAAATGTATTGCTAGAAGTATCGCTCATTGCCTGCATAAAAATAATTGCATTTCTTTTTCTAGTGCTCGCATTCAAAGCGAAAAATGAATTGAATTTCTAACTAGACTATATCTTGAATATATGAGCGTAACCCATAGCACTTCTCTGCTAACAAAGCTCGAAAACGAATTTGCTCAGGATTTATGGAAAAAACACACCTTTACGTCTTAAATTCATATAATTTTTTAATAATTTTTCATTTTAATTTGATTTTAAGGCATGTCGGCCCAGCAGACAGCCGCGGCAGCCTTGTTGCTGGCCGTCCTGTGTCTGACCCTTCCTCAAGCGTCAAGGGCCATAGACCTGTCACGTCTATACGGTCATCTCAGTGCCAAAAGAACAGGTAAGTCAATAGAAATTGTTCTGTTACAGTCAAATCGTTTAAATATACCAATGTATACGTTGGCTAGTCGAAGTTTATATTGTATAACTATGCCACGGTTTTTTATCATATTATTACTTGATTCTGTATTGATATCTGATTTAAGTTCACTTTACCAACTTTACCCCTTTAGCATTTTTAGTCTATAGTTCCCAAAGAAAAGTTTCGGTTAAGTGATCTTGAAACTAGAGTTGAAAATTGTGCACGGAAAACCATGGCGTAGCTATGTAACGTATGTACACTTCAAATAGACAATGCATAAATATACGCATTTTAACACTTTTACTGTAACAGCTCTTTCATGAGCTCGTTTTGAGTATTCACAAGACAATTTCGTCCCGCATGAAAAAAGGATGGCTCAATTTTCGCACGGGTCGTCCCGTTATGGTCTTTTCAATAGTTTTTCCAAGGGTTCCGGGAAATGGGTAGGTATGCCCTATGGGTAGTCCAATGTGACCCTTTTCGCATTGGATTCGTTAGAACTTTTTTTCTTCGGAAGGTTCTTCCGTTTTCATTTGTGCGACATTTCTAGATCGTGTGCGGTGCGGAATGTAGCGATACAATTCGCATAAAATGCTTATTTTCAAATCATTGAATGTTTAATTTTTTCAGAAGTCGATTAGGGTTTTTTTTTCAAATTTTTGTGTTTATCAATTTATATAATCACATAATTTATTTTATACTTGTTATATTTCGAAATTGCAATATCTATTATCTAGTATCTATTATATTATAACAGAACTTTTTGAATTTATCAAATGATTAGTTTTCATAAAAAAATCTCGGATATTTTTACATGGTTTTAGTTTTAAAGTTAATTTGAGTATAACGTGTTTCATTATCTGATTTGAATAAAACGAACAAAGGAAGATTTATTTATTGTTCTGGCAGCCTTATTTCATATATCTACATACTATAATATGTAACGTTTAATTATCAAAATTAAAAATTTATGACCGAGTCGAACAACAGGAAATAGTAATAGATATATCTATCTACTAATAAATCGATATCGTTGTTTCTATTTTTAGCATATAACGATTATTCGTTATTTAGAATCTACTTTTTAAGTTAAACTTTGAATATGTGTATTTTAATTTCAAGTTACGAATATTTATGATTATTTTTACTATTTATTAAAAAACAGTATTATAGATAAAATTATAAAATAATTATATTGTATACTTTTTTTACCATTCGTTTTCATATCTACATCTTCATTTATTGTTTGCCTAGTATGAAAATTTAATGATTTTGTACGGGAAAATTGTCTTTTGTTAAATATGGAACGGGGTAATGCGGGATGTTCTTATTTAATTTCACCGTTTTCATTAAATTACTCTAAAACTTCTCAGAAAGTGTTCATAAATCTTTTAGAAGTTTGCAATCAAGTAATAAGGCTGCACGGCCGATTCTTTTGCCTTTTGTTACATCAACAACAAAAGCTCTAAAAGACAAAGAACCTCGTTTTCAAAATCATATAAGTATATGTAAACGCTCTGTTTTATGGTACCTACAATAAAAATGTTTTTTAGGCTGAAAATTAAAATGTCACAGGGTGTAATATTTATCATATATAATTTACACATATTAGATACATGCAAAGTATTATTCAATTTCTTCAAAACAAAAAAAAAGTTTCTAATTGATATCGTTCATTATTTACATAAATCCATTAAATAATAAAGTATAATATTTATAACGTTTTTAATGTCCTATACGTGAGATAAATTTGCATTAGTCCGACATAGGTCTGCTCTAAAAAAACTTTTTCGTATTATCCTCCTGAATATTTTTCCAACAACGTTTTTCTTTTCTTCAGTAATTTGAATTTTTTTCATGCGGACATCGAGCGCTTTTTTATGTCCGTACTTTTCCTGTGAGCTTATTTGTTGTACAGAAATTTTAAAAGTTTTTCTTTGTTCTATTACTGATGATTTACGTTTGGATTTTCAATTCAAACTCCGAAATCTCAATGCAAAATTATATTCTGAAATGAATATATCATACCTACTTACATATATTTACATATTTTTTAAATTGTGCCAAATAAATATAATTAATATAAAATTTCCTGGTCTGAAAAAAATAGACTTGGAAAAACTATGATACTGAATGAAGGCATCAGTTGTAAAATATTTATTTTCATTATTTAAACAAAGACTGTTAAAATAGTGAACGATCGAAACAGAGTTCGATTTTATTTTTGTACATCCTTCAATATTTCATCGAATCTTTGAACATCTGTTTGGAAAGCGCCGGTTTCGTGCGTATTTACTCAAGTACGGCAAAGCGTATTTGTATACGTTTTATATTGGACAGGCTTTGTTTCCACAGATTCCCAAGCGAACACCTTGAATTATTAAATCGTTCGCCTCGTCCCCATTTACTGCGTATACGTACAATAAAATACATCGACCGTTTTAAACGTTCCCTCAATTTCACTGCGAGTGACAATAAAATGAAAGCGAACAAACGGAGGCGGGATAGTGTCTGTTTGGAACTTCACAATGAACGTTTGTAAATTTCTATTGTGGGAAAATTCTAGTTCACGTTACAATAGTTGCCTATCAATAAAACAGTCTGATTGTGAGTTCCGTTTGAACTCTTTGATCACGTAGAAATTACAAAACCAGTATTGAGTAATCGAGTAATTAATAAACATGATGTGATTGAAGGATGAATGCGTTTTGTTTAGCTTTCAGACGTATGTGAATTTATATGTACGTTAAATTGTGCAGATATGAAACGTAATGATTAAATATGTAAGCTATGAATATATTTTTGTACTTATGCAAACATGAAGATATAAATTGAAAGCAATCACTCGTAACTTTTTGAAGTATCAAAAATTAAACGGTTAATTTAATCTCGGAAAAAAATTCGAGCGGCCCGAATATTTTTTTTTCGAAACTCGGTTGGAATATATGACGGTAATTTATTTTACGGTTGATTAAACGCTTTCACTTTTTTTGACATTAAATTTATTTTGTTTAAATACCGATACACTTGAAAATAGCTCTTACTGAATTTAACAGCAATAATAAATCGCAAGGAGTAATTTTCCGTAGCACTCATAGTTAGATTTTCATTTTGCAATTGGTCGAGTTTCGATTAGTGAAAATATCAAAGGAAAATCCACAAAGAGATACCGTGAAAGCTTCATCCTTCGTCGCTACTAAAGCTTTACAATTTCAGGAAACGAATTTTATAAAATTCACCCAGCTTTCGAAAGCTGAAAGCATCTAAAAATAATCTTTTCG
Source organism: Cheumatopsyche charites (assembly GCA_024721215.1). Classification (NCBI taxonomy): domain Eukaryota; kingdom Metazoa; phylum Arthropoda; class Insecta; order Trichoptera; family Hydropsychidae; genus Cheumatopsyche; species Cheumatopsyche charites. Next base: position 5,949,229 of record CM045578.1, read on the forward strand.
GATTCGTTAAGAAGTAGATTAAAAAATTATCGATGATCGTATTGAATTAGTATATTTTTTACAACATTTGAATAATATTCATTTATAAACTGATATTGTATTATTTTCTTATCGATCGCCCCGATGAAATACATAATTTTGAATACAAAATTTGAAAAAATGAAATGCGCATTTAAATACTTAATGTGCTGGAACATTCGAACCTTTTCGTACGATATTATGATAAGAAAATTTTCCTTGGAGATTCCCAAAACGCACGAGCGAATCTCATTCATGCTTATTGTGAGTTTTTTCCTCTGGAGGCTTTTTATTTTCGCAATATGAACACAAACGACGTATCCCTTTGCAATATGCGCATTTATAAAGTCATTGTATTTATGTACCGTTTCTGATTACGCCAGAGGACTAGGTATGTACATATTTTATGTAAAACAAGGCGATTTCACGAAAATTCATTTCGAGAAAAGAATAAATGAAAATATAATAAGAACGAAAAAGTTCCACGTATGTACGATATATAAAAAAAAAGTAGTCATACAATGTTATAGCTATCGAATGGGCTCAATCGATAATGTGGCCGTGTCTGCCTAGTGCGACCTTTGATCTGTTCGTGTGCAATTCTGGCAATTTGCATAGACAAGTGAGCCATTTGATTCGTATCTAAGTAGATAAAGGTCAAATTCACCACTTTTGGATAATGCAGTCGAGCCGTGACCCACTATTCAGCTCGAAATGATGCAATTTTCTGGGACGCATTCAACTGGTGGATTTCGTTCGAAAATAAATCTAGATTTACGTATTCTGCTCTATTTTAAAAGTCACTCTGACGGGTTCAATCTAAAGGAAAAAACTCACAAGTATATATTGCTTGAATTACATCTTGAGTTCTCGAGTATTTGCATATTTATTTGGAGTGCGGATGAATCGTCCGGGCGATACGGTTTTCTTGTATTTCGAGCAATTTGTTCTTTGCGACAAGAGAGTTGTATTATTCGTTTTTTGGAAAGGTTAAAAATGTTTTGTTTCTTTATTTGCGTTTATAATAAAACACAATAGTACCTACAATATTCATATACGAAAATAAGCATTCTGTGTTTTCTTAAAGCTATTCGTAGAAACAATGGCGAATTGAGCTCTGTTTGTTTTACGGCGAGTTATGCTATGTTAGGTACACCCCTTCTGTATATGTATTCATGTTTTCTGAAAAGCAATTGTTGTTTATTTAATTATTCGGTTCGAGTTGAAATTGATATTACAATAACACATAAAGATGATTCTCAGAATATAATTATTGTTTCTCGGTCGCTTAATTGAGAGTTTTGTTATTGAATTATTAAATTTACATAATCAATTTATTAAATGCTTCTCTGGGACCCGAGGCGATAAAAAATACGTCAAGAAGGAAATTTTATACTAGAATTTAACTTATTTTTTCGAAAATTTTAGAAAGCAATTATTTTAATACTAAGCGCTTAACGGGATATCAATTTAACAAATTTTGACGCAGTGTTAATGGAAAATTGCTGTATTGAGCGAAAAACAATCTATCAACTTTTCTGTACCGAACACGGTTTATTTAATTACGACATCGTGTACTGCAATATATTTTGCAGAACACAATTTACGACGACGTTATTAATTGAACAAATCTGTTTTATTGCTTTGAACCATCAATCTAATTCATTTTGATTTATCGACCCTAGGGTTTTCGGTCGATAACAATCGTCACACATTAATTTTTTTTTGATGGAGCGATTTTCATTTCAATTTTTCACTTTCATGTTTTGAGTGATTTGTTTCACATAAACGCTTTTAATTAGCTTTATAAAAACAATGTACCAAGTTTTTTTTGATTATGTAGTAAATGTTGTTACAAAGTTATACACTATTTCTATTTTAAGTAATTCCTAGAAACGTCAAGCAGGAATGTATAATGAATTATTTTTTTGCAAAAAAAAACTAATTTATTTAAACGAGTTCAAAAAAACTAATTTCTTTTGATGTAAATGTGGCTTGAAAACTAAAGAAGCGAGATTATTTTTACGTACAAAAAACAAAGTTATTAAACTCGATTCACGTCACACTAAATGCGCTGAATTAATTTCATTACAAACTTGAACCAGCTGCTAGATATCAACGTCCAATAAAATTAATATTATCATACATATAGGAATTAACAATGCAAGATTTCTTTGAATGCGAACATTGTTCGAATTGAGACTACGTCAAATCCCGAGTTATCTTGAACTTTTGACTTTTATAACTCCAGTTGACGCCCCAATTTGATAATTGGTCATCTTATTTTCATTATCTGATTTAAAAAAAAAGAGTTTAATATATTATTTTGACATAATTAAAGTTATTTATGTAGCTGTGATAGTAGCTTAAAATAAGGGTCCCCTTAAAGTTTCCTAAAGACTCTCATAGATGATACGATTTGGCTTCCAATTTTGTTTACGATATCAAAAAGAAACCATTTCTACCGTTCAAATGAATAGAATACCTTTTTTTACTTTATCTAATGTTGTCGTACGATAAATCGCATACTTGGATGGATGCCTTAAAATTATACTAGACATGGGAGAGTTGTCAAAAAAAATGTGTAGATGCTCACAGAGAGCAATTTGAAGAATACATATCAATTTTGAATCTGTACATTTTTGATAGGTTTTATATTATATAATTATCAATCAACCCGATCAATCAATCAACGCAATTTCAACCCGTTAAATATATCGACGCGTAGTTTCGGAGCGTTACATGGACACACACACACACACACACACACACACACACACACACACACACACACACAGAATAGCGCTATTATATAGTTAGATACAAAATTTTTAAAACTTTCACAATTCACCGTACAGATTCAATCCGACAATTTTCCAAAAAAAAAAAATTTTTTTTTTTCAATTCGAAGAAAACAACGTCACCGCACACCGAAATCGATATCCACGGCGGATTTCCAAGAAACGGCACAGTGTCGAATTTTCGCTGGTTTTGCGGGCGAAGTGACAGCGATTCAAGGGCGGGCCAGGTGTTGCGTTTTCGCCCGCGTGTGTATGTCGCTCCTTTGGCGGCGCGGATGTGTGGGTGCGCTGCGGCCAACGGGTCACCGGATCGATACCCTTGCATGCGATGTTTGCACGAGGGCCCATTTGCACGGGGGCCCACGGACGCATTTCGCCTTTTGATGGGGGCGAAAGTCGCGCTCGTGGGGCTCCGCGCGCCCGAAGCGTCAGGTTATGGGCCCAGGACGCCGGGCGGTTCGATCGGATGCGTTTTATGTCGAATAAGATAGAAACTGATGAAAGAGACACATTTATGCGGCTGTGCAGACACCTTTTTCTAGGAGGGATAGAGATGGCTGTATAGTTGATTAAGTGTGTCTCGTTTGTCAGGTTTCGAGCGGTTCGATCGGATGCGTTTTATTTCGAATAAGATGGAAACTGATGAATGAGACACATTTATGTGACTATGCAGACATCTCTTTCTGAGAGTGATAGAGATGGCTGTATAATTGAATAGGTGTGTCTCGTTTGCCAGATTCCGTGCGGTTCGATCGGATGCGTTTTATTTCGAATAAGATAGAAACTGATGAAAGAGACACATTTATGCGGCTGTACAGACATCTCTTTCTAGGAGGGATAGAGATGGCTGTATAGTTGAATAGGTGTGTCTCGTTTGCCAGGTTTTGTACAGTTCGCTTTCGTGGCAATGCACATTTGTGCGGTGTTTATATTATATATGACGACTGAAATGGCCAAGAGGTACGGATTGATGTTTTTGAGGAAATTTAATTGTGTACATTACGGGATGTCAAACATTCTGCCTTTTAACTGCACTTTAACTCTACACATGTCAGTTTGTTAGGCTGGTCTAGTTGGGTACCAGCAAAACTAGGCGAAACTATGGGCGCCACATTTACGTTAACAGGGAACTCTTTATTTTAATCATTATAAAAGCTATCGCGTAGGACAGCTTTCTAGGGGGTGTGTGGAGTGCCAAGAATTAGTTATGTACAGGAATCGCATCTATGTACAAAGTACTTTTATTTTATCTAAACAAAATTCCATTTTGTTATGATAACAATGAAATAGTACCCACTGGGTGTACTTTTTTAATTGAAATTTAAAACGCGGTTATGCATAATGAACAATTATGAAAAATTAAAAGAAAAACAAATAACTCACGTCACTTTTATTACCTCATCGCATAAAATACAGTTCATTTTACGCGTAATATGAACGGGTACAAATAAAAACTCAACATATTCACATCACACATAACACATTTAATATAATCGAAAGTCATAAATATGCTTTTATATCGAACGAGGCTCGAAACTTTGATAACGACCCGCGATACGGCAATCATTTATACGGGAGAAAAAAATCGAAATCCCCCAAAGTTCCTCGGTAACAAATCGAACGCCTGTAAAAGAGAAAAGCAATAAAACAATTACCGAAGCACGCATAAGACGTCGAACTTTCGACGCACGCCATTGTCGATATGAGAGCTTTTAGCTTTTTTTTTTAAATACGTCAGTACGAATATATTCTATCGCAGAACACCTCGTAAATTCCTATCTACATCAGACTCTGGAGTTAGCCAACGTTTCATGAACGATTTTCCAAACGGTCAATATAGGACCTTTGGGAACGGTTTCGAACGGACGTCGACTGCTTATTTTATGCATGCTAACATCCTACCGAATCTCGTTGAAAGTTTATTCGTTTTATTTATCGAGCGATATGTTTTCTTGAACGGTTTTCGATACGATTTTTTCATTTATTTATTACTACAGGTATTATTACCCGATTATTTTGTATTTTTTTTATTTTATATCTTTCACTTTAATGTAAAGAAGTAGAGCCACTAGGCGGAGAATAAATGAGTCCATTATTAGTGTTGCAAAAATTATTGAATTTGATCAATACAATATATTAAATGATGCAATAGTAGGTATAGAGCATTTGTGTATGCCGTTGATTAATTGATATGAAGACTCGATTGTTTCTTTCAAATATTTTATCCATTAAATTCGAATAAGCTGTTGATTTGACGCTTTAAGAAATGATTCGTTATTTCGTTTCTTTTGTTAGTGACACCTATTATTTGCGATCTTACTTAACTCATCAAAATTTCTAATCTAGCGGCTCAATTCTTCACTTTAAAAAATTGAATAAAATTAAATGATTAGTATGAAAATTGGGTAGCATTTTCGCAAAGACAAGGTGAATTTTTCATACATTTTCAGGAACCTCTTCATAAAGCGTTAAATTAGCACTTTTTTCGAATCAAACATTTTTAAATTTATATCACGATTTCATAAATATAGTTTGTGCTATATTCAGCGAAACAAACAACTGAAAAAGACAAACGGTTGACTGCTTTCGCATCACAACTGACACTCTCGCGTAATTGGCTCACGTACTCGAGCCCTTTGTTTCCTTGCAGTCGTGGTACAAAGTCGAATGTTACCGTAAACGAGACACGTACCTACGTAGTATTCGACGTACCTACGTGTAACATACTAATGCACACACGTGTACTTCGACGGAATGCATTTTCCCAACGTACACAGCACACGTGTACAAAGGTGCGCGAATTTTCATCAACGTCGCTATCTGTATCTGTATCGAGCGAAACTATTGCAGTTTCCTTCCATTCTCTCACACGTTAATTTAATATCTGTCGTCGTTGTAACGAAGGGTGTGTCTGTGTAACTCGGTTATGCCGGATTACGCTTCTACGTATGGAACAATAATGGAAATTTCGCCAGATAGGGAATGTGATTATCTATTTATACGAAATGTATTCTAGAGCAGGTGTTGCAAAGAATAGCTAGTATTGTGGAATGTTGTAGAATAACGACAATGGTGTGGGTGTACATTTTATTCGCAACCCCTTCGTTAGTTGAGGGCGTCTCGTTTTTCATGTCGGCTGAAAGCTTGATGAAAATTGGACGTTGTAATTTCATCCCTTTTTCGGCTGTCGTTGACATCGCGATTTTTTTCCCGAAATTAAATTCAGCCGTATTCTTGTTACATTTTTTTCATATTATTCTCGAGAATAAATTTTCGAGTATTCGTATAAAATATCTATGTAAAAAATTCAAATTTTATCATATTTTGTAAAGTATTCATACGATTCAGATGGTAAAAGCCTCGATTTTCTTGTATCTCGTGCAAACGAGCGAACAAAGGACGTTTAAAATAGGCGCGGATTTTCTCGTAGAAATTTATGCAACGTTTCGTTCCGGACCGTTTTCGGAGAACAATTTCCATATTTGTCGCGTCGACATTCGCAAAAGTTCCACATCTGTACAAATGTCTGGGATGTGTTGTTGTTGTATTATAATACATTGTACGTGTCGACGATAATAAATCAAATTGTTCGAGGCGTTATTCAAATCGAATCCGAATCGTTGCCGTTCGGATTTGTCGCTTGATTAATGTTTGTATGATTTTCCATCCGTATTCGTGCGATTTGAATTCAAATTTGTTTTTTGAATTTCCCGCGCGGTTTGTTCGCGCATCCGATATGCGGCTTATGAAATTTGTGTCGTGGAACTTTGTGTGTACCCATTAGTATGCTGGCGAACTTTGGCAATTTTCTGTATAGGAAATTAATGAGTATTGATTAAATTTTAAACAAATATAGTTAAATGTCAAGTAAATGTTACGAATAAAACTTTTGCTAATATTATGCACGTTTTTTTTATTAAAATTGAAAAAATCATGAACGCACATTGCGAATAATGTGCGTTCATTTCATACAATATCATTAAAATGAGTCGCATTTTCCGAAAGCAGATCGTCACGCAATAGTGCAATTTATCAAACATACGCGCACTTTTATTTCATTTATTTTCCCATTAAAAGTAAAATTAACTCCGTGTACATTTCTGGCTCGACAAAATTCATAATCGTTGCAAATGACAAATTGTTGTGTCGTAATTAAGTTGACTAGGAAAGTATTAGTTTCCAGCGAACAAAGGTCTTCATGGGGTTTCTAACCTTTGCATGCAGCTCGGAATACACAAGAGAGATAAACTTGATGTCTAGGAAAACTTCTAATGAGTTTTGAGATATTAATATTGTTTAAAGTTCAGATGAGATGTTTTCGAAATTGTACTAGAAAATTAAACGTTTACGTCAATGACGGTATACGAACAGAATATACATAAATAGAAAATTTCGATTTTTCGTAATTAAATAGACCCACTTATTTTTTTTAGGTATACTTAAACGTGCTTGTATAATTTCAATATAAGCAATAGATATCCATTTAGATTAATTACTTGCCACAAACTATGATAAAACCTTCAAATTTCGGTCCGACAATAAGTTCGCCTCGTTCATCATTTTGATTGATTGGTTTTTGCTTTTACAATTTTACGAGTTGTCGAAAATAGCCCAACCACTTCTGGACAATTTTCTCTAATGTGATTAATATGATTGAGCAATCTGAATATAAACATGCAATCAAAAATCTTTCAAGATGAATTGATTATCTCGAGAGATAATTTATTGAATGAGATAACAACCTTTTCATTCAGAGAAGAAAAGCTTGATTTTACCTTATTAGATTTCTCAATTTTCAATAAGTATCAAATTAATAATTTTTGATCACGAAAAGGCATTTTAGAACAGTGATTTTCGTAGATGGCAGAGACCTTCTTCGCTGTCAGTTTAAAGAAATTTATTTTTCCAAAAACTGTGATTTTGTTATGGAAATTAATTAAAATGCCGAGTTGTTAAATAAACTTGTACAATACCTACGTCTGAGATATTTTATAGTAAAAATAAATAAAAAAATTCCAAAGGTTCTAGAAACAATGATGGTGTTCCGAATTTTCATAAGATTTTTTCTGAGCAGTGGTGATTTTTTTAAACACATTAAAATAATTCACAATCACGATAAATATCACCTGAAAGCTATACGAGTTTCTATAAAGAGATTTGAAAACCGTAATTTTTTCTTTTCTATTCCTCAAATAAATCACTTTAAAGCTGATAGTGACAAGAGAGACGGTAATATCAAGAAAGGATTCCTCTGTCCTATAACTACGAATCATAAAAAAATATTATTTTATAAAATACCTATATTCGAATGGAAAAATCACACAGAGCGTGAATCGTAAAAGTGTGCTAGCATTCGTTTATACGGGTGCGTATTAAGGAGGTCGTAAAACATTTAGTCGAAATAGAAAACGACACGTTGAACCCCCGCTTTTACATTAAATTAGATTTATGGATATTTCATAGGGTTATGCAGATTTCTCACCTTTCAGACCCTCGGGCCTTTCTCCGCCCATTGCGTCGGTTCGTTTAAGGATCCCTTCCACGTCCGTCCTTACGTGTCCTTGTTGAAATATCGTGTTATACTGGGCAACTAGACACTATTATTATATTATGTTTGTATTCGAATAAGTAAACTAACTGCGCATTTCTAGAGACACCTACGCTTCGTTACGATTTTAATTGGGCCCTTGAACTACGCGTGTTTGCCTTTCAAATAATTGCTATCGAAATTAACTACCCAATTGATTCTATGCGACCTGAACTTTCGTTTGTATTAACCGATGTTATTTATTATATCGAATTTTGCCAATTAGTGTCGTACGTGAACAGAATTTGTGTGAGTACACGTTTCTTGGTTTCGTTATTAATTGTGTTTATTCTTGATTTTGAATGTGAATATTCAATAGATTTTTTTCTGTATTCGATGATTTACTTAACGCACTAGACTTGCGGTGGAATATTTTAAAAAGAAAAGATTCGTAAATGAAATCAAATATTTAAATATTGAGTTAATATTCGTAGAAACAGACTTAACGTGAATCATGTTACTGAAAGTTTCTTTTTGCCTTTTTTTTGTATTCATATTCGATTTAGTCAGCCTACGAATGAAAAAATATATTCGAATTTAATAATTTTATATTCTTAAACTCGATTTTATCTTCTTCGGGGAATTGAATTTTTATGTTTGTAGAATTTTTATTCGATAATATACATGTGCAATTGAAATATGTATTTTTAAATATGATAATCTTATGAAAAAAATATTCAAAATTAAATTTAGTTCTAATATAACATAAGCGAATTTTGAATTTCATACGTAAATATTTTTCATAGTTCGAAATGTGGTTCCGAAAATAAAATATTATCAGTCGAACATTATATTTATCGTAATTACCGATCATTCAAATTTTGAAAGCTCAATAAACATTTTCCACAAACGTCAAAACGTCAAACCTCAATACATCGAAATCCCCAGAGCAACAAATCCACCGACGATACAAATTGACTACGCTCAGAAAATAGACTACGCATTCAACGCGGATCGAATTTTCTCATTACGCAAAGTCAATTATGGAAAAAAATCAACACACCCACACCGTCGGGGACTAATTTTAATTAGTTTCGACAAGCTAACTTCTGAAAATGTATAAAAATTTCCTGACAAAAAAATAAATATCAAGCCAGGCTTTCAGCCGCACCCTGTTCTGTGACCCCGAACTGGCTTCCGTGACCGAGTCGCTGTTAATTAATTGCCCGAAGACATCCGACGTCCAATTTCAGGAAGTCATTGTCATCGTCTCCAGATAGACGGATACTCTTAATCAACGAGATTTTACGGCATCAAAGCTCGGATTTGAGCTTTTACGAGCTCCGGAGCCTTCCGGATTTGCCGAGATGCGAATTTCGCGCTAAGTTCTAATTCTAGATAAACATTATTGCGGCACCAATTGTAGTTTGCATGCAAATGGATTAATTTGGTTTCCGTTTAAGACAGCTGACGTGGGACTGTGAAAATTCTAAGAACGCGTCTCGAATTTTGTAAGTTTAATGTTTAGGGTTGTTTCGTATTGTGCTATTAATTATTCATTAGGGATTTCATGATGATTTTGTGTTTTAAAGTGGCGGTAGATTTCATGAAATTAGTAATACTTTGAATAATAACTTTAAATATTTTTATTATTTCAACGTCAAAAAATATGATGGAAATGGGTATAAGATTTTCTTTTATAAACAATTTCCATTATTCGGGAAAATTCTATTCATTCGATATCGAAATTTTGTTATCTTGTGAAGCTTCAATTATATGGAAGCTTTTCAACGAAGTACATAATAGATGTTCGATGAATTATTATTTTTTTATTTTATTAAGCTTTCGTTTATACAAAATGCTGATTTATTATTAAAGGTGCACGACTTTTCTTAAACCGGTAATGGAATCTAATCAAAAATGAAACTAATCGTCTTATTATTTAATGTAATTTTTGATTTAAGAAAACAATATATTATTTTTACACATGTAACAAATTTTAATACAATCGATTTAGAGATTTCTTTTAATCTGCCGGATATAACAGCGAATTGCCGCAAAACAAAATTAAATACGAAGATAATCCATTTAATAACGTAACAAGCGTATATTTCAATATTGCGTACAGCACGAAACAAATAAGATTTCTTTTTTAATAGCTCACAACGATCCGACATCATAATCCCTACTGTGAACGATTTGATCCCATATTACACAAAATGAATTTCCTCCAAAAAAATGAGAACAATTTTTTACAGCGTTTTTTTTTTACTAAAAAAAGCATCTCTGCGAAGCAATATATCAGCTGAAGACCTTCATTTATTTTTCATACTTGCGCACCTGTAAATCAGAGCATGTTAACAAGACACCTTTTCAGACTGCGACGATAAATCCACGTCTCCTTCAGAACTTCCACTCGGCTGACCCTGATGAGTGAAAAAAGGTGAAAGAACATTTTCATTTACCACCCACCGTCAATCCTGTCGGCAAGAAAGCCGATAAATCGAACGAAATGAACACTGGGTTTACGCAATTTCGTTACGAGTGTAATCTAATATAGGAACTCTCATATAATACTGATTGAGAGATTCGCGAGATTGTATCGAGACGAATGTTCATTTTGTTCGTGCTGAATTCCTATTAATTCATGATGTTGAATTTGATTTGTGTTCGAATGAAATTCGATTTCGCGATGTGAAATATTTAATGAAATTTTCGAATTCAGAAAAAAATCGTTTTTATTATGATGTTTTATATGTTAGTTCGTATTCGAGTATTCTTTTACTTATCTGAAAATTGACTTACGTACGTCTGACACATCTTTAAGATGATATTTCAGATATATGCGTGATTGTGACAAGATAAAGTAGGTCAACATCCTCGTTATTTCAGACAGAGCTGAAACGAAACTAGTGCTTTCGAAATGTTATATCTCGATATAGTCTGTAGTAGTCACATGTATATTTCCAATTTGCATATAGTGGTGTTTCCGAGAAGACAAATCTGGAAAACCGTATTGCGATTGCGGTGCTCATTTGCCACTTGAACGGTTCGTGACATTATGAAAATAGAACTGCTCCTTTCGGAAAAGGCCTTATTTTCCTATGTGTTGACGTTAAATATCGAAATGTTCTGTGTATGGGTTCAAATTTTAGTAATGTGAAATTGATGGTTGATTTTGAGATAAATATTTTTATTAAATATATATTTTTATCAAATCAGACTTTAAAAAAATTAAAATTACATTCTTTCGAATATAATAATTGAAGAAGCGTTGCGCGAATTAGGATATTCTTCTATTATCGAGCTTAAAAGACATTCAATATTCAGACGAAGCCTCAATCAGAAACGCGATACCCGAAAGAAAGGCTTTCATCACCTCGAGAGACCTTTTCTCTATATCTTTTTTTCTCATCGAGCCTCCAAAGAACGCCTTCGCGAAAATCTCGTTTCGATCTCGCGGGATTGTCAAATAAATTGAGTTTTTTTTTCTATTTCATTCTTGGTTCCGTACCTTCGCTTTTCGTTTGAGTTTTGCGCCGTGGCACTCCATTAATGTCGTTTATACGATTTCTTCCAGAGGTAGATCTTTACGGTGAATTTACAGCGAGAGACGCCTACGGTATCTTAACGGAACCCATTTAAAAGGGTGACTTTTACGCGGTCTTTGACCGACCCGTGTATCCGTTTTGAGGGCAATATATTGCTGAAAAGGTTTCAGGAAATCGACTGTTAATGCATTCAATTTCACATTAAGGCCGGACAATGACAGAACGATGATCCGAACTAAATTGAAATCTATTCTTGTCTGTATTATTGTATTAGTCGCAATTTTTTTCGTGTACCGACCTATTGCTAAAAATTGATTTGATACGTATTTATTTATAGAGTTTTTTTTTGAAAGCATGTACATTATCGAGTAATAAGTATGATATTTGTATTAATGTCGAATTTATAGATAACTTTTACATATAATTTATCGTTAATGATGAAAATTTGTTTTGTGTTGTGATTTTATCTTGTAATCCTGTGGATGAAATGTCGCTGTAATATTTCGTTGTTATCGGAAAATAACAAGCCTCATTAGTCGCACTTATTATCGGAAAATTTCGATGAAAATGCATTCAACTCGTACTCGTTACTGACGCATCAGCTTTATATAATAAAAATATATTATAATAATATTGAATACATGTATTTGTTATGAGTTAAATGGCTATAACTTCGATACTGTATGTAAATTCGTCATGTTTCCTTAAAATTAAATAAATTGAGCGATTTCGGATACGTATGCTATATTTCTCGATTTGAAACGATGCAAACATTTTTAATTTTCTCAATACTGAATTAAAAGACATTATGAGATTGCTGCGTTTACTTAAATTTTCATAAATCTGACTGTTAAATATCAACGAAATTATAGCCACCTTACAACAAAAATAATAAACCTACATACTCATACACCTTAAAATTAAAATTTTCACACAGACACCTGACAAGGAAACAACGCTTATCATCACCCACACAACATTTCCATCAGTCTAAACATATAATCGACGTTAATAGCGAACTAACACTATAACCCTAATGTGTTTTACATGTCGTAACTATGAAATGTGCGCTTCGACGATATGTCGAACATTAGACGCCAAACGCTCACATGGGCGTGGTTTGGATCGCCCAAGTATACCGTTTATACAATATTATATTATATGTAACAACATTACAATGTCGTAAAATTAAACGTGTCAATTACCGGAACGCGTGGATCCGTTAAACGGGCCGTTTAATATTCGAACGGGGCGTTATATTCGCGAATTTAGCGTCGATAGGCACTAATCTGGACCGCAACGGCTACGGGGGGATTACGATAATTTTTACAACGGCTTTTTATTATACACGTTCGGATCCTTTCGTGATATTCTCGAATATTCAAGGGTCCTTTGTTACTTTGCGGCGAAGGCGTTTTTTTCGCGCCTCGTGCGGAAGCCAAGAAAATCGTCCCGGTGGTTTTTTTTTCGTTTCGTAGAAATCGTCTTGAAATTCATTGTATTTTTCATGAACAAAGCGTCGGTGGTAAAAGAAAGTGGATTCATATGAAATTGGTTAATTTATTTTAGAAATTTCATTTATTCGAATGTATTCATCTCGCAAATGTTTCATGTGAAAAACAAATTCGGACTTCTTTATAAATTCTAACTTTATCGATGATTCCAAAAGTTTATCGTTTTCTTACTATTCATATTTTTCTAACATACGCGTATTCATAAACAACTCAAATTATATAAAAACTTTAAATTAACTTTCATATTTAAAACACTTTCATATTTCACAACTTTCCAATTGAGGCCATTAAGTTTGGATTTTCCGGTGTGCGCCTTACGTTCAGCAATTAACTGTCGGTTTCGGCGATTTTTCGGCTTGAATGAGGTTAAATCGTGCACGATTCAATTTAACTTTTCCATAAATATATGTTGCTTCTGCTTAAAGTCGGCTTTGGCTACGGATTGCTCGTGTATTCGCGTGGGTGCAATTTCCGAGTGGTGGAAATTTTCACGGATGGAAACCACTAACTTCGTTGAAGCCGTATGCAGCAAAACTCAACAGAGCGTTATCGGTTTGATTTCGTTCGATACGTATTGTTATAATATAGAATAAAGATATATCGATATGATGAATATTCGTATACGTAAGATAACAATATGAAATTGTATATTGTCTTTTTCGTCTTTTTATAAAGTGAAAAGGATTCTTTTTCGGATCATATTATATTACTTTTTGATATTTTCAAGGGATTTTGATTTATCTTAAAATTACACGTCGTCATAGAGTTTGAAAAAAAAAGTTATACTGTCGTCTGAAATTTTATTTCAATCATGCGACAGTCAATCGGAGTTGACGTACCAACTCTGATCGCTTCAAAAGCCTTTTTATTTTCGCTTTGACCGCAAAACCTCACAGGTTCACATTTATTTTTTCCATCAAAGAAGTAAAACTGGTGCCTTTTTTACAGCTCAGAATAGTGCCTTTTTTGGTTCTCCTTTTCACGACCTTTTCACAGAGGCATTATTTTGTGGGAACTTTCGTCACTTTTGTGACTTAAGAATGTTTCACGTCAACTCCGGTCTAGTTGTCATTCTTCTCACGTAGTATTATGAGTATTTACTTTCGACGATAAACTATTTTACGTGCTCGCATATACATAATATACCTATATTTAATCCGTATTTCTAAGAAATCACAGCCAACTCAAAATAAAAAAGATTGGTGTTCAAATATGAAAATCAAATCGAACCGGGAATATATGAGATTTTACATCGCACGAGCAAATGGAACTCCGTTCTCATCCAATTCGCTTCGATATCAGAAATTTCGATTAACTCCACAGTATCGTTCGTTGGAAATGCAAAGGCCTCTTATTCTCGGAGCGCGTTGAATATGCAGTGTCGGGAAATTGCATTCTGAGCACCGTTCAAACACTATCATCAAACACAATGCAATATTACTGGCATAAGTGGAACAAGCAAAGCGTGAAACGACTTAATGAACAAACACTAATTACATCCTGTAAATATCTTGGACGAGCGAGCATTACGTTGGGGATAATCGCTCGATTAAATTTCTACCAGAATTAGTCCTTTAATGCGCTTACGTAAAAAAGATCCGAGCGACGTGGTTCGACTAATTTATGTCGGTCTCTAATTTGCTTACAGAAAGGCGAGGCTTTTAATAGTAATTTGATAATGGTCGGTTGAATAGTGTTCAGCATGTTCAATATTTATATCAATTAATGGACGTCATTGACGCTAATTGAATGCGGTTTCAATACGCATTGAAATGCTCTCGTGTGTGCGTCGTTGTTTCTAGACAATTCATACCTATCTATATGTATTTTGAAATAGATTGTTAATTGGTTCGTATATTTTCTGAATTGGTTTAAAATGAAAATCTTCTATGTTGAGCATGAAATTCGTTTATAAAAAATCTATTTAATTCACTTAGAAAGGGTAATATTATAAAGAATTTATTGTTGTTAATTTTATTAAAAAAAAATGGGAGCTCGTTTTATGATACGCCTCTTCGTTTTTGCTATTCATGCTGCACAGATGTTTTTGATGTGATATTTCGCGAATTTCACATAGCGATGGTTGTAAAATTGAGACTATAAAAAGGCTTCGAGGGTGTTCTTTGTATTATGGAAAATAACGAGACAAAGCTACTCGAAACACTCGGGGGAACCTTCAGCACAATATAAATTGTGCCTTGCACAAAATAAATTGTTCCATCCCATTTATTTGTTCCAGAATAAACAGCGTAATGTAACAGCAAACATTACATCCTTATACGACCGTAATCCATATACAAATATAATACTTTTACTCGACTATTTGTTCAACATTTCAGCTTATGCTATATATGTAATGTGTTGATCGTGACGTAATACTGTCAAGTTTCGAATATTTTCGTGCGTAATTTCACAGGGAATTAACTCAGGATAATGTCAAAAATATTTTGAATAAAGTAATATTTATATTTTAGTTACCTATGATATCGTGTTTATTGCTATTGTCGCATATCGCACATGCCCTATGAAATGTGGCTTAGTCATGTTAATCCATTTTCCTTAGCGAGGCGAATATTTAATGGGTTGGGAATTATGAACACGTATGCTAATCGCTTAGACGTACTGTTATTAATTCGAAGTTTAAGCTCAAATTGTTGGAAATCAGAGAGTATCTGAAAATTTAATGTATCGTATGCATGCACGCATCTAAATTTATTTAGCGTTTGTTTTTAACCGTTAAACAGAAAATCCTTGTGCCTAAATAAATATGTGCTGAAACGGGGATATTTAATTAATTCGCTTTAGACAAACTCGGATAGAGTCCCGTAAACTAATAATTGACTTTGACGTTGGCTCGAGAATTGCCTTCCTGGCGGAACTTAGCCAAAGTTTAGGCGATGATGTAACGTACGAAAAGATTGCTGCGCCTTTCATGTTATTTTTGTACATTGTATTAGATGAAATTTTATATGAGACTTAACAGCAATCGTTTCATTGTGTGTTTGATAAATAGAATTCAGTTTTGATTGATAATTAAAATTTTCGCTTAATGATAATCGAGGAAAACTTTTAACCGGATTTCGGGGGCGCGAGTTAAATTTTAAGCGAAGGATTTGTTTTTCCGCTCACCATAAATTCATTTCAACCTTAAAATTCTCGAAACGAAAACAGAAATGGAAAAGCATTTGGTTATTTATATTATTTTCATGTTTTCACGAAGTGCTCGCTTTCGCTGTATTTTTTCAGTCGGTATTACTAAAAAAAAGTTATTTTTTCCAAAAAAAAAATCTGCCCGAACTGCTACTTTTCCCCCGTTTTTATTTCGTTTTGCTTTTGATTGATGCGCGAAAACCCTTTGAACATATTTCGCCACGAAAATATTCAAATTTATACCCTGGGAAACGATAAAAAAATATACGGCACATAAAAAAAAACATGAACGTTCAACAGATGTGTTTGAACGAGCGCAGTCGCTTCATTCCATTGTATGAAAGCCTTATTCGTCATTACTTGGAGTTGTATTTGAAATTTATGCACGACCGAGCCTTTTTTAAAAGGAATCAAGCATTCATTTTTCTAATATGCCATGAATGATATTCATTGTAAAAAGATAAATATTCAACATTCAATTTATTTTGAAAAAAAATCATGAAAATAATATATGTATGTGGATTCTAAAAACCAAGGGGCTTAAGTGAAAAACTCAATTCACTGAAGTATAGTACGAAATTTTTTCGCCAAATATGCCCATTCGTTTCGTTTCAAGAAATTTCGTAGTGCTTACTATGCCCTATGATTTCTAGAGTCTTTATACGTAGTATGCACTTAATAAATATTCAGGCTTTTCAAATTTTAACTCTACCATGAATTTAGATTGATTTAATCGTTCTAAGAAATTCTATACAAGTGAAACCTTATGAAACGGCTTTCTCGAAATCTATTCGTGCGCACTATATATAGAACCTTCCATACTTATTATGCATTAAATAAATATTCAAGCATTTAAATTTTTAATCTGTATCATGAATTTAGATCTATTTGAGCGAAACATTACGATACGGCTTTCTCTAAAAATTCGGTAGCGCGCACTATACCCTTTGACTTCCAGAGTTTCCATACGTATCAAACACTCAATAAACATTCAAGCATTTGAAATTTAAAAATGTATTATGAATTTTGATAAATTTCACTCTATTTTATGAATGAAACCTTACGATAAAACTCCACCTGAAGAATTCGATACGAAGTAAACTGTACGTAGATTTTACTATGGAGTTTCAGCAGCTCACCCTTACGTTCATGAACAATGAAACGGCAACAACGTAAAGCCCCGATCCCCGAATTTAGTCCCGATTTTGTGAGGGTGTTCGGCCCTAAAGCGACCCCTAAAATCGGGCCTCGGAGCTCACCGCAGGAGCTTTTCGAACGACCCTCGCAGGGCACAGGTGGACTTTACGCGTCAACCTCCTTTGAAAATCGTGACGCTTGACATTTCCCCTCATACAGATGGGGGATGTGAAAAGTTTTTTCTTCGCTCCTCTACTGTGCCCTTTCATCTTATGTGCTTTTATATACGTAGTCGAAGTCTATTATGAAACTCTGTTGTGTCGGGATGTTTTTATAATATGACTGGCTTCTGTGATCCGATGTTGCTTGAGATTTTTTGGGCTTTAAGCCGATTGTCAATCGTTTCGTAGTATTTATGATATGTAAAAAACGGATGAAATGCTATATCTTTATGTAAACATGATAAATTCGTTGCATGTGTAGGTTGTGCATATTATTTTCTATGGAAAATGTTTCACAGTGAAACATCAAAGATAAAAATCCGTTAGATTATCGAATGTGAAATGTATTGATCACTACAGATCTGCATATAATAATTCTGGAAAGTTTTAATGTAAAAGTAGGTCGTTAAGGAGTTTAAAAATAATATACATACATACATACATACATACATCATTATTTGCATAGATTCCAAATAGATATTATATTTAAAAAATGACATGATTTAATTGAAATCGGATGTATTATTGTTATGAAATATAATAATATTATATGAAATGAATTCTGTGAATTTAAGGAGTCTGGATATGTTTTGATTTTTTTCTGCGTTACGATATTGAGATTCGGATTGAAAAATTTGATATTGAAATTGAAGCCTTTGAGTTTTTTTTTTGCGTAGTACGTGTGTGAAATATACTTTTTGACTTCACATTAATAACGGATATTGTGTGGTAACAGTTTAATAAATAAACAAGTATAGGTGATTTCGATAATGCTTTCGTTAAAATTCAGGAAAAGTTTGCATTAAATATGTGGCTAGAAAAAGATAATTGCGAAGCGGGAAATAATCTGAAAAGGGCAAATGAAAAACATTGTTTTCTTTCAAGTAATCATTTTCATAAAGGTTAAAAGGTTGCGTGTAATTTTTATTATTATTTAAATTAAAATCCTGTCGGCAAACGAAGAAAAGAACTGATAATTTCGATATTTTTCTTCAAAATTTCAGCAACTTATTAAATGTGATAGTGACTTCTGCAAAAATATCTCACAATAAAAATTGAATTTACATTTTTACTACTGCTGTGTATGAATATGTGCACACGAAACTTTGAATATCCAGATTCGTTGAAATTTTCGTGCTCGTTTCATTTCGGCACATATAAAACCACACGCTAAAATTAAATTGGATTTCTGGAAAGACAGCGAGATGCTTTCACACGCGTTATACATCTCATAATTTAGTACAGTGGTCTACGAACTTTCGTCATATAGCGATAGTGTTGAAATTTTCAATTATCATAATTTACACGCGTTGGGGAAAATATAACTCTAGAAATTTTCATTAATAATGTACATTGAAAAGTCAATGATATAATTTTTCTAAAATCTTAAATTGAATACATAAATCATCATTATGATCAAATGAATGACGCTCATTCTTGAATATAAATTAATCATATGTTATATAAGCTTTGTATGAAATATATTCGATGGAAGTTAATACTGATACTTTTACTTTCAATTCACAAACTATGCGATACATTTGATCTTTCTGTTTCATGCCAACTTCTAGAAATTGATCCTTACAAGTATATACATATGTGTAAATGTCATATTTGTTGCTTCGTAGTTCGATGGCATTGTTGACGCCTGTTGCTTGGTCCTATTGATATTTCGTTCACATACTCGTAGCAAATATC
This sequence comes from Cheumatopsyche charites, assembly GCA_024721215.1. Classification (NCBI taxonomy): domain Eukaryota; kingdom Metazoa; phylum Arthropoda; class Insecta; order Trichoptera; family Hydropsychidae; genus Cheumatopsyche; species Cheumatopsyche charites. The sequence goes on from CM045578.1 coordinate 5,968,846, forward strand.
GAGTTTCTCAGAGTTAAAACAATACGGTCCGATTACGTTGTTTTCAGTTTTATATCCAGCTATTGTTAGTTTTGTTGTTACTGAAATAAATTCACGGTGTGAATATTTATTCAAATAGTTTTCTGTATGAATTTTGTGAATTTAATGAATTTTGCATTCATAATCAAATGATGGTGAACACACAAAAACCTCAGCAAACGTGGTTAACAAGTTACATATTGTAATTAAGTCGGCTTGGAAATGTTATCGTATAAAATGATTTTTTTTGTAAACGGTTCGGTTTAATTTTTCAAATTGCAAAAGTTCGTACATTCCATTAAAATTCGCACTACATTTTCATTTATTTAAAATACATTTTTCAACAAAAACGACCGAAAAAGCAATTTATTATTACTATGTTAAATTTTTGTAGCCATCAATATTCATCGTGTGTATAAAACGTAAAATTTATACCGCTAAACTTGAACCTTTAATTTTCAGGCGACTTAACTCATATTATACGCTGTGTGAAGGCTTTTCCGATCGTTAGACCTCAACTACGAAATTCATTAAAAACTCTTCGACAGAATTATTTAAAAGGAGTAGACCTACCCTTAGAGAGTATTTTTAAGCGAAGCGTATTTTTCAGAATATCAATATTGATAGAAAAAAGTGAAAATCGAAGTAGCTGAGAGAGTGTATCACCGAAACTGGAGAAATTTCTCATTTGCGACATTTCTTTGCGGCGCAAAAAGCTTTTCCCTTGTCTTTTTCCGTTACAAATTTAATATTTCACACAGTCTTACCTCTAACACCTGAAAAAGATCTTGGCTAGGGATACATGTTCAATATATTGACTGTCGCAACCTTCCACCTGATTTATAGACGCCACAAAAAGGCTAAAGTTCACAGAAACCTATCGTCAGTCTGCTTTTGAACATATCTAAAAATAAAACAATTTGAGTAACTTTCAAACAAGTTAGATCAGTTGAAGAAAATAATGAAAAATTAATGATAATTCATTTTCATATTTTGAAGTATGTACTATTATTCTGTTCATATGATTTTAAATAAATTTTATACATCGGATAAAAACACTCATATTATATATTATTTAAATGGAAAATTACGACGGCTGAAAAGGAAAACTAATGATATCATAGACGTATAATAAATTGGCTTAAGAACTAATTTGTACGAAGGCTCACGTCAAAATAGTTTCGGATCCCTGAGGCCTTTCGTTAACTATTAAATTTCTGATCTATCAAGGTCATTAATTTCACATCTGAAATAACAAAGATCTTACAAATTAGCAATCGCATTCTCCCTTTTCGAACAATCTGCATAATTTTAAGTCATATTAGCATACAATCTATGGTTGAAAATATATGAGTATAAGTGGTCTGATTTAATTTTTTATTGTATAAAAATCGCTTATGATCAAACAGACGTATGCATCGCATGAGTTTTATGTTTATGAGATGAACTTACATTAAATATAACATGTTGAGAATATTCGAGAACGCAATCTAACCGCTCGAATTAATTAATCCGTCGAACTTAAAATAGTTAGTAATAAAATATTGAGAAACTTCAAGTTGAATAATCAGAGAGTGCCTTTTGGCGTATATTCAAAATTCAAGTCGACCGTTTACATTTGCGAGAAAGAACATCGCATGAATAATGCGAGTGGCTTCAACGTTTAAATTACCGCAGTAACTAGATACGAGTAAATGTATGTACATATGTATGTAAGTAAGAGAACGAACACGCATATAATACAGTAAAAGTTCTCGAAAGGATACAGGATTACATACAAAATGTACATAAACACAGCCGAGTCGGTTGGAATTTCATAATAAATCAACTTCGAATAACCCACAATTATTTCATATATACTTGTACGTACAAGTTTTTTTTAAATAAATCAATATCGTCTAATAGAATGTTTAAGTTTATAAAATATTCATATAATCAATATATGAGGGTCATTTTATTACTGAGCAATACAATTTATAAAAAATATATGTATATGAAAACATTTTATCAAATGAAATTTTATTATATATTATATGAAATAGTATTTATTAAACTATTTACATTGTCGGGAAATTGTTTGGAAAATCATTTTTTCTGTGCTACGCCGTAGATACATACTTGTAGTTGCCATCATTTAAGACAATGACGATTTAGTTAAAAAAATGAGTAAGAAATTAGGGAAAATAGTTATAAAAATTCGAAAAAGTTTACAAACATTTGAAAAACTTTTTAAATAAGTTAACCTAAAAAACAGTATCAAGTTAAACTGTTTATTTGCAACTTTTCACAAAGTGGCATAGAAAAATAGATTGCCAACTACGTCTTATATCTGAAAATTAGTTTAAAAAATACTCTTTCGCATTAAAAAAATATTCGAAAATAATGTTTTTATATACATAAATTTTTCATAAATGATACTAAAAAAATGACTCTCTTAGGTATTTACATAATGAACCGAAACGAAGAAAAATGTTCGAACTTAAGCATTCAACACGTATCGTATATGCGGTATTAAAGTGTGCGTATCACCCAATTTTCCGGGGATGTAAATGAAAAACTCGGCCGATTACGAGGCCGAAGCCCGTAAAACGTCCCATACAAAGTGGCGTCGGGGAAAAACTCGTTAAGAACTTTTCCTCGTGCGAATTTTTCCGAAGAAACAGTTTTCCGCCGCACACACGACGACAAAGGCTCGGCTCCGTTTCGATGTTAATTAACCGCCTTTGTTCCCGGCTAGGAAAAAACTTCGATACGATAAAAATATCCCTTTATTTATTCATCCGCGTACTTTTCATTAATACGCAATGAGTCTACTTTTTCCGCAGTGAAATATTCATATATCGCATTCTCTAGAGAATAAAATGTATGAATTAAATTCTTTGTTTTGTTTTAGGAGATGCCTGCCATCCGTACGAGCCTTTCAAATGTCCTGGAGATGGAAATTGTATTTCTATACAATATCTATGCGATGGAGCACCAGACTGTATCGATGGATACGACGAGGATTCTAGACTTTGCACAGCCGGTAAGTGAATTGGAAAAAATATTCATGTATTACGTATGGTCTGAAAGTTTTTACGCGTTTTCATATACGGGATAAAAATGGCGAAATGGTTTCTGATAATACGTGACGATATGAATTTGCGTGACTCGTCATTTAATTTGTTTAAGTACGCAACATGTTATAATATGGGATACAGAAAAAAATACAATTATTTTACAATACATCGATTAATTAATTTATACCGTAAATATCATTTATGTCTAATTAATATTATTCGAATCATATGTATGTGTTTTTTGAGGTCAAAATAGTATTGAATTCTGAAATTAATGTGATTCTGATATGAAATGATTAATTTTCGACAAGATTATCATTAGGTATTTAATACATATTTTTTTTTATTTATAGGATTTAATGTGTTTTCTTATAAGTGCATTGAGAAATCTTAAATGTTTGAAGCTTCTTTAATTTAGTTTTAACTCCACATAATGGCCTCGTGTTGCGCATTAGCTATCTTATGTGTTTAATTTCAAAGTAATCGAGTTTCTTATCTTTGAAAGGATTATCTTAGCTAAGATCAGTTGGTCTTTTACATTACATTAAACGATGGTCCTAATCTGAATTAAAATCACGCGAAAGTTTTATAACTCTGGAGGTGCTCGAACTTGGTTTCAACTTCATAAAGTTGTCATTTTTTTATGTTTATGTAGATTGCGAATACAAGTCATATTATTTATACAAATATAGCACTATTTTACAATGTACATATTAGATGACTTTGTAGAAATTTGGAAAAACTTATTTTATAAATATATTTTGAACTAAATAAGTTAAAACAATATTCATATTATTGAACCATTTGAACGAAAACACTCCAAATTTTAACAGAAATTTTTATTTTATTCTATGTATTTCATTTTGACAATACAAAAAATCGAAGTAAAGCAAACACTCCGTATATTTTCGTATAATTTGTATTAGCAACGAAATATATTTCCAATGACGACCATATTGACACGTGGCGAACGAAAAAGGTCACCGGCGGGAATCGTCGAATGTCAAAAGCTTTTCCACGAATTTTCCCGCCACTTTTCCGCAAATGTCTCCATCGAAGAGACCATCGACGGTTCGGATGTCACATTCGGACACGAGGGCGTATAATAAAATAGAATAATAAAATTGCGACGCCGTCCTACGGGTTTTTCCTCTAGAATTATAAAGCCTCTGCAGTGGCTCTTAATATCCGCCCAGACGACTCCATTAACACCTGGCTAATGGTGTTTTTTCAACCGCCCACCATACTGGGGGGAGTTGGGCGGAAAATGGGTGTTAGACGAAGAGTAGGTGGAAAATTCCATGAGCTTACGAGTTCGGATAAGCCCCAGTGTCTTGGTTTTTCTTCGTGCCCAGGGGCGCTTCGGTTGCTTTCGACTTAAGGAGATTGTGTTTTTTTTTTCGATTTGAGAATAGTGTTTGTTATTTCTGGTTATATTTCGATGCGGTTGATCTTCGGTTAAAAATAAAAGATTGGAGGATGTTTTGCAAATCTTTGCGAAAGGAAAACTTGCTTGCTTTGATTTGCAGGGTAAAAATAACAGATTTTCTTTCGTTCAATCTGGGATGAAACTTTTGTCTGTTTTTAAAGTAGAATATTTAAAAAAAATAAACAAACTATTCGTTAGTTCTTATCTATTCATTTCATTACACATTTTCCAAATATAAATTTCGATTAATAGTTTTGATTTTTTTTTTGTAAAATAAAGATTTTTGTCAAATTATATCTTGACTATTTCCGCCTCTGGAAAATGTCCCAGTGTCCTTCCATTTAGTGTTGATAAAGTGAAAACATAAAGAAAATGTTAGTCATCATTTCGGTCATTTTCTTGTACCAGTTTCGGCAAACAAAGAAAAAGTACTTTCACGTTATTTATTACATTTGAAAATTCGTCTCGTCTTATCTCATTTATTTCAAAAATAAAACTCATTTATTTTTTATTTTAGCCGATGTTCATATGTTATTATATTTTTAGTGATTTAAAAAAATAAACATTTTCATTTGTTTTTATCTTATAAAATAAGAGAAATGAAAAATGTAATGACAGTATTTAATCGCATTAAGGTATGTTTTTTTAGAATTATAACTGCTTATTTATTCTATAAATTCAACGTTTATTATACAGAATTGCAAAAATTTAATATTTACATTGATACGCGAACATGGAAACGCTTTCGACCGAAAACTTTTCGAAAGCTTAAAATTAAAGCGGTGAATATAATCAAACGTATAAATAAGCTAACTCGGACGGCTGAACTCGATAAATAAACGATTACCTCACTTAGAAACGGTTCTATTACTCGAATTTACGTTCGGATTCGTTTTTATTATTTTTGAATATATAATGTTCGGATGAAAAATATTTTCCGAGCCCGAAGATAAAAATTAACTCCGATCCGAAACGTTCAATTACACAGCGCAAAAACGTATCCGAAACAATGTAGTTTTAACATCAAAGCGCTTAACGAGATTGTATCATTCTATAAATAAAGCGTACCGAGTAAGCGAACACAGTAAGGGCGTTGAATTTCACCAAATTTATTACAATACATAATTAACGCTAACTGAATTTCGCTCGTCGGCAAAGCGAGGCTAACTTCGGGGTTAAGATGCCTCTGATAAATCGACTTTCGTGTTACACGAACTAATGCTTCGGTGTTCAAACCCGATATCTTCCAAGAAGAATCTAATTATTGATAAGCGAACGGACCGCAGTGAACGGCCTAATTAAGGTCGCAATTAGCGCCTCGCGTTCGATACAATGGAAAACAGGATGACGTTTATTATTCAATTTTGGCTAAAATATGTATCGGATATATATTTTTTGACGAAAATTATATTATTTTTAGGGAAAAACAAACGAAACGCGATGATTAGCCGAGCGTAACGACCCTCGTAATTCGGTTTCGGTGTTTGTTCGGTTTTCATTCGACGGAAAAATACATCGGAGCGATGCATAAATAACGAATGATATTTTTAATAACGGGATGGACTCTGGAAATATCATCGATTTTTAGCTTTTCTCGTTAAATATTTCAAAATCGTGCCGCTTTTGTGCGGAAGAGTAGATATTTTTAATTAGTGTATTTTTTTTTTCGAGTTATTCTTGCTGAAGTTCATTTGATATGTATACGGTTCCTTTACGTTTTGGCTTTATAATTTATGTGCGTAATACGTGTGCTGTGTGTTGATTCAGTGTGCTTATGTTGCATATGTTAAAATCGCGTAAGTGAATCTAATTGAAATTTTCTTTGATAAACTCAAAGATAATACGGAAGTACTATACATTTCGAGATTCAAATGGAATATTTTATGAGTTCAATTTCAAGGATAACGGTGTTCTTTCAAATAGATAATATGATTTATTCTTTATCCTATTATACATATTTACATATGTACATATATATGTTTATCTAATATTTTTATTAAATTCTCAATTGATAAAAATAGATCACAGTAAATGCAATCATATAAAGATAGACATGTTTTAATATGTTAATTCGAAATTGCGTTCTTTGAAGATGAACCTTTGATGTGGCCTTTTCGAAAGCTCATAGTGAAACTCCCAACAGGGTCGACTCATTAAAAGAGGAAAACATCCATAACGAATGTCTTAATTGGGCTAGGTTTAAAAAAAATAAAATTACTGGCTGTGTTGGACAGTGAAATGTAGGGTTCGCGATTTGAAAATGGTTTCACTAGAAGAGCACTCCCGTGAGCTGCTTGTAAAATACCGCGAAAAATTAATAGCTCACCCTAATAAATTGGTGAAAGATATTATTGATTCATGTGATCAATAATATTTCTTATGAAGTTAAAAACATTGTGTGTGAATGTGTTGACGCGTGCATGAGGCGGAGGTATGAGTGACATAATACCAACTGCACACATGCGCTAGTGTGTGTGCGTTATATTATGTAAATATAATATAAGTTTACTCATTCGTTCGGTAGGTTAGTGGTCCTTCGAGACCAAGTACTACCATTAAAAAAAAAAAAAAAATTATTAGTAACTATATACGTTTTGGCTTTATAATTTATGTGCGTAATACGTGTGCTGTGTGTTGATTCAGTGTGCTTATGTTGCATATGTTAAAATCGCGTAAGTGAATCTAATTGAAATTTTCTTTGATAAACTCAAAGATAATACGGAAGTACTATACATTTCGAGATTCAAATGGAATATTTTATGAGTTCAATTTCAAGGATAACGGTGTTCTTTCAAATAGATAATATGATTTATTCTTTATCCTATTATACATATTTACATATGTACATATATATGTTTATCTAATATTTTTATTAAATTCTCAATTGATAAAAATAGATCACAGTAAATGCAATCATATAAAGATAGACATGTTTTAATATGTTAATTCGAAATTGCGTTCTTTGAAGATGAACCTTTGATGTGGCCTTTTCGAAAGCTCATAGTGAAACTCCCAACAGGGTCGACTCATTAAAAGAGGAAAACATCCATAACGAATGTCTTAATTGGGCTAGGTTTAAAAAAAATAAAATTACTGGCTGTGTTGGACAGTGAAATGTAGGGTATTTAAATGGTATGTAATTCTTAACGAGTGTGTTAGGTATAACTTAATTTGTACGTTGAGTGAGGTTTGGTTCGGTGTTTGTCATTATTTAAATATTAGATTCTTAAAAACGTCAGTGCAAAGGAAAGCACGAATAAAAGAGTTTAAGTAAATATTAAGGAAAAATTTACCCATAGATTAAATAAAATTTTCTTCAAAAAGTTATGTGTGATTTGAAAAAGAATAACAATACAATCAATATTTTGTTGAAGTACAAGTGTCTTTGAATTTTGTGAATGCAAAGTTCTCGCAGTGGCTATTCAAATTTTCGAGCTTGAAATTGAATAAACATTGAAATTTTCTCCAAATTAATTTATTTGAATAAAACAGTTTAATTTCTTTGTATAATATAAATGCAAATTTGTGTATGTTAATCTATTTTTATCGTTTAGAAACCATTCTATTTTTTCGTAAAGGTTTTTCATCCGAATTTTCCTTGCGTTTCCCCAAATTAAGTAGAAAAAAAAATGGTACCTTCGATAAAACTTTTTCGATTTAGGACGATTTAAAAAAAACTTGTTAGGTAGGTACATTAGTTTTCCCGAGAGAAATAAACAAGTGTCACTATCAATGTTTTCAACGGATATCCATTATGTGAACATTTAAATTCCCACGAAAAACAGTAATAAAAACTCGAATCGAAATGGAGATACACATAAAAACAATTTGAATTTACTTTACTTCATCATGATAAATATTTCGTGCGATATATTTTCGATTTACGTTTTTGAAAACCGTCTACTCTCAAATATAGCCGTTGATTAAAGCTGCCATCGGAAGCGAAATGGTTTTATTTTATTTTCGCTACTTCATTTTGTATTTTTATCATTTTTTTGCACCTACCTGAAGCTGGGAGCTAGCATAATTTGCAAAGCTTTCATGTTGGGTAAATATTTGAACTCGACCAAAAAAGCGCTCTAAAATTTTCTACGTTGTAGGTGTGAAATATTAATTCAATGTATATTTTTAAATTACGTGAATGCGGAAGATGAAAGAATAAATACACTAACACATTTTCAAAAAATTTGCAAAATTTCGTTGCAAATCAATATTGAATCATTAAATGCTAATTTTATTTTTGTTTCTTCTGAATATTTACAATATATTTCGATCGATTTAATCATTTTTTTAATAATAAAACATCACATCGGATTCTGTTCTCTATAATAATTTTGATTTTAACTACATTTCGATGTATTATTTTCATTGAAATGTGTCTATCTGTATTCCAGTTGAATGCAAAGTTATTCGTTTTCATCTATCGTCATCACAAATGAATGGATATTGTACGATATGCGTTTCAAGCACAATCAATTAAATTCAGTCATATGCAAAATTAGCAATACACGTGTTTCCAGACTAGATTCAAATCATACGATGAATCGAAATAACATAATTTGAACAAACATTTGAATATGAAATTAAGCAATTTGATTTTGAACATGTCCCATTGTATAATAGATTTATATTATAAATTAAACTAACAAGATAATAGATACATTCAAAGCACTTTTGTGATTTTTTTTCTGGAAAGAATAAATTTACTTTTATGAAAGGAAATCGAAAATATTTTTCCATGATAAATTTGAGAAATTTTAATGCAAAAAAATAAAATATAATGGGATCTCAAACATATGGCGTACAAAGCTTTTGTTAGCGTAATGACTAGCGATATATCCAAGAGAAACTGAAATATATAATATTACACATACACATAGACTTACTCAACCAAGATCTTTTATCATCATCCATTTCGGCTCTAGGATTATGAATAGTCGGCCATCAGGTGGCACCGAGACAAAGCATTCTTCCACCGATGAAAAACTGCTGAAAGGATGTAGTGAAGTAGAAAAAATGGACCTTCGGAAAATAAATCTTTCCAAACGCCTAAAAAAGTCCATTCATATGCTCGTATTTTTGGACTGATACTCGAGATGAGAAAATATACGATTTTTTTGCTCGTGTTTTTTCGTCTGTGAAACCGCAAGTTGAAGGGCTAGAGCTTTAGCCACAAAGGAAATGGAAATTTTCTAATGCGAAAATAATATTGAAGTAATCTTTAGCCTCACAAAGCTAGATAAATATTAGCACAAGCACACCGCCAAACATTGAAATGTATTATGTATATATGTGAATATATTGCATTTTCGGTTTTCCCTTCAGCAAAAGCACAATTTTCGTAGTTACCACGTTAATTGGATTTTCCGTATATAAACCAGAAATTAATTTTATAATGTAAAACAGTACTGTGAAAATTTCGGTCAGTGTTTTCCCATTCAAATATACAACATAGTTTTAAACTACATAAATAAAAGTTATTAAGTTTTTATCCAAAAAACTAAACTATGAATCCTGCAAACGTTATTTATAATTAGTTTTGTCAGGTTTTAGTCGCGTATTGTAAAATAACTTATAAAAATGGGCGTCGTAAAACTACATTTTAATTTTGGGAAATTCTCGCTGTACGAAGAAAAGATTTTTTACATTTTTTTATACTGCACAATTAATAAACTTCAAGATTCATGCATGATTTCATACGAAACTTTGTACTTGGATATTCTGCATACGAAATGTTTTCGTAAAGTTGTGATTGCTCTGTCAAAGTTTTTCTACGCGAGAGCTGTACTGAACTGAAATATCCTTTTATGAAATAATGAAAATTTTCCTCTATTCTCATATTCATATTGTGTACCTGAAATGCATTCCGCTATGAAATCTTTTGAAACTTGAACTCTCTCTATTTACATTTCACGTGGAGACTAATAAGATAAAATCTGATAGATACATATACGAGAAACTTATTTTCATTCTGTACAAAATTGAAACCGGAAAATTTGAATATTTTTCTTTGTAGTAATCGAATGAACTGCAGCCATAGGCACACGGTGGTTGGGTAAAATATGCCTCCGGACTAAAATACGGGAAAAATATTCAACGAAATTACTTCGAGCCGGGATTTTCCAGTATTTTCCTGTGTTTTTGAATAAAATTCGCATTTAACTTAAGTGTGCGAACACTTTAACTCGCACTCAAGACACAAACGTTTTTACCTTGTGTTTTTATTCTCTTTTTTGCCTTTGTGAAAATCAAACACTCTTCACTCTCTTTGCCTGAAAGAAAACAAATGAATATAATAAGACATAACTATTACACCTATGCAAATTTTGGAATTATTATTCCAATACTAATATATTATAGTATTCAATTTTTAAACATTTAAACAATTTCGATTATGTTATTTAAGAAATACATTATTTTCAGCTAAGAGACCGCCAGTTGAGGAAACAGCATCTTTTCTACAATCTTTACTGGCATCGCACGGACCTAACTACTTAGAAAAACTTTTCGGCAGCAAAGCGAGAGATGCTCTTACACCTCTGGGTGGCGTCGAAAAGGTCGCCATTGCACTTTCAGGTAATAATAAAATAATATTATGATTCAACATTCATCATTAAATTCCAATTACATGATGATTTTGATATTACAAAATGTATCCACTAAAATCTATCAAAAACGACAGATCGATTAGTGTTTCACAGGTCTATTTGACTTTAGAGATTTTTAAAAGTTAAAATTCTTTTTTAGATATTTCTCATATGAATCTACTCAGTCAGAAGTCATTAGAAATTTAAATCTATCATTGACTAGGACTAATTAGATACCCAGACCCTTAAATCTATAGATCTATGCAGTATTCTAGAAATCCGTTCGACGTCACAATCAAATTTGTATTTTCTTTAATATCCATAATATGTTTCTTTAGAGACCTCTCGAAGGCTGAAAGCTTTCTTAAACATTCTTCCAATAAAATCATTAAATATTCGATTGACTTCACAACTTTCACATGCTCATGAAATGTAAAAAAAAAAATATAACCAAACGCATTCAAAAATAATAGAGGAATTCGTACCTACCCAATGTGCAGAGATCTCTTAATATTCAAATGCCTCCTTATAAACCTTCATAGATATTTCATAGATGTTTCATAGAGTTTCATAAGCATACGAAAACCGAAAATAACGACATTTTGACACATGCAGAGTCACAGACGATAGAGGACTTCGGCGCCGCGCTGCACCTGATGCGCTCCGACCTGGAGCACCTTCGCTCCGTGTTCATGGCCGTGGAGAACGGGGACCTGGGCATGCTGAAGTCCTTGGGCATCAAGGACTCGGAGCTCGGCGACGTCAAGTTCTTCCTCGAGAAGCTGGTCAACACGGGCTTCCTCGACTGAATAGCGCCCGAGCCTGCTTCTCAATTCTACGTTCACCCCCTGCCCAGAGCGCCCATCAACCCAGGATTCTACAGCTACCTTCCCTACGACTCTTACAACTATTGAGAGCAAAATTGTCACGATACGAACATGTGTATTCATCACCCTCAGTCATTCCCCTAGTCATTGTTTCTCGAGCGTTTCGCCCGTTGTCTTTCTCTCTAGTCCCGTTCATTGTTTCCGTTCTGTCGTGGAAACGCGCACATCGAGTTCTATACGCATATGTAGTTGGAAATAGTATGTTGTATCATCGTTTTTACGATCGGTTCTTTTTTTTATCGTTTTGTCTATTGTGTGTTCCGCTCTCGAGGGTTTTTCTTTTCAAATTCGAGCCTAGTAGGTTTGCAATGTCAATTAGATCAGGTCACCACTCGATACACGCGTACTTGCTTGTAATAAACACATATCAGAGTTTTGTAATGTAACTTAGTATCGTGATGTAATTTATGTTTATTGAATAAAATTTATTAGAGCAAAGAAATTGAATAACCCTTTGAACACTCGTTTGAATGCAAATAATGTCATATTTAAAGCAGAAAAAGAGACTTTTATCTTGAATTTGAAATTAAAATTGATATTATTTTGATTTATTATTGACAATGTATCGAAGTTAAATATGCTATTTATTTGCATTCAATATTATCTAATTATAAACAAAAGTACCTTTCTGAAATCAATCAAATTTCAAATTTTATAACATGAATATATCCATTCATTTAAATGAATGGTATTTTGATTTTATTAAAGTTATCGTTTAGACAATACAGAAAAACTTCATTTCGAATGTGTCATCGTACTTTTGCCTTCTATTTTTCCTCGATAATATGGAAAGACTGGCAATTTAACTATTCGAAATAAAGTTGATTAGCTGAATTGTCAAATCTTTTGTCACCAAACGTTGTTTAGATCGATTACATCTGAAAGATGTTGGAAGAAAATGATGAGAAGATTTATATACCTAGAAATATTGAAATTGAAAAAAGTTTACAATTATGGTAAACATTTTGTTATTAATATTTTACAAGACCGACTTGAACTTTTAGCATAATATGTTTGGATTTAAAAAGCGAAACTATTTTTAATAACTGTTTATATTTGGATTACATATTACATTGGTATTTTTTTCGTATATTTTGCGTTTTCAAAATCGACAATCTCTCTCTGAAGGGTATATTATATCATTATTGAAACAGATACCTATCATAGCCTTTGTAGAACAGTCGCAGTATACAGGGTCAGTTTTTGTTTATAGCTTATCTAGTGGTTTTTCTTTCATGAATAATATTTTATTATTTAGTAGGAAAATTTTCGAAAAGAAATAATTTTTAGGTGTAGTTAGAGAAGGATTTGGTGACGAATCGATACTTAAAAATATCAATTGAAAGCGTTTTCTATAGATATCATTACTTTAATCCTTCTGAATTGTATTTTTACTCATGCAACTTTCATCCACATTAAACATTGTTTTTTTTTATTTAATAATATTTTTAATCCATTTATTTCATGTAGAAGCAGGATTCGGACAAAATTTAAATGATGAAATAAATTTCTTTCTTATATTTAAGATTATATATAGTGAAAAAACTTTTCATGTTTTATTATACCACATGTAATTTCGATTTAAGGAAAAAAAAATTAGAAACTAAATTGACCACAATTTATTAGTTGAAAAACTCTTTGCCTATTTAGGGTAGAAGGAATTTCTTCTTTAGTTTTTCGTTAACTAATATCTGTAAATAGGTTTTAGAAATTATATCATTCTCGTACAAATGTACACGTATTTTAATCATCACACTGATTATCTCTAAATAAAGGAAAAAAAACGGCCGATCGATGTATTTATAGGTGTTTCATTTAACAAAAGTGTGTTTACGTCTTGTAAAAATTTTGAATATTTCACGCAATATTTTTTACACCTGTAAGATAAATACCATTGATTGATCATTGATTTCATTTTCATTCCATGTCAATGAAACAATTGATCAGAATTAAATTTTTGCATGCCCTAAATGTTGTGCAATATTTTATAGAAATGTTAAATATGAAAAAAAAATCCAACACGATAATGTAATGATTATCAAAGAGTTATTGTACCTTTCATTAGTGAATTAGAGATTTAATTGAACTCTAAATTAATACAGATGGTAATCGTGAACAAATTAAATAACGCCGTGGAGATGAAACGACTTATAATTGCATGATAATTGTGAGAAATGTGAGTGATTGTGGTGATATATGAAATTATCGACCCCCCTCAGGACAAAATTGTATTTTGACAACTTATCATCACCGTCACCAATTTTTGACATGTATTTTACACCAACATAAGTGAAAAAATGTATGACGAATTGAAAAAAATGTGTATATGTAATACGGATTTGCGAGATGAGGACGTTTGTCGAAGTGTTTCGACCAAATCGATGAAAATTTATCGAAAAAGACAGTATTTTTTGAATCTTTAAATGTTTTAGCATAACTTTAGTAAGTTTTTAGAGAAAGAAATCTGATATTTCATTGAAAAAAATCACATAAATTATTATACAGTACGTATCCATAGTTTCTGATGGTTTAATCAAATTACTTAAAGTAAGTGAATAAAAACTGGTTCCATTTTTGTTATTCCTTTCTCTGTTCAATGTTTGTTGATATTAAATGCATTTTAATTAAAATAATGGAGCAACTTAAATATACATACATATCATAAGGTAAATGGTGATGGTATATGAAAAACATATCGTTTTCAAAATAGTGAAAAATCGTCCATTTAATACATATCTTTGAAAAATATATAATGCAAATTTATTTATAAATTTGTAAATGGAACCAATTTAGTTTGTCAATTTTAAAAAATATATACATAAACGTCATTTCACTTAATTATTCTTTACAGGGCCAAAAGAATATTTACTTGAAATGGCTTATTATTGAACAATCTATTTACGATGTTCGTTGATTTTGGAAATACGTAAAATAACACAAAGGCAATTATCTGATACTGACACAACTTACATCTTAAGCGCAATAATTGCCATTTGTAATATATTTTACAAATTCGTTACAATCGTTGTTTTATTCAAGATGGTGTTATATTGGATTTATTTGTGAAGTATATTTCAAATCTTCAAAATAAATGTTGTACTTTTGATGAATGTATATGAAACTATTGTTATTTGGCTTCAATTTCAACGAAAAATATTACTTTGGAATAGCTCTTACATACAATCCCCAAATCAAAAACATATCACTTTCATATAAATAAGTTAGAGTAAGTATTAAATGCATATGAAATATTTTATGTATGTTCATATTAATGCATGCATATATTATTATACAATATAGGTATATATATGTAAAATGATATACATGGCCACAGCTAAAAATAATACATATCACATTTAAATTAAATAATTATATTTGAGATAAATATTTAAACTAACAATAAGATAATTATATGAACGTAAATAAATTTGTCACATATCATTTTGTTTAAACCAAAGAAAAGCAAATTGTGATTGATCAAGTGTATTGTAGTATAAATTACAAATTTATATCTGTTAGGTTGCTCATATATTTATGAAAAGCTTTTTCTTACCTTTGCACTTATAATTAGTATTTTTATTTATGGAAATGTGATTTCAATGCCAAAAACATACATATCAAGTTAAACTATTTTGATTATTTTTTTAACAATATCTCTGTCATTTATATCATGAATAGTATTTTTAACGAAAAAATGTATTTTAACAAAAATGAAAAAAAAAACAGAACAGAACCATAATATCTAATATTATGTACGACATGAAGAACTATATTTAATAAATGAATTGTAAAAGTATTTTGGATTTTTTATTAATAACATTAGAGTTTCCATCCATTAATTAATATGAATCATAATGTATTATTGATGTACATATATTTATTAATATAAAACTAAGTTTGAGCTGGATTTTTCGTCATCTGTCTATGGTGTGAATAAATTTTCTGAAATCTCCAAGATTGAATATTCATTTTCGCAGATCTTGAATCTCGAATAATTCACATCGAAAATGTCAAAGAAAATTAAAACCTATCGGTGTGCGAAATTTCTCTAAAAATAATTATAAAATTGTTATATTTATGTTTTGATTTGAAATATGTATATTTTTTTCTTTAAAAAACCTTAAAATTATTTGATAGTAAAGTAGTTTTTTTTTCACATCATATTGGTATATTGTTTAAATTCAGAACAGTGAAGGCTTTCCATAAGTTCCAATAAATAAAATAGTTTTTGTCAACTTTTCCACAATCATGTATACAAATGGTTTATTCATTTTAATTTTATCTGGTGTTATTCGATCAATTAATATTCCAGCTAAAAACGATTTAAAGTAATTATCGAAAAATAATTAATCGATTTGAAAATTTTGAAAAATTATATATGTATGTACTAGTAACTGCTGCAGCTTCTGTTCCTTCTTCGGTCACTTCAATCATAGCTTTATGACATACTTTAGATAATACCAAGCTTCTTTTCGGAGATATTACACTGAAATTTGCTGAAGCGGGGTCAAAAGCTTTGTTCATTCCCATCTAAAATGAATTTCTTACATGTATAGTGTGAAGAAACGTGTTAAAAATCATTGATATTTTGGTGGTTCGGACTGTTTTTAAAATGTCTTTCATTTGAAGGTCGGAGCTCATTTTAAAGCGAGGCATTTGAAGTTCTATTGGATCTAAATTTTTCATTGGATTTTCTTCCATATCTTCGTATAATTTTCGTATCGAAGTTTTACTCAATCTGTTTAATAGTTCATCTAAAGATATTTTACCGAATGGAACTACGGCATACATCGAATATCTGGGCTTCTAAAAATTGACAATATTTCTTTTCATACACGGCTGAATATGTATTATTCAAATTAATTTTAATATATAATTTATTTACATAGTCTCTCTTTCGTTCTCCAACGCACTGTGGCAAAACATCATAAAAATCGTAGCAATCAACCTGAAATATTAATTTTAAAGTTAAATTTATGGCATATTGAATTTTTATGCATCGAAATGATTTACTTCTCCGTATGGAATTTCCACAATATCACTATCTAGAGATGAAAAATATTTATTCGAAAATGGTCCGAGTTCCATCATCATATTGACTTTTCCTATTTCTCTATCTTCATTGTCGAGAAAAGGTTCTTGACTAGTGTGGCTTTTGTCGAAGGGAATAGTCCATTTTCCATTAAAATATATAGTGTTCGACAGAATCACTAATGCATTCATTAAATCAGCTGAAAAATCGAAATCAAATATTGATAACTTTATGAAAAATCAACAAATAAACGATAAAATTATTGATTTGTCAATTCACGTACATTCTTTGAATGCATTTGTTATTTTTCCATGTGTAGCCTTTTCAATGATTTTGTTCATTTGACCCAAAGTCAATTTATTTTCGAAGTCTACTGAAGTGATGTTGGATTTATACAATGTTTTTGCCAAATTAAGGTAGTCATCTGCTAGCTGTGAAAATAAAATTGTACAATGTTATTATAACAATATTGAAATACAATCATAGTTCCGAAAAACGAGTCACATTTTAGTATCATCATTTTTTTAATCATTCGTACATTGCAATTTTGAATATTTTATTTTTCGACAAATTATGACCTTTTATAATTCGGAAAATTTGAAGGTTTTGTTTGGTCTATTTGGAGCTCGACATATGAAACGGTCAATTAGATATTGAGAATGAAATAATTATAGGATTTTCCGCAGTAAATTGAACAATAAAACTGAAAATCAATGCTATTCGTTAAATTTCACAAACATAAATAAGCGGAATATTGACTTCACTCTAGATTATTTTTTTCAATAATAAATAAAACATGTTCTATACAATATAAAAGTTCACCTGGATGTCCTTTGCTGTGAAAACATCGTTATTCATTTCTAATTGAATCATTTTGTCAGGAGTCGATAAGGCATCATCTATAGTTTTATAAGATTTCCTCATAGAATCTTTATCTGTATGTCTCAAAACTGATACCATTTCCGATAAAGTTTCACCAGCAGCTCCTTCAGACAATAGAGTCAATAAACTCCACACCGAGAAAGGGCTGATGACCAAATTTTTTTCTCCAGAATCTTTTATTGCTTGCTGTAAAAATATGTTTTGTCATAAGATCGTTTATTTTTGTTCACATTATTTTAATATTTACTATCAATAATTGCATTGAAAATTGATCGATTCCTTCTGTGAGTTTGTAGAGATCATCGGTTTTCGGTCCAAATGGAACATTTTTGATCGGAGTTCTAGGTTTTGTTTTTATCTGAGCAACACCAATGCTGACAAAGCACAATATAACAGTAGAATAGATTACTGAAATTGAATATTATATAATGATAATATCTTTTCGAGTTTCAAACTAAATTAACATGATAAAGTTTAAAATATACAGTCAATAAATTCACAAATTCTTTCAATTTATAATAATGTTGATAAATATCGAAATTTTGACATTCTATTAATACTTTCAGTACAAAAAACTCGTTAATCTGGTTAGATATCATTAGGTCACAAATTTTCGACAAACGATAAATAAAAATATATTCATTTACATGAATAATACAAAAAAAAACTAAATATATTCACATAATATACATAGGTATATGTATAAATTCAAATAGTTTGCGTCATAATCTTTTCAGCGAGACTCGGATCAGTGTACAGTTGTGGCTGGGATTCCCAATTGGCTTAAATTGCCATAAAATTTAAATTCTGTACAACACGTGAAGTAAATACGAAATTGTGTTACACACACATTTCAACTTTAATTATCAGCAAATGAAAATTTTTATATCCAGTTTTTACACTAATCAAAAGCGAATCAAAGTAGCTATGGGAATGATAATTTATTATAATGGGTGTATTATAATTATTTCGAAAGAAAAATTTTGATTAACTACCTAACACTTGTATTAGATTTACAGTTATTATAAGAAAATAAGATTTTACATCAGAAATATCGTTTACAAACCTGTCTTGATCATGTTGAGTTCGTGCGAGTTCAACTATAACAAATGCTATTCGTTTGTACTGATTCACAACACAAAATGAAAATGAATTTTTCTATTGAAAAAAGTTTAGAAAAACTTATCGCGTTTTATTACTATACATGTCAGAATCACAATTTTGTTAGAGTTCTATAATCGAACAACACGTCTTTATTCTTCTATGGTAAACCTGCGACTGTTTGTTGCGAAACAACATTTTCGACGATGATGCGATAATGAGGTGCTGCAGCCTCGACTAAACTCGTTTGTATGAATTCTGTGTGTCTTGTTTCTGTGTTTATTTTTTCAAAATGTACATTTTAGTTTTGCTGCTTGAAAAGCTGTATAACAACTTTATTTAAATAAATTAAATCAATTACATTTTTTATTTTTGTATTAAACATTCACAGTGTAGGTATAATTATTCCTATTATCATTTGTTGTGGGTATTTTGAATTCGAAATTTCGGCGGTTTGAATTCTAAGCAAGTGATGGTGTTTTGTAAGTTCCACATAAAAGAATCATGTCGGATTTCTTATCATAAATGAAGTAAAGGAACGGTTTATTCATCGATATTTTAGGTAAAAAGTTAGAACGATAAAAATCGTGATATTCTGAAAAAAAATCGGCACATAATTATTATACTCATATATGTATGTATATATAAAAAAAAAAACAAAAGTGTACCAATTTCAGTAGCATGTACTCCTTCTTCGTTTACTTCTATAACCGCCTTGTGAATGACACGCGATAAATAAAGCTTTCCATCGCTGCTGATACCAGATAAATCACTATAGTTAGGATCGAAAACATCATTTATTCCCATCTGTAATTAGTTTTGAAAATAAGTATTGAACCTTTATCACACTATGGTGAACAAGCAAAATTCGATTCAATAATAAATATAGCATATTGGTAATATAATATTATCGAATTGGTCGGAATCTATAGAAACTACTGACATTATTTAACACTCCGTTAAGTGTAAAATCTGTTTCGATTTCGAATCGTGGCAGATAAACATCAACTTCTCCATCATAATCTTGAGCAGCTGCTTCTAATGCCTCCATTATTTTCTTCATTTCTAATTTTGTGAACTTTTTGAAAGTTTCCATCAATGATATGCGATAGTGTGGTAACATCACGATCATAGACAACCATTTTTCCTTTAAAATAAAAAATGTATATGAATATACATATATATGTATTTAATGAAATTTAAAGTATATATGTACATATGTATATATAATATATGCACATATTTTACTGGCAGTCAAGTATCGTTCAAATACATATTTTGATTATTTGCTTAGATCGGTAATCCACCGCATAAATTCGAGGTTTCTGCGGTTTATTGGATATGTTATGAGCATTCTGTTTAGTCAATTGTTAGAATAGTAATTCACAAAAAATAGTCAATTTTTAATTACCTAAAAATTTGAATCAAATTTCCTCAATAACATCTCATTTTGAATTGTTGAAAATCAACTGCAATATACACACAATAATACGATAGAAATTACCTTTCCAAAGGGAAGTTCAAT
Organism: Cheumatopsyche charites; assembly: GCA_024721215.1. Taxonomy (NCBI): domain Eukaryota; kingdom Metazoa; phylum Arthropoda; class Insecta; order Trichoptera; family Hydropsychidae; genus Cheumatopsyche; species Cheumatopsyche charites. The sequence goes on from CM045578.1 coordinate 5,989,366, forward strand.
AACTCGAGCCTGGAACTCAGGCATATTCACATAAGAGAATACGCCCCTTTGATGCATCATATTCACCCTTCCTATTTTTTGATTTTGGAAATTGAAAAAGTCCTCTATTCTCGTTTCCGAAGCGTTAAATGGAAGTGACCATTTCGCTTTGAAAAATGCTGCGTTTGTTAGGATCATCTTAGAATTGAATAGATCATCTGTGAAAATAAATTAAATGTGAAGTTTAGAATTTAAATTAAAATTTAACCGAGCATTCATTAAATCAAAAACCTCGATTAACCACCCTGGTGATTTTTCCTCTGGTGTCTTGACTGATAATTTGATTGATATTATTAACAGCACTAGAATTTTTAAAATCCAATCGATCTATATTGATATCGTAAGTTGTTTGCACCAAATTTTGATATTTTTCAGTCACCTGAGGAAAACACAACATTTAGATATTTGCAGAATTTTTATGTAGTGGAAAACAGTCACAATTTTCATTTTCGCTTACCGATTGCGTACTGTCGATGAACAAATGATTGGTCGACGCCAATTCGACGGAGGACGTTTTCACGATGAAGGTTTTCTCGATGGAATCATAAAATTGCCTTATAAGGTTAGTGTTGTTTCTGGGGTGTCGAAGAATAGTGGACAGTTCGTAAAGAGTGTGATCTTTAGCACCTTCACTCAAAACAGTCAACATCATCCAAACCGAAAAGGGACTTATGACGAAGTTTTCGTCTCCGATATCGATCGCAATTCTCTATAACGTGGTCATGCAATAACAAAATTTTAATATCAGGTAAGTCTGAGCATATTAAAAATAATAATTTAAGACTGAACGTATAAAAAAAATCTAATAACAGAATTTAAATTATTCTATATAGGTGAAAGTTTCCGGCGAATATTCAAATTCAAAACGATTACTAAACTCTTTTTTTCAAATCAAATGAAACCAAATATTCTAAAAAAGTATACACAAACGTTTTATACTGTTGCATTATCAGCTGGCTGGCTATTACTTACCAGTAATAATGTCAAACTAAATTGTTTTAATCCAATTGACATGTTTTTATATTCATCTTTTTTCTGCTCTGTAAGTTGTTGACTGCTACCGGTCGATAAAGTAGTACATAGAATCGACCATATGCAAAATAAAACTGGAGAAATTGTAATTTATATCGACAATTAAATTGAAAATAAATTGGAAATTCATAATGTATCTTATATGATTTCAAACCTGTCTTCTTCATCGTGCTGATTTCGAGGTCATAAAAAACAAACACAACCGTAAAGATTCACAACTTTAAAGAAAATGAACAGAAATTTTGTTTTATCCGTAATACGTAACTTGTTTTGTCAATTCAAATATTCCAAAACTTTGCTAATAAATTATGTATATTAAATAATAATAAATTTTAGAAAGTGCATATTTATGTTTTTATTAGAATATAGATGTATTCCAAAATGTATTCAATGCAGTTTGAAAGAAAAATCATAAAAACAATTGGAATTTTCAAACAAAAATTAGTTTGAAGAAGTTTAAAAAAAATATTTTCCTCAAGTTATTGAAATACATATAATATAGTATTATAATATAAATATTCAACTATAACTTGCTCCCATTAAGTTAAATCAGAATTCTGATATCGTATTTATTTGACCTTTATTATCGAATAAAATAAAAAATTGGAATGCTATTAAATTTATCATGATTCTCATTTTCTTATTTTAATTTAAATATTGAACTGTGCAATGCTGCGAATGTTAATGGTTTCGTGAAGAAGCTCAAAACACTTGAAAAATGTTCGAAGCAGTCAAATATTATGCACATATTTTATAGGTTTTCATAAACTTAAGAATATGATCTTCCAATTACTAAAATATTGCCCCAGAACGATTACTTTTACTATATGTACATAGGTTCTTAAGTATTTTCGAAAAAAAAATTTTCACAATATCCTTCTCATTTGCGTCATTTCGCAATATCTCTTTTAACCTTCTTAAAAACAATCAATCTTGAAAAATAATATCATTATTCTGAAATTGAAAAAAATACACTAAGAATCGTCACAAATATTTTATTAAAATTTACAAAAAAAAAAATCACTTAATAATCAACCTATACATATGAATACATATATTTATTTCAATTATCACCATCTGATCACACTGTCTTTTAAATTTTGATCGAATTGCACATTAAACACTAAACGAGAGACGGCGTTTTGTACGTTCCTCCGAAAACAATAATCTTAGTGCTCTTCTCGTAGATGAAGTAAAGGAACGGTTTGTTGGCGATCACTTTAGGTGGAGTGTTACGGTTTGCTAGCTCTCCGGCTATAAAATAAATATTACTCGTATGAATAAAGGTTTAAAAATATATAAATGATAAATAGATCTTTTTTTTAATAGAAAACACACCAGAAACAGCTGAGGCTACTGTTCCTTCTTCGTTCACTTCTATACGCGCCTTGTGAATGACACGAGATAAGTAAAGTTTTCCATCACTGCTGATGCCAGATAAATCAGCATGTGTCTGATCGAAAACATCATATATTCCCAACTGCAATCAATTTATTTTCAAAAAATTTTAGCATTATGATAATCAAGAAACACTTAAATCGAAAATATTGATAATTCGAACTAAAACTAGATAAAGTACTGACATTGTTCAATATTTCATTGAGGACGAAATCTGTGTCGATGCTGAATCGCGGCAGGTAAACATCGACTTCATCATCTTCATACTCTAGAGCAGCTTCTTCTAATGCATCCAATACTTTCTTCATTTGTATCTGTGTGAACTTTTTGAATGTCTCTGGCAATGATATGCGATAGTAGGGTAACATCACGATCATTGACAGCCTGTTTTCCTACAAAGTGATAAAAATAATTTAATTTCTAATGCACTTTATTGGAATTCTTGTATTGTTCAAATGCTTTGCAACTATTTACATTAGTTAAAATTTGTTTAGAATAGTTTTTGTATGATATATCACGATATCAGAAAAATAATATTTATCAATAATTTAGACGAAGGAGACAAACGTTGTGAATTTTTAAAATATCTAATCGCTAGTTTTCCGATCGTTGGATAGCAGCCTATTAATTCAATATAATTATTACTTAATAGAAAAAAATGTACCTATCGAACCGATGAGCTGCTATCCAACAATCAAAAAACTGAACCGAAATCTTGAAAAGTATATGAATGGACAAAAAAAATAGATAATTACACTACATGAGTACAGAATACATGAATTTATAAAATTTTGAACAATACTTAAGCAAATTGTTTTAATATTATAATATATTAAGGTGCATTATAAATATGATGTGTGATAGCTGCTAATCAAAGAGTGCAGTGAACTTCATTTTGCATCAAGAAATGACCCATCACCGTATTTTGATATTTTTATGAATATGGGTGAATATAAAACCTGTGAGTACATCGATATTGATGATTTCAAATCTAATCAAATTTATTGGCACATACTTAAATCAAGAAGAATATGATTTTGTGAACAGTAAAGTGAAATAAATTCAACTTTTTTTTTTTATAGAAGTGTGAAAAATGATTATACTGTCAAAATAGTTTTATATAAGAATAACGTCAATCGAAGCTTGATGCGAAATTGAAAAAAAAACGAGTGCTTGCTAGAATAAGCATATTGATTCATAATTTTAAGTCACCTCACTGTTACAACCAGATGTGTCGTCGACGTAATTTGTACATCCCGCCTAAATTGAAAATACAAAAATTTAGAGTCGAATAACATTGTTCATACGTATTACCGAAGCGTGCTTCTTAAATCGTGACTTATTACAGTTTCCACATAAACATCGGTTCACAATTTATGAAACACGTTTTCCTAAAATCACAATCAGAACGTCGATCGACGCTCTAAATCGTAATGTGAACTAATATAATATGACGATTTATAATAATATAACATTCACCTTTCCATAGGGAAGTTCGACGACATGAGCTTGAAACTCGGGCATATTTACATAAGGGAATGCGCCTCTCTGATACATCATGTTCACCCTTCCTATTTTCCGATTTTGGAAATCGAAGAAGTCGTCTTCTCTCGTTTGCGAAACGTTGAATGGAAGCGACCACTGTCCTTTGAAGAATACTGCGTTCGTTAAAATCATAGTGGCATCGGCAAGATCACCTGTAATGAAAAATCTCAGTGTTAAATTTCAAATTTTAATAAAATTTAAATAATATAATAAAAAAATACCTCGATTGACCAACTCTGTGATTTTCCCTCTAGTGTCTCTACTGATAATTTGATTAATATTATAAACGGCACTAGGATTTCTGAAGTCCAATCGATCTATATTGGTACCGTACGATGTGCGCACCAAATTTTGATATTGTTGAGACACCTGAGAAAAATAAAAGCATTTAGAAGATCTCAAAATTTTCATACGATGGAAAACGGTCACAATTTTCAATTTTGTCTACCGATTGTCTATTGTCGACGAACAGACGATTGGTCGACGCCAATTCGACGGTGCTCGTGTTGACGATGAAGGATCTCTCGATCAAGTTGTAGAATTGTCTCAAATGCTCGTTGTTTCTGGTGTTTCTGGGATGCCGAAGAACTGAGGACAATTCGTGGAGGGTGTCTTCCCTGGCACCTTCGCTCAAAACTGTCAACATCGTCCAAACTGATAGGGGGCTCATGACGAAGTTTTCGTCTCCGATGTCGATGGCCGTTCTCTGTAAATCGGTTGAATTTTGAATATTATAAAAATATAAATTGAAGACGATACGACGTAAAATATGTTGTCGAAAATGATGGACATGCTTTTTGATTTGGCAGCGGTGTGTGAAACATTACTTTCGTTTCGATTAACACTTTTTTTTTTCCAATTTGTGGACTTAACACCACTGTTGGAATAAAGAGCGTATTTTACATTTGCGTTTGATTTTTGTAAGGCAAAATTAAAGGTGTATTCATATTGTATGGATAAATTTGAATATTCGATTTGTTTTCGAAACATTAAAAATGTTTTATTAATTATAATAAGATTTAATTATTGAATTTGAATGTAATTATCGTTGAAATATCATCACATTTTATCAATTTATGACGAAATCCATATTTGAGAAAATAAAATATAATATGACATATTTAAGTTAACTTACCAACAATAGAGATATCGAAAACTTTTCAATTCCTTCACTCATCATCTGAAAAACTTCATTATTCTGATTTCTATTCTGTTGACTGCTGACTGATACCATTGTGCTCAATATCAACCCCGAACATAACAAAACTGTTGAATTATTAATCAAAAATTAGTACATATTTTGATGTCATTGACACGAAAAGTTACGATATTAATACTATAACATGTATTACATATAAATTAGTGTAAATATTTTATGCATAACATCATGAATGCTTCAGTTCAAATTTCACATTTGACTTCGTTAAGCACTTCCGTTAATTTTGTGGTTCTCAAATTGACCACAAATCATTATGATTCAACGTAAGCATTAAAAAATCTATTACACACACATGTCAGGATTAAATTTGAGTATTTTCACACTAAAAATGAAATTGATTTGGAAAAAAAAAATAATAGAAACATGATATGTGAAAAATGTGTTCCATAACTGATATTCACAAATCGTCTGTTTTTATCAGTTTTGATTAAAAACATTGTCAGGATAATAAATTATTTTGAGCATGGAATCTAAAGGTTAGTTCATACACCAGGATAAATCATAACCACAAAATGTCGTTTTAAACCAGTATGGGTTTTCCCTAAAGATAAGTGTGATGTTTATACAATTCATACGTCAACGTAATCATAATTGTTTACCATTTTCATTATATAAAAATGATTTGAATATGTATTTTTACTTTGTATCATAAAAATGAAAAATAATAAATACATTCGAATGTTAAATTAAAAATTAATCAAGTTTGCCTCTGCATTATTATTGAACGAAATATAATAATTATTGATATTTAACATATAATATCAATAAGTTTTATACAGTTACTGATGTTTTATTCATAGATGACACTAGGAAGAGTAATCAAAAAAACAAATGGTATGCATTAAATATGAACAATAGCACATATCGGTATGCAATATCGTGTTTTATAGTAATAATATTTGCAAATAATTTCCATAACCTATATTAAATAAATGATATTCTAATGAATAGAATATTCAAAATTTAAAATGACGTTGGAATATTGGTGATTCTGAAAAAATAATTTTCATCCTTACACATAATGCATTTCGAACAATGACCAAATAAACCCGCATGACACATAAAATCATAATAACGTTATTTTTTCATTATGACCGTATTGTATGCGACAATCGCGTTGTTCAATGAAGAGATTCGCTACAGACTTATTTATAATATTATACTAGGAATACGATTTTGTTATCTCTTCACGGTGCGAAACCAATTGAACGTTGCTGAGTAATGGGAATATACTATGAGCAATGTTTACTCATTGCAAATAGTCTAGCAATTCTTGAAATTTCTAAATATCGTCACGTAAAAATCTATCTACATATTCAACATGCAAAGAGGTGTCTTAACACATGACGGAATCGTGATAATATGTAACTAATAATAAATTTAAATTAATCATTAATTGAAACTGACGATGATTGAATTACCATACACATTTATGTATTTGAAAATCGATCCTTAAGAGCATAGAATATAAAAGATTCATGTGTAATGATTAAAGATCGTAGCTCAAGTTCGAGTTTGACATTTACCGTTCAGTTCGAATAACAGCACCAATTAAGAGCAATAGATTAGTAAACATATTTTAAGTGATCGTTCATAAGATAAACAAAATGGGATATAAAAGTTGACCAAAATCAATTCGTGTTTTATAAATGAATAACATGGTTTTTTTTTTACGATGTAAGAGGTCAACGGGTTATCGCCAAGACGAGATAAAACTGAACTATTGCCCGCGTTTAATACACAATTTAGATTTTTTTACTGAATAAAATACACAAGAAATCGCATATTTCAGTCGAACATACAATATTCAAAAACGATGCTCCGAAGCGCGAAAACGAATGGCATTGAACGACCGGATTGCCGAACGACATTGAACGTTCTGCCCGTTGTATGATTCTGATTTGTTTATTAAACACATTATAACGATGCGATTAATCTTCACAATCGAACAGACCGAGAATGCTGATTATACATTTTTTCAAACAAGACTCATTTTCAAAGCGTACATCTATCTCGATGTTCCAAACTTTTTGTGAGAGCGGAGCACGATCGAATGAAACGAAACGTGATTACAATATCAAAACGATGAGCAACGATCCAATGTTTTTTTTGTTGGTATGATCGAATCAAAGTGATTTAAAATCGAATATTATATATTATCGAACTCAATAAAATTAATTGATATGTGAAATACATAAATTCGGCACGAACTTTCACCTATCGCTAATATGTATTATATGTCACCTGTCAATTGAGACTTCATCTTAATGCTTCTCGCAGTACCGAAGCTTCTATTCGATAAAAATCGTCACAGTTGGACTGGAATCGACCTCGTAGACAAATTCAATTTCAAAATTCAAAATTGTCGCGTTGTATCGTAATCGCAGCGACAATGCGAGCGCGTCAAACGACGCGACCTACGAGACTGACTCGAAAACGTGTTTACGGCTATTTATTTCGCTTCGAAGCAACATCGGATATCTCGTTTGTGTGTACGTCAACACGTATATGCCATTCGACAAAGGAAAACACATTCTCGATCCGCGGATTCGCCAAAAGACAAACCAGAAATCGAATGAAAAAATCGATCGAAAGAAAAAAGGAAGCGCGCGTCGTCGACTCGGGAATTCCGAAATCGATTGAGAATTTCAATTAACGCTTATTATCATAACACAATTAGTTTCGCAATGAGGAAACCTTTGTAACTCGAACCGGTTCGTTTCTGAAATTTGGAAGTATGTAGACCGAGTTGAAAAAAAGTTGTATCGAAGTGAACTGCAGCGCATCGACATTCCGGTTCGATCGGATGTCGTCTTTTTGTAACATTTTCAGACTGAGGAGGTGTAATTAATTTCAGTTGTCGATGTGAAATAATCTTCTGTTTAAGTTTATTGTAATGTGTTTATGTGGCGTTTGAATCGGTGCTAAATACAGCCTTCGGTCGATTCGGTTAAATACGTGCGGTCGATTGTTGTATGGATATAAGCAATTGTGCTGTGGATAATTGTGGAATAATTTGTGTGTAAGTGATGCAATCATTTTAATTTATTTATATTGTAATTCGACATGATTGCTAGAACTGATGACATTTATTTTTTTATTCTAAATAAATAAATAGTTACGGTCGTTGATCGTTCAAGTACTTGTTTTTATTGTATGCATATGGTTTAAGCAAAATCATTTTTTCTTTAGATAATTAGTAGAAACTTGTTTTTTAATTGTAATTAACAATTACTAAAGTAAATTTAAGTTATAAATAAAAAATAACCTTGAATTTTGGTAGTTTATTTCATTAGTGACATTTTTTCAAAAGATCATAGAAAATCCATTAAAATTATTGAATCAGACGCAAAACATATAATTTTCAAACCGGGAAAATTTTCGTTGTGATTTCAATAACAAATTTCCCCATTTATTTGCGAATTTATATCGTGCATTGAAAACCGACTTCAAATAAATATGTAAATTCTTAAGTTTTCTAAATCAATCGAGTTCAGAGATAAAAAAAAGTCCGTAGTGGATCCATAAAGGAATCCTAGAAAAATAAAATTTCCGACAGTGGGTTTTTTTTATATAATATTCAATACAAACAGATAAAAAAACATAATCATATGTTCTGTGATTAATTAAAATAATTAGCAAATGATGTATCGAATACAATATTCTGAAATCCGAAATATAATACTTCGAACAGATTTTAGTTGATCTTACATAATAGTTTTGAACAATTGGATAACCTTCAAACCTGATTCATAAAAAATATATTTTTTACAGAAAAAAAAAACAATCGCTAAATAATAGTATAACTCTAAATTGCAACCTAAATGAACAAAAAACACTAAATGATTCTTAGTGAACAAAACCCATTTTTTTTCTATTTTGAAAATTGACAAACACACGAACACGTACGAGACCGGTCGAGAGAATGATTTAATTTGTTCGAATGCATAATGCATTGATATATGTATTTCGATCGTTTTCAAAGATAAAATTCGATCGATCGAATAAGAGTTGATGAATGATCTGTCCCAATTGTTTTATCATATTTATCTTGTGAAAAAACAAGTGAGATGAGAGAAAGTAAACCTTGAAAGTGTGCAATATTACCTTTCAGCGCATATTATTATCACCGCATACTTGTTTATGAAGGTTTATTTCTAAGAAAACAAACGTCGAACTATGATCAATATTGGAAATAAAAAGTTCATACGAATCCTTAGTATTTCTATGTAATCGTGATTGCGATAATCGATAATTGCAATCGGGGCTTATAATGAACCACCATAGATGATCGATTTCTCGATACAAACTGTGATATTTTTTTATGATTCACTCATTCAACGAAATTTAACGTGGTACGTTTTCATTTAAACTAGCTTGCATTTGTAATATAGATTTGCTTATAAAAAAATAAATCATAAACATCCTTGACACGATTATCATGAATACAAACAATATTTTACATCATGAAATCGCATACATGTATGAAATGTATTTTCGACGAGAAAAATTATATTTTTTAACTAGAAAATGACATGCATCGTTTACAATTGAAATAGCATAATTTTAAATACGTTACACATAATTACGATTTCAACTACATACATACAATACAGTCAAGGAAACTAGTCATTTTGTAAGGTAGTTCTAATTGTAAGTAATAGTTTGTTAGGATGAAGCATAAACGAGGAAAAATAAGCAAATAAACTTTTAACGATAATTCAAAATTTTATTGTTTTTCAGAAGTATTGTGAAAATATGCAAATATAAACAAACCGAAAAACAGAAATTTCTGCTGGTCCAAATATTAATATTCGCTTATATTTATTATCGAAACATTAACGTTAACCCGTATGAAAGTCTCAAAATGAAAAGAAAGTAGAAAGCGATATGTACGCAATGTTTCATCCTCAAAACGTTTCGGTTTTCCCGGGACGATTTTTGCAAATTTTGTTCTCGGAAAAAAGTTGACAGTGCACTTTAGATAAGCACTTGACATTAATAACAATTCGTTAATATCGTTCGACCTTATTAAGCTTCGTAACAGAAATCAATACGGGATTGAAATACCCGTAGAAATTTGCAATGTACCTACTACATATTTGAATTTTTGTCGAAAATGAAAAAAAAAGACTTATCACTTTTTGCGAAACGATTCATAGTCGAGTTTCCATTGTGATCGTAAATAACAGTTGTGAGTCAGTGATATTTTTTTGAAAGCGTCAGATATTGTGAATGGGCTTTGTCCAGTTCGAATTATTCATCTGCATTATTAAATTGATCCCGATCGCAAATTTCCTGTTGGTGAATGTTGGGTTTTAACAGTGCTATATACTATTCGATGAAATTAAATGTTATAAAATAGTGTGCAGATTCATCGTTAAAATGTAATCCGTTTAGGA